>JANCRA010000094.1:1500000-2110000 GCA_024362935.1 Setophaga petechia | reverse complement strand
ATTCCGGCAAGATGGCGCCGGCGACGTCCTTTCCGGCAAGATGGCGGCGCCCATACCCTCCATGTGGTTGTGGGCAAGATGGCGTCGCCCATGTCGTCACGTGGTTTCCGGCAAGATGGCGGTCGTGACGTCATTTCCGGCAAGATGGCGGCGCCCGTGAGCTCCACGTGGTTGCAGGCAAGATGGCGGCGCCCGTGCGGTCACCTGACCCGGAACCAAGATGGCGCCGGTCACGTGGCTTCCGGCAAAATGGCGGCGCCCATGGCTCCGGTTTTATTATCGGTTTTTTTTTCGGTTTTTCGCCGTTTTTGCGGGATTTTTGTGGGTTTGCGCTGGTCGGGGTGCTATTCCGGTTCGGCTCCGCCCGGCGCTGTTGCGCGGGGGGGTCTGTGGGCCGTGGGGGGGTGCCGCGGTTTTGATCGGGCTCCGGCAAAATGGCGGCGATCCGGACCGCGGGTTTTTTCTCGCTTTTTTTTGGGTTTTTCACGCTTTTTGCGGGATTTCTGCGGGTCCCTGGTTGTAGGGGATGGTATTCCGGTTTGCCTGTGCCCGGCAGTGTCGCGCGGGGGGGTCTGTGGGGCGCGGGGGGGGGTGCCCCGGTTTCGATCCACCCCTGGGACATTCCCGGGGGTGTGCTGCTTTGGTGACGTCACTCGGGGGTGCTGTGCTTGCCGTGTGCCGCTGTGGACGGCAGGGGGCGATGTGCTTGGGCTACATGAGCGGTGACAGCATTGGGGGGCTCTGCCTGTAGTGGCTGGTCCCAGGCAGCAGGGGGTGCTGTCGTATTACTGATCAGGGTGGATTGGTGGCACCTGGGGTAGGAGGTACTGATTATGGGGGTGTGGTTCCTATATACTGTATATATAAAAAGAAGAAAAACTATATGTCCGGTGCAGCAGTAGAAAATTTCAGGCTCCCGGGGAGTAAATGGATTTTTTTTTTTTTTTTTTTATTTTTTTTTTTTTTCCTTTACTCCCAGGGAGCCTGAAAGTTGCTACTGCTGCTTTTTTACACTAAAGCTGGAAAAGAAGACAAAGTTAAAGAGAGAGGAGAGAGAAATGGAGATGAAGAGAGAGAGAACAAGAGAAAGACAGAGAGAAAAGAGAGAAGAAGAGACAGAAGAGAGAAAGGCAGAGAAGAAGAGAGAGAAAAGGAGACAAAGAGAGAATGGGAGAGAACAAGAGAAAGAGAGAGAGAAAAGGAGACAAAGAGAGAATGGGAGAGAACAAGAGAAAGAGAGGGAGAAAAGGAGAGAAAAAGAGAGAGAAAAGAAGAGACAGAGAAAGAGAGAGCAGAAGAGGAGAAAACAAGAAGGTGTGGGGGAGAGAAAGACAGAAGAAAGACAGACAGAGAAAGGAGGGAGAGAGAGAGAAAAAACAAGAAAGAGTCAGAGGAAAGAACAAGAGTGAGACAGAAAAGAAGAAGGGAAGAGCAACAGAAAACAAGAACAGGGAGAGAAAATAAAAGGAGGGTGGTAAACTGAGAAAGTACAAGAGTTAGAAGGAAAAGAAATGGTTAGGGTTAAAGGAAAACTTAAGGTTAGAGTAAAAAAGACAAACTGAGGAAAAGGAGAACACAGGAAAAGAAGAAAGAAGAGTGAGGGTTTAAGTTATAGAGAAAAAGAAACAGGGTGCAAAGAATGAACAGAAGAGAAAGAAATAAATACAGTCTGACAGAAATAGTGAAATGGACAGACAAAAAAAGCAAGTAAATGGAAACAGTTACAGAAGCAGAGACACAGTGTCAGAAAGAGTGAGAAACAGGAACAAGGGTTTACAGACAGATGTAAGTTATGTTAGAAAGAGAAAAGTAAAGTGAGGAACTAAAGGAAGAAACACAGTGGAATGAAAGGACAAAACCACACTAAAAAAAGACAGGAGCCACGGTGGGGGTAGGGCAGGGGAAAGAGGATCTTCATTAGGGGTGATTCAACTTTATTAAATGAATGTTTTTATTTACACAGCAGCAAATTACATGGAAACAGTGTATACAAATGCAAGTGCAGATACAATCCATGGATGCACCAGTAAAAACCTAATTTACACATAGAGCAGTACAAGGAAATGCAGCAATTAATGCAAATGCAATACAGAGCAATAAAACACAAAACACATATTAACACAAGATGATAAACTTTTTCTATTTTCATTAAATGTCAATCTATTATTACAGGAAACCCAATACAACAAAAGCACACAGAAACCAACACTCACCTACCATTAACATCCCCTTCACATTACACACAAACTCACCGTCGCTCTCAGCACAACTGCTAAATCACAGCCCAGCAATCATTGGTCCTCGGGAACGTGGTTCCCGGGACCCCCGAAAAATCCTCCTGCCTGACGAAAACCCCGGTCCCTGGACGGTCTGCACCCAAACTTTGGCGATGAACGTCGCCTCACAGACTGGCCGGGACCGAGGAAAAAAAAAACCCAGCCGGGGGGAAAAAAAAAAAACCCCCCGGCTGGGGATTTTTTATTCTAAATTTAAAAATGAGTTGCAAAACCTGAAAAGCAAAAGTCATACAAGGTTACAACCCTGCAGCACACACATACACACACACACCCCCTCACTCACACCTCAACCGCTCTGCTAACCCCCAACACACATTCACACTGCTCCTCGGGAACGTGGTTCCCTGGAGCCCCTGAAAAATCCACCTGCCTGACGAAAACCCCGGTCCCTGGACGGTCTGCGCCCAAACTTTGGTGATGACACTTGCCTCACAGACCGGCCGGGACCGAGGAAAAAAAAACCCAGCCGGGGGGAAAAAAAAAAAACCCCCCGGCTGGGGATTTTTTATTCTAAATTTAAAAATGAGTTGAAAAACCTGAAAAGCAAAAGTCATACAAGGTTACAACCCTGCAGCACACACACACACACACCCTCACTCACACCTCAACCACTCTGCTAACCCCCAACACACATTCACACTGCTCCTCAGGAACGTGGTTCCCTGGAGCCCGTGAAAAATCCACCTGCCTGACGAAAACCCCAGTCCCTGAACGGTCCGCACCCAAACTTTGGTGATGAACGTCGCCTCGCAGACCGGCCGGGACTGAGGAAAAAAAAACCCAGCCGGGGGGAAAAAAAAAAAAACCCCCCGGCTGGGGATTTTTTATTCTAAATTTAAAAATGAGTTGAAAAACCTGAAAAGCAAAAGTCATACAAGGTTACAACCCTGCAGCACACACACATACACACCCTCACTCACACCTCAACTGCTCTGCTAACCCCCAACACCCATTCGCGCTGCTCCTCGGGAACGTGGTTCCCGGGAGCCTCCAAGAAATCCGCCTGCCTGACGAAAACCCCGGTCCCTGGACGGTCTGCACCCAAACTTTGGCGATGAACGTCGCCTCACAGACCGGCCGGGGACCGAGGAAAAAAAAGCCCAGCCGGGGGGAAAAAAAAAAAACCCCCCCAGCTGGGGATTTTTTATTCTAAATTTTAAAAAAAGTTGAAAAACCTGAAAAGCAAAAGTCACACACACAAAGTTAAATCCAGTCAGCATGCACTCACACAGGCAGAAACAGGCATACACAGACAGACACAGTCACGTGCTCACACACTCTTCCCACTTACACGCTCACTGCGGCCCTTACTCGAGACGCTGAAGAACGTGCTTCGACACCTCTTCTGGCTGCCGCTCCTTGACGTCAAATGGCAGATTCTGGGGAAATCGGTAGCCTCCGGGACCTGTGAGATGACAGGAAGTGGTCAGTGAGTGGCTATCTGACAGCTAGGACTTGTCCCCGCTCTGGACCGATAAATTTTCCACCCAAAATCCCATAAAAGACAGATGAACAGTAAAATTTTTATAACTGTTCTACCTAACTGTGACTATGTGCCAGGGCAGGGCAGCTCCGATTGTAAATGTTACAACATAAATACACACAAAATAAACTGACAGATACAGTGCAAGTGTACATAGAGTGTAAATGCACACAATATAAGGCGACGCGCTTACATACAGTATAAGTACACACAGTATAAGTCAGCATAGGTACACACAATGTAAGTACATACAGTATAAGCCAGCATAGGCACACACAATATAGGTACATACAATATAAACCAGCATGGGTACACACAATATAGGTACACACAATATAAACCAGCATAGGTACACACAATATAGATACATACAGTATAAACCAGCGTAGGTACACACAATATAAACACGGTATAGGTACATACAGTATAAGCCAGCATAGGTACACACAATATAGGTACACACAATATAAACCAGCATAGGTACACACAATATAGGTACATACAGTATAAGCCAGCATACATACACACAATGTAAGTACATACAGTATAAGCCAGGACTTGAGATAATTCTCTGGAAGATGAATTCGTGAGCCCTATACCCTTTGAGAAGATGGAACCTACGGAACTACTGCAGTCACATGAGGAGGGTGTAAGACACTCCCTCTAGAAGTCCAAGAGAATGGCATGGAAAAAAAGGCACTACCAAAGCTGGTAATAAGAAGGAAGATGGATGAGAACCTCTTGTGTAATCCTTCCTGTCTCAAAGAGTAAACATGTAAAGATGCCAGGATAACAGATATCCTGAAAGGAACGTGAGCAGAATACCAGCTATATGGCACAGAATAGTGCCGATAAAGGATCGAGACGTAACAAAGGCCTATGACGTGGAAGACAATGGACACAGACTACATAACACAGACACAGACAACATAACAGACACAGATGACATAACACAGAGACAATTGGAAACTCCTTGACACTTTCCCCTTAGGGACCCAAGATTCCTAGCGCAAGATGAGCCAGAGGCTGATGATGCCAAAGAAAAGGAAGCCCTATGACGAGAGCTCATGATAATGTAATGTAAAAAGAAGTTAAAAGAAGTTTGTGCCAAAGCAGTCAGGAGGATGCTCCAGAGCCTCAGTAAGCCTAGAGAAGGAAGCGGACTGCCGGGTGACCGTGGCTGTAGCTCCGGACCTGAAGGCGAGCTCCTCGGGGAAAGATCCGTGACAACGTCGAGTCCGGGAAGGTAGACGACGCAAAGTACATGAGAATGACGCAAAGTACATAAGAATGTGGATATGGGTCGGAACTGCCCTGCCCGGCAAAGGCTCTGGTGAGGCTGAGGGGAAACCCTCCCCCTTTACTTCCAGAGAGCCTGCCCCACTACAGACCTCTCTGCTAAGCTGACATCAGATTGCCTCCTGTAACAGTAAAGATTTTCCCCCTTCTCCCAACCACTGGCCCCGATACTTAGCTTTTGGAAGAGGAGCGGACAAAATCCATCCTCGGTCAGACGTGGACATTGAGATGTTCTCCGTGTGTGCTTCGGTGCTGCTGTTTCCAAACTTTGGGTACAAGCCTCCTCAGGGTACCTGAGACAAAACAGGAAACGTGACTATTGCCCTCAGAAAGAGTAATCCCTGAGACTCCTCCACGCCACTGCTCCAGCTCACCTCAAATCTTGATTTGACTCCAGAGGCCGCCCAGAAGACACCTGCAAAAAGAAAAGGTACACACTTAGCATGCTGCTGCATAATGCTCACCTATGAGTCAGCCTGCCTAAACGCCAACTCACCTGCCCTCCCCTGTTCCTGGGCATGCCTCGGGCAGCGACAGCACCTGCAAGGACACAAAGCAGAAAAGCATGCTGAGATACTGTGAAAACACAACCTCCCAAATCTGACAAGTATGCCCCACCAACACCTTAAGCTTGCACCCACCTGGCATGGGGATGCTCGGCTAGGAAAGATTGCAAGTGGATCACCTAAAATAAAAAAAAAAGAGGAGACGCTTAGAGTTGCACCAGAAACTGAGACCTCAGCAATAAAAACACCTTCTGTATGCTACTCAATGCTCACCTTGGCCCCTCGGCCATGACAGCTGGTCTCAGCCTTGATTTCCTAAAAAGAGACACAAAGAACAGTGCTGTAACAGCAACCATTTATGCTTCCACTACAGAGACAAACATTGACTGACCTGATCAGGGGAATGCCCTCACCCAGGATGGAGGGCTCTGCCCAGGATTTTATCCTTCTGCATCTGAAAGGAAGTGAGGACAAAAGTCAAATGGCTGCATGATAATTTAAGGAACCCAGATACCTTGTGATCATCTACAAATCCCATCTAAAGTCCAAGTACACGCCACATTACAAACTTCAAGTCCCCAGGACTTCTACTGCACCAGGCTATGCGGCAGGGCAGAGCAGCTCTGGCACAAATGTGTGCTGACACCCGTGACACAGAACACACAGGACATGACAGACAGGACATGACAGACAACGGGGACACAACATGGACAGAAATCTCTTGGCAAGGAAAATGGCTGCGAGGAATGAGAGAATCCAAAAGGAGATGACCGAGGCAAAACTGCTGGTGGGCTCATGCCAGGGTTTCTGACAGGCCCCTCAAAGGGCTAAGGAAAAAAGACGTGACATATCCAGACAACACATAATACACAAAAGACAAGTGACACGAGACACACCAGGACTGCTCTGCCCTGCACACCTCAGCACTGTGATCCAAAGTGAGATTTTCCTTTCAGGGGGCCTAAGGGGCCACTTCTTGGCTACCTTCAACTCCAGAGCCATTTCAAGCCCCCCCTCCCCACCCCGGGAGTCCCAACCCAGCACCCCGCTTTCACCCCCTCTGTGGGTCACAGCCCTCCACTTATCTCTGGGACATCCTGGGGTGCCGGTCCGCTTCAGATGTGAAGGGAGGCTGCTGCACCGGCTGGCAAGCTCCTGCTGTCACCGGGCTGTTGTCTCATGCACAGCTAGATTAAAAGAGAACCAAATATCACTGCCTGATCTTGACACCACATCAGCCAAAACCAAATAAGTCTGCTACTCACCGTGCTCCTTAGAAGGCCTGGCACCTCCTAATCCTAACCCTCTGCCACAGATGTAATGCACCTGCACCTGAAAGAAAGTTGGAACATATGTCAAATATCTGCAGGATAACTCAAAAGCTGCAAACACCGTCTATCAATCGAGGAATAGCATCTACAGTCCAAGTACACCCCATATCACAAACTTCAAGTCCCCAGGACTTCTCCTGCTGCACTAGGCTATGCAGCAGGGCAGAGCAGCCCCGGCACAAATGTGTGCTGACACCCGTGACACAGAACACACAGGACATGACAGACAACGGGGACACAACACAGACAGAAATCTCTAGGCAAGGAAAATGGCTGCGAGGAATGAGAGAATCCAAAAGGAGATGACCGAGGCAAAACTACTGGTGGGCCCATGCCAGGCTTTCTGACAGGCCCCTCAAAAGGCTAAGGTAAAAGACATGACATATGCAAACACATAATACACAAAAGACAAGTGACATGAGACACACCGGGACTGCTCTGCCCTGCACACCTCAGCCTAAGAGCAAAAGTGAGACTTTCTTTTCATGGGGCCTAAGGGGCCATTTCTTGGCTACCTTCAACTCCAGAGCCAATTCAAACCCCCTCTCCCCACCCCAGGAGTCCCAACCCACCACCCCGCTTTCATCCCCTCCACTTATCTCTGGGACATCCTGGGGTGCCGGTCCGCTTCAGATGTGAAGGGAGGCTGCTGCACCGGCTGGCAAGCTCCTGCTGTCACCGGGCTGTTGTCTCATGCACAGCTAGATTAAAAGAGAACCAAATATCACTGCCTGATCTTGACACCACATCAGCCAAAACCAAATAAGTCTGCTACTCACCATGCTCCTTAGAAGGCCTGGCACCTCCTAATCCTAACCCTCTGCCACAGATGTAATGCACCTGCACCTGAAAGAAAGTTAGAACATATGTCAAACATCTGCAGGATAACTCAAAAGCTGCAAACACCTTCTATCACTCGAGGAATAGCATCTACAGTCCAAGTACACCCCATATCACAAACTGCAAGTCCCCGGGACTTCTCCTGCTGCACTAGGCTATGCAGAGGGCAGAGCAGCTCCGGCACAAATGTGTGCTGACACCCGTGACACAGGACACACAGGACATGACAGACAACGGGGACACAACACAGACAGAAATCTCTTGGCAAGGAAAATGGCTGCAAGGAATGAGAGAACCTAAAAGGAGATGACCAAGGCGAAACTGCTGGTGGGCTCATGCCAGGGTTTCTGACAGGCCCCTCAAAGGGCTAAGGAAAAAAGACGTGACATATCCAGACAACACATAATACACAAAAGACAAGTGACACGAGACACACCAGGACTGCTCTGCCCTGCACACCTCAGCACTGTGATCCAAAGTGAGATTTTCCTTTCAGGGGGCCTAAGGGGCCACTTCTTGGCTACCTTCAACTCCAGAGCCATTTCAAGCCCCCCCTCCCCACTCCGGGAGTCCCAACCCAGCACCCCGCTTTCACCCCCTCTGTGGGTCACAGCCCTCCACTTATCTCTGGGACATCCTGGGGTGCCGGTCCGCTTCAGATGTGAAGGGAGGCTGCTGCACCGGCTGGCAAGCTCCTGCTGTCACCGGGCTGTTGTCTCATGCACAGCTAGATTAAAAGAGAACCAAATATCACTGCCTGATCTTGACACCACATCAGCCAAAACCAAATAAGTCTGCTACTCACCGTGCTCCTTAGAAGGCCTGGCACCTCCTAATCCTAACCCTCTGCCACAGATGTAATGCACCTGCACCTGAAAGAAAGTTGGAACATATGTCACATATCTGCAGGATAACTCAAAAGCTGCAAACACCGTCTATCAATCGAGGAATAGCATCTACAGTCCAAGTACACCCCATATCACAAACTTCAAGTCCCCAGGACTTCTCCTGCTGCACTAGGCTATGCAGCAGGGCAGAGCAGCCCCGGCACAAATGTGTGCTGACACCCGTGACACAGAACACACAGGACATGACAGACAACGGGGACACAACACAGACAGAAATCTCTAGGCAAGGAAAATGGCTGCGAGGAATGAGAGAATCCAAAAGGAGATGACCGAGGCAAAACTACTGGTGGGCCCATGCCAGGCTTTCTGACAGGCCCCTCAAAAGGCTAAGGTAAAAGACATGACATATGCAAACACATAATACACAAAAGACAAGTGACATGAGACACACCGGGACTGCTCTGCCCTGCACACCTCAGCCTAAGAGCAAAAGTGAGACTTTCTTTTCATGGGGCCTAAGGGGCCATTTCTTGGCTACCTTCAACTCCAGAGCCAATTCAAACCCCCTGTCCCCACCCCGGGAGTCCCAACCCACCACCCCGCTTTCATCCCCTCCACTTATCTCTGGGACATCCTGGGGTGCCGGTCCGCTTCAGATGTGAAGGGAGGCTGCTGCACCGGCTGGCAAGCTCCTGCTGTCACCGGGCTGTTGTCTCATGCACAGCTAGATTAAAAGAGAACCAAATATCACTGCCTGATCTTGACACCACATCAGCCAAAACCAAATAAGTCTGCTACTCACCGTGCTCCTTAGAAGGCCTGGCACCTCCTAATCCTAACCCTCTGCCACAGATGTAATGCACCTGCACCTGAAAGAAAGTTAGAACATATGTCAAACATCTGCAGGATAACTCAAAAGCTGCAAACACCTTCTATCACTCGAGGAATAGCATCTACAGTCCAAGTACACCCCATATCACAAACTGCAAGTCCCCGGGACTTCTCCTGCTACACTAGGCTATGCAGAGGGCAGAGCAGCTCCGGCACAAATGTGTGCTGACACCCGTGACACAGGACACACAGGACATGACAGACAACGGGGACACAACACAGACAGAAATCTCTTGGCAAGGAAAATGGCTGCAAGGAATGAGAGAACCTAAAAGGAGATGACCAAGGCGAAACTGCTGGTGGGCTCATGCCAGGGTTTCTGACAGGCCCCTCAAAGGGCTAAGGAAAAAGACGTGAGATATCCAAGCAACACATAATACACAAAAGACAAGTGACACGAGACACACCAGGACTGCTCTGCCCTGCACACCTCATCAAAAGTGAGACTTTGCTCTAATGGGGCCTAAGGAGCCACTTCTTGGCTACCTTCAACTCCAGAGGCATTTCAAACCCCCCCTCCCAACCCCAGCAGTCCCAACTCAGCACCCCGCTTTCATCCCCTCTGTGGGTCACAGCCCTCCACTTATCTCTGGGACATCCAGGGGTGCCACTCCACTTCAGGTGTAAAGGAAGGTGGCCTTGCCAGCTGGGAAGTTCCTGCTGTCACTGGGCTGGTGTCTCTTGCACAGCTAGATTAAAAGAGAACCAAATATCACTGCCTGATCTTGGCACCATATTGGCCAAAACCAAACAAGTCTGCTACTCACCGTGCTCCTAAGAATGCCCAGCTGCTCAGGCTGCAGGCTTCGGGCACGGTCGTCACAGGGGGTGCCTGGATTAAGAGGAGAGGCGGTGATTTGGCACGGCTGAAACCTGAGTGGACCCTCGCTCCTCCTCCCTACTTCCCCGACTCACCCCAACTCCTTGGCAGTTGCCAAAGGCCACCTGGATAGCACCTTTAAATAGAAAAGTTTAGGGCTTCATCACCAGGTCCTGCAGTACATCCACAGGGGTCACATGCACAGGAAACCTGGTGCATCGGCCCGGTGGTGACAGGGGCTTGGCATATTCCGACCGGATTGCCTAAGGCACAAAAACAAGAATGGAAGCTTAGAGCTGCACCAGAAATTGAGAGCTGAACAATAACAACTACTTCTCTCCACTGCTCACCTTGACTGCGGGTATCCAGATTTACTTCCTACAAAGAAAAGGAACAGTGCTGTAACAGAGTCACACTTTATACTCCCCCTGCAGAAACAAACAGTGACTGACCTGCTCAGGGGAACCTCCTCTCCCAGGATGGGTGGATGGATTTTGCCCTGGATTTCATCCTTCTGTGTCTGAAAGAAAGTTAGGACAAAAGTCAAAGGACTGAAGGATAACGTCACAGTGCCAAACATCTTGTGTCTATCTAGGAATATCATCTAGAGTCTTGACACAGCCCACAAACTGCAAGTCCCTGGGACTTCTCCTACTGCACCAGGCTATGCAGCAGGGCAGAGCAGCACCGGCACAAATGTGTGCTGACACCCGTGACACAGGACACACAGGACATGACAGACAACGGGGACACAACACAGACAGAAATCTCTTGGCAAGGAAAATGGCTGCAAGGAATGAGAGAACCTAAAAGGAGATGACCAAGGAGAAACTGCTGGTGGGCTCATGCCAGGGTTTCTGACAGGCCCCTCAAAGGGCTAAGGAAAAAGACATGAGATATCCAAGCAACACATAATACACAAAAGACAAGTGACACGAGACACACCAGGACTGCTCTGCCCTGCACACCTCAGCACTGTGATCCAAAGTGAGACTTTCTTTTCATGGGGCCTAAGGGGCCACTTCTTGGCTACCTTCAACTCCAGAGCCATTTCAAGCCCCCCCTCCCCACCCCGGGAGTCCCAACCCAGCACCCCGCTTTCATCCCCTCTGTGGGTCACAGCCCTCCACTTATCTCTGGGACATCCGGGGCTGCTGGTCCGCTTCAGGTGCCAAGGAAGGCGGCCTCACTGGCTGGGAAGCTCCTGCTCTCACCGGGCTGTTGTCTCATGGACAGCTAGATTAAAGAGAACCAAATATCACTGCCTGATATTGGCACCACATCGGCCAAAACCAAACATGCCTGCTACTCACCATGCTCCTAAGAAGGCCTGGCACCTCCTAAGCCCAACCCTCTGCCACAGATGTAATGCACCTGCACCTGAAAGAAAGTTAGAACTGATGTCAAACATCTGCAGGATAACTCAAAAGCTTCAAACACCTTCTATGAATTGAAGAATAGCATCTACAGTCCAAGCACACCCCACATCACAAACTTCAAGTCCCCGGGACTTCTCCTGCTGCACCAGGCTATGCGGCAGGGCAGAGCAGCTCTGGCACAAATGTGTGCAGACACCCGTGACACAGAACGTGACAAACAGGGGGACGTTCAACACAACACATTATGTTTGTGGTGAGGACATTGAGGGGAAAAGGCAAAAGGGACCCCAAAGACTCACCAGGTAACACGGTACACTAGACAACACAACACAGACCGGAACTGTTCTGCACTACCTGCCTGAATGCTGCCATCAAAAGTAGAGCCTGTCCCTTTAGCTGTCCTAAGAGGCCCCTTGGAGAAGATTGCTTTTCCCTCTGCTAGTTTTCAAATCTGTCCAAAAACTCCCAACCCACTACCCTCCAATCGTCCCATCTCCAGGCCGTGGCCCCCAGCTTATCTTTTGGATGATCGGTGATGTGGATCCACGTTGCACCTGAAATGAGCCTGCCTCGGAGGGCCCTGTGATGGCCTGTTAGCCTCTCGGTCTGCTACAATAAAGAAAACCAAAACCAAAGTATGAGTACAGAGTTATGAGGGCCAAATCCCAGCTAATCAGCTACTTGCCCTCTCCTGAGTGTGCCTGGCTCCTTCAGGCTCCAGCTTCATCCTGATTCCAAGGCTGTGGCTGTTATTATGAGTGGCACCTGGGTTAGAGAAAGGCAAAGTTAAACGGGATTCCTGTGAGTGCAGTGGATGACCTAGTGTGCTCTAAGACACGTGAATACCTCTGCTATGCTTCTGAAAAGCCTTGTGTAGGGGGACCCTGAAATAAACACTCTTTCTCACTCTGCTACCTGTAAACCCCCCTGCCCCAACAACTCCTAACTGGATACCTGCTCACCCTCCCTCTCCTAGACACAACCCTCAACTCACCTGAAGCCTCAATCTCAAACATCATCTTTGACACTGGGCAGATCCCTCTTGTGACACAATGAATCTGCTGAAAAAAGTGTTGGAATTGACACAGCCTGGAGTCTCTGGAAGCTCTGTTCCTCCTAAAAACATACAAAACAAAATAAGAACAAAACCAGAAATTACAAATGCACTTCACCACCCCTAAACACAAACCCCAAAATTGTGAACTTAAAATACTCCCTGTATTCCATGCTGCTTTCTTCACAGTATCTTCAGAGCCTCTGTTGTTTTAGATGCCCAGAAACACCTGCTGAAAACAAGCTGAGATAAGCTGAAAGAGCCTCTTCACTGAAATGAGAGGAGAGCACTTACCCCAGCACATCCCAGAGAGGGAATGAAGCCCCTCAGCAAAGGCTGGGGTTAATATACCCCTGATTGTGCCCGCCTCTCCTTCCCATGATGCCCGGGAAAAGGGAGGGGGCTGATCCCACCGCGTTTAAAAGCCCTCAGAGCAGCTGCAGCTGTTTGGCTCCTCTGACTCCAATTCAAGGGGAGTAAAGGGCTTATTATAGAAGAAAACTCTTCAGAAAAATAACATGACTTTCTTTTTTGCAACAACTACTTGGAGCAAAAGGGCAGAAAACTGGTAAGAAATAAAGTTTCTGCTTAGGCAGCATAACTAGATAAATTGGGTAATTTGCTGTTAACTTACGTAATTATTCCTTAGTGACTACTAAATAGTACTTCTCATGTGACTACGCCAGGTGGAGAAGAATACTAATGATACGAATACTTTGAGTCTCCTTGGGACCTCTAATTAGGGCTGTCTGCATTATAAGTAAAAATAAGAAAAATAAAATCTTACCAGGCAGTGTAAGGGTTAAGTGCATGCCAGGCTCACCCTTCTCTGAGATACTTGATCCTATGGCACAGAAAGGAGTGCCCTGAAATGTTGTTTTAAACCCTTAAAATGCTGAAAAAGTCAGGGCTTCCTTCCAGTGAACCCCTTAAAAAGAGGAAATGGGGCAGTTACCTCTACTGAAGCAAATAAATTGCTTCTGTCCTTAAATTTACTCTCCTTACATATTGGGAAAGGAGGGGTTTTCCTCACTTTAAATTTCTGCAGTGATGAAAAAAGAGGGATTTTTCCCTCACTTCAAACCCTTAAGATGGAGGGATAGCTGGGCTTCTCCCTCAATTTAGGCCTCAGGAAAAAAAAGAGGGAGCGGCTCCCCTTAATTCAAACCCATAAGAAACATTGTCCAGGTTTTCCCCTTTTATTTAAACTGGAAAATAATAGAAAATGGGGACTCCCTGTCAATTAACACCCCTAACAGCATAGAAAAGGCAGGGATTCTTTCAACTGAGACCATTAAAATTGCAGGGGAAGCAGAGTCCCTCCCAGTTTGAACACAAAAAATAATGGGAAAGGAAGATTTTCCCTTTTTTCTAAACCCTTTTTCTCCTAAAAGCCCCTGTCCTTTCTGGGAGTGCTGTGGAGGGTCTGGGGGCTCTGGGGAGGGACTGTCACAGTAAAAGGGGAAAGTTGAAAGCCCTCTCCTGGAACCCCACATGCTGCCTGGCCTGCTCAGATGCTGCCCCTTGGCAAAAGGGCTCTTCCCTTGGCATTTTCTCAAAGTGATCCTCCACGCCCAGGTGGGTCCCGCTGCTCCCTAGTCTGTGCTGGATGCTCCAGCCACAGTTCCTGGAGGGACACGTGGGATACCCCTGTTAGCCCCTCTGGACTAGCAGCTCCCTGTGCAGGTGTGCCTGGGTAACCCTCTGAAAGCAGCTGGTCACACGGGGGGCTGCTAGACCTTGGAGTGGGCGTTGAGGTGAAGAAAGGTCCTGTGAGGAGTTCCTTCCCCTACACAGCCCTTCGTCTGCCCCGTAAACCATGGGGTGCCAGACTTTCCTTTCTAAGGAAATTAACAGTCTTTCCTCTCAGTGTGCCCATGGCCGAAACTGCAATTCTGCCTCCCAAACTGCAGAGAACAATTTCTCACAGACCGCAGCTGCCAACACCAAGAACTCTCGCTGCCCTTGGAGTGCCACGTGCCTCCTGCGAACGGACGTCGACACGCAGCAGGGGTGAGTTTGGTTTTACAGGGAAGAGGGCTGGCACAGGATTTCTCTAGGAGCAAAGCTGCCCCCACCGAGAACTCGGGCTGCCCTGGCAGTGCCAAGCACCTCCTGCAAACTGGCATCAGGAAACTCGGGGGGTGAGCTTTTCTGTGCAGAAGTTCTCCCAGACAAAAGCTGAGAGCATCTAACCCTAACCACAACAACTTAGCTGGGTCTAAAAGTTACAACCTTCGGACTGGCAGCGAGGGACCCAACCCGCTGTGCCACCGCTGGCCCCTTTCTAAAGCATTCCATTGCAGTCCTAAAACTCTGCCTTTTCAGAGGCTGTTTCCTCTGACCCTGACCTTAATCTTCAAAATATGCTAAAGAATCATAAAATGGCTTTGAAAAAGCCCCAACAATACCCTAAAAAGTCCCAGAAAAGTCCCTTCCAAAATCCCCTAAATACCTTTAAAAGTCCTGGAAAAAAAATTCAAAAAGACATACTCAGTCTCTGAACTCTACCTCTTGCTGTCTAGCCCACAATGTCGTCCGTACCTTTTTGCAGAGGGTCTGTTGTCCTCTGAGGGTTCTGTCATTGTCCTGGTGTGTGAGGGTTGCTGTCTGGTCTCGCTGTTAGGGTTGCTGTGTTGTGCTGCTGTTGGGGGAAAGGGCTGTTTTTAGGGGGGCTGGTCAGGCTGAGGTTAGGGCTGGGCTGAGGGGTGGTGCAGCTGTACCCTGTACCCCTGATCTCCACTGGACTGTCCAGCCCTCAAGCCCTCTCCCTTTACCCCTCAACCGGTCCCTCTGCCCCCCAGCTCTCAGCTCTTGTGTGTCACACCTAACCCCTCTCCTTTGCCCCTCAGCCCCCAGCTTCTCTGTGTCATCCTACAGCTGCCCCTGCCACCCTCAGCATCTCTGTGTGTCACCTGCTGTCCCCTCTCCCTGTTCCTCCCTCAGCTCCCAGCCTCTGTCACCCTCAAGCCCCCAGTGCCCCTCAAGCTGCCCCTCAGCCTCCATGTGTTGTGCCATGAAAAGACCCTAAAAAAACCTAAAACTTCCATGAAAACCCCCAAATCTTCAAAATGTCCCAAAAACCCCATGAAAACCTAAAAATAGTCTCAGAATACTGCTAAAATACACTGAAAATACCCTCCTTAAAAAAAAAACCCTAAAACACCCCTAAAAATCCCCAAAGAACCTTTAAAAATCCCTAAATATACCCTAAATAGTCCAAAAAAGAGCTCTAAAAATACCCCCAAAATCCTTAAAATGCCCTGATAAGACCCTAAAAAACCTAAAAGTCCCCTCAAAAACCCTAAAAA
Organism: Setophaga petechia; assembly: GCA_024362935.1. Lineage (NCBI taxonomy): Eukaryota > Metazoa > Chordata > Aves > Passeriformes > Parulidae > Setophaga > Setophaga petechia. The sequence continues at coordinate 2,093,941 of JANCRA010000094.1, read as the reverse complement.
TACCCTAGCCTTAAAAAGTCCTTTACGTACCCGCAGTAGTTCTAAAAAAACCCCAAGAACACCCAACCCCCCCCAAACAATTCTTAAAAGTACTAAGAAAGCCCTCAAAATACCCTAACAAAGTCTTTTAAAAGCCCTGAAAAAGCCCTAATAGTATCTTAAACGTTCCCAGAAAATTCCTGAAGAACTCCTCCAAAAAAGCCCTTAAATATCCTTTTAAAGCCATGAGAAAAACCCTAAAAAACTGCTCAGCCCCCAACTCCTACCTGTCACTCTCTAGACCACAAACATCATTGCTACCTTTTTATTAGGGTTGCTGCCTGCAGCTGCTGGGAGAGTTCTGGGGCTGTCCCAGCATTGGGGTTACTGCCTTGGGCTGCTGTTGGGGAAAGTTGGGGTCCTAGGGGTGCTGTTTAGGGTGACCTTGGGGTTGGGTTGAGGGGTGCTGCACCTGTACCCTAACCCTGCCTGGTACCCTGTGTCCCTTGTGCCCCTAACCCTCAGTGTGAGCTCTCTGTCTGTCAAGCCTCCCCCTCCTTGCCCCTCAGCCCACAATGTCTGTGTGCCACCCTGAGACCTCTGACATTGTCCCTTGGCCCCCTGACCTCCACCGTGCACTCTCCACCTGGTTAGGGGTGGTTTTTAGGCTAAGGTTAGGGGTGGTGTGAGGGCTGGCTCACCTGTCACACTCAAGCAGCCCCCACTTTGCCCCTCAAGGCATCTGCTTCCCCTCACCCTCTTCTTGTCACCCTCAAGTTCCCTGCTCTCAGCATCTCTGTGCCACCCTGGAGCCCCCCAGCTGCTCCTAAAGCTCCCTTCTGCCTGTCAGCTCCCCCCATCCTCTGTGTCACCCTCCAGCCCCCTCCCCTCAGCCTGCAGCCCCTTGTGACACCCTGCAGCCCACAGACGTTGTCCCTGCCTGTCTTACTTGGGTGCTGTCCTGCTGCGAGAGCTGCGCTGTCCCCAAAGGGTTCGGGCTCCTGCGTGCTGCTGGAGGGGACTCGCAGGGGGTGGTGGGTGAAGTAATGGATGGAGCAGGAATTGTGGTGGGACGGGTTAAGGGCGGAGTGAGGGATGGAGCAAAGGCGGGCTGGAGCATAGAGTAGGGTTAGGGGCGGAGAAGGGGACGCAGCAAGAGGGGGGCTGAGGTGAGGAGGTAAGTGTTAGGAGGAAGCATAACTCCATAAGTGGTATTTAAGATGTTAGGAAAAAGTGAAAAACAGGAGCAGGGGACCAACAGATAGAATACTGAGAAATGGGGCAGAAATCCAGTAAAGTAGATACAGGAGAGAAAAGCGGGAGAAAAAAATCACCAACAGAAAATACCCCAAGATAGCCCTCTGGGAATTATGTTAGCCAACTGGGAAAAACCCCTGTACAAGGAAAAAGGACAAGGTAAAGATGATACAATTCTGTATGCTCGAATGGCCGACAAAGGAAATAAGACCTGACCACGTTTATTGGCCGAGGGGGCGTCCCGTCTGTCCCATCCCCGGCTGCCCTGACTCTGGTCGGCTCCCGCCGCTGCCGCCGGCGTCAGTCCCGGCTTTGTCTCTGCCGGATCAGCCGCCATCAGCCATGCGGGAGCGATCCACGCTCCAGCTCGGTCCGCACCGGAACAGCCCCTCGGGTGATCCCGGCTGCAGACCCCGCCTTTGGAGGACCGAGACTCGGAGTCGTGCCGATCCCCTCGGGCGACCCCGGCTGCAGACCCCGCCTTTGGAGGACCGAGACTCGGAGCCGGGCCGAGTGCCCCGTCCTGCCCGGAGCTCCGTTCCCTTGGTAACCACAGCTCCGGCTGCTCAGGAGAACTCTCTAAAGGAATCACCTTACCGAAGCACTAAAAGTTCAGTTAAAAGAAAGTCCTCTCCTGATTCTTCCTAAAAATATGAGAAAAAGGCTATAGAAGATAAAAATCTAAAAAGAATGGGATAAAGGGATTGGTCTATTTCCATTAAGAGAGATTCTCATAGGAGGGGACGGACCAGAGTTTGTGAATGCTCCTTTGACTTCGTCTGAGGTCTGAAATGTTAAAATATAAATAAAAGGATATTTGGAAGATCCCATAGGTATAGCTGAACAATTAGACCAATTTTTAAGTCCAAACATTTATACTTGAGAAGAGATGCGGTCTGTAATAAAAACAATATTTTTCTCAGGAAGAAAAGCAATTAATCGGAGCAACTGAAATAAAAGCTTAGGGAAAAGATAATCCGTGGGGACCCCCAGAGAAGACAAAATGCCAGGGAGATCCAGGGCCCAGGAACATCAAGGATGGAGAAGAGAAGGAACAGGGATTGTTCTCCTTGTTTGGATCCATCAGTGCTGGGAGCTTGGGAAGCACATGAGGGTACCAGAGGGATGCTGGGCAGGAGCAGGATAACTCCAGGGTAAGGGCAAGCTGCTCCCCCTCCAGGGCTGCGCCAGGGAAGGAGGGGAATTATTTCTCTCCCCTTTCCAGGGGGATGCAGGTGCCACCCCATGCAGAGGCAGGAAAACTGCCTTGCAATCAAGTACAAAACCTGCCTGGCAAGCCCAGGATGCCAGCAGCCATTTCTCCTGGATTTCCTGCTTACAGGCATTTTAAGCTTGCTTTGTCTCAAAAACACCTTTTTTCCAAGGGCATTCTCATTTCTTTTGGATCCTGAACAGAGGTTTGGAAAGCTGACTTTGATGAGGGAACTGTTTCCTATTTTGATCCGCGTTACCTTGGAGTTTCCCTTGGCACCAAAATCAGGGGGTGGACCCAACCCTTGAATGGCCATAAGATCCTAACTATCCAATCCCCAATCACCTCAGCATTGGCTTGTAGAACCTTCTCAGGGTTAATTTAGCAAACTTAAGGGTTTGGCAAGTTCAGGATCAAAACAACCAAAAAATTAGTGGAAAAGGAACTGAACTGAAGCTGGCTAAACGCTGATGACTCGTTACAACAATTCTGTGAAAAGGAGGCAGGATTGATCTTGTGAAAAGCACCAATCACTTGTTTTTAAAATTTTAAAAGTTTAACAGTAAGGGCTGCGTGGGGGGCGGCGCGGGATCCCCGCCCGACAGCGGCGGCTGAGCCGGCCCGTAGCGGCACGGGGCGCGCTGGGGCGGGGCCCCGCGGGGGCCGCAGTAGCAGGGGGGCTCTGAGCTTCTGCGGCTCCACCCCGAGCACTCACAGGCTCACGGAACACGGCGTGACCGTAGGATGCGAGACTGCCATACGCAGAAAAACCACTCTGCCCCTGGAAAGATGCCGCCGGAGGATGAGGTCGGACACGCACTGGAACATCGATTTAACTGGGATGCTGCTGCCATCAGCAGTAGGTGCTTCTTCATGATTTGTAAAAACACGGGGCTGGAGGTCATGCCAGCCAACGCGGACCTCTTCCACAAAAATTCTGTCCTCACTAGTGGACTATACTCCACTCACCTGTTGCACACCATTTCCTGTGGCACCCAAAACAACAAAGAAACAAGATGTCCACTACGCCCATAAGCATTCACCTACTCCACATGGCCTGCTGGGCCATTCCTCTCACTTCATTCAAATGCTGAGCTATTTCTGAAGAAAGTTACCACTGCAAGGGATCCAGATCACTCTAGTTACTCTGAAGAAAGGTTTGCCCAAAAGTTGGAGGCTATACTGTGGGTTTGATTTTTGTCCTTGAAAATTCTGCCTGAGATGCAGTGAATGGAATTTGGGTACATGTTTTGGGAGAATGAAAGAGGCCTTTCTTGACCTGGAATTTGGAATCAGGAGATGCTGGCAAGGCTACTCCAGCAAGAGCATAGCCTGTCAGATTCAAGATCTGTCAGATTTCTGATATTTTAAGAGTCAGCCTTTTGGTAGGAGAAAGTTGATTCAAGGTCTGTAGTTGTGGTGCAACAGCGATGTGGGATTTCAATATATTTATTAGGGTTGCTGCCTGCAGCTGCTGGGAGAGTTCTGGGGCTGTCCCAGCATTGGGGTTACTGCCTTGGGCTGCTGTTGGGGAAAGCCGGGGTCCTAGGGGTGCTGTTTAGGGTGACCTTCGGGTTGGGTTAGGGTTAGGGTTAGGGTTAGGGTTGGGTTGAGGGCTGCTGCACCTGTACCCTAACCCTGCCTGGTACCCTGTGTCCCTTGTACCCCTAACCCTCAGTGTGAGCTCTCTGTCTGTCAAGCCTCCCCCTCCTTGCCCCTCAGCCCACAATGTCTGTGTGCCACCCTGAGACCTCTGACATTGTCCCTTGGCCCCCTGACCTCCACTGTGCACTCTCCACCTGGTTAGGGGTGGTTTTTAGGCTAAGGTTAGGGGTGGTGTGAGGGCTGGCTCACCTGTCACACTCAAGCAGCCACCACTTTGCCCCTCAAGGCATCTGCTTCCCCTCACCCTCTTCCTGTCACCCTCAAGTTCCCTGCTCTCAGCATCTCTGTGCCACCCTGGAACCCCCCAGTTGCTCCTAAAGCTCCCTTCTGCCTGTCAGCTCCCCCCATCCTCTGTGTCACCCTCCAGCCCCCTCCCCTCAGCCGGCAGCCCCTTGTGACACCCTGCAGCCCACAGACGTTGTCCCTGCCTGTCTTACTTGGGTGCTGTCCTGCTGCGAGAGCTGCGCTGTCCCCCAAGGGTTCGGGCTCCTGCGTGCTGCTGGAGGGGACTCGCAGGGGGCGGTGGGTGAAGTAATGGATGGAGCAGGAATTGTGGTGGGACGGGTTAAGGGCGGAGTGAGGGATGGAGCAAGGGCGGGCTGGAACATAGAGTAGGGTTAGGGGCGGAGAAGGGGACACAGCAGGAGGGGGGCTGAGGTGAGGAGGTGTTAGGAGGAAGCATAACTCCTTAACTCCAAGGCCGAGTCTGCGGCCAACGAGAACTCTGAGTGACCTGGGAGCGCCGAACGTCTTCGGCAAACTGATGTAAGGAAACTGGGGTGATGGGTTTTGTTTCCCGTGGAAAAGGGATGGCATTGTGCGTGGGCCTGCACCCTGCCCAGGACCTTTGATCTCGAGTGGGCTGCCACCTCCTAAAATTCCAAACATCGCAGGTGAGGCAGGGGTTGGAAATTTTACTTGGGGTAGAAACCAATTTTGGATTTAGCTGAAGTCTGCTGGTGAAACTTGTGTAGTCTGTTAATTGGTGTGCTTGCAGAAAGGCCTGCAGAGAGAACAAAGGAAGTTCGAGGCTACTGTCTGAAAAAGTGAATCTGGGTTATGACTGCATACACGGCCTTGTCCCTGTGTGAGTAAAAGTTTGAGGTTTTGCCGGCAGCCATCGCCGAGTGCTCAGGGGTCCCCTGGTCGATAGGGCAACTAGGGAGGGTTTGCTTCAGGCTTTGCTTGTGAAAGGTGTGAGAAAAGCAAGCAGCTCTGAAGCAGATGAGCCCACTCTTCCCTGTTGAAGTGTTGGATAAATCAAAGATAAACCTTCAAGGTCCCTTCCCACCCAAACTGTCCCGTGATTCTTTGCCCTGGAGGCAAGGGTGCACCTGTCACCACATTTCTCTTCACGGAGAAAAGGAAGGAAAAACAATTCTTATCTCATTTGCCGTGCCTGTGTTTGTGCCAAAGTAGAATGCCACGTGGGGATTGTTTACCCAAAGTGATGGTGTTTTGTTTCCCTGGCCTGTCAGGGCCAAGCGTGTGTGTGTCAGGACTGTTGGGTGACAGTCACGAGTTGTGTGCGGTGTGTGCAGGGTTGAGTACTTGGCAGATTCAGTTTAGATGTAATATAGTATAATAAAGTCATTAATTAGCCTTCTGATAAGGCAGAATGCAGATTGGAAATATTTGCACATATGATATTAAAGGACACATGAACCACCTTTCTGTGAGACAAAGTCACAAGACTTGGCCCATCCCTAACTTAGGACACTGCTAAAAAATAATAGATAAAATAATTTTCAACCTGTTTTTGAAGAACTCTCTAAAACTAATGGCAGATGATATAGCTATTTTATTTGGCAAGCTTCCATGCAAAATTCCCTGCTGATGCTGGTTCAGACAGATGGAGATTTGGGAGGAGGGGAAAGAACAAAGTGCCACAGGGCTTTACTGGATGAGCCTTGAAAGGTTTCTGCAAGCTTCCATTGCAAGGTTGATGAACCTTGTGTTTGTTAACTTCTAACACTAACTGTCTAACGCTAACTTTGCAGAGTGTTTGAACCCTGCTTTGTCTCCTGTGGTCCAAATGACACATTTACACATCTTTAGAAAATTCATGCTCTTCAAACAACATGTGACTTTGCGCCAGTGAGGGCAGAAACTTGATGGTTTTACCTCAATCTATAGTTTTTCAATATTTCTATGGAAAGTGCTTTTCTGTGAAATATCTACTTTGGTTAGATACTGCAAATTTAGTGCTGACTGGTACTTCCATAAGATGAAGAGTAAGAATAACTCAGGAATGTTTCATCATTTGTCCCTGCACTGGTCAGAAATGGTAATTGGAGCTCCAATCTGTAGAAATTTAGCAAAAGAAGTTGGACACTCAGAGGATAAAAATAGAAAAAAATGCTTTGGAAAGATTTTTCCTTGCTAGTGAGTGAGTTTCTACCTGTAGGAGCATCGGGGGGTAGCACGGTTGGGACGGACGGAGACAAGAGATCTCTGAAGCCAGGTCGTGGAACTTGGGGTTTATTGCAAAGGGCCTGGGGGCAGGGGCCTGCTGGGAGCTGCCAGCCACAGCTCAGAGCAGGCCTGAGAGAAGAGAGGGTGAGAGAGTAAAAGCAGGAGAGAGTAAAAGCATAAGAGAGTAAAAAGGGGTAAGCGAGTAAAAGGGCAAGAGAGTGAAGTTCCCATTACAATACAATAAATCTTCTTCTGTGTTGAATATTCTCATTCTCACTAACCAATCTAGTACAAGATACAAATCCTATAGCATTTCCATACAGCCTGTAAGAATCACTACATTACCATACTGTGTTACATTTCAAACCCTAAAAACTCCTCTTTGGGCCCTTCTGCCAAGCTCGTAGAGTCTGCTCGGACCCTTGGAGCTGTCTGCAGGCAGAGGGTATTGTTTCATCAAAAGGGGATCACCTTCAGCCGGCCACACCATTGTTTTCCCGTTGTTCAGTAACTGAGGGATCTCAAAACTTGCTTTCATTTCAATCTTGCTTATAGTTTCTATATTCTCAAGATATTTTGCCAGGCAATCATATTTATAAGGCTTTCCTGTTTCATCTTCCCCAACATCTCCCCCATTCCGATAAACAACTAAGACATTAGACACTGTCTTACTCATAATTCTTTGCACATGCTGAAGTAGACAGGGTACTGCTATAAAACTACAATTATTACTATTAGAATAATCGAGCCTGTTTTACAGAGTTCCTTTAGGCAAGGTGCAGAAGCTCTGACCGTCAAGCAAACTGTCTAGCCGTGATGGGTCACCTATTGTAATTTGGTTAGCTAAAGCTTTTGGGTTCTGTAGCTGTTTATGAATGGAAGCAGAATGCTCAGGTAAGTTCATACAACACAATCCTTCAAAATCTTCACAACCGTGCCCATGTGCTAGTAAAAGAAAATCAATGGCAGCTCTGTTTTGTAAAGTGGCATGTCTGACCGCTTCTTCATCTGTCAACAAATCACTGATTGCAGTAGAGGGGGCATTTCCTTCTCTGCTGAGCCAACACCCTAACTTGTTTAATTGTGTCAATGCAGTTGAGGAACCCCACTGAGGTAGAAAAATGCTTGCAACAATTGATTTTCCAGAGTTCCAAGAGTGAAAATCGCTATCACAGTTGCTTTCATATTGATGTCCCCAGGAGGATCTAATCTTTCTGCTTTCCTTTTTGACTACCTCTTTGACACTGGGAGCAATTATTTAAAGTTGTCCCAAAGCACAAGGGCCACCATCTGTTTTTGAGGGTATACCTTGCCAGGCCCTGTCTCCATAGATAAGCCAGATTCCTCTAGGGAATCGAATCGGAAGTTTGTTAAAATGATCTGCCTGAGGTTCATCATACGAAAGGAACTTAGTTTGATTACACCGAGAAGTCATATTGCTATAAGCTGGGTGATATGGGGTAGTGTTTAAATGAGGGCCGTCTTCTCCTAGGAAATGAAAGAAGTAACAGGTATCCATAGTTAGTGAGCCTAGGATTTCTAGCTCTTGAAGGTCACATTTATCAGCTTTAGAATTAACAACATAAGTTTGGTGTTTCTGGCTGGGAGTTGGAGATACGGGATGATCATCATATGGCCAATATTTATCAGGAGTACCATTATCAAATCTTTTTGGGAAAGGTACTCCAACTAGACAGGTTGAAAAAGGTTTGTCAGGACTTGTGTCAGATAGACAGATGGTATCGGAGCCTGCAGACCTGGCTAAAGCAACCCAGACATTCATTTTTGGTTAATTTACAGGTAAAGCTTCTGTTTGTGCTGCCTGTGCAGCTGCTTGTGCTGTTTGAGCTCTAAGAGCCCTTTCAATTTTTTCTCCTAGAGTTTTTCCAAGTTCATTTGCCTGGATAATTGCCACTTGCTGTGGACTCCCAGTTTTGTTGCAGGCATCAATCATTTCAGGCACTGTGAGTTTTTCTTTTCCTAGGGCTTTGATAACTCTCTTACATTCTGCATTGGCATTATTTTCAACAATGTCCCGTATCATTATTGGGTGAGCTATATCATCACCACATTGTCTTTCTGCTGCTTGGATTACCCGGTCGACAAATGTGGTAAATGATTCAGACAAGTCTTGGCTAATCAGATTATAGGCTTTTTCAAAACTTCCTGCAGGCTGAATTTGCAAAAAGGCTCTGCGAGCCATATTTTTAATGTCATCTAATGCTGTTTAGGGTACATTCACTCGATTATCATTCTGATCACCAGAAGGGTCACCGGTCAGCTGAGACATGCCAAGGGTACGAAGGTCTGCATCAGTACTTTGTCTGTAAGTGGCTCTCACCCCTGTAAGCAGTCTTTTCCATTTGAGCTCCCATAGCATATATTGTGAGTCTGTAAGAATTTTACTAGCAGGATTTTTACAGTCATTTGGTGTGGTTGTATGTCCTTCCAGGGTACTTTTCAGCAGTTGCTTAAAATATGGGGAGCAGATACCATCGTCCCTTATTGCTTTTCGCAGTTCCTTTATCTCACGAGGCGGGAAAGCCACCCGTGTTCTAGGACCACCGGCTTGCTGGCTGAATAGCACAGGCATAGCTAAAGGATTTAGACTGTCTTCTTTGGAAATCTGGCCCCTGACTTCATCCCAGTCTGTTAGTTGAAAATTATCAAAAGATTTTTGTGAGTTTTCTAATTTTGGGACTAATGCTGGGAAATTTTCGGGGTTTAGTGTCTCTTTTTGGGTCGAGAAATCTGTCCCAAACACTGGGGGGACTCTGGAGCTATTTGGGAACAGTTCTTTTTCGAAATTCTTTTGTGTTGGGATCAAAGGGTTGGCATTTGCAGGGTGTGAAAAATGCCAATCACTTGCTTTTGAAATTTTTAAAAGTTTAATTGTAATAAAATGGTTATAAAAATAGTAATACAATTAGAGTAATAATAATTTGGACAATTTAAATTAGGACAATATGAGACAATAAAAGCAAAGAGTTACAGATGTCCGGGTACCTTTTTCTGGGCATCACGAGCTTGAAAAAGGACCCCTGCTAACAAAGGATTAACCCTTAAGAAAATAGCCCGTTGCATATTCATACACTTCATACATGATGCATAAATTCCATTCAAACACAGGATTCTGTCTGGTCATTGTCAACTTCTTCCTTCTAATCCTAGCAGTGCCTTCAAGGCGGGAAGAAGTTAGTTTCTTCTTATAAGAAGGCAATAAGTTCCCTTTCTCTGAAAGATTTAGGTCTCCTGTGGCTGCTGTCTCGCTGCGAGTCACTTCTGTTAAACAAAGCATCCTACATAGCACAGTTTCTATTTTAACAATTTTTATAACCTGAAACTGTATTTAACACGGTACTTAAGAGAATTAATACAGCATTACTTTCTAACACAACACATATAATATTCATTTTAATATTTGCGAAAAGCCAATCATAAAATACATGCATTTTTCACACACGGGCAAAATAATTCTCTGTCTGTTCTGTATTTATTAAAGCAGCTGTCATATCCCAGCCTCTCCCTCCTCGCTGCACGGTTTGTGTGCGCGGATGTCACTGTGCGGACGAATCGTGACACAAAGTAGTCCCACTCGGTGCTAGGAGTGTGGAAGGCGAAAACGCGGAGGGATATCAGGTATCGGTTGTGCCAGTATCATGATGGGGCGGGACCTGTCGGTGATGCGGCCGGATCTCTCGGTGACGCGGAGGGATCTGCCGGTGATGCGACCGGATCTCTCGGTGGCGCGGAGGGATCTCTCGGTGACGCGGAGGGATCTCTCGGTGACGCGGCCGGATCTCTCGGTGACGCGGAGGGATCTCTCGGTGATGCGACCGTGCCCGGGTCCTCAAGTCCCGGCAGAGCCAGAGACGCGGAAGGATACATGAAAGGCGCTGCGGCATTCGCCGGATGTGCTGCCGTGTACAGACCCGGTGGCGGCTGGAACGCGGCCTGCAGCGGCTGGGCCGGGCTGGGGTGGCTGCCGGCCCCGCGGGCAGGGACGGCGCTGAGAGGAGGCTGGGCTGGAGCGGCGGCAGGCGCGCAGCCACGCCGCGGCACCGGCACGGGGCGGCTGGGCGGGCTGGGGCGCGCCGGTTCCAGCTCAAGCGGTGCTGTACCGGGACCGGGGGATTGCGGCGAAACGCCGGCAGGGACAGGGTCAGCCGTGGGCGTCTGCCCCGCCGCAGGGAGCGTGGGCAGCTCGGCGTGTGCGCCGGGGGGGGGCAGAGGGGGGGGGGGCGCGGCAGCGTGCACAAGGGGCGCTGGGGTCGCCAGCGCGGCCGCGCCAGGCGGGCTTGGCACGGGGGGGGGGGCGCGGGGCGGGGCGGCAGCGTGCACAAGGGGCGCTGGGGTCGCCGGCGCGGCCCCGCAGATCCGGGAGCCGCAGGGCGCTGCGAAGTCGCAGCAGCGACGGGACTTGGGCACCGCCGGCGCTGCGTCGGCAAAGGGGGCGAGGGGAATTGGGGGGGGCGGGGGAGCGGCCGCACTCGCGGGTAGCGGGGGAGAAGCGGCGGGCTGGGCGGTGGCGGGGGGGGGTGGTGTTTTGCGGAGAAAAAAAGAGAACTAGACAACTTTTACAAAGTTGTATAGAACCGGTATGTGTTTATTGCAGCGCTGGACGCATGCGTACCCCACAGGTACTAAAAGGGCACGCGTACCCCCGAGAACTTCAGGTCTCCTTTTATTTCTCTTCTATATACATATGCATACAGTTTCACAGTAGGCTCATACATATTCATTTTTATGGACTTCTCGTGACATTTGCTGCTAGTTCTTCTTTATCAAAAGGAATTCTTAGGTCAGGTTGTCCTGGCCCTGTTTTAGTCTTTGTTTTTCTTTATCAATCTCTTCAGTATCTCTGTCTTGCAGTTTTCTTTTCAGCTTTAGCTTACAGACTTTTTACTCTTTTAGACTTTTAACTTAATTCAAAAGGGATTTCTGCTTTGGGGGATTTTTCACTCTGTCTCATTCCCCCCTTTCCTAGAGAATAAGTAAAATCTTTTACTTAATGTAAACTTTTACAACAATAAGTGTCTCTTAATGCTTTGCCATATACGTTTGATAAAGAGGTTAATACAGCTATTCGTTGTAGTATTATCTAATTCTAAGTTAGCAATATAATAGATAATCTTAAATTTATTCTAACTAATATTAACAAAACTACAATGGGATGAGATAACTTATAAAAAATTTTATTTGAACTTTGTGACTCTTGGTGACTACTCAAGGATCACATTTCACTAGTGATGATCTATATTTTGTTTTATACTCTGTAGAACTCTGGTAGGTTTTGAGTTTTTTTGGTTGTTTTTTTTTGGGGGGTGTGGGTTTTTTTTGTTTTTTTGTTTGTTGGGTTGTTGGTTTTTTTTTTTTGTATTATGTTGGACAGTAATTAGGGTTTTTCATGTTTTTGGATTCCTTCTAAGATCTTCTCTAGGCTTTGGTGCTTAATTAATTGTTTTACTAATGTAAGGTCTATTCTAATAGGGGTAGGTGATAGTCTGTGATATATTGTATAATTGGTTTTAACTAGCTGATGGGATGCTACTGGGGCCAAGTACGAAAAATCACACTTGATAATCTTAACAAAATTACAAATATAGAAATTAGAATGATTTCTACTAGACAGAATAACATCATTGCTATCAATTTTTACAGCAGCACAGGCAGTTGTCAGGCATACACACTCTTTTCCAGTATACACGAGCACAGTTTTCTGGTCAGTGACTGGAGTAACTTCGAAGTTACTCTGGCAAATACTCTGTTCAGTGTCTAAACACACATCTTGGGCATTAGTAGTATTGCTTTCACAAAAGAATCTTAGCTGTTTTCTGGTAATGCAGGATTCTAGGTTTACTGTTTGCTACTTTCATTCATCTTTTGTGCTTACACTCTATGTTCTGAAGGGTAGAGTATTGTTTTTTCATGGTTTAATCTTAGTGTAATGATGGGATGGATAACATAAACAGTGGCATTACGTATGGTAAGCACAAAGGTGGTGGCTACATTAGAAGTAGGATCATAGGTGAAATTTACTGTAGTCTACTAGGATTGAAACTTCTTTTTAAAATCAATCACATTATCTCAGACAGTTTTCTGAATTTTAGCTGGAAAATTACTTTTATCCTTTTCTCGTATGATTAGAGCTGCTGTTGTTTACATCTATAACTGTGCTTGTATACAACTGAAAGCTAAATACACATTATCTTGAACTGTACTAAGTGCTTCTACTATTAACTTGTGGTCTTGGTCTCTGGCTGTTTCTAACTTTGGCAGTACTTTTGAAATCTGCCACTGGCTAGTTTTTAATGCCAATAGAGATGACTGTAAAGGCTGCTTCAATTTGGTTAGGCTACTTGCTGCAGTGGCCAGTTTATTCATCAGTATTTCTGAATCAATTCCATTTAAAACTCCTAATCTTGCTCTTAATATCTCAGATCTTTTCTTATTTTGCTCTTGAGATATACTTGCTTGTGTAACTACGTTGTCTAGCCTTCAAAGGATGTTTTGGGTTTTTTTGTTTTGTTTTGTTTTTTCTTTTAAAAAAGAGGAGCAGGCTGGTTGGATTTCTGAGATGTTAATTTGTATTAGCAATTCAACACATTCTTGCTATTCTTGCTCTTCATATACTTGATCTCTGTGAGTTACTACAGTGGATAGGTTTAAATCTTTTATCTCAGAAGGTTCTCTCATGTATTCAGTATACTGATTAAACACTTGGGACCAAGGCTATCTAGCATTGCTTTGGATAGAGGTATTATCTAGTTCTAAAACTTCAGTTATAATTACATATAAAACAATTCTGTGAACCAAAGTATCAGCTATTCTCGACTGCATTATACTCATTTTGCTCGAGTAAGTTTTAGTCTCAGTTCATTGTCTCTTGGTGTCACTCTCTAAGGGGCTTTTTCTGGGCCTTCTTCACTCGAGAGTGATGGATCTAGGTGTTCTGCTCTTTGATTTTGATTGCAGTGAAGGTGGTGAGAAGCACTTGCAGCGGTCTTTTCTACTGTGGTTCTAAAGTCTTCTTTGTAAGAGACTTAAGATATACATAATCTCCAGGCTATCTAACTCTCTGCTTGGAGTTCTAGCCACGTGTTTCTCAATTTCTCTGAGCTGTTTGCTTAAAGTCACCATGTAGGTGGCCAGTGTTATCACCCCAATGTGGGTGGACATTCTCTTTTGTATTCTATATGGTCTTCCATAAGGCATTTTAAAAGGCTTCAGGTTTTTTTTTAGCTTAAGGTTTAGTTCGAATTTGCAGTAGTGTCAGTGGAAGAGCTTGGGGCCAGGGTAGATTAATTTCTTGCTCCAGTCTTATAATTTGCTTCTTAATCAAATGATGCATTTTCTCTACTTGGCTGCTTGATTGGGGGTGATATGGAGTGTGAAGTTCTTAGTCTACGCTCAGGTGGCTACTAGTCTGTTGCACTGCTTTGGAAATGAAATGTGATCTTCTATCTGAGGATATTTTGGCTGGAACTCTGAAGCATTGCATTATTTCTTGTATTAATAATAATAATAATACTCTGGTTACTCCTCGAGCTTTGACAGTTCTGGTGGGGAATGTTTCTGGCCGCTCTGAAAATGTATCTATCAATCTTAGTAAATACTGATACTTCCTTTTCCTTGTGGGTTCTGAAAAGTTAATTTGCCACTGCTGTCTAGGCCCATGGCCTCTCCTAGTCTGACTGAGTTTCGGTCTGGGGGTATTTTTTGGGTTAGTCTGGAGGCAAGGATCACACTGTCGGTTTACTTGAGTAATAGTGGCATATCAATTCTTGGCAATGATTCTTTTAATCAGATGTGTGTTCTAGAAAGCTTGTGGAAACTATTACTTCAAAGTTAACACTTCATCAATGTACTCTGTATCACTGGCAGCCTTGTTCATTTTGGGAAAGGAGCTACACTTTATAAAAGCTTTTAAGTAGTTAGGCTTTAGTGTGTTTTCTAGGGCTCTTCTTTCACTATTGATTACGAAAATGGGAAGGAATTACCAGCTCTCTTTCAGTGGTAGCTCACTCCTTGTGGTTGTATGTCTTTTTTGATTAGTATTGTATTCTGGCTTACCTTTGAGGAAAATCTATAACTACTTCACCTTTTGCTGCTTTCTTTGCCTCTCCATCTGCTAGTTCATTCCTCTAATTTTGAGCTCACTCTCTGGTGTGCTTTAATATTCAGGCACCTGGACTATGTGAGCTGTGTTTGAATGCAAAAAATTTTCTGGCTGGCTTCATGGATAGGGAGGCAAAAGAAGGCATCTCTGAGATCTGAAACGGTGAACTAGGTTAGCTCAGGTGTTAAACAAGTTAGTCAAGTATATGGATTTGTTACCACAGCATATAAATTCTTCTGTTATTTTATTGACAGCCCTCAAATCCTGTACTATCTATCTAGTATGACTTTTCATTTCAATGGCTGTTAATGTTAAGCCTAACATCTTTATACTCTTTGCTTCTAGAGTAACTTTTCTCATTTGAGAATGTTTAACAAATTGAGCATGTACAAAAGCTTCTAAGTACATATGTTACTTTAAAGGTTAGCAAAAGTATGCCTTTTCAGACTAGCCAGTTGTTCTCTACTTCACAACATAAACATTCTCTACAGGTATTAAAGTTTTATTTAAAACTGAATATATGCTCCTGTATCAACTAAAGTTCTACTTTTTTCTTTCTTCTAATCTTACTGCTTCTCGCAGAGGGGTCTGTTACTTCTTAGTTCTGGATGAAATTGAACTGCCAGGAGGGGGATGGGTTCGAGTGGGTATATTTTGGAGCCTAAGTCTTCTTCTCCTTTGGGGAGGTTGTCTTTATCTTTCTTCTCTTACCCTAGGAGGAGCTTTTAACAAATCATATGTACTCATTTTGCGAACTAGTGGGTGTGAGGGTGGTCTGGTCCCACAGTCTTTTTGCTATTCTTGGTGATTTCTTAAAACAAAAACACATCAGCATACAAAGCTTTATCCCATTTACTTTCTCATTTTAAAACAGCATTAACTGCAATAAATCTTTTTATTTTCTGAGCTGCCCTTACTGGCAGCTTTGTTCCAGTGAGCCTCTCCCAAAAGGGATTAGTTCAGGAACTTCTTAGCTCTGGTTAGTTTTCATTATTTCTTTCTCTTTATGCTATCTTGTTTCTCTCCACTCCCAAGCCTTACAGTGTCTTTTCTCCATTCTTCTTCATACACAGACATCTCGGTGGCAGGTATCAGATGTGATTAAGCTACACATAAGTTTCAAGATCTCATGTTCTGAATTGGCTTGGTCAGGAACTTATAATTTACACTTAAGACACAGCACAGCAATACCAGCACCTCTCAAGAACTCTGCATTGCACATAAGGTGCTAGCTTCTCAATGCATCAAAAACTCTCAGTAATTGTCTGCAGGCTATCTAGTTTATCACTTCAGCATTTATCACTTAACTTCTAGGGCAAGTTGGTTTCAGTCTAAGCTTACTGAAGTTCTCTTCTTCCACGATCTAATTAAAGCACTGTGTCTACTGACACCCATTTTACTGCCTTGCAAAAGGCTTGTTACAGCAGAAACTCTGACATGCTCACAAACACAGACACACGCCGCCGCCCTTTATCTCAAATTCACTAGAGCCAGGGCTTGAATCACTGTGGGGGGGGAATTCTTCGAATTCCTTTAATTCGCTTTACCACAGTTAAACATAAATCACCATACCATAGTTCTTTTGTGTAAAATGCTACTCTTGTTGCAAACAAAATTCTAAAATCTCTACAAACACTACAATACAATCTGAGAATCAATTACTACAATGCAGTGGAAGAGAATCACCACACAAAATCACTGGGAAAGGGCATATCTCTCAAAGTGCCCACTTTTTCAACACAACACAGCATACCGTAATTCAACATTTACTCACATCAGCTTTCTTTGGACACAACCAAAATAACAGCACGCAGTAAAATTCCAGCGATCAAGTTCAAACATCCAGAGCAAAGAAGCTCTCTGAGTTCATATTCACAAACAAATCACTACATTTAAACACAATAAATACCATCACTGACGTTTCTCTACTTGTTCCACTTCTCCGCGGGGCACTCTTCTCTCTGCCCCCACAGCTTGCTGCAGCCAGCGCCTCAGGCTTCACTTGGCTGCTTCAGACACGGGTAGGGCTCACGTCCTGCGCCATGGGTGAACTCACTTGTCTGCTCTCTCTTTCATACACTACACACTCGCACAATTATAGACACATTGACATTACCCGCAATGCATTAACTATACAATGATACAGTGTCCGGACACTACACACACACACAAACACACATGGGTTCACTCGACCGACTTCAAGAGTCGCTAGCGGTTTGCTCTATCAGAACAGTGAACTCCCGTCTCTAATCAGCTGCTGTATCAGCTGCACCCAGACGTCTCTGAGTGATTTACGTCTCTCTTTCTCCGGGGGGCCCTTCAATACACAATACATACCGTATCTTCCTCTGCACGCCAGCAGGTCATTGTCTGTCCTCGCAGGAGGCGAGCTGAGGCGAGCGGAGACCCACCAGGAAAATCCTGGGGCGGGCCTTGGAGGTCTGTCTATCTCTTCTACCCCTGCGGGGACAGAGAACCTCCTGGCTGGATCGCCATAATGTTTTGCGGAGAAAAGAAGAGAACTAGACAACTTTTACAAAGTTGTATAGAACCGGTATGTGTTTATTGCAGCACTGGACGCATGCGTACCCCAAAGGTACTAAAAGGGCACGCGTACCTCCGAGAACTTCAAGTCTCCTTTTATTTCTCTTCTATATACATATGCATACAGTTTCACAATAGGCTCATACATATTCATTTTTATGGACTTCTCGTGACATTTGCTGCTAGTTCTTCTTTATCAAAAGGAATTCTTAGGTCAGATTGTCCTGGCCCTGTTTTAGTCTTTGTTTTTCTTTATCAATCTCTTCAGTATCTCTGTCTTGCAGTTTTCTTTTCAGCTTTAGCTTACAGACTTATTACTCTTTTAGACTTTTAACTTAATTCAAAAGGGATTTCTGCTTTGAGAGATTTTTCACTCTGTCTCAGTGGGGCCGCAGTGACACTGGTGGGCAGGATTGAGGGGCGGAGCCCGTGGGAGCCGGGACGGCAGTGACCAACGGGATGGCAAAGGCGGCGATGGCAGGGGCCATAGGAGGGGCCGGGGGGACAGGTGTCGGGACCGCGAGGGTGGGTGGCAGGGCGGCAGGGGTGAGCAGGACTGCGGGTACCAGAGCTGTGGGGTCCGACAGAGAGGTGGGGGGCGTGTCCCGTTAGAAACTCACGGCAGAAAGCAGCGGGCTCACAGCACGGGCGGAACTCGGCAGGGTGACTGCTGCGGGCATTCCCCTTGCAGCAAACAGCTCAAGCAGCGCCCTGCAGGCTGGGACCAGAACCGCGGCAGCCATGTCCTGTTGAGAGATACTATTAAAGTGCTTCATCCCAACTGTGTCCCAAAAGTATCTTTACGACATTGCTGCTTTACAGCAGTTTCATAACAGTATCGAATTACAGCACCTTTGACGACAGTCGCGCTTTACGGCACCTTTTACGACAGTCGCGCTTTACGGCACCTTTTACGACAGTCGCGCTTTACGGCAGTTTTTACGACAGTCGCGCTTTACGGCACCTTTTACGACAGTCGCGCTTTACGGCAGTTTTTACGACAGTCGCGCTTTACGGCAGTTTTTACGACAGTCGCGCTTTACGGCACCTTTTACGACAGTCGCGCTTTACGGCAGTTTTTACGACAGTCGCGCTTTACGGCACCTTTTACGACAGTCGCGCTTTACGGCCGTTTTTACGACAGTCGCGCTTTACGGCAGTTTTTACGACAGTCGCGCTTTACGGCACCTTTTACGACAGTCGCGCTTTACGGCAGTTTTTACGACAGTCGCGCTTTACGGCAGCTTTTACGACAATCGCGCTTTACGGCCGTTTTTACGACAGTCGCGCTTTACGGCACCTTTTACGACAGTCGCGCTTTACGGCAGTTTTTACGACAGTCGCGCTTTACGGCACCTTTTACGACAGTCGCGCTTTACGGCAGTTTTTACGACAGTCGCGCTTTACGGCACCTTTTACGACAGTCGCGCTTTACGGCACCTTTTACGACAGTCGCGCTTTACGGCAGTTTTTACGACAGTCGCGCTTTACGGCAGCTTTTACGACAGTCGCGCTTTACGGCCGTTTTACGACAGTGCTGCTTTACGGCAGTTTTTACGACAGTCGCGCTTTACGGCAGTTTTTACGACAGTCGCGCTTTACGGCAGTTTTACGACAGTCGCGCTTTACGGCACCTTTTACGACAGTCGCGCTTTACGGCAGTTTTTACGACAGTCGCGCTTTACGGCACCTTTTACGACAGTCGCGCTTTACGGCAGTTTTTACGACAG
This sequence comes from Setophaga petechia, assembly GCA_024362935.1. NCBI lineage: Eukaryota > Metazoa > Chordata > Aves > Passeriformes > Parulidae > Setophaga > Setophaga petechia. The sequence continues at coordinate 2,075,019 of JANCRA010000094.1, read as the reverse complement.
TCGCGCTTTACGGCACCTTTTACGACAGTCGCGCTTTACGGCAGTTTTTACGACAGTCGCGCTTTACGGCAGCTTTTACGACAATCGCGCTTTACGGCCGTTTTACGACAGTGCTGCTTTACGGCAGTTTTTACGACAGTCGCGCTTTACGGCAGTTTTTACGACAGTCGCGCTTTACGGCACCTTTTACGACAGTCGCGCTTTACGGCACCTTTTACGACAGTCGCGCTTTACGGCAGTTTTTACGACAGTCGCGCTTTACGGCAGTTTTTACGACAGTCGCGCTTTACGGCACCTTTTACGACAGTCGCGCTTTACGGCAGTTTTTACGACAGTCGCGCTTTACGGCAGTTTTTACGACAGTCGCGCTTTACGGCACCTTTTACGACAGTCGCGCTTTACGGCAGCTTTTACGACAGTCGCGCTTTACGGCACCTTTTACGACAGTCGCGCTTTACGGCAGTTTTTACGACAGTCGCGTTTTACGGCCGTTTTTACGACAGTCGCGCTTTACGGCAGTTTTTACGACAGTCGCGCTTTACGGCAGTTTTTACGACAGTCGCGCTTTACGGCAGTTTTTACGACAGTGCTGCTTTACGGCACCTTTTACGACAGTCGCGCTTTACGGCAGTTTTTACGACAGTCGCGCTTTACGGCAGTTTTTACGACAGTCGCGCTTTACGGCAGTTTTTACGACAGTCGCGCTTTACGGCACCTTTTACGACAGTCGCGCTTTACTGCAGTTTTTACGACAGTCGCGCTTTACGGCACCTTTTACGACAGTCGCGCTTTACGGCCGTTTTTACGACAGTCGCGCTTTACGACACATTTTACGACAGTCGCGCTTTACGGCACCTTTTACGACAGTCGCGCTTTACGGCATCTTTTACGACAGTCGCGCTTTACGGCAGTTTTTACGACAGTCGCGCTTTACGGCACCTTTTACGACAGTCGCGCTTTACGGCAGCTTTTACGACAGTCGCGCTTTACGGCACCTTTTACGACAGTCGCGCTTTACGGCAGTTTTTACGACAGTCGCGCTTTACGGCAGTTTTTACGACAGTCGCGTTTTACGGCAGTTTTTACGACAGTCGCGCTTTACGGCCGTTTTTACGACAGTCGCGCTTTACGGCACCTTTTACGACAGTCGCGCTTTACGGCAGTTTTTACGACAGTCGCGCTTTACGGCACCTTTTACGACAGTCGCGCTTTACGGCAGTTTTTACGACAGTCGCGCTTTACGGCACCTTTTACGACAGTCGCGCTTTACTGCAGTTTTTACGACAGTCGCGCTTTACGGCACCTTTTACGACAGTCGCGCTTTACGGCAGTTTTTACGACAGTCGCGCTTTACGGCACCTTTTACGACAGTCGCGCTTTACGGCACCTTTTACGACAATCGCGCTTTACGGCCGTTTTACGACAGTCGCGCTTTACGACAGTTTTTACGACAGTCGCGCTTTACGGCAGTTTTTACGACAGTCGCGCTTTACGGCAGTTTTTACGACAGTCGCGCTTTACGGCACCTTTTACGACAGTGCTGCTTTACGGCACCTTTTACGACAGTCGCGCTTTACGGCAGTTTTTACGACAGTCGCGCTTTACGGCACCTTTTACGACAGTCGCGCTTTACGGCAGTTTTTACGACAGTCGCGCTTTACGGCAGTTTTTACGACAGTCGCGCTTTACGGCACCTTTTACGACAGTCGCGCTTTACGGCAGTTTTTACGACAGTCGCGCTTTACGGCCGTTTTTACGACAGTCGCGCTTTACGGCAGTTTTTACGACAGTCGCGCTTTACGGCACCTTTTACGACAGTCGCGCTTTACGGCAGTTTTTACGACAGTCGCGCTTTACGGCACCTTTTACGACAGTCGCGCTTTACGGCAGTTTTTACGACAGTCGCGCTTTACGGCAGTTTTTACGACAGTCGCGCTTTACGGCACCTTTTACGACAGTCGCGCTTTACGGCAGTTTTTACGACAGTCGCGCTTTACGGCACCTTTTACGACAATCGCGCTTTACGGCCGTTTTACGACAGTGCTGCTTTACGGCAGTTTTTACGACAGTCGCGCTTTACGGCAGTTTTTACGACAGTCGCGCTTTACGGCAGTTTTTACGACAGTCGCGTTTTACGGCCGTTTTTACGACAGTCGCGCTTTACGGCAGTTTTTACGACAGTCGCGCTTTACGGCAGTTTTTACGACAGTCGCGCTTTACGGCAGCTTTTACGACAGTCGCGCTTTACGGCACCTTTTACGACAGTCGCGCTTTACGGCAGCTTTTACGACAGTCGCGCTTTACGGCAGTTTTTACGACAGTCGCGCTTTACGGCAGTTTTTACGACAGTCGCGCTTTACGGCACCTTTTACGACAGTGCTGCTTTACGGCAGTTTTTACGACAGTCGCGCTTTACGGCACCTTTTACGACAGTCGCGCTTTACGGCAGTTTTTACGACAGTCGCGCTTTACGGCAGTTTTTACGACAGTCGCGCTTTACGGCACCTTTTACGACAGTGCTGCTTTACGGCACCTTTTACGACAGTCGCGCTTTACGGCAGTTTTTACGACAGTCGCGCTTTACGGCAGTTTTTACGACAGTCGCGCTTTACGGCAGTTTTTACGACAGTCGCGCTTTACGGCACCTTTTACGACAGTCGCGCTTTACGGCAGTTTTTACGACAGTCGCGCTTTACGGCACCTTTTACGACAGTCGCGCTTTACGGCACCTTTTACGACAGTCGCGCTTTACGGCAGTTTTTACGACAGTCGCGCTTTACGGCACCTTTTACGACAGTCGCGCTTTACGGCACCTTTTACGACAGTCGCGCTTTACGGCAGTTTTTACGACAGTCGCGCTTTACGGCACCTTTTACGACAGTCGCGCTTTACGGCCGTTTTTACGACAGTCGCGCTTTACGGCAGCTTTTACGACAGTCGCGCTTTACGGCCGTTTTTACGACAGTCGCGCTTTACGGCCGTTTTTACGACAGTCGCGCTTTACGGCACCTTTTACGACAGTCGCGCTTTACGGCAGTTTTTACGACAGTCGCGCTTTACGGCCGTTTTTACGACAGTCGCGCTTTACGGCACCTTTTACGACAGTCGCGCTTTACGGCACCTTTTACGACAGTCGCGCTTTACGGCAGTTTTTACGACAGTCGCGCTTTACGGCACCTTTTACGACAGTCGCGCTTTACGGCAGCTTTTACGACAGTCGCGCTTTACGGCAGCTTTTACGACAGTCGCGCTTTACGGCAGTTTTTACGACAGTCGCGCTTTACGGCACCTTTTACGACAGTCGCGCTTTACGGCACCTTTTACGACAGTCGCGCTTTACGGCAGTTTTTACGACAGTCGCGCTTTACGGCAGCTTTTACGACAGTCGCGCTTTACGGCACCTTTTACGACAGTCGCGCTTTACGGCACCTTTTACGACAGTCGCGCTTTACGGCAGTTTTTACGACAGTCGCGCTTTACGGCACCTTTTACGACAGTCGCGCTTTACGGCAGTTTTTACGACAGTCGCGCTTTACGGCAGCTTTTACGACAGTCGCGCTTTACGGCCGTTTTTACGACAGTCGCGCTTTACGGCCCTTTTTATGACAGTCGCGCTTTACGGCCCTTTTTACGACAGTCGCGCTTTACGGCACCTTTTACGACAGTCGCGCTTTACGGCACCTTTTACGACAGTCGCGCTTTACGGCACCTTTTGCGACAGTCACACTTTACAGGACCTTTTACGACACTCGTTATTTATTGCACTTCACTTTACCGTACATTAAGATTTTTATTTTGTTTTTCATTTTTTTAATTAAAAAAAAATAAAAATAAAAGTAAAATAACATAGAAAATTTAATTTTTTTTTTTTTTTAATTTTTTAAATTTTTATTTGGTGCTGCACACACCAGCTCAAGCCAGTGATTGTGGTAGTGTTTGAGGGTCCCCAGGACAAGGGAAGAGATGAGAATCTTTACTCCACCTTTCACAAGGCTGATTTATTATTTTATGATTTCTAATCTATTAAAAGAAAATGAGCTATTAAACTGTACTAAAAGAGCAAGGAGACATCAGAAAGCTGGAAAGGGATGAATAATAAAAACCTGGGACTGCTCACAGCCCCAACACAGCTTGACCATGATTGGTCATAAAATAGAAACAATGCACAGGAGACCAATCCAAGACGCCCCTGTTGCTAAACCATCTCCAGCCCACACTCGACAGCCAGCAGATTGTTATTGGTTCCATTTCTGTTCTGAGGCTTCTCAGGAGAAAAATCCCAGCAAAAGCATTTTCAACAAACATGTCACTGCCACGTGATGGCACAGGCAGCATCAGGTCACTGTGTCATCCCTGCCAGCCCAGGTGTCACAGCAAGGAGGAGAGAGGTCACTCTGTGCTCACCCTGCAATACAGAACAATACAGAACAATACAACACAAAGCACATATTAACACAAGATGACAAACTTTTTCTGTTTTCATTACATGTTGATTTATTGTTACAGGAAACCCAAAACAACAAAAGCACACAGAAAACAACACTCACCTACCATTAACACCCCCTTCATCACATTACACACAAACTCACCATCACTCTCATTACAACTGCTAAACTACACCCCAGCAATCATTGGTCCTTGGGAACGTGGTTATAGAAGAAAACTCTTCAGAAAAATAACAGCGCTTTCTTTTTTGCAACAACTACTTGGAGCAGAACAGAAAACTGGTAAGACACAAAACTTTGTATTTAGGTAGCATAGCTATATAAATTGGGTAATTTGCTAATTTTCTGTTAATTTACATAATTATTCTGTGTTTAACAAAAGCCATCTAATAAATTAACCCCCAAAACTCCAGCAGCCGAGCTGGCCGTAGCAAATCTGTATGTTTATACATACAGTAAACAAAACCAAAATCCCAGTAATACCCGTCACACACACACACTCTAAAGAAGCAGGTCTCCATGGCTCAGCCATGAGTGGTAAAGGAAGAGCAACACGAAAGGTGGTTTGTGGTGCTGGAGAAAGTCTCTGCAAGGCTTAAAAGAGCATCCCATTTCCACATATGGGTTTTCTTTTTTAATGGGTTATGGTGCCGGGAAGATCTGGAAAGAGTGCAAGTCCCTCATTCCAGTTTGGATGTCTTAAAAACTTTTTCTTTCAGCTCTTGGAGAGCATAGTTTTGGATTCATCCTCACATCCTCCAGTCTTGGTGGCTCTGTTGTTTATTTCCCTTTCTCTGCCCTTTTCCCTGCCCCCACTCCCCTGATGGCTGCAGGGGATGTGATTCAGGCACTCATCACTGCTCTGTAGTTTCTTTACAGAGCTAAAACCGACTGGGTCTTTCACCCTCCTCTCATAGCAGTGGTGCAGAGTGAGGCACATGGCAGGGCAGGGGTTTTATCTGTTGTTTTATCTTTTGGTTTGATGTTTAACACATGAGGCAGAACCCCAAGCCCCTGCTCACCATGTCAGGCTAGGCTGCAGGGGAGCACATTGACAGCAACACAGTGGCTGCACCACAACCACAATCAATCTGATAGAAAAAGGCTTCTAACAGTGCCATGGTGACTGAGCTGAGCCCAACCTGGGTCTCGCTTAATCCCTGATCTGTGTAAAGCCCTCTTCTGTGCTTTCCTGAGGCTGGGACAGCTGGAGAGGTTGCTCTCCATGAGCACAGGACGGCAGCTGTGGGCTGAAACTCGCTGAGCTGCCTCCCCAGTACGTGATGGGGTTGTGAGGGATTTAAAAGAAAAAACATTACAATGTCTTTGTCAGTCTTCCATGCTCACTTAAGCTGGCTGTTGGTGATTTGTAGTATTTTTTAAAATAAAAACCAAATGCTTTCCCTTTATAAGTAAATATGCTATGAAGAGAGCTTCAAAGGAAAGAAGGTGAGTTACTATCCAACTGTTGCTAAATTCATTGGTTGATGGTCCATATACTGCATTTTTAATGTTACTGATACCTGATACACACCATTCCCAAGCTGTTTGATAATTATTTATCAACCATCTGCATCAGCATCATCTGCATGACCAGTGATGGCCAAAAAGCAGGAAGGAGAGAAAGGGGTTAAGCTGTAGGCAGGAAAGAGAAGGCAGAAACCAAGCAGCAAACAATTGGCACCTGGGCTCCATTGAAGACTAAAAGTGGGAAAAAATGACTTAATTGAAAACTCTGCCTATTGTGTGCGCAGTCTCCAAGGGGAAACAAACAAACTCATCCAAAGGAAGGGAAAAAAAAGGCAAAGAATTAAAAAATCCTTGTGCTGTTGTGCAGAATTGGGGGTTTTAACTCTTCCCAGTCTCATGCAGAAATATTTTCACAACCAAACCATCTCCCTTTTTAAAGCATTTAGTTGGATTGAGTAATTTCTTAAGTCCTCCATCATCAGGACCAGTTTGGGTTTGGCAGCTCAAACACCAAAGCTCTTGGCAAGGCCAGGACAAGTTCAGTGGTTCTCCCTGTCCTGAAAGAGAGGAGAAAAGGGAAGTTAAGCTCACTGCAGAATCAAAGACTCCTGCATTTTACCTTTTGGCTTGGATTGCTCACCATGGAGTTTTAGCCATAAAAAAAGGGAAGGTAACACCAAATCGAATTAAAAAGTGCCCTTTCTCAGTGTTTTTATTCCAGACATTCAAAGGAAGCTCATTTTTCTTCTAGCATTCTTTCCATAATTTTAGCAGAACCATTCTCATCCCAGACCCATTCATCAGTTGTTCAATCCTTTGACACTGGATCTGGACAAAGGAAGGGACACATCTGGGTCACAGGAAAGCATGGAGAGAAACCCTCCAAAAATGGACAGAGAAAAATGAAATGCAGGAAGACAGAGCCTGCAGACAGAGAAAAATGAAATGCAGGAAGACTTACCTGCAGCTGGATGCTCTTTGCACTGGGCTTCCTTTAAAGGAATGGATTTGCTGCTAAACACATCTCAGGCTCAGATGCGACCAGGAGAAGGTGGGATGGAGATGAGGAGTCAGACAGGGAATAGCCAGGGAGATGCAGGGCCCAGGAACATCAAGGATGGAGAAGAGAAGGAACAGGGATTGTTCTCCTTGTTTGGATCCATCAGTGCTGGGAGCTTGGGAAGCACATGAGGGTACCAGAGGGATGCTGGGCAGGAGCAGGATAACTCCAGGGTAAGGGCAAGCTGCTCCCCCTCCAGGGCTGCGCCAGGGAAGGAGGGGAATTATTTCTCTCACCTTTCCAGTGGGATGCAGGTGCCACCCCATGCAGAGGCAGGAAAACTGCCTTGCAATCAAGTACAAAACCTGCCTGGCAAGCCCAGGATGCCAGCAGCCATTTCTCCCGGATTTCCTGCTTACAGGCATTTTAAGCTTGCTTTGTCTCAAAAGCAACTTTTTTGCCAAGGGCATTCCCATTTCTTTTGGATCCTGAACAGAGGTTTGGAAAGCTGACTTTGATGAGGGAACTGTTTCCTATTTTGATCTGTGTTAACTTGGAGTTTCCCTTGGCACCAAAATCAGGGGGTGAACCCAACCCTTGAAGGGCCATAAGATCCTAACTATCCAATCCCCAATCACCTCAGCATTGGCTTGTAGAACCTTCTCAGGGTTAATTTAGCAAACTTAAGGGTTTGGAAAGTTCAGGATCAAAACAACGAAAAAATTCGTGAAAAAGAAACTGAACTGAAGCTGGCTAAAAGCTGATGACTCATTACAACAATTCAGTGAAAAGGAGGCAGGATTGATCCTGTGAAAAACGCCAATCGCTTCTTTTTAAAATTTTAAAAGTTTAACAGTAATTAAAGGGTTATAAAAATAGTAATACAATTAGAGTAATAATAATTTGGACAAATTAAATTAGGACAATATGAGACAATAGAGACAAAGAGTTACCGACGTCCGGGTATCTTTTTCTGGGCAGCATAAGCTTGAAAAAGGACCCCCGTTAACAAAGGATTAACCCTTAAAAACAACAGCCTGTTGCATATTCATACACCTCACACATGGTGCATAAATTCCATTCAAATACATGATTCTGTCTGGTCATCCTCAACTTCTTCCTCTGAATCTTAACAGCACCTTCGAGGCAGGAAAAAGTTTGTTTCTTCTACTAAGAGAGCAATAAATTCTTTTTCTCTGAAAGATTTAGGTGTCCTGTGGCTGCTATCTCACTGCGAGTCCTTTCTTTAAAAAAAGTCTCCTACATAGCATAGTTTCTATTTTAACATTTTGTTATAACCTATAACTGTATTTAACACACTACTTAAGAGAATACAGCATTACTTTCTAACACTACACATATAAGATTCATTTTAATATTTGCGAAAAACCAATGACAAAATACGCATTTTTCACGTTTTCAATACTCACCAGGCCATCTGGCCAGAGTTCTGTGCCCACCGAGGACACTGCAAGCAGCAGGGACCTTCCTCCCATTCTCCAGCACAGGCTTCTTCCCTCCACACGCAAGGAGCTGCAGCCACTCAGGGAACACCGACTTAGTCACAACAGGAGAGGCACAAGGATAATTTGGAACTAGTTGTGACCTCAATGCCGCCCAGACCCAGGAGAAAGTACTTTTCCGATCAGACGCAGCGGGGTATTTGCTGCACCGCCCTCTCTCCTCCCTTACCCAAGGCGCATGAGCACACTGCCGCCATCATTGGAAGGGCAAGTGAGTGCCTCCCTGAGCCGCCATCTTGGGTGTGGCGTAAAAAGTTACCTTTTTTTCTCCCCCCTTTCCAGTTTTCACCCCCTGCAGAGGCAGGAAAACTGCCTTGCAATCAAGTACAAAACCTGCCTGGCAAGCCCAGGGTGCCAGCAGCCATTTCTCCTAGATTTCCTCTCCGCAACCTTTGGCACCGGCAGAATCCCCTCCCGGCCGAGCCGCCATCTTTGTTGCGGTACCCTTAAGCATCCCCCGCTCCTCACACAGGCCTTTCTCTTGCCGGCTGCCTCAACCCGGTCCCGACGCCGATCCCGCGCTCTCAGAGCCATTTTCTGCTTCTTTTCCCGGCGGGAGAACGGTTGTTGGGGTCAGCGGCACCGGAGTCCCGCGAACCGCGGCAGGGAGCGGCGGCGACGCCTCCGCCGCAGTCCTGCCGCGGCCGCTATCTTGAGTGTGGCTGGAGCCCGACCCGGCTCACGCAGGGTCCTGATACGCGGGCGCTTCGCCATCTTGAAATGGCAGTTCTGTCCCGTCCGCGCCTCCGCCGCCCGCCGAAAGCGGCGCCGCCGCTGTTGCTCTTCCCAGCCACCGCCCCGCGCGGCGGCCGCTCAAGCCCGGCCACGCCCCTTAGCACTCCTAACTGTGCTTCACCCCTCCCCTCTGTGCACCGCACCGCCCTGTGCCCACAAGGTGGCAGCACCGCCCCCCTGCCCGGCCCGGGCCGGAGGCTCTTTGCGGCAGGCAGGGAACGGAGGCCGAAGCTGCCGGAGAGACTTTTGTATTTATTCCCTTCAGCCCCAGCAGCTGTTCCTACGGTTAAGGGCACTTGATTGGTTCATTCCTAGGTAACAACGTTATAACATTGGTTTCAAAACGACTACGCGTCTCTAGTCAGAATTTCCTACATTCCTGTATACAGTAGAATGGATAGATTCTTTCCAAATGGTTTTAGAGATAAATTCCAATTCTTTGCCAATACCTACAAAACCGAAAAACTTAACAGGTTTTGGTGTTCTACACTCACCCCTCCGTGTGAATTTTCTGGCAGCTTTTGGTCCCTCCCTGGGAGGGTAACCCAGCATGACTCCCCCTCATTCCCCACTCACCTGCTCCTCCATCACAGCCTGGTGTGACAGTGTTCACAGGAGTCTTAGGATGAGGGAAGAGACGAGGATTTGACTCCATGTTTCAGAAGGCTTGATTTATTATTTTATGATATATATTATATTACAATTATACTAAAAGAATAGAAGAAAGGATTTCATCAGAAGGCTAGCTAATAATAGAAAAAGAAATAATTATTACAAAGGCTTGTTGGTCCACCATCCACAAACTACAGCACTGACAACGTCCCTGTCTCAGTTTCCCTACTCAGAGTCTGAAGAGTGGCTTCTCATCACGCACTGGGGCTGGAAAGGCACAATCCAGGACAGGAATTATTTGGTCCAGTCTGAACTTTCACCAGCATCCCAGCCCCATGAGGAGGCTTGGACCTCATTTCAAGATATCAGCATGTCAGGAGCCAGATGAATGGAGAGGTTAGAGAGAGGAGGTTGGGCAGGGGATGCTGGCAAGATATTTATACTGAGGATACAGAGGGAGCGATCTGTGTCGCTCTTTGCCGAGCAAAGAAAATAACAATTTGGGCAGGTTTGAAAAGCACCGAAACCACAACAGGAAACCCAAATTGTACAAATGCAGATGTGAGTGGAAAAAGCTCTTGAGCTGGTGGCTCCGACTTTCACCTCCACTAAAAATAAACCTGCCTTATTAGGGGCAGATGGAGGCCAAGATAAAACATCTCTCCCTCCACTCCCCACCATGTTTTTCCATGGAGGGGCTCTTTTGTGTGATGCTGGGTGATGTGGCTTTCTGGGGGTAGTGGGGATGGATGGCTTGGCCAGGGGCTTGTGTTGGGTTTTGGAGAGGATCTGGGAGGTTTAAGGGTTTTGGGGATGTGTGTCAGGTTTTCTGAAGGAGGGTTGCTGGGGTTGGTGTGATTTAGGGCTAGGCAATGTAGGGTGGGGGGCGTGATGAGTTGTAACGGTCTCTGATTATAGTAAGGGCAACCTGGCAAAGCCACATCCTGCAGCACAGCAGGAACTGCGGGGAGGAATTTGGGGTGCTGAGAAAGGGAGGGATTGGGAACCAGGATTACAGGGAGCAGCAGAACTCCTCCTGGGACCCCCATGTAACACAGACTGGGCTCTTCTTCCCCATGCCTGTTTCCCCGCTTTGGACCATGCCAGGGCTGCAGCACCCCATGTTTGGGGGGAGGCTGTGGCAGACAGTGCCAGGTTTGGGTGCCCATTGCCCCCCTGCTGCTGCACCCCAGCCCCCCGAGGATATTGTGGTAGTTGCTTCACTGTCACCCTGGCAGTGGCAGCAGGGCCCAGGCTCCTCTGAGTGAGCCCAGTGTCTCCACACCCGCAGCAGCCAGGGTTGTTCACACGTGTAGCCTTTGCACCCCCAGCCCCATCCTCCTCCTCCTTTTGCAGGGATGCAATTTGGATGGATGCAATTTGGGAAGGGAGGAATCAAAAAGATTTTGGAGAGAGAAGGGAGCAGAGCAAGGGGTGGGCTGAGCACCAAATTGTGAGCGTATCTCCAGTAGTGGCACAGCGGCACCTCAGCACCTACCCTGCTGGGGACACCCTCATGGACCCCCTCAACAGGGCCTGGGTTATGGGGGTCACATGGCATGAGCTGATCAGTCTTGGGCCCCTTAGGGTAACATGGGGGTGTGATGCTCATTAGGGTAACATTGGGGGTTCCCCAAAAGGGTCCCAGGAGGGAAAAGACCCCTCAGGGTGCAGATGGACTCAGAGGGGTTGCTACCGTGTGAGGGGTGGGGAGGGGAAGGGTGGGGTCTGTCCAGCCATGGTGGGAAGCGATGAGGACGGTGGCTGGGGCAGGGGGGTTGGCACAGGAAGCAATGGCAGTCGAAGCACTGCTCCCAGCTCCCCAGATGCGCCCGTGAGACAGGGCAGCAGGAAGCAGCTGTGGGGAATCCTGGTGCTGGGAACAGCCACTGCTGACTGCCCAACACCACCTGGGCCCAACCCCACTGTCTCTCCCCACTCTGGGTACTACCCAGGGATGTTCCAAATGTCCCAGCCTCTCCTCTGCAGGGAACAGACATCTCCAGGGTTTGCCTTGAAGAAGCAGCTGTGACTCCTCAAGGGAATATATGGTTCCCTATGGCTCTGAGGGTGATGGAGACATGGCTTTGCTCTTGACAGGGCTTTGGATGAGAGGAAGTGTGAGGAAACTGAGGCATGGACACTGACTGAGCAGCTTCGCCACAGTTCATGTCACAGTTCCTGGTTCCCTTTCAGTAAGATGAGAGTGTTCCTCTCCCTCCCCAGAGTACTCTGGAACAAGATAATGCCTCATGGTGTTCACTTAGTCCCCAGTGATCACCAGCAGGGACTGTCCTGGGTGCTGCCTCCAGGCTAGGCTGGGCTCAGGCTGAGGGGAGGTTCCTGGGGCTAATCCCCTGCACAAACAGCCGCACATTCCCCAGGGCTGGATCAGATCTCCTGGTGACATGGCTTGGGGGGGCAGGGCACCTCACTGCTCCTTTTTGGGTGTAGGCGCCACTCCTTTTCCCCGCCTAATTCTCTGCTGTTTGTCTGCTCATCCAGCCCTGTTCATGGCCCATTATGGAGCCTCTGGCATTGTCTGGCTCTGGCAGAGGGTCCCTGTGGTGGGTGAGGGGGGTAAACTGAGGCACAGATCCTCAGAAAGAAACCAGGCTCCTTTCTGCATGGGCTGTGGACTAACATCCATCCATGCATCCATCCATGCATCCATCCATCCATCCATGCATCCATCCATCCATCATCCATCCATATCTGCCAGCTCCAATTTATAATCTCCATTGATCCTGAAATACCCCAAATCTGGGACATCATAGCTCAATATAGGGGTGTCACTGTGGCTACAGGGACCCCAGGGAGGGTTTGCCAAAGTACACAGGGACCTTTCAGCACATTCTCTGCATGACTAAGGGCCGGAGCAGGGCCACAATGCCTGTCCCTGCCTGTCCTTGCCTATCTTGGATTCACTGTCCATCCAGGAGCACTTGGCCCCAGCACGAATTGAAACGTCAAGAGAGCTGCCACACAGTGTTCAGCAGGATCACCAAATGGTACTGGGCTGCCTCTCCATGGCCTTTGGGATAAGGAGGGAAAGAGATCTCAGAGCCCTTTTAAGAAGCCAGAATCCCTTTTTTCCCTTGAGTTTCCACCTAGATTTCTTCTCCAGTACCAAAACTCCCTCTAATTGCTGCTGTGCTGTGCCATGTGGGTGCCCAAGATGGGGACTGGGGGGGGGGGGGGGCGGGGGGGGGGGGGGGTGGTGGTGGCTTGAAGCGTCTCCAAAAATCAGTAAATTAATCTCTGAGCTTTTGTTCCCATGTTGTGTTGAGCCAGAGCAAGCCAGCCAGGTCCCTCAGCTTCCCTTGCTCCTGAAGGATCCTGAAGGTCTCTGAAGATCCCTGGTAAACGGGATTTATACCTCAGCCCCATCTGAAAAATAATCCAGATGACTCCTGGGGAAGAGCCCTTCTTCCCTTTGTAGCTGCCTTGGGCACCCTGCCACATCTCCATTCCTCTCCTCTCCCATCAAAACCCTGCCCTGCAGCCACGGCTTCCAGACAGCCCCCAGCTTCCAAAACACAAGAAATTCCTCCCAAAATGCTGGTGATGTTCCCCCAGGACACAGGGACCCTCACACTCACCCTCCCTGCCCTGCAGCAGCCAGGCCAAATCTGGCCATTTCCACTCCATGTTACATCCCTCACATCTTGTTACCTGTACTGACTTATTTCAGGGGGGGAAAAAAATCAAACCAAACCCAGGCCCAAGGGGTAGATTATTTTGGAGTGGGGGGAAGCAGCTACTTGTGAGGCTCCCCCCCCAGGTTTTGAGGACCTTTGCAGGTATTTGCAGCATGGGCAAATCCCCTGGGACTAAAAATCTGTTCCCAGGAAAAGGAGAAAGGTGGGTAGGGAGCAATAGCTGAGCTGTAGTGAGGTACATGGTCACCCCTCCCACAAGGGGCTTTTTGGTATCATTTTGGGGTGCTTGCTGAGGTGGAAAATCCCAGCTCCTGCTTCTTCCGCTGCTTCTTCTACTTTTCATTTTAATAAAATGAACAGTGTGGGCCCTTTCACCACGAAATCATCATGCTCCAGAGCATGCCCACTCCCTTCCTCCCCCATTTTCTGTTCTCCACACCAAGAAATCCACTCCTCCCACAGCCACTGCATAAGGACACCCCAAACCCGGAGCTGACACCGCAAGGGCACCCTAAAAGCCCCGCTTTGTCCCCGGTCAAAAGTGAAGTGACCCATCCGGGGGAATAAGGGGTTGTGACACAAACTTGGGGTGATCAGATAAAAGCATTCTTGTGCTCCCAGCCCTCTCACACACTCGGGGTATCCCAGGATTGGAATGAATCCCCCTGGAATACGGCGGCAGCGCGGCCGTGGGGGTGGCGATGCGGGGGGAGGCGCGGGGGGAGGTTGCCTTGGCCACGCATCCCTCTCTGAATGCATGACGTGCGCAGGGCTGGCGCCAGGCTGTCTGGGGCCGGGAGTTAGATCAACACAGCTGGAGGGCCCGGGCCACAGCTGGGCAAAGGCAGCGGGTCCCGCCGCCCAGGCAGGGCCTGTGGGAACCGCCGCCAACAAAACCCCCCTGCAAACAAAAGCTCCCCTCCCAGTCCCTCTGAAGCCTTTCAGAGCCCCCCCTCGCCCCCCCCCCCCCCCCCCCGCTATCCCTTGGGAAATGAGAGGGAGTGTATGGGAATAAGCAGAGGCTGTGCGCTGCTGTTTTGTATTGAGGGGAAGTCATAAGAGGGATTCAGGTGGTGGTCTGAAAAGAGTTTCTAAAAATGTTTTGTAAGCGTTTTAAAAATCTGTGTTAATTTCATGAAGTTTTACACGAATCATTTATTTTTAAAATATGTTTAATTCTTTTTTAACTTTATTTTGTTCGGGGTTTTTTTGGGGGGGGGGGGTGGGGGGGGAGTTGGTTAATGAGGGTAATTATGCATCTTCCCAAGCTGCTATCCTTTACACAGAGGTGATTTCCCCGGAAATTGATAACGAGTGAGGTGGGGGATTCGGGGGGATGGGGGGGGGGGGGTGGGGAGTGGAGAGAAAAATAAAAGGTACAAAAATAATCCAACCACAAAGAGTGTTGGATGCTGCTTTCAAGGTTTTTTTGTTGAGCAGCTCATGGCTTGGGGGAGATATGGGGAGGAGGGGTTTCCTCCAGCCTGCAGTCCCCAGACCCCTTTTGGGGGGCAGAAATAAACCCCAGCGCTACCAAACTGGGATCTGGGCAGATCTAGAATAAATCGCTGCTGTGGGCAGGCGTAATTTGGTCCAGGTGCCTGCACCCTCACCCCCCTGCCCCCATCATTAGCAGGGAGCCCTGGGCCAAGCAGGGTCCCAGAGTGCCTCCCTCCAACCCTCTTGGCTGTAACATTCCCTTCCTGCACTTTAATAACCAAGCCCCCACAACACCCCCCATAACTAAATCCCACCAAAGTCAATATTTGGGGGAGAGCGGATTTTCCCCTTGAGCTCATCCTGACTCACTGTCGGGGTGTTGCGGGGCTGTCGCTACTGTGGGACCCCTCCACGTGCCACCCGCTGCAGTGACACTCACCGGGGACCCCAGATTGCTCCAGCTTTGGGCTTTTTCTATGGACATTCTCTGATTCTGTAAATTTTAAGGCAGCTATGGTAGAAGGGCAGTTTACTTCATACCCCGCCGCCCCCCCCCCCCCCCCCGCCAATCACTTCTGCTAGGGATAACCCCTTTGCCTATAAATCTCCTCTCCCACCCCCAAAATAAAAAAACCTTCCAGGCCTCTCGCAGGCACTGACCTAAATCTGGTTTCTCCATCGTAACCTCAGTTTTACCGCAATTAATTTTTTTCTGCTGGTCACAAGATAATTCCTGACGCCAGAAAGTCTGGAGGTCAGATGAGAAGCGGATTGAGGAAAAGGGCGGCACTAATTTCCTTAAAACAAGGAGGTTGGGAGGTGGGAAACCCCATCGTCCTGTCTAAAAATAGGGGGAATTCACTGGGAAGGGGAGTGGGACAGTTTCGGGGTGCTAGGGTGTTGAAGGGGTTAGGGGGGGATAATCCCCAAGAGGTTTGGCGGGTCTGGCCATGGGGAGGGGGGCCTGCGTGATTGTGTCATCCCCCGTCGGGCCACCAAGGGTCAGTCTGGGGGGCTGGGGGGGGGGCGGGGGGGTGAGGTAGAGGGGTTCAAGACTTCAGTTATGTGTAGGGGTGGAGTTTGATGCTTCACTGACACTCGGAGGCGGGGTTTAGGGCTTCGTTTACATAAAAGGGAAGAGATTAATGGTTCTTTTACATAAAAGGGGGTTGTGTTGCTCAAAATTTGCATGTAGTGGGCGCGGTCAAGTGGAGCTGCCTATATAAAGACGGCGTGCGGGCATCCCGTTTTCCCTGACCCTCTCCGATCTGCCAGCGAAATACGAAAGTTGGGGGTCCAGGGGGTGAGAGTCAAAGCTCTCAGGGCTCCCCTCATTGGCGGTCTGGTGCTCGAAGGCCCCAGCAAAACCCCCTGAGGTTTGCCGCGACAGCCCCTGAGGCTCCTAGGCATCCTCCCGTCCTGCATCTCCAGACCTGCTCTGAGCCCACCATGAAAGCCATCAGCCCGGTGCGATCCGTCCGGAGCTGCTACGAGGCTGTTTGCTGCCTCTCGGAGCAGAGTTTAGCCATCGCCCGGGGTAGCCACAACAAGAGCCCGGCCTTGGAAGAGCCCATGAACTTGCTCTACGATATGAACGACTGCTATTCCAAATTGCGGGAGCTGGTGCCGGGCATCCCTCAAGGCACCAAGGTGAGCCAGGTGGAGATCCTGCAGCACGTCATAGACTACATCTTCGACCTCCAGATTGTGCTGGAGGAGGGGTCCAAGGGCCGCGACCCTTCCTCTGAGGCCACCCTATTTTCCCTTAAGGTAAGGGTCGCTTCGGACTGGGGGCTAGGTATGTCGATTTGGGGAGAGAGGATCTGTTAGGTTGGAGGTGGTAACAAGTCGGGACAAGGGGTGCTGCTGGGTCCCCGAGTGTGTTGGTGGGTCATGGCACGGTGGGGAATGGGGAGGAGTGGGTGGGGAGGAGTGGGGACCACCAGCTGCCGGGGTAATCTGAAGCCCCGTCCTTTCTCTCTGCAGGCGGCTGAACTCGCCTCAGAACTCCGCACCAAAGACGAGCGAAGTTTGTGTCACTAACGCCACCTCCACCAGGTGAGTGTCGCCTCCGATCACCACCGCCACCACCATCCGCAGCCCAGTCCTCCCCTCCCCATGTGCCCACAGCCCAGGTGGCGTCTCGGGGCCCCCTCCCGCCCCCAGCATCAAAATCCCCAGCGGGCCGATCCCCAGAAACCCATGCTCCCCTCTCCCAAATTTCCCCTCGCCCCAATTTTCACCACCCGCACCCCAGTCGACCTCCCCAACCCTCCACCGATACCGATCCAAATAATGCAGACCAGTGCTCCCCCTTTCTGCACTCCCCCCCAAGTCTGCCACCTGAACTCCAGTCCCCAACCAGCACCAACCCATCCCCAGCCGGGAGCCAGACACAGTCCCCGAGGAACTTGGTTTCCTGCCTCCCACCCTCTCTTCCCAAATTTCCATCCCCAACTCCACTTACCACCGCACTAATTACCACTATTATTTTTTTCTCCTCCCTCCCCCTCTGTTCTCTCACCTCCCTGTGCCAATTAGCAAACAGGCAGCGAGTGTCGGTTCCTGGTTCGTTATCAGCCGGAGGTAAATAGCAGCTTCCTCTGTGGCGCCGAGCTGTCTGCGACCTACCGGCCCCGGCATCGCCTCCCCCGGGCCCGGGCACCGCGAGTGGGGAGCGGCTGGTTCCGACCCCCCCAGCCTTCCACCGCCAGCATCCCACCCACGGAGCTCAGCATCCCAGCTTGGGACCCGAATTCACGTTAAATATTTTTAATGATAGACTGATGATGAAGCGGAGGTTGTCTGTATATTTTTGGGTTATAGCAGCGAGTCCTTTTTTTTAAAGGCGTTTAATGGGATGGCGGGGTGGGGATTAGGGGGCTTTGGGGAGGGGGGGACAAACATCCTTGAGTATGAACTAAACTCTCTGGGGCTGTGGCCTCGTGTATTGTGGAGCTCTATACTAGAGTATAACTTTTTGTACCTTTTGTGCAGGAAGGTGATTTTCTGCGAATATGCCTTGTACTTGCTTTATAAACTTTTTATAAAAGTTATCATTTTTGCATAATAAAAACCAGATAATTTTGATTGGCTTTTCTCCTTCATCGGTGGGATGGAAGGAGCTGGGGTGTACCTCTGGGTGGGAAAACCCCCTGGGGGGGTGGGAGCCTCCCAAGCTTTGATGGGAACTTCTAGGGTTACTGTAGGAATCTCCGTAATTGTGTAATAGCGCGTTGAAATGTCAGCTCAGGTATGGGAGGAATTAACCCTGGGTTGCCGGCTCCTGGCCGAGGTGGCTGCCAGCTATTTTGTGTGCTGCTGTGCTTACCTGATAGACGGTGCTGCACCCCCGGGGACCATCTAGAGGTGTAGCTGGAGCCCTGGGAAGGAGGGAAAAATACGCTTTTTTCCACTTTTAGCCATGTGAAAATGGTCTGATAGGTGCCATGATGCTGGATTTGAGCTTCTATTGGGCTGGAAGGGGTGAGGCTGCTCCCCCAGGATATACCCCATATGGGTAGAGTTTTTGGACTGCTTTTGCTGCCCCAGGTAGTATTGAGAGAGCAGCCCCTTCCTGGCCCGATCTTCTCAGGGTCAACACTGCAGGGAAGAGGTGTTGGGAGCAAAAATGCTTTTCCCTCCCCTTGGGTAATGCTGTGGTTTCCCTTTGGCCCGGGAGCAGAACAGATGTGACCCCGGGCTGGCTCAGCTATGGAGCTGGATCATGCTCCCTGGGCAAGGTGTTGGCCTGCCCAGGATGAAGTTAAACGGACTTCACCCCCACCTGTAGCACCATCATCTTTATTCTCTGTTCTGGGCTCTGGTGGGCTTAGCCAGGCATGATGTGGATCCTGCCTTGCGGCATTGGGGTGTCCCTAGGGTGCTCCAGCATCCAGGGGTGCATCATGGGAAGAGGAGAAGGGAGAAGACACTAGGATCTCAGAGCACAGAGTGATACAAAGCTTCGCCCACACACACTGGCTTCAGCCTCTACCCAATGGGAGAACAGGAGCTTGGGATGCAGCTGGCACCTGCCAAACACTCCTTGTCCATGGGCATTTCCACAGAAAAAAGCAGGACATGGAGCTTCCAAAAAGCATCACCTGGTCCAACTGGATCACCAGCCCCTGGGAACTTTCCTCCCTCCTCCCAGCTTGATGTCCCCAGGCTCCCCAGGGCCGGTATCCTCCTGCACCTCTGGATGGGGTAGGATGCGGTGACATGGGCTGTCCGCATGGTGAGAGGCAGGTGAAGGTGTCCATCCAGAAACCACTGCCATCTGGGAACAGAGCTGCTGTTATGTTCACAGTGAAAAATTAGCTTTTGCCATCTCCACTGTTTTTTGGCTCTGGAGGAAAAGGCAAGGGGTGGGTTAGGGGCGAGTGTCCCCACATTCACCCGGGTGTCACGGTCCTCCAGCTATGCCAGTGCTGATGTGCCAAAGGGATTTAAGTGGGATGAGCAGGAAAAGCATCCTGGGCATGAGCCAGGGGACAGGGATGAGTCTTGGTACCTGAAAGGTGGCGCTTCTTGCAGTGTGAGCACTCTATCCCACGTCCTAATGGGTCCCTCATCAGAGATGATGGTGGTGGAAATCCTGGACTTATTAGGAGCATTAGTGAGCCTACTTTGGGGCAAGAGTTACTTGGAGAAGCGGGGCTAGGATAGAGTGGGAGAAACCAGTCCTGCTGGGGCTTTTTGGATGGAAATGACACTGAGGAGGTGGAGGGGGACTGCAGTCCCCGGGAAGTGGAGGTGGCCCCTGCCCCTATCCCCTCTCAGGCATCAGGGCAGGGGATTCCCGAGGCCAGGGGCCGTGGGGGTTCGGCAGGGTGTAGGTTCGGCTCTAGCTCCCAAGAAGCCTCCCAGGGCCGTTACCTCCTCCCCGTGGTGGATGGATCCCGGCGCCTTGCCCAGAACAGCCACCCGCCATTCCCAGACTCTGCCACAAGCCGTGTTCAGACCCCACTAGTTCCCTGGACTGGGCTGTCAGTGTCCAGTGCTTTCTTTGAAACGCCTCTTAAAAAAAAAAAAAAAATAGGAACCCCCCACAACTAAAAATAACTGCTGGGACTGGGATTTACCTCGGGGGGGTTGATGGGATGATTTACCCCGTGGGGCAGATGGGATTTACCTCGGGGAGAAGATTCACCCCATGCAGCAGATTTATCTTGGCTGTTGTGGGATGCCGATGCTTTCCTGGAAAACCCTGATTAAAATTAAAAAAAAAAAAAAAAAAAAAAAAAGTAAAGAAAACGGGAAAAACACGCAGCTAAAAATAGCCGCAAGGGCCGAGATTTACCTCGGGGAGAACAGCTGGAACGAGAAAAATGCTCCGGGCCGAGTAACCCCGGCGTTACTTTTACCACTCCAGCTACACTGCAGGGGTGGAGAAAAGAGGGTGAGGAGGACAAAAACTAATACCGGGGGAGTGAGTGCTGAAGGTCGAGCGCGGTCCCGCCGCGGTGCCGGTGGCCCGTGATCCGGCTCGTTCGCCTCTTGGCAAGCGCCGGAGTCTGATGCAATCGCGGCGCTGACGGAGGCGGCGGTTCCCACCTGTATTTGCCATTGTGTGCCCGGAGCTGTTTGCAGGTGTTTGCTGGCGCCGCGCTGTCTGAGCCGCACTTCCCTCCTCCTCCTTCTCCTCCTCCTCCCGCTGCTGCCCCGGCCAAGGCCTGGCCCCGCGGCCCCCCCGCCCGGCTCCGCGCCAGCCGCGCTGACACAGATGCTGCGCGCACACGCGTGACCTTGGCCGGGCGCGCTCACGCGGGGAGGGGCGTTCTGGCCGCTGAGCGCGGGAGTGCACACGCACGTGTGTACTCACATACGCTCACTGACACGTGTGGCATGAGCATATTCACATGTGTGTCCATGTATGCACACATGACTGTGCAGTTGCACACACCTGTGTGCACTTACACACGTGTTTACAAACACTGACACACGTGTAAGTGCACGTCACACGGGCAGATGTGCATACGTGATTGTGTTCAGTTACACACAGCTATGTGCACTCACACATGTGTATTCAGATGCTGACACGTGTCCAGGCACACTCACACGCATGCGTGCCTTTACACCCATGCCCATAAATACTTACAGTATGCCTACGGGCACTGACGTCTGTGCACACTTAAAATACAGGCACACTTATGTGCTGTGGTATGTGGTGCATGTATGCATACATGAGTGCACTTACATACGTGCGTACACACGTGTGCATGTATGCACAGGAGGGCTCATCCGGCAAACCAACCTGCGTAGGGGCTCAGCATCCCCTTGGTTGGACCTCCCAGAGATGCTGTGGAATTAGAGGAAGCTATTCCTGCTCCCTCCCCACCCCCGTGGAGACCATCTTCCGTCGTAGTAGCCAACCCACTTGTTCCTTGTCTTCCCTCTCCCACAGGTGACATCAGGGCTTTGTCCCACGGTGGGACTGAGGCTTCACGCACGTCCCAAAATCTGCCGGGAACGAGGGAGGGTGGATCTGCAACGGCGCGGGCCCCGCAGCCGCGGCTCGCTGCTGCCGTCTCCAGGGCAGAGGAAGAAGAGCCCGGCTCACCGGGAAGGTTGTCCCCTCGGGAAGATCTGGGATTTCAGTTTTCCTCTGGTGTACCCTTGGAAACGACCAGGATTTCCCTCGATGCCTATCCCGGCAAGATTTGGGATCTCTTCTGCTGTTCTTCTTGTGAAGGATCAGGACCTTCTCTGATGCCCTTCCAGAAAGGACTGGGACCTCCTCTGTTGCCCCCATCCCAGGCACAGGGATGTGTGGCATTGGGCTGTGGGGGCTGCTGGCCACCTGTGCTTGCCTAGTGGCCCATCACATGCTCCTCGGACAGTTGTTCCCCCCAGTCTGGGCAGAGCCATAGGGCAGCAGCACCCCTTGTACCCTCTCTCTCCTGGGAATGTTCCTTGGGGAGGAAAATTAGGGGATGTGGTCTCATTTGGGGTCCACAGCCCAGATTCAGCCCCCTGCTTTTGGGATATAGTCAACCTCCTCCTTGTGCTCTGCATCCTGATGAGGTCCCTCACCTCCAAGCTGAATATGCAAAAGAATTTCCAGATCCTGAGGTGAGCGATGGTGTGGGGGGCTGTACCCCTAAGCCTCTGGTGTGCCCTCTTGGTCTGGGCAGAGATGCAGTCGCCCAGGTGTAGCACCACTATTCCATGTGCTGAATCTGCACTGGGAGAAACAACATAATTACTTGTTCTTCGCCATTAGCGCTTCACCCTGCTTTTCGAGTGCAGTTCAGACCCTCCCAAGACCCTCGGGGGAGAAGCTAGGAGAGGTCTCCTGGCTCCTCCTCTCACTATGGCCAGAACAGTGATAGGATCTCTCACCTTGCTCCAGGATGAGGAGGCTGGTCAAGGGGCTGATTAGTGGTGCTTCAGGCCATCCACGAGGTCATTCCAGACCTCTGTAACACGACAGAGTGAGATAAATAGTCTCTAAGGTCCTTTCCAATCCAAACCCCTCTGGCTTGCAGGGCGGAAGCTGGTGCAGGGCCTGCCCTTCTGGACGCCTTGGTGTCACAGGAAGATACAAATTTGTGTCTTCCGGTATGGGAGAGGACTTTGCTGGTGGAAAGCCATGGCTGTAAAAGGCTTATTGAGCAGGTATTGGGTAGTGGGAAACATGCCCTTGACTCACAGCACAGCTGAGGGGATGAGGGCCAACAAGTTTTCCCACCTTCTGGGTCAACCCTTGCCCCAGTGAGGTCACACTACCAACATGTGGGGATGTCACCTCTGCTTTGCCCAAACTGGAGGATTTGAGGACACAAGCTGCCAGGCCCACCCCATACCCCAATGTCCTTATCCCAAGGGTCACCCACTGGAGCGAGCCCAAGGCAGGCAATTGACACAAATTTATCCACGCTGCTGGTCACGGCCTTGTCTTTGTGCACTGGGATCAGGACAGCATTTGCCTTCTTCCCACAGAGAGGAAGAAGAAGGTCTGGGTGGATTGATTTGCCAAGCTCAGCCACACTCCTGGCACAGGGGTTGCCCTGCCCAGCTGGGGTAGCATCACTGCTGCCAGGCCTTTTGTTCTGCCTCAAAGTCTCACACGGTGGGAGGCGAATGTCTATCCGTGATCCAAGGCTCCTGGCACACTTCTAGGTGCCTCTCCCAGCTGAGTGTCCTCCCTTGTCCATAACAGAGGCCATGCCCAGCATGTGTATCCATCTGTCTGTATTCCAGGAAGCTTCTTCACACAAAAGTCCATCTCTTCACATGATTATCCTTATCCCAACCTGAGCATGGAGTTGGGTCTTCCTGGAGAGGAGAATGATGGAGAGAAGAAAAATGGGGAGGAATGAATAGGTGGAGGCATTTGTCTCCATTACCAACCAGGTAATGGAGACAAATCAGGGAATGGAACCAGGGGACAGAGACAAACAAGGTGACAGAGAGGGACAAAGAGAAACCAACTGCTGTGGCTTGGTGGCCTCAGCAGAATTAAACCCCGGCCCGTCTCAGTGGCTGTGGTGGCCTTTTACTGGTGCCAGTAAGGATCAGAGCTGCCCTTGCTCAGGGATTTGCCATTGCTTTGGTGATTCCTGTTACTGCTGCACTCTGAAATACCCTGTAGGCCAGCTTGGGTGCCCTTCATCCCCTTTTTCTCTCTCCACTTAGTCAGAAAGACCTGGTGCATTCATTCCAAGGGTGGGGTGCATGTGGAGCAATGGGTGGCAGGTTGAATGAACTATGAGTGAACCAGGGGCCTAATCTCCTCATGCTGAGCCCCTCTGAAATCTCTGCCCTCCCCTAACAGCACTGTCACCCGTCTGCAGGGTGGGGAGGTACCTAACAGCCTCTGGCTGGTGGAGGCCAGAATTTTTGTTTTAAATAGAGGTGGCTCCCTCTCCCCTACCCTGCGTTGCTGTAACTGGGGATAGGGGTGGAGGAGCGATGGGAAGGGTGGGATAAGGATGAGAAGATGAGGACTGGGGCTTGATGGAGATAAGAGATGGTGAGGAATGCGGGATGATGGAGTTGGAGGGTCGCAGCCCCCGGGGTGCACCCCACCGGATTGATGGCGGGGGGAGGAGTATCTTCGAAAAAATAAGTAACAGAAAATGTATCCTAGTCCTGATCCCCAACGCAAAAGCCCTCCACCCCCAAAACAGGCGCCCCTACCCCCAGCAGGTGGTCTCAAGAAGGTCCCTCCCCTTATTTGCATCGATGACCCCACCCGCCGCGCGGCCACTTTAAGGTCCCTCCCGGCCGCAGCGGAGAGGCGTGGCCACGGCGGCGACAGCCAATCAGTACGCGGCGTTTTCCGCGGGAATTCCGAATTTCGCGGCACGGGTTTTGGCGCTTAAAAAAAAAAAAAAACCGGAAAAAAAAAAAAAAAAAAAAAAGAGAAAAAAAGAAAAAGAAAAGAAGCGCTCAGGGCCGGGCGCGATCGGGCGGGAGTGGAGTCGGACACGGGGGTCCCGGCCCAGGCGGGGCCGCTCTCCGGCCGCCCCGGCACCATACGGCCCCAGTGCGGCTGATTTTTGGGGCCAAAAGCGAATTTTCCCCGGTTTCGGCGGCATCGCTGCCGCATTCGTCTCTGCGGGTTTTTCGGGGGCAATCTGGGGACCGGCCGGTGACATCGCCCGCCAGAACGCCTTCTCGCTCCCCCAAAATGCCACGGCTGAGATTGTGACCCCCCTCTCCCGGCTACGGAATTGCGGGGTGCTCCTGCCCCCTTCCCCGGGCCGGGCTTCTCAGAAAGGATTTTGCAATGCTGCGGGTCCCCAGGGGAGTGTCCCCCTCCCCGGGGAGGGGGGGTACCGCCCTCCCGCCCCCCCCTCCCCACCGCCACCTGAAGAAGGTCATGTCAGTGATGGCCTCCTGTGATCCGGGGGCTCCCAGCCTGGGCAGCCCTCCGTTATCTGCAGTCTGTTTCACCCAGGTCTACACGCCAGCGGCTGTCAGCGCCCCCGCTTCGCGGGGCGGGTGCCTCTGTGACACTCCCCAAGGCCCCGAGCTCAGGACCCTCTGTTCGGCCTCGGCGGGACGGCTGCCGGTAAGATGTCTGCATCCCGTCTCTTTCTCGGGTGTTGCTTCTGGGGCACGGGAGGCTGGGGATGATGCTGGGTGGGGAGCAAGGGGTGGGTGACCTCAGCATGTACAGCCCCCTCTCAAATTTTGCAGCTTATATTGGAGTCTGCACCCTCTAATGTGTCTTTCTGGGAGTGGGGGAGGGTGACGTCTGAAATCAGAAGTCGCAGTGAAATGGCTCAGATGTTTCTCAACTTCCCTTCGCCCCTGCGTGCCCGCGGCTCCAGCTTCCGCCTCTTGGCCTTTTTCGGCCTCATTTCCTTTCCCCAGCTTGCAAAAAGTCCGGGTTGTGCCTCAACACCCGGTCAGCAATCCCAGGCTTTGAGAAGCCCTTTCTATGGTGGGGAAATGAGGAATAGGTACAGGCAGAGCCCCTGCCTGCTCTGGGCGGGGGGCACCAGCCGTGCCCACTGGCTCTCCCCACTTTGGAGCTGTGACCCCCGGAGGTGACCCGGGCAGGTGGAGGGGGACACAGAACAGGGGTTGCTTTCTAACCTTGGTTTCTTCCCGTGGCTACAGTGGGGCTGGCAATGTCAGTTTTCTGGGAGGGGTCTCATCCTCCATGGATCACCCCAAGGCTTTATAGCTCAGACCCTGGTGCTGGGAGTTGGGTAGGGGGTTGCTGTCCCGTGTCCCTGCCGCCAAGCCGCGGGGTCACGGTTATGTTTATAAAGCCCAACACTAAGCTACAAAGCTACCCCTAAACTGAGCAAGTGAGGCACAAGCCGGGTGCTGGCCCCGTGCCCACTGTCAGGGCACACAGGAGGCTCTGCCCAGCCTCTCCCTGCTCCCGGAGGGCCCCCTCCGAGTGGTCGGCCCTGCCAGCAGCTGGCATTTAATTCCTGCCTGCTCCAGCCTGGGCACACATCCAGCCCTCACTGTGAGCCTCTGTTTTCCTAGGTCCTGGGAGGGATCCCAGACCCCACTAACACTGATTTAGTGTTCCCAAAGCTTGATTTATTTATTTATTCCTCTCCCGCCCCCTCCCCTTTTCCCAATCCCTGATGCTTGGTGCCAGCTGGGGACATTGCTGCAGCGGAGGGAGAGGGAGTGTCTTTGCATCCCCCTTTGTGCCATGGCTGGGGGGCTGGATGTGGCTGTTTTGAGTCCCATCCCGGGGGATTTTGGGACCACCTGTCTCCTCTCCGGCCTCTTTGTCTCCAAACTGTGTGAGACATCCTGCATTGCCAAGGTCTGTTGTTTAAGAAGACACCATCATTTCTGCCTCCTCCCTTAAAAACGCCCCACAGACTCCCAGTACCCTTTCTGTGGATGTGCAAAGCTGGTTTTGGGCTAGTGGCCCCTTTGTCATCATCATCATCATCAACACCCACTCCAGTGCTCAGGGTACTCTTTCCTGCCACTGTCCCCTAAATGTGGCTGGGGAGTGGCCT
Organism: Setophaga petechia; assembly: GCA_024362935.1. Taxonomy (NCBI): domain Eukaryota; kingdom Metazoa; phylum Chordata; class Aves; order Passeriformes; family Parulidae; genus Setophaga; species Setophaga petechia. Next base: position 2,048,679 of record JANCRA010000094.1, on the reverse strand, counting down.
GGGGGTCTTGGGTTACACTTGGGACATGAAGTGCTTGTCCTTAAGTGACATCTGGGATGAAGAGGTTTTGGGCTACCTGCCTCTTTGTCATCACCACCATCATCACCCACACAAGGAGATGTTCCGTGTGTTGCTGCCCACAACCATCCCTTGAGCAGGGTCTGGGGGCTCATGTGACAACTGGGAACATGACACACTCCTCTCTCCCCCTTGGTGGCTTTGGAGAGGCATTCCCCCCTCTCCCCACTTCCTGCTGCCATTAGCCCATTTGCGGTGCTGAAGATACTGTTTCCAGCCCCAGTATGGCACTCAGAGCCCTGACAGCTGGGGTTCCTGCTGCGCACACCCTGTTTATGGCACAAGCTTTGTGCGCAGAGCCGAGGCAATCAGATACCAGCGTTTCCTCCCAGTTCCCAAGCAGGGCAATTGCAGCCACTCCTAACGGCTACGTGCCACATGAGTGATCTGGGATCACATGGAGGAGCCTATCACCCCACGGGAAAGCAGGATGGGTTGTCTCTCACCGTCCAAAAAAGCCTTATGTTTACCATACTCTCCAATTTGAGGGTTCTGGAGTAATTAAATGTGTTTTCCTTCAGGGAAAAATGTGTATTTTGGAGTGGTTTTAGCCCATGCCAATCCCATTGTCAGTGTTCACCCGTGTCTGGTCTCTACAGGGGCTTAGGGCTATGCAAGAGCACTGGACAGAGGGGTGTTTCTGCCGTGGGATCCCAGCTCCTCACCCTGAACAGGGACAAGAGTCCTTTCTGGTTCGGAACGAGCTGGCAGGGCTGAGCCGTCTGTGCAAAGAGCACCCAAGACTGGCAGCCCCTGTGGGTGCTGGGTTGTAGGAGAACCTGCTCAGCAGCACCCCAGATTCTACAGGGGTGACATAGTCCCATCCCACCTTGATCCCATCAAAGGGTTTTCTGCATAGGCAAAAGGGGGGATTTTTGGGGGAGGGATGGGTGGGAAAGTGGTGATTGTGCTGCTCCCCTTGGAGAGTCTTCTTTGGCTATGGCTTTTAAAGCTCCTCTCTACCGGGAAACATCTCCCAGGACGGGGCTGTTGGAGGGATTGCAGATGTTGGGTGCACCCTAGAGCAGGGAGCAGCACCTGGGCTGAGGGTGCTGTCTGCTTCCCCAGTGCACGGTGGTCTCACTGTCTCCCAGATCTAGGATCAGCCTCCATTCCCTTGTCTGCCTCTCGTGCACTACTAGCCCTCAGCCACCCCAAGGCAGTGGGGGACCCACCTGGGGCGGTCTGACCCAGCAGCCCCTCAGCACAAGCAGCAGGATCCTGGAGTGTCCCTTGGCGCCCAGCCCCCGGCGCTGCGTTCCCACGCCCCCGGTGAAAGGGGGGAACGGGGGGAGCCCCGTGAAGGGCCGGGCAGAGCCCGGGCAAGCCCGGAGAAGGCAGCGGATGCTGCTGAAAGGGAAGGTTGGCAGGAGGAGCCCTCCGCGGGGGGGCTGAGGGATGCTCTGATGCTTGGGCTGGGCTCAGGGTGTAGCCCCTGGCGCCAGGGCTGGGCTCAGGGCTGCTTGGCAGGCAGAGCTGGCAGGGGGCCCAGCCTGCCCCCTCACTGCCTTATATACACCCGAAATTTTGGGGTCAAGCCTGATTTCCCACCCTCACCACCATATTGCGTGTAGATGGTATGTTCCCACATCCTGGGGAGCCATGGCTGGGGGTTGGCAAGTGGTGTGGGGTGGTCCTGCCACGTCTTGGGGGGGGTCTTCGGGTGTGGTCCCTGTTCCCCTACCTACTCTGGTTCATCCCCCCCCCCCCCCCTCCCCCCCCTTCCCCCAGTGCTGGTAGGGTGCTGGAAGCCCCTCGCTGTGCCCCACTCGGCTGTTGTGTGCCTAATCCTGCCCAGCTCGGGGGATGGCCGCTGGGTCACAAGAGGGAGCCCCTTGTCCATTGTCCCTTGCTGGTGGGTCCCAGAACTCAGGGTCCTGCCGCTGTCTGAGCCCACCAAACCCCCAAAACTGCACCTGGGGAAGCAGGGGTCCCCTTTATCCCCTCCTACACATGGGGACAGGGGATTTGGTGGCTTTGGAGGTCTCTGGAAACACCAGGACCTGCTGTGGGTTGCTCTGTGCCTCAGTTTTCCCATGGCTTGGGGTGGGTGGGGTGCAGCTGATTCCCCCAGCAGTGATGGGAACATACATTGGCTATGGCCATCCATGCTGGAGAAGCAAGGGATACCAGTGAGGGGCAGGGTGCTGGCAGTGGATGGGGTCTTATCTGAGGCAGGTGTTTCCCATGCGCTCAGCATTAACTGTTGTGGTGCTGGCAGCTGCGGGGCAGATCTGGGGCCACGAGGCTGGGGTTGGAGGCAAGTTCACTGGGAAAAACCTGCTCAGGGAAGGGTGGGAGGGAACAGATTCCCACAGGAGCTCGGGACCAACCTGGCTCCCTGGGGGAGGAAAACAGCCCCTGGCGCCTCTCCCACCAGCCCCCTCGGGTGGGAACGAGGCCGAGGTGCCCAACCCTTCCCTGCACAGCGCATTGTGCTCCCAAGGGAGCCGCCGTCGGAGCCGGCACAGGGACCTGGGTGCCATGCGGGACGTACCGGGGGGGACCCTGTGGGACAGCACGGCCTGGGAGCAGGTACTGCTGGGGGGTTGGGATGGGGCTGGGGGGCTTCTTTTTGCTGCTGAGCCAAAGCATTCCCCCACAAATCACCCTGCTCATGTTTGTGGGTGTGAAGGGGTCTTGGGGGATTTGTTTGTATTGGTGGGAGGGGGTTGGTGACACCCTCCAGTTCTCCTGTGGATTTACTCTGCTGTATTTTTCCCTGGGGCCCTTTGCCCAAGTGCTGCTCAGGCTTCCTTGGGGGGTTTTCAAGGAGCTGCTTGCCGTGGTGAGGGGACAGCAGGTGCCGGGATGTTTGTCTCCCCTCCCAGAACCCAGCATATCTCCCTCACCCCAGTTTCCTTCCAGCTGCGTACACGTGTCCAGGGGTCCCAGGGGGGCTGAACCCAGCTGGTCCCAGGTGTGCTGGTGGCAGCTGGGTGCCCTCGGCTGCCTCAACCATGACCCGGTGGGAGGGGGGAAGCAAAATCCTGCACCCCAGTGGGCCGGGTGGGAGGGTGAGAATCTGGCTTTGGAGCTGCTGCATTCCCAGGGGTCAGCCCATGGAGTCCTGCCAGGAGCTGGGGGTGAGGGGGAATCCCGGTGGGTTCCCTGTGACTTGCCAGGGTGTGCAGGAAGTCATGGAGGGTGACAGGACCCGTCATCTCCTCACTGCCCAGTTCTCCCAGTGGCCTCTCACCTCACTGCTGGGTGCTGCTGTGCCCCTTCCCAAAAGGAGTATTGCAACTGGATGAGCCTCTTGCAGGATTCCCTCACCCCAGGATGTGGCACCCGGGGCTTGGCTGATGGCCCTGGGGCAGTGTGGGGAAATCTGAGGGGTGTCTGGCTTGGCCACAATGCAGGGTTTTCTCTCATGCTCCAGGCCAAGAGGAAGCTGGACCTGGAGGGCCCTGAATTTCGCACACCCAAGGGGAAGGGCTGGACACTGGCACAGGTCCCCAGCCCCAGGAGTAAGTGATGTGGGGTGAGATGGGGCAGGGGAAGCTGGGGGGAGCAGACCCCACTTCTCTTCCCTCTTAGAACCATGTCCCCTCTAGCACTACCTCATGGTACCTCCAGCCCATATCCCACATGAAGGAGAGGATGGGGGGCTGGGGGGTGTCTCAAGTCCAGCCCAGTGATATCTCCATCCCATGGGCCTGGCTAAGGAGAGGATGGGGAGATCTCTTGTCTCCAACCCTATATAATCTCTGTCCCAGATCTGACACTAAAGAAAGGAAAGCGTGGCCTCTCATGTCTAGCCCCATGTCACCTCCATCCCACATCCCAAATTAAGGAGAGGATGGGGGGGTCTCTTGTTTCCCCACAGCCCCCAAGTCTCCCGGGGAGAAGACTCGCTACGACACCTCACTGGGGCTGCTCACCAAAAAATTCATCCATTTGCTGAACGAGTCTCCCGACGGTGTTGTGGATCTGAACCGGGCTGCCGAGGTGCTGGAGGTCCAGAAGCGTCGCATCTACGACATCACCAACGTGCTGGAGGGCATCCAGCTCATCCGCAAGAAATCCAAGAACCACATCCAGTGGATGTAAGTGATGGGACACAGGGATGGGGCAGGGTGGGGGACACGTGGCTTGGGGACACATGTAGGGTGTGCTGTGCCATCACTCAGATGCCATCTCCGTTGGCAGGGGGACAGGGATCTTTGAGGATGCAGCAATGGTGGCGAAGCAACAAGCGCTGCGTGAGGAACTGGCCGAACTGGCTAGGACAGAGAGGACGCTGGACCAGCTCGTGCAGGACTGTGCCCTGCAGATCCAGCAGCTGGCTGACAATGAGTCCAACCAGAGATATCCTTGCTGAGGGAGATGGGAGGGAGGGCAGGGTCTTGGGCATCTCTCTGAGCCCCTTCTCCTCCAGCTGTATTCCCCTGGGTTTGGGGGGTGTTTGAAAGGATGCAATGGTTGTGTCCTGCTCGCAGCCCCTCCTTTTCCTATACCTTGTCCCTGTCCACGCTGGCATATGTCACCTACCAGGACTTCCGTGCCATCAGCAGCTTCCAGGAGCAGACGGTGATTGCCGTGAAGGCTCCCCCTGAGACGCAGCTGGAGGTGCCAGACTACAGCCAGGTGTGTGTGGGTGCTGCTGGATCCGTGACGCGCTCGATGGGTCCCTCTGGGGTATCCCAAGGACACAGCCCAGCATGACCCTGGGTGGTTTTGGGGTGTCTCCATGGGGCTGTTTGACCCTGAGCTGGTCCTTGAAGGCTTGCAATGGCCCACTTGGATCCCTCATGGGCTGGGGCTAGTGGAGTTGGATATACGTGACCTTCTGGGTGCCCCCCTGAACCTTATTCTGCCCTCCCAGGAGAACTTCCAGCTCTACTTGAAGAGCACCAACGGCCCCATCGAGGTGTACCTCTGCCCAGAGGAGATCACGGAGGAAAGCCCCACCAAGGACCACCCTGTCCCCTCTGCTGTCACTTCCCCACAGGACCACTCCGTGCCCCTTTGCCTGACAAACAGCTCCCCATCAGCCACACAGCCACTCCACCCCATCTCCAAGAGCTGGGGCAGCACAGGAACTCCTCTCTCACCCCCATCTCTGCCTCTCCCCATTCAAGGGGGACCCAGCTCACTGCTGGAGATGGAGCCTGGACTCCTGGGCTCCCCTGCCCACCTTCTGCAGCAGACAGAGGACCAGCTGCCGTGCACCCCCTCCCACCTGGACCTGGGACCCTTCGTTGCTTTCTCGCCCCCCCTGGAACAGGATGACTATCTCTGGGGGCTTGAGGGCGAGGGTGTCACAGACCTCTTTGAGACATATGACCTGGGAGACCTGCTGAAGCACTGAGTGTCCTCCAGTCCCCGTTGCCTTTGTTCCCTCTGGCCACTTGTGTCCTGAGCATGTGGAATCTCTGTGGGGTGACTGGAGAGATTGGGGTATATTGGGGAGTACTGGGTTTTCTGAGGATTGGGGGGAGAGGGGGCCTTATGTTGCTCACCCAATGTGGCTTCTCTGCACTTTCCTGGGTGTGTTGTCACCTCACTGGGCTCTGAGAGTGCCTTGTGATCCATCCAGGACCCATTCCAGCATCCCCCAATAAATCCATGGGGCACCGATGCTTCCCACCATAACCTCCCACCACCCTGGGCATGCTGGTAGACTGGGAGTGCCTTTGGGTGCACCACATGGGTTAGGGGCACCCTTGGGTGGCAGAGAAACTTCTGCCCAGAATGGGCTGTGTCATGGTTTGGGGTCGCTCCAGTTGCTCCTCAGTTAAACTGGTTCTTCACAGTCACAACAGGTCATTTCTAGTGGCATTTTCCCCACCACGGCTGGAATATCCTTAAAAAACCATTGAGGCAGTAAAGCTGAAGTCATCTTTGGGTGAGGGAAGGATGAAGCTCTGGCAAATCTCTGGCCACATTTGGAGTCATATTCCCCAAGGGGCTGCAGCCCCTCTGCCCCAGTGCACACCAGCTCCTTCTAGCCTCTTGGAGTTGCTGGTGCTGGCAGTACCAAAACTGGAATGTACTGGGAAAAGGTATGCCTGGGGGAGGCGATGACCTCCAGAGAGGGGCTTGGGACAAGCCCTGGGGCATGGGGTAGGACAGGGCTTTTAACTGTAGCATTCTTTGTTAAATATCTGTAATTATTGCACTGTATTTATCCGGGTTCCCCCTTTGGTGTGGGGTTGGCAGGGCTGGGAGGGTTTGGATTTGTCAGTGGGTCTATTTAAGTTGTCCTTCCTTGGGTTGTTGGTACTCCTGTAGGTTGGCTCAAGAGGTGGTGTGGGTGAGAATATGTTTTGGCCTGGATAAACTTGTGGCACTTGATGTTTTCTGCCCAGGAGGGGTTGAAACAAAATAAAATTTTGGTTTTATAAAGGGCTGTTTTCCTCTAAGCTGCAAAATGTTGGAATGGTTTGGCTGGAGAGAGGAGCTGAGCTGGTTTTGCTTCTGTTTCAATGGCCTGGTTTGGGGCTTTTAAACTGGCCGGCCTGCTCGGTAGGCACTTGTGGAGAAGGGGTTGGAGATGAAACTTTGACTGGAGTGAGGAGAATGAGTCTGACCTGCTCAGATTGGTGATTTCCAACCCAAATCTGGCTGGGATGAGCTTTTGCCTGAGCTAGAGCCCCTCCAACTAGGAGTGTGGGAAAAGCCCCACCAGGGCTGGGGGTCAGCTCCCTATGGATCTTGGGGCTGGGCGGGCTTGTGCACCCTGATTTGGGGTATGCAGAGCAAGATCCTGGGGGAGCTGTGTCCATGTAAGGTCCTTCCCCTGGTGTCTCCTGTGACCTGGGGATGCCACCAGTGCTGGTGGCAAAGTGATGGTCAGTGGTACCAGGTGATGTCCTGTGGTGTGTGGTGGTACCCAGTGATGGCTGATGGTACCTGGTGATGTCTCGTACCCGGGATCGTGCCGCGTGTTGGCGTTGTGGTGTCTAGTGGTGTGGAGGAGGAGGAGAGCCCCGGGCCAGGTGAGCAGGGCGAGGGGCGCAGAGACCACGTCCCCCGTGGAGATGAGTGTCCCACCGCACGAAAGAGGATCCCCCTGCGCGGTTTGCCCCCGCCCGCGCAGTCCCCAGGCCAGCCAGGAGGTGGCAGGGCCACACCGGCCAAGGGACCGCAGGCACCCCGGGGGCGGCGGGGGAATCGGGGGCTGCCTGTCTGCTCAGAGGCTCTTACCCCAAATCCCTGCTGCTCCAGTCCTGCCTGGGCTGCAGCCTTTTAACCTTCTACCTGCCAGAGCCCTGCCGAAGGAGATGTCCTGGGAGCTCGGCAGATGCTGGTTGCTCCCAAACGGGGGGAGGACACCCCAAACCGTGGGCTCGCCTACCTGCCGGTGCCAGAGGGGTGGAATCTTTCAAGCGTAGCTTGATGGCTCTTTCAAGGCTGGTGATGGCTCTTCCTGTACCCCAGTCCCTCTCAGCACCTCAGTAACAGTGTGCTAGAGGAGGACTTGGGCTGGCCCTGGTTTGGCACATACCTGTTTTACTGAGCCCCACTCCTAGCTCAGTAAAAGGGTCGAGGGTCTGATTCACCATGGGTGAGCAGTGCAAGGGGCATGGGGAGGGGTCTGCAAAACCCTCTTGCACCCATGCTGGCCTCTCTCATGGCAAACCAGTCACAGTGAGGCTTTTTGCCCCTTTCTGTTCCAGTTTGATACCAACCCCAGTCCTGCAGTGGGATTTGCTTAGTGTCTGTTCAACCTAATTGCCTGCATCTGAGGTGCCCTGGCTTCCCCATCCTCCATGAAGAGCAAATAAACAGAAATGGGGACACCAAATTCAATTGAGAGGTGGGACAAATGAGGGGACGGGAGAGGGAACAAAGAGGTCGCCTCCAGCGGGACAAAAAGCCAAAGGCTCCAGTAGTTATCCCCTGTCCAAGGACTGTACCCTCACGGTCCTAGGAAGGGCAGGGTGGGAGTGACCTCCAGTTAAACCGGTGTTTGGAGCGGACTGGGCATAATCCTGAACCATCACCGTGTGTGTCTCCATCTCCTACCAAGATGGGGAGAGGTGGTTGCTGGGGTGCCTGGGAGAGGCGAGTACTGGAGTGCTGGGGTGAGGTGGGTTCTGGGCGGAGATGGGTGCTGGGGTCCCTGGGTGCTTGGGTTAGGTGGCTGCTGGGTGCCTCGGAAAGGGGGGCGTTGGCTTTAGGGGGATGCTGGTGCCTGGGAAAGGCGGGTGCCGACGCAAGGCTGGGGATGCAGATCCAGAATCAAAACCTCAGGGTTTTCTCTTCGTGCCACCAGAGCACGGGGGAACCCCGCACCGCCGGCGTCCCGGAAGGGGGGTCACTGGAGCAGCTCCTGGCGAGCGCCGCGGCTCTTCGCCTTTAACGGGCGGGCGGGCGGGGCCGCCGCGTGACGGCGGAGGGCGGGAGCGGGCGGAGGGAGGCGCGGCGCGGGGCTCGCGGTGCGGGGCTGCCGGCGCGGTGCGGGGCGCTGAGCCGGGCTGAGCCGGCACCCTGGGGCGCTCCGCAGGGGAGGCGCTCCCCGCCGCCCCCGCTGCTGCCCAGTGCCCCCGGTGCCCTCCGCACCATGCCCGAGCAGCTCAGCGTGGCCGACTTCTTGGCCGTTGCCAGCGAGGACCTCGGTTCCCCGGCCGCCGCCTTTGCCTCCAAGATGCAGAAATGCCGGGGGGCCGTGGGGGCTCTGGAGGAGGTGAGCGAGGCCGGGGGATGTGGTCGGGGGGTCAGACTGCGCATCCCGCCTGGGAACATTCCCCGCATCCCGCCTGGGAACACCTCCGCACCAATAGGTGCTAGTCCCTTGATGCTTGCGCCTCCCTCGGGCTTCTGTTTTTTAGAGCCCACCCTTTCATCCCAAGACTACGCTGGTCATCCTGAACGGGTGGTTTGGGACCCTCGGATGGGGGGGCCGTTTGTATCTCCCGAGCAGCCCCGTCGTACCTTCTATGGGGAGCTAACCCTGTAGAGATGAGCAAAGGCTTCTTTAAAGCTCCAAGTGCCCCCGCCGGGGCCAGGACATATCCCCCATCACCCCGAGGCCAGGGCGGCCTATTTCCTTACTTGTAGGGCCAGAGCATCCCCACCTGCCCCTCTCGAAAATCAAGGCATCCCTCCCGGGGCCAGAGCATCCTTCTTTCCCACCGGGACCAACACACCACCCCTGTCCCAGGGACCAGGACACGTGCCCTCCGAGAATCAGCCCCACATTTCTATCCACTATCGAGCTCCTGTACTGGAGCCAGCCCCGATGGGATGTGGTGTCGCTGGGGGGTCTCTTCCTTGGGGAGTATTTTCAACCTCCCCCAAAGTCATCGGCAGCCTTTTTGGGAAGGGTGAAGGTGGTGGGTTGCCTTCATCCTCCTCCCGCCTGGAACAGAGGCAGTTTCCAGCTGGTCCTGTGGCTTTTGCCAACTCCTCTTAGCTGAGGAATGACTTTGAAGGAGAGCCAGAGCTGGCAGGAAGTGGGGGGCCCCCCGTGCCAGGGCTGCTGGGATACCTGGGGGCAGTGGGATGAGTGTCCCATGCCTGGCAATCTGGGAACACACCATGTAGCATCTTGGTCTCCATCAGCACATGCTGGTCACTGTCATGGATCCTCTTCCTAGTGGGGAAGGAGGAGGCAGCTCTAGCCAGGAGGGAACAGCAGGAATTTTGTTTGGCTGCTTGGAGAGGCTGTCGTTAAGGGATGAAGGGATGGGGAGAGATGCGTCCCTCGGGAATGACAGGGGGTCTCTGGGATTGGCCTGGTAAAGCTCCAGCAAGCATGAGAGGTAGCTGGGAATCGTGACTGCTGTGCCATATGTGCCATGGAGGGCACAGGGCTGAACTCTCCATGCCACTGGAGGCTCTGGGGAGGAGGCCAACCTGCTGCTAGACCTTTGGCATCCCCCTGGTCCCAGCACGAGGGGAGAAGGGAAATCTGAGCAAACCAGCTCCCTGCTATCTTTGGAGCTGCAACATGGTGATAGCATGAGGCAAGGGGGATAATCAGTGGCAGATTTGGGGATCACTGTGGGAGGGGAGAGACGCTCTGTGACCAAACTGAGCCATAATCCATCCTGTCACCTCCCCAAATACTGGCAGGTGGCTTGGTGAGCAGGAGGGAGCGCAGGATGCTGATCGAACTCCAGTGACTGCTGGGTGGGAAGGGATGGCTACATCCCACCAGGACCCTGGGACAAAGCATGGCCACATGCACCCAAGATAGGAGCTGGTCTCAAATCGGGGGCAGGAGTGAGCAGGGAGAGGACTGGCGAATGCTGCTCAACGCTAAGGAGACATCCTGATATTGCCCAGAGCTACCTTGTGCCTCAGTTTACCTCCTGAGATTTAAGAGGGTCCTCTCCCCGGGGTTTGTCTGGGGCTGCTGCAGAGACAGAGCCTGAGGTCTTTGGAGTGGGCTTGGAAGGCTGAATCCAGCCCTTGGTGGTTGGTGCTGGGTGCTGTGTGCACATCAGAGGGGACTGGGCACCTCTGGGCTAGGGCAGGGTGACATGGCAGAGGCTGCTGGCAGATGAGCTCCCAGCTCACCCTGTCCCCCAGGGCAGTGCCACATACTGCTCCTGGCCTGACAGCTTGGCACCCTGGCTCTGGCTCTGGCTCTGTCCATGGCGGCTCCTTCGCTGGGTGGCACGAGCCCGCAGCAGCAGGGGAGGGAGAAGAATGGCCTCCATTGAGCATCCTGCTTGAGGTCCCCCGGCTGCGAGCCCAGCTAGCTGTGGTGCAGGTGTGCATTCATCTCTTCCTCCATCCCATGGGGAATTCCTCCTGCTGACGTCCCTGTTATGCCAATGTCCTCAGCTGCCCCCTGACCAGAAGCCCTTGAGCTGGGGCTGGGGGATGATGGGTGCCATCGAGGGCTCCAGACATCCCTGCTCCTCCACTCCTGAGCAGCCAAGGACTGTGTTCCCAGCAGCCAGTCTGCTACATTGGGGATGCCAGTGCTGCCTGCAGGTGCCAGCAGCACTGTACAGTGATTCCCTCTGTGTTAACCATCCAAATACTTGTCTCTGCTTGCCCTGTGCCCACTGGTAGATGCACAGACCCCTTCCTGAAAGCCCTTGTGTCCTTCCCTGGATCATCCCTGCTCTGCACCAGCCCTGCATTCTGCATCCAGCAGCTGTGAGCTGGCACCAGGATGAGCTACTCCATCCTGGACGCTTGAAGGAGCGTCTTCCCACATTTTCCCAGTGATGCTTCCAAAGCATCTCATGCTACCTCAGTTTCCCCTTCCTAAGACTCTGCCAGGTTTGCAAGCCTGGAGCATCCAGGCTTCCAGCCCTGAGTTCCCCCAGAGGCAGGGAATATCTCTGCTCTGGAGAGTTTGGTGCACCTGGCTGTGACACAGAGAAGGGCCATGAGGGGCTTTGGTGCACCCCAACATTCTCCCCTCTGTAGATGCACTGCAAGACTCCTGAGCAGGGGGTTTGGCTCCCACCTCAGCCCCAGTCTGCTCCAAGCCAGTTCATTCTGGCAGCATCCCATCTGATGAAGAGAGCAGTGCTGAAGCTGGGCTGACCCTGCTGTCAGGAAATCAGCCTTGACATCAGCCCGAAAACCTTCAACAGAGCTCAAGCAAAGAGAGAGAGCCTCTTTATTGTAATTCCTCCGAGGTTTCATCCCTGCCCTTTCTGCTGTTCACGCCCTCTAAATATTTCCAGCCTGTTATCATGGCTCTGGTACCTGCAGCCAAACCACTCTTAACCCTTTCCTGATGCTGGGGCCAGCATGTGCTCAGATGCTTGTGCTGGCAGCACCACAGCCCCTTGCCCTTGGGTTGAGTGGGGTGAGTTGGTCACAGGGCTTGGAGGGGTTGAATTTGTTGTAGTGCTTAGGGGGCAAATCAGGGCTATACAGGTAGGAAAAGATGGGAGGATGGGGAGAGCTGCAAACCAGAGCAGGATCTGGGTGATGGGGCTGCAGGGAGACTCGTGGTGCTGGGGACCAAGGGGCAAGATCATGCATGAGCTGGGGGGGTTGGAAAGCCACATTGCTCATTGTGGGATTGTTGTGGTTTAGCACACAATCAGCACAAGGGTTTATGGCATTTGGGTCCCCATAAGCAGGACATGGGTCCTGTGAGAGTTGAGCACCCTCACACATCTCGCCTGGTTCTGAGCCATGGGGATGGGCTTATGTGCTACATGATGCTTCAACTCCTCCTTGGTTGAAAGAGTCCCTGCAAGAGCCAGCAAGGCTGGCTTTCTATTAAGCTTTCCGTGCTTAATAGAAGCTGCTGGGATCCAAAGAGCCTCTTACCTCCTCCTACTGTCTTGCTCAAACCCTCTTCTCTGTAGCCAGCCAAAGCCCTGCCTGGCAGCAAAGCTACTGGGACCACAGCCCTGGCAGGAGACCGGCTGGACGCTGTGGTTCCAGCATCCCAGGATGCCTCCAGCTCCTTTCCCAGCCCTGGGAGCTTGGATCACACCCCACACATCTGCAGAGTAGAGTTGCAGCCTTTCCAAGGGCCAGCTGGGCTGGGGGAGTGGCAGCCATGCTTGGCTAATGAGCTCCATTTGTTTTCTCTCTTTGCGATTGCAGAGCCTGGATGGGGACCAAGCTGTGCTCCAGAGGATCAGGAAATATGTGAAAGCTATTCACATCTCCGGGCTCAGTGAGTTGGGCTTGGGGAGATGATGGGCATTCCCAGAGCACGGGGCTGGGGGTGTGTGATAGCCCCATCCTCCACCAGCAATGGTCACACCGGGCAGCTGTGGGTGCTGGTGAGCCTGTGGCTATTTGCTGCTTGGGTGCTCCCAGCCCGCCAGTCTGGAAACATGCTAAGGTGCCAAAAATTGTCTTAAAATGGTATAAAGAGGGAAATGGAGAGCCTTAGGAAGCTTGTTTTGGATATTCCAGTGGTATTGTCCAGCAGGATCATTCCAGATTTGCTATAGAGGTGGGTGGCAAACCCAAAAAAGTAAGGAGGTGGATGCTAGCTGCTGGTGGAACCACATGATGTGACCTGATAATGGCATAGATGCCAAAAACTGTCTGAAATATATATGAAAAGGAAAAATTGAGAACCTTACGGAGGTTGTTTTGTGGCACTGCTGCTGTCCTGCATAAGGATTGGGCCAGCTCTGTTAGAAGGGGATGGAGAGATGGTGTGACCCTAATGTGTTGGGTGCTGCAGGCTCACCGCATGTCCCTCTTTGGTGTCTCTCCATAAAGCCCATGTGGAGAATGAAGAACAGTACAGTGAGGCCCTGGAGAACTTTGGCAACAACCACCTCTCCCAGAGCAACCATGAGCTCTCTACTGGCTTCCTAAACCTGGCGGTCTTCACCCGCGAGGTCACTGCACTCTTCAAGAACCTGGTGAGCTGTCCCAAATCCACTTGGATTTGGAATCCCCCTCCAACCAGTGCAGCTCCTCTCCTTCCAATTCAGCTGCCCTCCACCACATGCAGCAATCCCTACCTCCTACCTTGGGCTCAGGGACACATTCCCAGTGCTCTCAGACCATCTGATACCCTCGTTACTGGATTTATAGCTCACTCCCAGCTCCCTGGGACCACTGACACTGGGATCTAATGGGAAGCTGGGGCTGCTATTTCCCCTTTTTTCTTGCTTTCTGTTTTTTTCTCACATCAATGGCATCTCTGATCTCGCTTGCCAAGAGTAAATCAAAGCCACGCTGGGCTGCACGGTGGGGCCATGGGGAGCAGGCAGAGGCGGCTGTGAGCCGAGCCAGGAATGGCTCCGATGGAAAACTCAGGTCCTGAATGGAGCTGGGCTCATGCATGCCTAGCAGCAAATCCCTGGGGGGTCCCATGTGGCCCCCTCTCTGTTCACTTTCAAATCCCCCTCTCCGAAGGGTGTTTTTGGCCCCTGGCTCTGCTTAAGGAGGAAATTGATTTCTGCTGCCCTTCCCCCAGCAAGAATTTCAGATTTTTGATGTGTTCCTCTCCCAGTTACCCCAATCTGGGCCTCCCTCCTCCTCCCCTTCGCCATCCTGGCTGTCATAGCCTGCTGGACTCTCATGCTCCAGTAGAGCTCTGCAGAACTGTCCTGATGGAGGAGTTGGACCAGTTCTGAGGGTCCCCACCTCCTGCCCCACATGCTGCTGAGTGAGTTCTGTGCCAAAACCAGATCCAAAAAGCTGCTTCCCCTCCTAGAGTCTCCCTGGAGCTCCCCCATTACCCCTGGTTTGGGGGTGGCCCTGGGGCTGGGTTTCTCCTCAGGTGCTGCAGAGGACCAAAACCCTTTAAAAGAAATCTGGGTACACTGGGGAAGTCCCATGTGGGTGCTGGAGCTGCTCTCACAGCTCTAAAATGGGGTGCTGCTCCGTGGGCTGCATGGAGGGAGGCCAGGACAGCAGTGGGCTCCCATGTCCCCGCCACAGACCCCTGCACAGCACTGGTAGGGATAGTGGTGGCTGCACTGCTATCCCCAGATGCCAAAAAAGGGAGGCATTTTGGGAAGCCCCTTTGACATGGGCAAGCTCTGTGTATCACAGGACCGTGGAGGGGCTGGTCGTGCTGCTGGATGCTGGGGACAGGAATGGGGACAGGGATGAGGTGTCAGTGGGGGAAGACAGCTTTGTTTTTGGCAGCTGGGCTGCTGGTGTGGTTTGTGGGAAGGGCCACATTCATCAGACATCTTGCAGCCAGTTCCAACAAGCCCCAGCGTGCCCTCTGCCAGGATCCTGGATTCAGCCACCCTTCCAGCCTCTTTAACCCTTCCTGGGGCAGTGTCAGAGTTGGAGGGAGGTCCCTGGCACCGGGGAAGACCTGGGGCTCCAGCTCCCTGACTTCCCTCACCGTGGGGTGGCCCTATGTCTACCTTCTGCAGGTGCAGAACCTGAATAACATCGTGTCCTTCCCCCTGGACAGCCTGTTGAAGGGGCAGCTGAAGGATGGCCGCCTGGTGAGTCCTGTCCCCAGGGTCACTCATTTGGTGACATTCTGCAGCGAGACATCTGGTATGGATTCAGCTCGTGTCTGTGGCCAGGAGAAGAGAGGAACTAGCACCAGAGCGTGGAAGGAAGCAGTGAGGGTTGGGAGTGACAGAAGTGAGGGGTGAATGCCTGATAGGGACACTTGTCACCCTCAAGGGGTGCAGCAATGCAGAGCAAAACTCTTGGCCCGTTTAGTGCCACCGGCTCTTTTGCTTTCCCTGACAGCTGCCACCCCCTTTTTCCTTTGCCACAGGATTCCAAGAAGCAGATTGAAAAGGCCTGGAAGGATTATGAGACCAAAGTGTAAGTAGCATGCTGCCTCTGGCAAAATCTACCTAATCCCACTCTGCACAAAGGTGTTTTGTCCCTGGACTGGAGCCAGGCACCGATGGTGCCAGTCTGTCACGGGGAGGGTTCTGGTCCAGCTTTTCCCAAAGGGGAAAGGCAGAGGGGCTGGAGAGGGCCTGGAGATGTTTCTCCTGATCCCATCCGCGCAGTAGCGTCCTGCATGGGGCACCCCTCAGAGCAGGGATGTCCCCAGCCCACCTTCATCCCATTCCACAGGGGAAAGATGGAGAAGGAGAAGGAACGAGCCCGCGTGGCCGGGGTCATCCAGGCGGAGCCAGCAGCGGCGGAGGTGGCCGAGGACATGCAGAAGGAGCGGCGGCTCTTGCAGCTCCACATGTGCGAGGTGGGGGCTGTGCCAAGGGGACTGGGGACTTTTTCCCCAAGGAACAGAGTCCCGGGGAGCACGGGGGACCGCTCTGCTAGAAGCTGTGCAGGGACATCAGAACCTCTCCCAGTATCCGACACCAAAGCAGCCCCATCTGTGTGCTATGGGGGACCCTTGTCCGTCCCCTTCTCCCTGTGCCCCAGCATGGTCCCAGCTCGGGAATCTCCACTCCATCCCATCCCACCCCACCCCACCCCACCCCACCCCACCCCACCCCATCCCATCCCATCCCATCCCATCCCATCCCATCCCATCCCATCCCATCCCATCCCATCCTATCCCATCCCTGCCCCTACTGAGGTCCCTGTGGGATGCAGCTCCAAATGGCATCCATGGTGCCCCATAAGGGTGGCCTGGGGGTTCCTTCCATGTCCCCCCAGCCCCACTCCTACCCTTCCTTGGGTGGCATGTGGGTAAAAAGTAAGCTTTTTGGCTAACGTCCGTGAGGTTGGCTTTGTGGTTTTTGCCTATCCTCAAAATTGCTCCTGGCTTTGATGAAGGGGGTCACAAGTCACCCCAGATCCTTGTCAATTCTGGGTCCTTGCAGTCTATGCTCAAGAGGTCAGATGGGAATAAATGAAGGAGACTCAGTTTCAAAGCCCTGCAGCAAGGAGGAACCCAAGTGTCCTGGCTCCATACACTCAGCAGCCCCATAAACTTCGAGGGTGGCAGAGCAGGAAACAAATCTGCCATGGGATGTCCCAGAGGTCTCCCATGTTCCTGAGGGCCAGATCCTGATGCTGCCCCATGCCCGCCCAGCAAAGAGCAGGGGTTGTGGGTAGGAGGCTGTGCCTGCCTCAGAGCTGGGACCTGGCCAGATGAGTCACTCCCTTGAATAGCTCCACTGTGGGATAAATAACAGCGCATGGAGAGGTGGGAGCTGGAGCAGGGCATGTGCACCCGTGTTTCTGCATGCATGAGAGCTGCTGCTGGCCCTGGAAATGGGAGGGCAGTTCTTCTGGGGGGCTGGGGGCCCATATGATGCACATAGGTTTATTGCAAAGTGGGTTTTGCTACTTCCAGGGTCCTGTTTCACTCCATGGGGCAGTGGTGTCTCCTCATCATGGGCCATGTCACACCCTCAGGGCTGTGGGAGCAGTTGGGCATGGGCCCAGGGCTGCTGGGAGCATCCCTTTGTTCACGGGTCCCAGCCAGCGCTGTCTGGGATGCTCTGCTGCCACTGTCACCGTGGGCTGTGGGTGGCAGGGCAGGGACATCCCACAGGAGCTGGGCACGTGTGGCCTTGTCTAGGTGGGACGTGCTCCCTGACATTGACTTGGCCTCTCCAGCTGTCATGGAGCACTTTAACAGCCGTGCCCAGTCCAGTGACCCCTCAGGGTGTCTGCAGTGCCTGGGGCACGGTGAGGCTCCATTCCAGGAGCTCTGTCTCACCCTGGAAAGCCCCCAGAGCTCAGGGCTGCCTCCCCCTCCCCTCGCTCCCCACTCGAAACCATTCCAGCAGCTGGAGAGGAGCTTGCAGGGGGAAAAATCTCTTCCCCTCCTTCTTTTACTTAGGGTGAGCGAGAGTCAGTGTGTTTCCTTCCCTGCCTGCAGCTGATGGATGGGTTTGATGCATAAAGCTGAAATTCCCCATCCCACGGGGCACCTCAGCAGACCTCCAGTGCTGGTATGCTGCAGGTGCTGGTATGCTGCAGGTGCTCGCTTCTTGGAATCTGATTTTTTGGGAATAAAAGGGCCATGTCTTAAAAAACATTTGGCCTTTTTTGTTGTGTTTTTTCTTTCCTTCACAAGCTGCCTTGAGTTTTGGTTATTTATTAACTCCAGAAGTAATGAGCAGTAGGAGGAGCATGCTTGGCTGGAAAGCCTGGAGGCCTGCCTCGGTCCTTGAACTTTCCATGTCTTGGAGGACTTCCAGAGCCAGGTTTTTGAGGGTGGTCCCCAGTGAGCTGCCTTCAAATCCAACATCATGACTTGACTTCTTGAAACCCAGCCAGTGTTTTAACCTTCCTCCCTGTGCTGGGAAGGGAGTCAAGGGCTAGGCAGGCTCTTGCTCTTTCCTCTGGGATATTTTCAGCTGGTCCTTGTCTCTGTCACCTAACCAGGTGTTTTCTCCCCCTCCAGTACCTGCTAAAAGCCAGAGAGTCTCAGATGAAGCAGGGACCAGATTTCCTGCAGAGCCTCATCAAGTTTTTCCACGCTCAGCACAAGTAGGTGCCACCTGGGTCAAGATGGGGCTGGTTGTCACCCTTGGGTGGTCCCACGAGGGTCTAGGGTCTTCTGCTCTCATCCCAGAGCCATAAAGCTGTTAGTGGAGATACTGGGCAGAGCCCATCACTTCTCAGTTTTCTTGGGGGAGTTGAAATGTGCTTTGTTGTCTTGAGGAGCTGTAAACGTGTCCATGGGGCAGTGGGAGGGGCATTGGCTTGAGATGTATCTGATTATTTGGTTTCTGGATAGATTTCCAGGGATGAGCTCAGCTGAGCAGCTCTGGCTTTAGCCATGGGGCTTGTAACAAGGGTGTTTGGAGTGAGGATCAACATCCCCTTGCCTTTCTCGTTGCTCTGTGAGGCTGGAATAGCAGTGTGTGGGAGTCATCATCTCCTCCAGCTCTCAAGTGGGGAAACTGAGGCAGGTTGAGACTGTCATGGTGGTTAAAAGCATGTCTTTGACTGGGACTGTGACCCAGGGACCCCCAGAATCTGGCTTTTGGCAGCACCGCTCCCAGTGAGTTGAGCTGGGATTGAACAAGAGGCCAATCCTGCATGCCAAACATCCCAAATAATTGGGGTATCCAAACCCCATGGGCTAGGCTTGGCCTTTGCTCGGCTCTCTCCAGATCCCCGTAGCCAGGGAGCCACAAAGCAAGTGCCAGGGAGGGGATCGCCATGATCTCCTGCCACAATTTCTCTAAAAACCCTCTTTTTTCCTCCATCTTCCCCGTCTGCATCTTAATCACCCTCAACAAACACCCAGTTTCTTCCAAGACGGCTGGAAGGCCGCCCAGAATCTCTACCCCTTCATTGAGAAGCTCGCCGTGTCCCTGCATGCGGTAAGGCCTCGCGCTGCCGTGCAGTGCCCTCGGCCTGTCCCCCGGGGTGCCCCCGCCCCGTGCCAGCCCCGGCCAGCACCTGTGCTCCGGGCAGCCCTGAGGGCAGCTGCTCCCTCTGCAGCTGCGCCAAGCACAGGAGGAGGAGGTGAAGCAGCTCACGCAGACCCGTGATTCCCTCCGCAACATCCTGCAGCTGGAGAACAAGGAGGTGAGACCCCAGGATGGGCAGGGAAGAGCTGGGAAGGGGCATCGGGAGGTGCTGGTACACTGGGGTTAGTTTGGGAGGGGGGAGCTGGGTTAACCTCTCCAGGGACCTGGAGACATTTGGATGCTGGGAGGGCATGGGGCTGTCCAGCATCTTCTGGACACACTGCACCGCCGTAAGGACAAGGTCACCTGGGGCAGGAGCCGCCTCTGTGCCTCTCACTTTGCTTTTTTATTGTCTTTTTTTTCAGGAGAACTTGAACAGGAAGAACTCTGGCAGTGGCTACAGTATCCACCAGCACCAAGGCAACAAGCAGTACGGGACAGAGAAGTCAGGATTCCTGTACAAGAAGAGTGATGGGTGAGAATGAGTGTTATCCCGGAGAGCTCTTGGCTTCATCCTGGTATTGTCAGTGCTCATGGGAGGTCCAGAGCTGAAATCCAGCTCACGAGACATTTAGTACTCTATGAGTTAGAGAAAGCATAACCCCTTGTCCAGAACTCCCATCAGGCCTCTGCCATGTCTGGTTTGGGATGTGGATGTGGGCGATTGCAGCTGTGCAATCCTCACTTCTCTCTTCCTTCTTCTCAGGATCCGCAAAGTGTGGCAGAAGAGGAAGTGTGGTGTGAAGTATGGCTGCCTGACCATCTCCCACAGCACGGTGGGGAGCGTGGGGGCTGTAGCCCTGACCCTTTTTTGAGCACCCTTTGGGGCTTGGTGTCCACTGGATTTCGGGTTTAATTTTGCCAAAACTGATCACAAATCTGCCTGGCAATGCAGGATGAGACTGGACAGTTTAAAGAAAGTCCCCTGTATCTGACAGGGGCCCCAGGGTGGTGTCCCGTGTCTGTCCATGGGAGAGGAGGTGATCCTGGCGGGGGCAGACAGACGGACAATGCGGGTCCGGACGAGCCCACAGGGGATGGGCTGGTTGGGAGGGAAGGGCTGCCCCCTGGCGGTGGAGGCTGGAAGCTGCAGGAGGGACAGAGGGGCCTCTTGGAGCCGCGTTCTCCTGCAAAGGGTTCCTGTTCTTCTGAAATGAGTCAGACAGGGTCTGATTTGCATGGTTATCTCGAGAGAAACCATCTGTGGTGGTGGTTGTACCACCACAGTTGCCATTGGAGATGGTGATGCCCATCCCATTCATTCCTGGTCCTTTAAACCACCTCGGTCCTCTCCCCCTGCAGATAAACCGTCCCCCTGTGAAGCTGAACCTCCTCACCTGCCAGGTGCGGCCCCATGCCGAGGAGAAAAAATGCTTTGACCTGGTGACACGTGAGTACCTCGGATGAGGTGCAGTGGCTGGGGTGTGAGGTGTTTGACCTGGGGGTGGAGGCTTTGGTGGGACTTCTCCCTTTTTGGAGTGGATTTTCCCTCTGAAACACAGTGGCACTCTCTTTAATCTGGTTCTGGGTGTCTTCCTGGCTGTCTTTAGAGATGAAGGACCAATCCAGTGAGTGCTAGAAAACTGAGACAAAAAGAGATTGTGACAGGGCTCAGGTGATGGGAGAGTGAGTGCAGTGATTTAATTTGTAATTAAGCAGCTCCTTTGAAGAGATTTCAGCTGATTCCTCGGCATCCCTAGACCATAGAATCCTAGAATGGTTTAGGCTGGAAGTAACCTTAAAGACTGTTTTGTTCCACCCCCACACCATGAGCAGGGATATCTTCCACTAGACCAGATTGCTCCAAGACCTGTCCAAGCTTAAACAATTCAAGGGATGTGGCAGACACAGCTTCTCTCCTTTCACCTTCTCTCCTCTCTCCCCATCTCTGCAGACAACAGGACATATCACTTCCAAGCAGAGGACGAGCAAGAGTGTGTTGTGTAAGTGCCACAGCCCATCCCTCCTCCTTGACATGTCAGATCCTGCTCTGCCTTCCTCATCCTCCTCCTCCTCCTCCCTCCTGCCCAGGTGGGTCTCAGTGCTGCAGAACAGCAAGGATGAAGCCCTGAGCAATGCCTTCAAGGGGGATGGGGGCAGTGGCGGGGTGGCGGCAGGCACCGGGGTGGACGGCGGCATGCAGGAGCTCACCAGGCTGGTTATCAGTGAGGTGAAGAACATGCCAGGAAACAAGCAGTGTTGTGACTGCGGTGCCCCAGGTACGTCAGGGCCTAGGGTGTCCCCCCTCCCTGGATGTGAGTCAGGGTTCATGGGGGTCACAGCATCTTTGGGCGCTGGGCATGCCGCTGAGCCCTGCGCCGCTCCCACTGCAGATCCCACGTGGCTCTCCACCAACCTTGGCATCCTGACGTGCATCGAGTGCTCTGGCATCCATCGGGAGCTGGGTGTGCATTATTCCCGCATCCAGTCCCTCACTCTGGATGTTCTCAGCACCTCTGAGCTGCTGGTAAGCTGCTCTCTGAGCCCAGAGATCTCCTGGCACCCTGGGAACCACCCTCTGTGTCTCCCAAACCTCCTGTGACACAGGGTTCATTTCTTCTCCTCCATCCCGTCTGTCCCCAGTTTGCTCCAGGGCTTGCAAACTTGCCTCAGTTTCCCCAGCACAGTGGTGTGGGCAAGGGGGGCTCTGCAAAGCTGTTTGCTAAGCAGGGGGCTGCTGGCAGCTCCCCAGGATTTTCTCCCTCCTGAAATAGATTTCCACTGCCATAAGGGAGCATCATCCTGGCAAAGATGCTGCTCTGGGAAAGCCCTGGATGGATCCAATGGATTCCTTCCTTCTGGGATGGGATCTGGCTGGAACAGGGTGAGTGTGACCAGGAGGGTTTAAGTCCCTCTGTTCTCCTCTCTCCCTAGCTGGCTGTTAGCATTGGGAACACTCGCTTCAATGAGATCATGGAGGCCGCACTACCCACACAGGACTGTCCCAAGCCTTCAGCCAGCAGTGATATGTGAGTCAGGGACTTGGGTGTGCTGGGAAGAAGAGGAGGAGAAGGAAAAGGAGTGCATGGTGTGTGCCCTGTTCTTGTCCCCTTGCTGCCACTGCCCATCTAAGACAGCCCTGGGATGAGGCATCCTGGTGTCATTGCTGGATAGTGGTGGGGATCTGCACCTCTTTGGAGGCTTACCTTTGATCCTGAGGCTTCAGGAGGAGGCAGGAGCACGGGGCTCCACAGCCCATCTCCGTGCCCATCCAAGCCCCCCTTCCGGCAGGGCTACGCGCAAGGAATACATCATGGCCAAGTACATGGAGCGACGCTACGTGCAGAAAAGCAGCCAGGACAACCCCCACGGCCTCTGGGAAGCCATTCAAGCCCGTGACCTCCTGGCCCTGCTCAAGGCCTTTGCCGAGGGGCATGACCTGACCAAGCCCCTGGCCAGCCCTGAGGGTCAGGTGAGGCCTGCACCCAACAGGGAATGGATTTTCCCTCTCTGGGTGGCTGTGCTCTGGGTTACCTTGGGCTTTGGGAGGGGATATGCTGGTTGGAAGGTGAGCATCCTTAGGTCCAGCTTTCTTCTCTCCTACATACAGGAGATGAAGTATTGTTGAGGCCAGCTCTCCTCTCCCTTCCATATCTTGGGAGATGAGCATACATGTGTCCAGCACTCCTTTTCCCTTCATTCCGGGGGGAAGATGAGCATTCTTGGATCCAGTACTTCTTTTCACTTTATCCTGAGGAAAGATGAGCCCTCTCCGGGTCATCTGTCCCTCCCATCTCTTGGCAGGATGCAGGCGAGCTGCCGCTGCACATGGCCGTACGCCACGCCGACCGATCATCCCTTCCCTTGGTGGACTTCATCATCCAGAATGGGTGCGTCCCCAAGGGCTCCCAGTGTTCCCTGCCCCTCTCTCTCATGGGAGGAATGTACAGGGTGCTTGTATCAAAGCCTTGACTTTCCTGCTGTTGGCCCTGCACAGGGGAACGCTGGACCGGGTGACACAGAATGGGAACACGGCCTTGCACTATGGTGCACTCTATAACCAGCCCAACTGCCTCAAGCTGCTCCTGAAAGGGAAAGCCACCTTCACCGCAGGTATGAGCTTGGGACAGAGGTTTTGGGTTCTTTGGTGGGAGTGGTAAGGCTGCAACTTGGATTTGTCCCCCTTTTGTCCCTTGGGCAGTGAATGCGGCAGGCGAGACAGCTCTGGATGTGGCGAGGAGGCTGAAGTACAGCGAGTGTGAGGAGCTGGTAGGTGGGATGGAGGAATGGGGGAGA
This sequence comes from Setophaga petechia, assembly GCA_024362935.1. Lineage (NCBI taxonomy): Eukaryota > Metazoa > Chordata > Aves > Passeriformes > Parulidae > Setophaga > Setophaga petechia. The sequence continues at coordinate 2,025,688 of JANCRA010000094.1, read as the reverse complement.
AGCTCAGAGTGGGGAGAGGGGATCAAGTGCCTGAGGAGGACTGGCATGAAGGCGGGGGGCTTTTGGAACGTGTTCCTCCAGTGCCGAGACCCCTGTGGGCTGCCCCATCCTGAGATCCCCCTGACCTACCCCATCCCTCTGGCAGCTGGAGCAGGCGCAGGCAGGGAAGCTGTCTCTGCAAATCCATGTGGACTATGACTGGGAGCCCCCATCAGAGTTGCCCTATGACAGTGAGGATGAGCTGGAGGAGAAGGTACTGTGGGATGGTGGGGCCTCCACATCCCCAGTAAGGGAGCTGTGGGAGTGCAGACCCTTTTGGGGGGCTGGTGGCAGTGAGACATCCCTGGAGCTGTGTGTGTACCCCCAGGTGAGCCCCCTCCAGCGCTCCTTCAAGGGCACATCACCACTGGCCGCCAGCCCGCTGCCTGCCTGCCCCCAGACCCGCTGGAGCTGCATGGGGATGGACATCACCAACAAGACCTACGAGAGCATCCTGGTGCCCTCGCGCACTGCGCCCCGCCGGGCTCACAGCGAGGAGATCCCCCCGCCGCTGCCCCTCAAAAACCCTACGCGGGGCGGCTCTCGCCCCAAACCCAGCCACAGCCCCGCCGGTGAGTTGGAGGGGGGGTCATCGTGGTGGGGCTGTGCCTTCCCCCAGAGACCAAGTTTATCGTCGCCATTGTGTGTGTTCCCCCAGAGCGCCCTGAACTGCCCCGGCAGGCATCGGAGCCCCTCTTCTGTGGGCCAGCGGAGGCAGTGGCACCACACAGCCTGCCCTGTGCCAGCAGCACGGGTGCCCTGGATGGCACCCCCAGCACCCGCAGCCCCACCGAGAGCCAGTGGGCAGCCTACTGGGAAACCCGCTCCGAGACGGACACGAGCGGCAGTCGGCGGGGGCCGGAGCTGAGTCCCCCACCCACACAGCCCCTGCCAGGCAGCACAGTCCCTGACATCCCCCCTGTCAAGTTTGGGTAGGGGCCCTGCTCCAGACTGGGGTTGCACTTGGTGTTGGGGGATCATTGTATGGTGCTGGTGGGTGAACTTCAACCTCTGCCACCCCCATGGGCATGGAGGATTGCTGTGAAGCAAAAGGGTTTCCACCTTCTGGGATCTCCAAAGAAACTGATGGTGACCCTGGGATTCAGGAGGAGACAAGGGCAGCTATGGGGTTGCTGGGTTGACCTGGGAGACAATGATGCAGATTACTTGGGAGGACACCAAGATCCTCCGCCAGTTATCATATGTATTTTTTCTCTCCTTTGAGAAAGTATGGTGGGATGGGCTCATTTGAGGGAGTTTGGGTGCTGGGGACCCTTTTCATCAGCATCCAGGGGGCTGTGGGTGAGATCCAGGTCCCATGAGGGAAGCCCTAACCTCTCTGAGACCTCACAGGATGGAGAACAGGGTGGGGGAAGGCAACAGCAGAGGGGTGGTGACACTGTTCCCACTGTCACCCACAGCTCAGAGAGCACCCGCTCGTACCGGCGCATTGGTGGCACGGTGGGCAAAATGGGGTCGACTGGGTCACCCCAGAGCCCTGGTAGCCCTGAGGACCCTGTTCTCAGCAAGGTGCCCCCTGTGCCCATGCCCAGAAGATTTGCTCCGGTAGGTGCAAATCTTCCTCTGTATCCCCAAGCATCCCAGCTCCTCTTATCATGGGGTGGCAGATGGAGTGATCAGGGGGTCCTATCCCTGTGGCCACCTTTTGGATGGCTTCGGGGGTCTGTCACCCCCTTTTGATCCCATTTCAGGCCAAGGGGAGGCAGAAGCGAGTAAAGGCAGTGGCTGACTGCAAGGGAGACAAGGCGCGAGAGCTGACCTTCTCCAAGGGGGAGGTCATCGTGGTGACACGGGAGGAGGACGAGCAGATCTGGGTGAGTCACCATGGCATGGACAGCTGCTGGGATCCAAATCCTGGTCCTTTTCCCCCTCCAGTTCTCTTCTGAAGGAGGCTGGGTTTTTCTGGGGGGGCACAGATGGGGGACTTCTGCCCCATGTATGCATGAAGGAGGGCTAGGAGGGCTCCATTGATGTGTCACCACAGCTTTGCCTTTCTAAATCCCTGTTGGAATTGAGCAGGGAAGAAGTTCTGGGGCTGATATCTCAAGATAAGACTTGCACTCCCCTGAACCCTCTTTCTACACCCCCAGGTTGGCTTCATCGAGGGTGATGGTTCCCGCACTGGAGTGTTCCCTGCCAGCTTCGTCCACCTCTTGCAAGACTGACTGTGTGGGGGTGGCCCATTTGTCACTGTCCCATTGACTGGGAGTAGAGCCAGCTCCTTGCTAGGGGCTTGGTAGAGCCAGACCAAAGGGACATGTGCCCAGGATCCTGGCATGAGACCACTGCCCTCCAAGGGGGCCCAGAGATCCCCTGTATTGGGAAAACCGTCCATGGATGGCAGCAGTGGGGGACTGAGGAGCAGAGAATGGACATGCTTGCTGCACTGGTGGGCTGAGGTTTCTGTGCCAGTCCCTGCTCCTGCTGCTCTTCTGTCATTCCCATGGTCTCTGGCCAGCCCTTGGGTTTTCTTCTTCCTTCTCTCAAGGAATTTGGGATGGGGGAGCTGTATTTGGTATCCCCTACCCTCTGCCAGATAGTTATGAAGCCTCCTTCTCATCCTGGGGGCAGCCATGGACCACCAGCCGCCTTCTGTACCCCAACTGTGAAGCCTTTGGGATGAGCAAGAAATAGGAGAGGGTTTTTTTTTTGTGTCCATCCCCCACCCCAGGTTCTGGGAGCTGCCTGGACTGGTGGAGTTGAGGGATGCTCCAAAGCTTCTCCAAAACTGCTAGCAAAATGCCGTTCCTTGATTTGGAGGGCAGGGGATGTTTCAGGTGGTACCACGGAGGCCCTTCCCCATGTCCCTCATATGGGGTGGGTGCTGGATCACTGCCCCTTCCCTGGGGGGGGGGGGGGGGGGCGGGGTCTCTGAGGGGGTTTTGCAACTTTTTCTAGGACCAGCATACCCCTGTAGCAGTGTCCCCTGGGAGCCACCTGCCTCCATACCCCCTCACTTTACCCTTCTCATTTCTGTGTCAGATGCTTCATCTCAAAAAAGTCTTTTTTAAAATGTTTTCCGTCTGATTTCTAATAAACCATCATTTTTTAAGCACCTGGGAGTGTGTTGGGGGGTACAACCCCTGCCCTGCCATCCCCAGCATGGTGATGCTGCTGATGTGTTCCCAAGGCTCCCAGTCCCTGGCATCTGTGATCGCCCTTGGGGGCTGCCATGTAGGGCTAGGCTGGGACATGGATCCAGAGCAGGATGCTCTTACTACAGCCCCCCCATGTGAGTGCTGGAGCAGGGACAAGCAAGGATGGCAAGGTTGTTGCCACCTACATATCCCAGTGCCCTGTGCCCCCTGTTGCTGCCTGTCCGGCCGGGCCTGAGGGGCTCCCGCTCCTGCCCCAGGCTGCCACACTGTCAGCTGCCAATATGTGGAGTACTCCAGTGCAAGAACTATTCCTGTAGAGTGGAATTCCAATGCATGGAGTATAAAGATTATTCCCCCAGGCTCTCGCTGCTGGATCAACTTTGGGAAGAACAGAGCCTGCGGCACACTGTACCCGTGCCCCTGAGGATTCCCTGCCTCAGGCATGCCGATGGCAAAGCCGCATCCCGGGCCCTGTGCCTCCCCACTGCCCGAGCCGCGCGCCCTGGAGCGCCCCAGCGCGCGCCTCCTCCGCTGCTGCAGCCCTGGCTCTCGGCTATATTTAGCCCTCCCCCGTGCTATTTTGCTTTCCTGGCAGGAGTTTATAACTGGCCGGGACAGCCCCACCTCCTTTCTGCTTTCTTTCCCTTCCCTTCTCTTCCCTTCCCGTCCCTTTCCCCCTTTTCCCCTCCTCTCTGCTCCCTCCCACCCCGCTGTCCAGGACCCCCATGTCAGCAGTGCCCAGCTGTGCCCGCAGCCAGTGTCCTGCTCCGGTGGAGCCCCTGCCATGGGGCCCGCTGAGGAGCTGGTCCGGATTGCCAAGAAATTGGATAAGATGGTGGCCAGGAAAAGCACGGTAAGGTGGCTGAGCTCCGCGGGGCATGTGCGCGTATTTAAACATATGTATTTACACGTGTACGTATTTACACACATGCTTATTTACACACTTGCTTGTTTACATGCATGTTTGAATGTTGTGTGGCTTGGGAAGTTGGGGGGGGATTTTCTTTTCACAGCCCTCATGTTGTCCCTGGAGGTGCTGAGTGGGTTTAAGGGGTGCTGCCTGTGTCACCCAAGCCCAGCCTCAGGACATCATAGTCAGCATCCAGGGGATTGAATTTTGCCTCTAATTTGGGGTTCTCCTGTACCCCATTGCTCCCAGACACTGGGATTTGCGGGTAAGGGGGTGTTTGTCCCATGGGTGGCAGCTCCTGACACCGCTTGGCAGTGCCAGATTGTGGGCGACAGGTGTTTGGCCCCCAGCCTGTGCACCACCACCTGATCAGTGCCAGGGCCAGAGGCTCGTGTACAGGCAAGGAAAAGCTCTGGGCTGGGGGATATAACACCCTCGGGCACAGCCCTGCCCGAGGTTGTGCACACTGTTGCACAAGTGTGCAAAGGGAGGGGAAGGGGTCAGACACTGTTTCCTGGGTGGTTGTGCTCTGGGGAAGCCAGGATCCAGCCCTGCCACCCTTGTGCCAAGTGAGGATCCTGGTGAGCCTGTTACATGTGCCAAGCCCAGCTCTCAGAGTTAATATTTGACTGTTTCCACTGGCCTTTGCCCTGACAAGGTGCAGGCTCCTGGCTGGAGGGGCGGCACTGCCGTCTCCATGGATCTGGTGGCTTTTTGGGATGCCAACACTTGGTATCAAACCACATCCCATGGCTCTGCTTGCTGCCAGGAATTACCCAGAGGTCAAGGGACAGGGGTGTTCCATACTTCTCTTGTTGCACTTTGGGATGGGACAGAGCCAGGGTCCACCTACAACACAGGAATGTCTCTGCACCCATCAAACCGGGGGGGTCTGATCCAGCCACTCATGGTGGGATTCCATGGAACAGTGTCCCCGGAGGGGATACCTGGGAGCTGGTGTCTGCTGCTGGGGCTCTAAAAATACCAATGATGAGGAGGAGGAGAAAGAGAGGGAGGACGAGGAAGGCTCTGTGCTGGACTATCCTTATCTCAGCTGCCACTGCAGGGTACCAGAATGCGTCCCATGGACCTTCACACCCCTGAGTGGGGGACATTGGGAAATCCCCCAGCTGTCCCTAACTCCCACAAGCCCAGATTTTTCTTGCAGATGGGGGTTTTCCCAAGTTTTAAGAAAAGCTCATGCTTTCCAGCTGGAGATGTGACCTGGGGCTGGGATGATCCAGCAGGGTTTGGGTGTGGGACTTTGCTATCGGTGTGAGAGGTCAGGCAATCCCAGGGAGCAGCCCAGGGCTGCTTTGGGTTCTCCTGTCATGCCCTTCCTGGTGCTGCCTGGTGCCTCCTCAACGGCTGCTGTGGCTTCTCCCTGCTGTAGGAAGGGGCACTGGATCTGCTCAAGTCCCTTACTGGCTACACCATGACCATCCAGCTGCTCCAGGTGAGGGGGTTTGGGTGGGGGGACACCCCATGGGGTAGCTTGTCCTGTGCCTTGTGCCAGCCACCACATCCCTAAGGATGTGTCCCTGGTGTGTGTCCCCAGACCACACGGATTGGAGTGGCTGTGAACTCAGTGCGGAAACACTGCTCAGATGAGGAGGTGGTGGCCTCAGCCAAAATCCTCATCAAAAACTGGAAGCGGCTTCTGGGTGAGCGATGCTGGAGGGAGACGAGAACCCCCCAAATCTCAATCCTCCCTGAGCCATCCCTGCACCTCAAGCCCCAATGCTTTCTGGGGGGATGGAGTGGAATCAGTCCAGAGCTTGGACATGCAGGCTCCTATAACCTGTAACTCAGATTTCCCAAAGGCTTGTTTTCACTCTGGGATAGAGTGGTGTAAATCGAAGTGTGCCCCACCAAGGGCTGAGCGTCTCCACAATCATTCCCCACCCCAGGATGCAACTCTGCGGTGCCCTATGCTGGTTTGGGCTGTGACTGTGACACCCAAATCCTTCCCACAGAGTCCACCACCACAAAAAAAGAGAAGGATGCAGATAAGAAGAAGGAGAAGGACACAGATGGAGAAAAGGAGAAGAAGAAGGGGCTGGATGTTTCCAGCTGCCCCAGTGAAGGGGTGAAGCCCAGCAAGAATACAGCTGAGAAGCACAGGGAGAAGCACAAGGAGAGGTGAGGACTCCTGCCTGCTGTTGGGGGACACCAGGGCCAATATGAGACCACCCTCTGCTTGGTCCTTAAGAGTTTATCCATCTCTGCCTACCCATGGATGCTGGCAGCACCTCTGGAGACCAAACTGCCTCTGAGACAGCACCAGAGCCGATTTTGGAGGAGGGAGGAGTGGATATTTTCCATTTTCCCTTCTCTAAAACTAGGTCATTTTGGACAGTGCTTATCTGACCCGTGCTCTCTCTATCTCTAGGAAGCCCAGCAAGTGTGACTCTCATGCCACCACCACCCAGGGCCACTCTGCTGATTCCAGCCCGGAGAGGTACCTGCTGAAGGATGCCCTGACCCTCACGCCAGGCTCTGCCAGGCACTGCCAGCCCAGAGGAGGCTTTGCTGGCAGCCTGGGGGGTGCTCAGGGATGGGGGATGCAGATGGACAGGATCCAGCTCACAGGTTGCCAGCGTATGCTGGGTTTGCTGAGAGCTTCTCTCCCTTCCTTTGGGCCGTGGTGAAGAGAGTCCAGTGATGGCAGGAGCCCCACTGCGTCCTCCAAGAAATCGCCTCAGGGCGGCAAGAAAGAGAGGTGGGTCCTGGGCTGCATGAGGATGGGAGAGGCAAGACCCTGGTCCCTCACTGGGTTGAGCTTGGGGTGTGGACCCATCACTTGTCCCAGCTGCTGCCCTCTGACATGGGGCTTGTCCTGCCAGGAGAGCCTCTGCGGACTCCAGGTCCTCAACTGTCTCCTCCTCTTCCTCCACACAGAAGAGACTGTCAGGGGAGAGGTAAGGAGGGGGTGTCCCTGGGCAGCCTGGGGATGCTTTTAGGATTCCCCTTGGGGATACCATGAACATGGAGGGGGTGAGAAGTGGCTGGGAGCCCTGATCCTGCCACAGCACTGGGATATTTCCTGGGAGGAGCAAATGGAGATTCCTGTTGGCTTCCGAGCGAGTGCTTTCATCGATGTGCTGATGCCTGAGGTCCTGCCACCAGTCCGTGCCCCCTGTCCTGCCTGCCCTGTCTCTGGTGTCATCCCCACTGTCCTGTTTCATGCCACTCCCAGGAGAGCCTCTGTGGGCACCAGCGTCTCTCCAGCTCCCATCAGCTCCCAGAGAAACTCCAGTGACAGCAAGGAGGAAAGGTAGGAGAGGCCCACTGCACTTCCAAGGGACCCCGGCAGGTCCCTGCGGCTGTGCCAGGACCCTGCCACCTGCCCGTGCCCCTCCATGTGCCCCTGCAGAGCCAATGGCAGCAAGGCCAAGCCTGAGGTGCCGCGAACCCCCAGCAGCCCCTCCTTCTCTGCCAGCCCCTGCTTCCTGGCCCCCTGCTACCTCACAGGGGACTCGGTGCGGGACAAGTGCATCGAGATGTTGACGGCTGCACTGCGCATGGACGGTGAGCAGTTCTGGGGCTGCTGGACCCCAGGCTGGGCTATTTCTCCTATGGGACAGTCCTAATAGGAGCATTCAGCCCCTAAGGAAAGAAAAGAAGGTTGGTAGGGTCTCTGATAAGTGGGTTGGATGTGAGGCTGCATCTTGGTAAGGTTCAAGATGGGTAAAACTAGGTATTTTAGAGATAGAGGGTCTGGGGCAAGTACAGGGGGAGAGGTGAGATTTTCTGGGGGAGGTACAGTGAGACCTGTGGCTGGTTTCACACCTGAAAGTCACCCCTTAACCTCTCTACCCTTTAGACGACTACAAGGAGTTCAGTGTTAACTGCGAGAAGATGGCATCAGAGATTGAAGACCATATCCTTTGGGAGCCTAGGGGTCCCCAGGCTTCACCTGCTGCGGGGGGCGTTCGTGGGCTCCAGAGTGCTGCTGGGGACAGGACAGAGGGTGACAGATTCTGCCGTGCTCGTTGCCTGCAGAGGGAGCCCAGACGTCAGTGAGAGGATGCTGAGGCTAAGGCTGAAGCTGATGCTGAGCAAAGCATCTCCTGAGCACCTGCCTTTGTCCAGGGGTCTGTGTGTTCTCCCCAGTCCCCTCTGGTCAGGGACCTGCCTTCATCCCCGGGGAAATAAATCCAAACCCAGCCAAAGCTTTTCCCATGAGCCTGCTGTAGGTGCCTGTGTCTCCTGCTAGAGCCAGTCTGTCACAATGTCCAGGCTGTGCCATGCTGGAAGGGATGGAGCCACCTCTGCCCACCACCAGCTCGAGGCTTGGGGTTCTCCTGGCAGCCCACTGAGACCAGGACCAACCCCAGGGTGGTTCACCTCCCGGGTGCCCTTTTTAGTGCCTCCCAGACTCTGTGCCCAAAGCTGCTGCATCAACCCGTCCATATCCATGTTCTTTGGGAGGAGGGAGTAGACAGAGTCGTCTGCACCATGAACTTTTGTCCCAGCACAGGGCTTGGTGATAGTCCCTGAGCTCCATAGCCTTGCCTGGATGTTAGACATTCCAAGGCAGTGGAAAGTAATTTTCCTCCCCACCTCTCAAGCTGTGCTTCATCCTTTGAAAGCCAAGGATGGGGACACTTCCCACAGGAAGGAAAGCCCCACTGAGATCAGCCACCTCCACGTGACCATTGGCCCCGGTGACAGCATCACCAAGCTGGCATCCCCCATCCCCCTGTGTTGATTCTTTGACGGACCTCACATATCTTCCAGGAGCTGAAGAGCACAGACATGAAGTATCGCAACCGCGTGCGGAGCAGGATCAGCAACCTGAAGGACCCCAAGAACCCTGGGCTGCGGAGGAATGTGCTGTGTGGGGCCATCGAGCCCAGCCTCATCGCCCGCATGACTGCTGAGGTGGGCATTGGGGTGCATGGGCCTGGTGCCCCTGGATCTCTTCCATGCTGCCTCTGTGGTGCCCAAGTGCTGGGTCTTGCCTTGGTGCTGTCCACAGTGGGGATGTCCCAGCACCTCCCTGTCCCACTCCAGTGCTGAATGAGACACGGGGAGCATTAGGAGAAAGATGGCAGCTCTGCTAGGTCCCCTTAAAGCTCTGCAGACCCCCAGCCTAACACACATATGGCTGTGGGATGTCGCACTGGCAGCAATCAGACTGGAGTGTCCCCATTTGTCCTCCTCAACCAGAGTCTACCAATCAGGCTCCTCGGAAGCCCGATTTCCCCTGTGGGGAGACAGATCCCTGCAGACAGCAGCTTTAGTTTGAAGATGGGATGATTTTTTCATCAGGATGGGTCTAAGCCCTCCAGCAAGCACAGACAGCAGGATTAATCCTGTTTTGGGAGAGGATGGGGAAGGTGTTGGACTGTGGTACTTGGATGCGAGCAGAGCCATGGCCACACTGACCCATGTGGGCCAATGCTGGTGGCAGGAGATGGCCAGTGATGAGCTGAAGAAGCTGCGGAATGCCATGACCCAGGAGGCCATCCGGGAGCACCAGATGGCCAAGACAGGTGGCACCGTCACTGACCTCTTCCAGTGTGGCAAATGCAAGAAGAAGAACTGCACGTACAACCAGGTCAGGCCTGGTCTGCAGGGGAGCTTGCCTCGGGGGATGCTGTGAGGGTCTCACTGAGGCAGTGCTGCTCCACCCCAGGTACAGACGCGCAGCGCAGACGAGCCCATGACGACGTTCGTGCTGTGCAACGAGTGTGGGAACCGCTGGAAGGTCTGTGACCATCTGGGGAGAGGCTCTGGGCAACCCACCCCTTTCCTAGCCTTCAGGGGTAGCAGAGCCCCCTGAGGTGGTGCTTTGGGTGCTGGCTGAGGGCTTACCACCTGCCCTGGGCTCTGCTTCTCCTGCAGTTCTGCTGATGCAGCTGGCGATTGGGCTGGAGGGAACATGGTGCAAGACAAGATGCTGTGACACCACATTGGGCAGCTGGGTTGGGGAGGAGGGGTCAGGGTGGCACCAGTCCCTAAACACCAGCTCTTTGTACCCTTCAAACATCCTTTAAGGTCCCTTCCATTGGCCTCCGGCAATGTCAAGTTCACTCAAGAAGGTCCCTGTGAATTCAATGGTTCTTCCCTGCAAATTCCTGCCCTTTGATTGGGGTGTGCTGGGATCCCACTGGGAACAGACTCATTCCTGGTTTGGGGGCAGGAGAGACATTGCTCCATGGACATGGAGCTGTGCATGGGAGCTGAGGGTGGCAGAGGGCAGAGGTCATAACCCAACTGCCTTCTTCCTCATCTAAGTGCACACAGAGGGAGGGGAGAGACGTGGAGGGGACAGGGTGGATGCAGCGTGTCCAGATGCTGTTGGAATGCCACTGTGCCCCTCTGCTCTGTGACAAATGGACCATCCATCCTGGCTTGAAGGCACCACGTCCCAGGAAAGAAGGAAGGATGGCAGGGAGAGGAGCAAGGAAGAACACTTCCAGCCAGAGTAATAAAGGTGTGAACTATCTCTGCAGCACTGACTGTTTCCTAAGATGGTTGGGATGTCTGTCTCGAGTTTAGAGCTCTCCAGCTTGAGCCTCAGGGTCATGGAGGGTGCTGCTCCCATGCCTGCATGAGCCAGAGCGTGAGAGCAGAGAAGGACAGCGAAGCTGTTAATTAACCAATCATTAATTTTTAAATCCTGGCCTGAGGTGTGAATTTTTTCACAGGCCGTGCCATTTGTACCCAGACATGGGTGCTAAACCCTCTGTGTTTGGGGGGTCCCCACCACCCTTAAGCCCCCTGAAAGAGCTCTCTGGGCTGTGGTACTTGTTAACGCTCTGTAGTGATTAATGAGCCTCCAAGGCAATTATTTACACTTGTGACAGTGTGTGTGGCTGCAATTAAGGAATATAATGGATTGTAGGGGATGAATAAAACATCAGTGTGACCTTGAGGTGTGAGGGAAGCACAGGAAGGGCAGGACTGGGGCTCCCGGCCATCCCCAGGGTGCCTCAGGGCGTGTTTGCCTGGGACAATGCTGAAATAGGGGAATTTGGACTTAAATTTTTTTGCAGTCCAGTCTAATAAAGGTGTTTAAGTGATACCAGAGGGAGCCAGACTCCAAGAATGTTATGATGGATCTCCTGGCATCCCTCTGTGTCCCTCACGAGAGCCCTCAGGACCTCTGCTGCAGCTCCAGCCCCACGTGGGGCTGGTCGTGGCCACGCAATGATGGAAAGGCCCTTACAGTTCCTGTCAGGGGTTGATTTCCCCACCCCTCCAGGCTCCAGGTTTGGATGCTCCAAAGCTTCAGCAGAGGCTGGTGTCTCTTCCTGCCTCTCCCGACCTGTCTCTGCATGAATCACAGAATCATTTCAGTTGGAAAAGACCTCCAAGATAATTGAGCACAACTGCTCTCCCAGCACTGCCAAGCCCACCACTAACTACATGTCCCCAGCGCCACATCAACATGTCTTTTAAATCCCTCCAGGCGACTCCAAGGAAATGCTGAATCTTCTATCTGATGGAATTGTTATATTCAGCCTCCAACCTGCAACGCTTTAAACAACCCCACCGAGTGGCCAACTCCAGCCAGGCTTCCCCACGAGTGGACAGCCACTGCTGGCGCTGCCAGACCACAGCTCTTCCCCAAGACCGCCCTCAGCCGCCTCGGGGACACGCACAGAACCTGCCTCATGGCCAGTTTTACTTTGCACTCCCCGCTTGCCCAGGGGTCACCACCCCCATAGTTCAGCCCCCACAGCTCACCTGCAGCACGGGGCTTTGCCGCTGCCCTTCTCCCCCGCATTTTTCCAGCCTTGAGAGAACAACCAGAACTTTGCTGTTCTGTGGTTTCCTTGGCAACCCCATTTCCCCATCCTCTCACTTTATGCATCTGTATCTCCCCCGGCCCCGGTCTCCGACCCCCAAAGCACAGTGGCAGGTCCCTGTGCACAGGGATGGAGCAGGAGATGATGTGTCCTGTCCACCACCAGGACGGCTGATCCTAGAGGGACCCTCTGGAAAATTTTCACTCTGTCTCATCTCAGCCAGGGCTTCCCAAGCACCTGGGCTTATTGGAAAGGAATGGAGTAGCTGGTGGTGGTTCGTGCCTCTGAACTGAACTGAATTAAAGCAGTTTTGGAGCCAGTCTTTATCTCTCTGCGTGGGCCCTAGTGCTCCTGCTGTGCACAGGGTACCCAGGGAAGCTGTGGCTGCCCTGTCCCTGAAAGTGTCCAAGGCCAGCCTGGATAGGGCTTGGAGCAACCCGCTCTAGTGGAAGGTGTCCTGCCCATGGCAGGGGTGGAATGAGAAGAGCTTTAAGGTCCCTTCCAACCCAAACCATTCCATGATTTCATGACTGGCAGTCTCTGCAACAAACTGAGCAGATTCCCCTGCCCATTCCCACGCTTTCTTCCAATCAATAGGTAATGATCCCTTAGGCACAAGCACTCAGTGCCTCCCCAGACCTCAAGCTTTTTGTTTTAATAAACCCCTAAGCACTGGTTTTCCTAAATTCAAGGTGCTGCCTCTGCTAGAAGGGCAGGAGAATGCAGGGCTTTGGGTCTGGATTCCATAGGGGTGCTTGTCAAAGGATGCAGTGATATGGTGGTCCCCAAACACCCCAGGAACCTGGCAGGGGTAACTGGCAGGACACTCCCAGCATTGAATGAGACACAAATAGCACTGAAATAGGAGGAAAAAATTGCTGAGCCTCCTTCTGGTTCCAGCCCCAGGTTGAGATGCAAATGGAATTTCCTTTCTCTTTCATTGTTTTGTCTTGATGTGAGTGATTCAATTGCTTTGGAGCAGCTCTGAAAAAATTAATGATTGCCCAGGACAGCCACATGATCCAGCCTGGATCTTCAGCCAAGCCAAAATACTTGGAGCAAAGCCATGGATTTGAGCTGACTGGGTATTTGCTTTGGGGTGTTTTTCTTGGGAGAAAAAAAAAAAAGGAAAAAAAAAAAGAGGAGGAAAATCAGTTTTCATCAGCAGTGTTGCAGTCCATTGGAAGGAAATGATTCGTCGAGGTGTATGGCTGCAATTCTGCACACCAGGCTTTGTGATGATTAAAAACATCAAAAGAGCCCAAACTGGACCCAGACCTTTATTTCTGAAGTGAAATGTGTTGCATGGAAAATTACAGAATATACCTTTCCTAAAGAAAAACTCTGTGCCTTTTCTTTTTCCTGGCCAGAGAGTTTTGCTGAGTCTGCAGAGCACTTTGATCTAAGCCTGCCTAAAATCACAGTGCTTGGCACGGACCTTTTTTTTCCCTCCATTAGCTGAATACTCAGAGAACTGAGCAAAGATCCTCCATTAAATGCAAAAAATCTCTCCACAAAATACATTTTTTCCTCACTTTCAGCTGGAATCATGCACACTCTTCCCTCTTATAGCCAGGATGGAGGAGATGACAGCAAAAAAACACCCCAATAAATGCTATAAACCCCCCCCAATTCCCTCAAACCGCACAAATTCCCATCTCTGTGCTTCCCACATCGACCTAAATATTGCAGAGGAAAAAAAAAAGACATTGACTTTTTTGCCTGACACTTTTTTCCCTCCCTGCCAGGAGCTCTTGGGCGCTCGGCAATTAGGAGCTGTGGATTAATCTTGAGTGATATAATGAAGTGCCAGGTGGCTGGAGGACAGAGCTGGTGAACAAGGGGGGAGGGGAAGGGAGGGACAGTTGCTCTACAGATTGACATGGCTTAGGACAGGTTTAGTGCAGGCAGAGCACACAAAGTGATGGGAAAGAGGAGGAGGAGCCTGGGGGGCTCAATGGGATATTCAGGCTCATCCCTGCTCTGTGATCCTCTGCATCAAAAGGCATGGACCAGGCAGGGCTTCTGTTGCAGAGGAAAACTCATCTTTGCACATTTTCTAACTTTCATTTGCTTGGAATGTCCCCAAAGTATCTTTCCACCTGCTTAACACCATCCCAGTCTCCCAGCCCCACGTCAATTATTTATTGAGGAAAAATGCCCCAGGAGGGCAAGTTCCCCCAGCCATATCTGTGCCCCGCTTCATAGCCATAGAACCATGGAGTTCTTGGAGTGTGAGGGGACCCTAAAGCCCATCTAGCCCCACCCCCTGCCACTAAACCAGGTAACTCCCATCCCTGTCCAGCCTGGCCTTGGACACTTCCACGGATGGGGCACCCACAGGGGCTCTGTGCACCCTGTGCCCGGGCCTCTCCATCCTGACAGGGAAGAATTCCTTCCCAATATCCCATCTAACCCTGCCCTCTGGCAGTGGGAAGCCATTCCCCTTGTCCTGCCACTCCAGACCTTTGTAAATAGGCTCTGTCTGTCTTTCTTGACAGCTCCTTCAGGTGCTGGAAGGCCACAATTAGGTGACCTCAAAGCCTCTTTTCCAGGCTGAACAATCCTACCTGTCTCAGTTCTTTGCCTTTTCTCCAAGGTCTCTGGAAGCCTGAAAGTTGAGAGCGGCTGGCACTGAGGGCCACATTCTTCCAACAAAACACCTTGTCTTTCCAAAATGAGAATATAAATAGTGTGTCCTGTAACAGCGTCATTGCCCAGGAGCTGCGCCACCAGCGCCGGCCACGCGCAGCAAACCCATCACCCACAGCAGCCAATTTATTCCCCACTCTGGCAGGGTCAGCAGCCATCAGGGAAACAAATGCTAATTAATAGCACTGTGCAAAGCAGCCGGTCTAGGCATGGCATGTAATTAGTGAGCCAGCTGCAGTCGCCACAGTGCTGGGGCTGTGGGGAAAGAGCAGCCACGGAGGAGGGACCTGCTGCAGCTTCTGGCCCTAGCTCGGGATGAGGGCACTAATTGTGCTGGAACACGCGTGTCACGCTGCCATCAGTGTGGCTGTGACACTCCGTGTGTGTGCTCCCATCCCTCTGATCCCTACACCACCCTCCCTGGTGCAGCCCCCATCCCTGCTGTCTCCTCGGCGTGCTCCCTCTGCCCAGACGTTTTGCAGGTAAATGTGACAATTCCTCGGGGCAGGAAAGATGCTTGGAATATAAAAACTCCTCATGGTGGGAGATGCAGAGCCCAGGGAGGAATCGTGCTAATGCCCTTACATCTCTGCTGTGGTGAGTCATCCAGGCCCTCAGAGGATCCCGGCTGTGCTTGGATACGGGGAAGGTAGAAGCGCAAGGCAAAATGAAAAATTGCTTTGCTCAGAAGATACAGCAAGGACTAAAAACTGTCCCCTTGGCACCCACCCTCAGCTCTGGTCCCACAGCCATGGGGAAGAGGGGGTGTTGTGCTGTTGTGTGGGTAAGAAGGGCCCCATTTGTGGGAGAAATGGGAACACTTAGCGTAGAACATTCAAGCTGTTATTGGAATGCAGTTATTAGTGGAAGGGAGGAGGATGGGTCTTTCCATCAGGCTGATGGGAAAAATCCAATCTGGGATCGGGAATTAGGTTGGAACAGCACCTTGAAGATGGTTAGGGGCAAACACTGCCTCCCTTCATCCCCGGCAACATTGCTGCTCTGATGCTCCCAGTGTCTCGGCCACATCCATATGTATGTGTGTGTGTGTGTTGCTCCTTGATGAGGACAGTGGGACAGCTCCTGGGAGATGTGGCCATCCCTGACCAAGTTTTGCTGCCTACTGTGCCATGGGAGGGCAAGCCAAGAAGGGCAAGTTAAAAACCCAAATTTTAAAAATCCTTTAAATCAACAACATTTTCTCTAAGCCAACAACGTCCTGAGCCAGGGCTGCTCTTGGCATGGCTCTGCCTCCACCAAACCCGGCAGTGGGAAGGGATTTACACATCAAATATCCTCTCGCTCAACCTGCTGAAGCCAAAACCTTGGGAGAGAGGAAAACCTGTTTCCAGCTGTTTTCTTCTCCATGTAAATAAGTATCTATTTGCAGAGTATTTCCTTCCACCTAAGGCTTTCATTGGACATCAGTTATTCAATATTGCTCTTTTAAATCCTTGTGTTTGGGTCTCAGCTGCTTCACCCATCTCAGAGCAGGGATGTTGGCACTTTGTGTTTAGAAAATACATGTCTGTATTTAGATAGGCAGACAGATAGTTGTAGAAGAAGAGCTGTTCCAATCATTAAATCGCCACTTTCAATTTTTTCCTTATTATTAGTCTTCACTTAACCACAGGCCAGACTGGCCAAGCGCTCTCTGGGGACAGCCCAGCTGAGCCTAGCAGGTTTGCAGCTCTAAAAGGGGTCTTAAAAAAAAAAGAAATACCACAATCTGATAATCAGAGGGGATATCTTCCCTGAAAATGTCTTCCCAAGGCAGAGGCATTCAGGAAGGGGACAATAATGTGGCTGGAGTGTGATACTGGCTTCCTGCTAGGCTGGGATATTTTCAGAGATGAAGAGTGGGAGAGGGGGTGGGAGGAAGATCCCAGCGCATCTGCAAAATGCAGGCAGTGAAAGGGTGGGTTTTGTGCCTTTCAGAAGAAGAAAGAAAAGAGGGAGAGAAATCACCTTCTCTGATCAGCTGTCTGAGGTTCTGCAGGCTAGAGAGGCTGGAGGAGGGGGAGCTGCCTTTGAAGCTGGGAGAGGCTGAGCACAGCAGCCTTTGCTGCCACTGCTCCTCTTCCTCTGGCTCTTTCCTGCTCCTGTCCTCATCCTGGATTGGGAGCTCACCCTCAGGATGGCCAAAACACCCAACATTGGGATGTCAGTGGTGCGCTCATGACAGGATACAAACAGGGCCACAGATTTCCTCTGAGACCCAGCACTGATGGGTTTCAACTGCTTTCCCTGGTGTCTCTTGCTTTTCCCTGGGTATCACCATGGCCATGGAAGAGCTGTGCCATCCCACCTGCTCTCCAGAGGCTCCTAGTGCTGGCTGATGGACTGGCAATGTTGGCAGAGGCTCTGCCCCATGGCTTGGCTTTGCCCCTGGCAGCAGGGAGGGAAGCAGGTGGGATGGAACAGCTCTTCTGTCCTGGAAAAATACAGCACAGGGCATGCACCCTGTGCTGCCCTCCCTGGGTGCTCTCCCAAGGCCACCAGGACCAGCCAGGACAGATGGGAGCAGGCACCTGGTGGAATCAGGCTGGGAACTGAAGCAAAGCAAGATCCCCAACTCTGACAAAGGGCTGGAGGGGGAATCCCTAGAGGCAGCTGCATCGGGGCTGACATCACCATGAATGTTCGTCACCAAGTGATGCAGTTGGCTTTTCTGCTGGAGATCCAGCTCAGACAAGTCAGGGATGAGCCAGGTGAAAAGCTGGCAACTGCTGACCAAGAGTTCAGAGATAACCAGGAAAGAGCCTTAATCACAAAACACCTGCAGCCACAACTGCTCCCATGGCACTGCTTCCCTGACCTCTACATCTTGGCTCCTGGCAGGGAATGACTGGCACAAAAACGAAGAGCTGGTGGGAGCTGATGCTCTTTCTGCAGCTCCTGATGGCCCCAGGTACAAATCACCTAAATCTCAATCGTTTAGCCCCAAACTAACCCGGACCCAAACATTCCTGTGCTTTTCCACCAGGTTTACACTGAAAGGAGGTTTCCTGTCCTCTCCCAGCCCCAAACCTAATCATCCCATGGACTTCTGCAGGAGCATGAAAAAGGGGAAGGAAGACCCAGGGTCTGAGTCCAGAGCAAGAGGCTCTGAAGCTGCGCTCTGCGATTTGGCACAGTTAGAGAGCAGCAGGATTGCAGCTGACCTGGATTCCCAACATCAAAGATAACTCCCACTTCTTCCCCGGCATCTCCAGAGCCCTCCAAGGAGGTGAATCAATGAGTTGAGCAGCCACGTGTCCATCTCATCTGGTACTGGCATCCAGGGCTGTGGGTGATGGCAGCACCATCTCCCCTGCACTGTGGCTCAGAGCTAAAAAGCTGCACAAAAGGTAACATTTATATGCTGAGAAAGAAGCCTGCCTCCTCCATGATCAGGGTGGTCAAAGGTGGCCCTGGGGGTTTAAGCCACATTTGGCGTGGGTCTAACCCCCATCCTCTTGGTACAGTGACAGACACTGGCAAATCTCCTGTCAGACTCACAGGAGACAGACAAACGGACCTTATCCCTTGGGAAACCCAGACCTAACAGTCCTACCTGTCCCTTGGCAGCACTGCATGTGTGTCTGCCCATGTGCACAGGGTCCTCGGCCCTCCATCATGTCACGACCAGCCCAAGGCACCAGGACACCTGGTTCCAATGTTACAACCAGCCCCAAGCAATAGGACACTGAGTCCCCGTGTCTCAAAGGACCTGCTCCCTGTCCAGAAAAACCCTGAAAGCCCCTCAGGGAGCCCAGGGGTCACATTGACACCAATTCCTTCCACCAGCAGCAAAAAGCTTTATTTTTCCATGCTGCTGTGTTTCCCTGCTCCCTGTGATGGTTCATTTCTGAGATGACTCACAGGTTGTTAATGCATTGAATGGAAGCAGCTCTGTCACCTCTGAGCACCAAGCTGAGGGGGGCACAGCTCAGGCTCCCAGCTCCCCAAAATCCAGGGAGATGCTGCCAGTTCCCAGTCAATGCTCCATTGTCAGACAAAGGCAGCACAGAGCGTGCAGTGGGGTGGTGAAAATACCTAAATAAGCAACAATCAGGGAAAAAGGCTCCTGTGGGGACTGAGTTCCCCAGGGATGGGGTGCAATGGCCGTCCTTCCTTCACTGCCAGCACAGCTTGGTGCCCACAAGCCATTCGCTATCGCTGTCCTTGCCACAAGGCCAGGTAGGAGCCTGGGTGAAGGAAAAGGGCTCATTAACCCCTCCGATGAAATAATCATCACTTTGGAGGCATTTTTCACAGAAGAGGATGAACTAGCAGATGCACTCGCCCTGTGTTTGTAGGGAACCCTGCTGCCCCCAGCCCTGGTGGGAGCAGCGGGCTTGGGGCAGGCTGGCACTGTCACCAGCTTGAGCCCGGCAGGACGACAGCCCCTCTCACATTCAAGGACATCTCAGGGACACTGCTGGCATCACCCTCAGGACATCACCAGCCTATGGGAGAGGGATTGTTGCCTGCAAGGTGGTGAGCAGAGATTTTCCATCCAGCCTCTGGACTCAGCTCCGACTCTGGCCGTGTCAGCGCGCAGACACCCGGCCCCGAGGGACAGCCCCTCCACACGCAGTGCCGAGGAGACAGCGCTGCAAACCCCCCAGCTCACATGCAGCCACGCACAATGGTGAGGCAGAGAAGAATCTCATCTAATTTTAACTCCCCTGACGGATGGGCTTTGTTCTTTGCAGCAGCTGCCCCGCAAGGTATGAAAACACTCAGATATGTTGACATGGGAAAACAAAACACACAAATCAGCCCATTTTCCTCTTCAAGGCTGATTTATCTGGAGCTGTCAGTGGAGGGAGGGGACGTGATGAGCCCTGGGGAGATGGAGGAGCAGCCTGGACTCGCAACTCGGTGGTTACCAGTGCAGTTGGGCTGATGCTCATTAAGCATCTGGTCCATTCTCTCCCAAACCCCAAAACACCTCAGAGCTACAGAAAACAAAGTGACATTTTCTGCTGCAATTCCCCAAGCTGTGATTCTGTGCATGTCCTGGGTCATCCTTATAAATGAGGGAAGCTAGATGCCAATGGAGCCCCTGCAATGTGGTTCACCACAAGCTGAGCTCCGTCCTGGTGCCCCCATTGTGCTGACTAGTTGGTTTTCTGAGTTGGGATGGGTGGGATCAGACACTGGAGAATGGTGACAGGAGCACACGGGGAGGAGAGGAGGCTAGGAAGGAAGGAAGGAACCTGGTCCAGTGAAAGGTGTCCCTGCCAGTGGCAGGGTATGAAATTAGATGGGCTTTAAGGTCCCTTCCTACCCAAATCATTCCACGATTCTATGGAGATAGGCACTATGAAGGGGGAATAAAAAATAGAGTTTCCTCTCTCTGCATCACAGCTCTGAAATGTACAGACAGGACTCAAGCTGGCTGCCAAAATGGAAATTATATAAAAATATATAGATATTTTTATATATTTATATTTTAGATATTTTTATATTTCTATCATAGTTCTATACCAGGGCAGAATGCCCTGGCCCCCACCTCAGCAGAGGACACAGCCATCCCAGTGTCACCAGAGATCCAGTGCAAAGCTCTCCCTAAGAGCATCATGGCAAGGTGAGAGCCATGGTACTGTTATGGAGTCTCAGTGTCCTTCTGAATTTCCAAAAATCCTCATGAAGAATTCATCTCCCCTGCTTCCTCCTTCATTAACCTCCGGAGGTTCCCATGGATTTTGACTGGAGTCCAGCCAGAGCAGATTAATGGCTCTTGCATGTTATTTTTATGCCCATTTTGATTAAAAGCAATAAATTCCAGAGGACAGTATCTTCTCACCATGAAATACACTTTGTCAGTTTCTCAGTCTCTGAGTAAATCAAAACACTGCCATTAGTGGCTCCAGCTGTAAATCCCCTTGGATGGACCTTGGCTCACCAGGCAAAGGAGCGACATGAATTGTGCTCCTCGACAGCCTCAGCATTGCTCTCACCATCTCAATTTGATATATTATTTATTTTTCAGGGTGTGGGTGAGAAAATAAGAGCTAAGGCATTGTCACACAGAACTTCTAAGAGAAGTAATCCCTGCAAGAGAGCAGGACTTGATCCAAGATCACAGAATTACAGAATGGCTCAGGCTGGAAGGGACCTTAAAGCCCCTCCAGTTGTCACCCCCTGCCATGGCAGGGACACCTTTCACTAGCCCAGGCTGCTCCAAGGCTTTTCCAACCTGGACACTCCTTGGGATGGAGCAGCCACAGCTCCTCTGGGCACCCTGTGCCAGGGCCTCCCCGCCCTCCCGGGGTGGCCAAAGTGGCATTGATCAAACTCGGGATGCAGAGAGAAGTCCCAGGACCAGTGCTGGGGGTCAGGACCTGCTAGACCCACCAGGCTGCATGAGGGTGATGCTCTCCCCTCCAACACACCTCAGTTTCCCCAATTTTGGAACTCCATTCGTGGTGGCAGCCAGGCTTGGCAGCCGGGGCAGCAACAGCTGAGAGCAGGCAGATGAGCACCCAAGCCCTTTAAAGATTTTCCATTTGTTTTATATGCCCACTGGGTTTATTTTTAACATTCCAGCTGAAAAAAATTTCTAAAGAAATGCTGGAGCTGAGCCAAGAGGATGTGTTTGCTGGAACCTGCCAGGATGATTAGTCCTTTGCAGACAACCCAGTGGAAAAGGGTCAGTGTGGGGGCTCTGGCCATGCCGGGAGCCAAGCAAAGGGATGACTTCTTTCCCAGAGAGCTCCTCAGCCATGCTAAAAGCTATTTCACATTCCCCACCCTGATGTTTCCTTCCCACTGGGAGAGATCAGCAACCAGCCTGCACCAGAGCTGGGCACAGCAGATGCTCAACGCCTCACTCTGGGTCTCGGAGGCTCTTTTCACCCAGGAAGGTGTTTAAATCCCGTATTCTGGACCACACACAGGTGCAGAACATCCCCCTCTGTCCTGCCTGGGCTTGTAAAAGCGCTGCAGGAATGGGAACCCCCTCCAGGTAAGGAGGCTGATGCATCCAAAGTGCAGGACCAAGATATACATGTTACATCCATCCCTGTGCTCCCAGTTCCTGCCTTTACCCATGCCACCAGCCCTGTGGGACACAGCCAGGACCACAGCCACCTCACACCGTGAGGACAGAAACACACAGCACATTGTTCCTGCCTCCCTGCCCAGAGGCCCTGGAGCTCTCATCCCGTGGTTACCATCTGAACCATGGGATGATTGAAAAGCCATTAATTCCCTCCTGGGTGTTTTTATGAGGCTCTTGGTGAAATGTCTGGATGCTTCAGTACTGCAGGAGTTTGATACTGGCAGAGCTCTGCGCAAACTGAAAACCCCTTCTCCAGGGTTGAACAAGCTGCTGGCCTCTCCTCCATGTCCTGTGTCTCCTGCTCAGTCTCTCTGGAGCCAAATGTACTCAAAATTGCAGCAAATCATCCTCTCTCTCTCTGTGCCAGTGCTGTCCCAGGGCACAGGGCAATGAATTAATCTATTCCCAAAGCAAATAGGAGATGGGGACACCCCAAGTGTGTGTACCCACAGCCTCCACCTCCATTTGGGCTCCAGAAAAAATAAGGCTCCTACCTCTCAGCTTTGCAGACCCTGAAAAGGGGGAGCCCTGCCAGAGAAAGGCAGTCCTGCTCCAAGGCTGGAAAGGATCTTTGGAAAGGGAGGGGTGACCCTCAACATCCCACAAAGCCCAGCTCTGCTAAGCAGGTGCTGCTGCTGCTGGGTCTGTATTTGCACCTTCACTCTGCAGCATCTCCCCAAATCCCTTATCCTGCAGCAGCATCCCTCCTAAGTCCCCTAAGAAACCTTTTTTAGCACCCCCAGCATTCCTTACTGCCTTCCAAGAATTTCTCCTAAATCCCCCCGGCTAAATCCCCCTTCAGCACTCCAGCATCATTCTCCCCCCAGCACCCCTCCAGGTCCTTCCCCCACCCCACAATATCCCTCTTAATCCCCCTGCAACATCCTCCCAGACCTCCTCAGCACCCCCAAACTCATCCGGCACCCCCTAACCCCACAACACATGATGGGGAGAGTGAAGGAGAGGAAGAAAAAGAAAAGCCAAGGGGGAACTGGAGACCGTCTGTCTTTGCTTTGTGGACAAGAGGGCTGCTTGTCCCCCTGCTTTCTTACAGACAAAGAAAACCCAGAACAATCAGAGCGCCTGGATCCATCGTGCTCCCCCTCCAGCTGGGGACCCGTGCGGGCCCCGGGGACGGGTGACAGGCAGGGACCGGAGGAGAGACAGGGATTAGGAAGGCAAGCAGGGAGGGGAGGCAGAGGCAGGAGTGAGGGAGGGGGCTGCAGGTAAGGAACCGGGTGGTGGGAAAAGAGGCAGGGGACTGGGGAGAGCGGGGCTCAGGCAGGGACTGAGAAGACAAGAACTGGGAGGGGAGGCTGGCAGGGATGGGGAGAGAAAGCGACAGGCTTGGGGCGGGGGGCTGGGGGGGCATAGAGGGGGGACGCAAGGAGGGAACCGTGTGGGAGAAAGGCAGGAATGGAGGCGTGGGGCGAGGCAGGCAGGGATGCGGGGAAAACGGGACCGTGGAGGGAAGACAAGGACCTGCCGGGTGGAGAAAGGCAGCCATCGACCGAGGTGGAGGAAGGCGGGGACGGGGGGGACAGGTAGGGAGCAAGGGGGAGAATAGCAGGCAGGGATCCGGGGAGCAGGCGGGGTACAGGCAGGCGAGGGGGCGGGCGGGCGAGCAGGGCCGCCCCCGCCCCACGTGGCTTGGGGGACACGCGGGTTTATAAAGCATTCCGGGCCCGCGCGAGTGCGGGAGGAGGCGGCGGCGCCGGCCGGGAGCGGGGCTCGAACCCGCGGGTCTCGGATGCGCGCGGCGGCTCCGGCGGGGCCACGGCCGCCCGCGGGCCATGGAGCTGCCCACGGATGTGACCGTGGATGTGCCCGTGGAACTGTCCTCGGGGCTGCCCACGGCCACTGCCACCCTCTGGGGCAACGGCACCGCCTGGGCCCCCCTGCCCGGACACGGGGTCAACGACACGGGCCTGCAGCGGGCCAAGAACGCCACATCCATCCTCATCGCCATCGTCATCACTGCGCTCTACTCTGTGGTGTGCGTGGTGGGGCTGCTGGGCAACGTCCTGGTCATGTACGGCATAGTCAGGTGAGAGCTGGGCAGAGGTGGGGTATGCGCAGGGAGCGAGGGGGCATTTTGGGCGCACCAAGTGCGAAAGCACCGATGGGGCCAGGCTGTGCCAGGGGTCAGCGTGCAGCACGTGGGAGGTGTGAGCTGGTGACACTGAGTGACTGTGCACCAGGAGTGGGTGTGCGCTAGGAGTGAGCGCGCACCAGGGTTGAGACAGGACCAGGAGGGAGTTTGCACTGAGAAGGTGTGCACAGTGTATGCTGCGTGTCAAACAGCAGCAGAAGTAAGTGTGAACCAGGAGCGAGTGTGCAACGGTTGTGAGTGTGCACCAGGTGTGTCTGCGCTGGGTGTGAGTTTGCCAGCAGCGGAAGGAGGGTCGGGTATGAACCGGCTGCTTGTGCGCATCCAGACGGCTGCGATGTGCGTGTGAGCAGCGCGTGTGCGAGCTGCACAAGTGCGGGGGGTGCAGTGCTGTGCAAAGGGGGAAAGCAGAGGCCGTGTGTGCCTGGAGCAGCTCGGGGAGTGCGAGGGAGATGTTTGGGCATGGGGGGGTGCATGGGCGACACAGCCCGACCCCGAGTGGGTGCCTCTCGTCCTTTGTGAGGAAGAGAAGCCGCGGGGCTGGTGCCGCTGCGGGCTGGGAGCTGCCCTGTTTGCAGGGTGGGTCCAGACCCCCCCGCCCCAGCCCGGGGCTGCCGGGTTCCCGCTGCTGCCACCTCACTCCATCAGTGGGAATTACCCACCCAACCCAGCCCCAGCTCCTTCTTGTGCCAGCACCTCCTGCAGCTGCCTGACTTGTGTTTTTCTCTAACAAAGAGCAGAAGCTGCACGGCCCAGCCCCATCTCCCACAACGGCTGAGCTGGCCTCTGGTCCCCCAGTGTGGGGTACCAGCTCCAGTAGCCGAGAGACCTACTGCAGCTGCATCCAAGATCTCGGCACCTGTGGTGAGGCTTTCCCTGGGCAGAGGCAGGGTCTGCAGGGTCTCTGCACCCCAGAACAAGCAACATGACCCAAATGCCCCCCACTTTAAAGATGGGGCATGGCAAGATACTGCTGTATCCCGCCAGACACTTGTGCTAAAGTACAAAACCTCATCAGTCCCTTTGTCCGAGACACTGGGTGGTCCTGCCTGGTTAAGATGGGTTGACATAGAAAATGGGACCATAAAGCCAAGTCTTACCAGACCACAGGACCAGTGCCAGCAGCGAGGGCTGACAGAGTTCCTGCACAGCTCTGCCAGCAGCAAAGGATGGGGCTGTGCTCACAGTCACACTCTGTGAGGGCACAGACCCCACACCTCCAGCCTGGCAGGAGGGAGCAGAAGAGTCTCACTAGGTGTCTGGGCTTCACAGCCACCCCCTTTGCACCGGACGGGGCTTGGTCCTGTAGGTCCAGAATCTGTGGGGTGATTCCAATTTCCACTGCCTCAGGTGATGCTGTAACTCCAGCTTGGCCAAAACACTACAGCCAAACCAGAACTGGTGGCTAGATTTAAACAAACCCTCCAAATTCATATTTTTTTTACCATTTCCACCCTCATTTCCCCATCCCTTTCAGTCTATAGCTATTGTTACCAGAGGTCAGCACAGCCTGGCACTGTGTGCGCACAAATAAATGTGGTGACTCACCGGAGGGAAGGAAACCATCCTGAAATGTGTCTGTGAGCCACCCTGGAGTGCCCATTGCCCTGGTATCAGGCTCTGCTGCCCCTGCTCCCGCTCTTTGTGGGGCTCTGCTGTGTGTTTTTAACCATCCAAGAGGGCGGGCAGTGGGGAGTGGCACGGGGGAGTAACTCGCTGACCCGACCTGACCCCTAATGGGATTTTTCATCCACTCAAAAGGGGCATCAAAAATGAGCCCTGGTCTGAAAAAGCAAATTGAGGTAATTGCAGCAGAGACAGATGCCATGAATAATGTCAGGGTGAGGGATGAGTGTTATTAGACCCCCTCCAGCTCAGAGAGGAGAGGGAAAGCATTTTAAAGAGAGTGATTTCATGTGCAAACATCCTCCCTATTTTACTGAGTAACTTCATGTAACCCAGGCTTTAGCAAGCCTGACAGCCACAGATCCCTTCACCACACCTTCTAGCCCCACATTTTCCAACTGATGCTGGAATTAAACACAGAATCACAGAGTGACTTGGGTTGGAAATGACCTTACAGACCACCTTGTTGCCTTCCACTAGACCAGGTGGCTCCAAGCCCTGTCCAAGCTGGCCTTGAACACTTCCAGGGATGGAGAATATCTCCCACGAAATGATCAAGTATCATCCTCCAAGCCCCTGGGACAGGAGGGGCTGCAGGGACACATGGCCCCTTCCATGGCCAAAGCCATCTGGAGTCTCCCAGGGTCCTTGTCAGAGTTGCTCCATGTTGACAGGGTTTAGGCCAGGACTAGGGGAGACCTGTGTCCATGGAAGAAAGGGCTATGAGGTGGGATCAGCTCGGATTTGGACCTCACTGCCAGGGAAATTTTGGGTGTTTGCCTTGTGCTCTTCTCCTAATGCCGCCTCTAAGTGCCCTTTGGGGTCCAGGTGGGGTGTCCAGGTAGTCTGGAAGCACGGCTGGAGCACATCCTGGGGGTCAGGGACCTCTGGGACCACACCGAGTTTGCCACCAAGTCCATGAGTGCTAGGAGCTGGCAGATGCAGACACAGGACCCTGGTGTATAGCTCTGTGAATGGACACACCGTGAGCCAAGCACAGCCAAATTCCAAACAAATCCCTCTCCAGAGCAGTCAAGCCCATCACACACCTGGAGGGAGCCCAGCACACCCAGCACCCTCCCCACCACAGCTCTGACCAGCACTGCCATGCCCACTGTATTGTCAGATGCTTTTAAAAATACTCCTGGAAGCAATGTGCAGCTGTGAGCTCAGGGCTGCAAGTGCCCTCATCCCCACCAAGCCCATCAGCCCCCCACCAGCTCCCACACAGGCTGCAGGCAGCTGGGTGCAGGCTTTGTCAAGCCAGGCTCTTTCAGGCAGCGGCTTTTAGCAGCTCCAGGATTTTTTCTTTCACATATTATTCACTTTCCTTTCACTTATTTATTTTCCAAGAGGTTTGGAGAGGGCATCCCCACTTGGGAGTCGAGACTGGAATGCAGAGCTGCCCTGTGCTTGCCCCATCCCCTCCCATCTCTTCTCTCCATCAATGCTACCCAGATTGTTCCGTTCAAGTGCATAACTTCCCAATCAAGGCACTCGCTTAATTGCAATGGGTTTGGCAGCCTGGGGAGGTCCATCAGCAGCAGTGGATGATTTGCTCTAATGTGGGCAATAAACCTCTTTCCTGGAACAGCAGTTTCATTTGCAGCTCAGGAGGATCACCAGGATGGGCACCTCATCCTGTGCAGGAGGTTGAAACCTCAGCCCGAACCTGGAGGGGGCTGAATCTTCCCTCAAAACCCCAGTACTGGAAGCTAAATTGCCATCCTTATTATCCCAGTCATCCCTATCATCATCCCAAGTCATTCCCATCAACCCCATCATCCCAGTTATGTCCTTCATCATCCCAGTTATCCCCAGCCTCATCCCAGTTATCCCTGTTATTCCAGTCAAATGCATTGGCAGAGTCAATCCATCATCCTAGACATTCCCATTGTCATCCCAGCCATCCCTGTCACTGCTGTGCCCTCCCCAGCCCCATCCTGCCTGGGGATGGGTGACAGCTCTGGCCCTCCAGTCCCCCACCCCTGGCACATCTGGCAGGGGCTTGGGAAGTGCTTACCCAGCACAGCTAAGCACATCTGGCAGGTCATGGAATGAATAACAGATTTTTTAACCATTTTACTCAAAAAACAGAGACCAAAGATGTGTGAATCTACCTGAACTGACTGTTCACATAGGAGAGGCAAAACCTCACAATACCACATATTCTCAGCTTTTTGTTTAACCTGGGAGGAAACTTTTCTGCAAAAGCGCTTGGAAAATAACATTAAAGAGAACAGAAAAGGACTTTTCAAGGACAAGACATTTTTAATGCCATATTTAAATTTAAAAAAAAAGTTCAGCTTGAATATTTCCACCCTTGGGCAACGGGCTGCCATTTGCAGCCATGGTGAAGGAGACAGGAATGCTCTTGGAGCTGGGAGCTGGGTTAAGCTGCTGTGTTCTCTTTTCTCCCAGAGAGAAATTCGTTTTTCAGCTCCAGTTCCCAGTTCTATTGACAATGCAACCTGGTGGGTCTCTGTCCCCACGAATACACTCTCCTGACCCTGCTGAGATGGGGAAAGGAAAAGGGGAAGGGATTGGATACCACCATCAATGCCAAGAGCCTCTTTCCCACATCAACCTTCTGTCCTGGGCTCCAGCCACGGCAGGACCACCTGAGTTGGGAGCCACTCAATCCCCCCACCTTAATTTATTTCATGTACCCCCAACATGCAATGAGCTGTACGAATTATCACAGAATCCTAGAATACTTTAGATTGCAAGTGACCTTAAAGCCGTGGGCAGGGACACCTCCCACTGTCCCAGGCTGCTCCAAGCCCTGTCCAGCCTGGCCTGGAACACTTCCAGGGATGGGGCAGCCACAGATTCTCTAGGTACCCTGTGCCAGGTTTTTACCACTCTCATATCTACTTCAAACACGCCCTCTGTCAGTTTAAGACTGTCTTACCCCTATCACACACGTGAAAAGTCACTTTCTGTCTATTTTATAAGTACACCAAGGAAAACAACCTTTTCATCTCAGCAACAAAGGGGTCATTTCCCCCTCTATGCCTTACCCTAGTGCTGCTACAGGCAGGCTTAGGCATGCAGAGATGGTTTTTGGCAAACTGACCCCGATGTTAATTAATGAGGGTACATCTAAAAAAGCTTGAGGCTGGGGAGGATGCTCTCTGAGCAATGGGGATTTGCTGGAAGGGAGCACAGGAAGAGCTGGAGCTGCTGGTGCAGCCCTGCAAAGAGCAGGGTCTTCACAAAACCACTCCCACCCGACGTGTGTCGCCCTTTGGGGGTGCCCAGCAGATCCCTCAGTATCTATTTCCAAGCCACCACACCATTCAAAGCATCCCTTTGACCAACACTTGCAGGATTGGATGCTCCTAGGACACACACACACATCCCTGCTTCTCTGGCATCTGCCATAACTTTGCCTCATCCCTTCAGGAAAGGTTTGGACATGAGGGACCATGCATTTCTCTTGCCATGGTGTGACAAGAACCAGAAGCAGAGCCAGCCCTTTCCAAATGCCCTGGGGGATACAGCCAGGCTTCCCCAAAGGCTCTGGAGCTCCAGGCTGGCTAATTTGGCTGCTTCCAGATGGCCTGTTTCCGGGGGTAATCGATCCAATTTCTGCAAGCAACCATGACAGGGAAGCAGGCTGGATAATCACAATTTACTAGGTGGAAAATCAGATGAAGGAGGGTTGAGGGGATAAAGGACATTGTGCAACTGGTTCGGGGAAATGCTGAGCACATTGGTGCTGCAGAAAGGCACATCACAACACTTGCCCACCAAGGCTGGTGTCACCTTGTGAGCAGACAGGCTGTGCCCCCTCCTCATCACATCAAGTGCCCTGACCACTCTAACATGTCCTTTCTCTGCCACCCCCAGGTACACCAAGATGAAGACAGCCACCAACATCTACATCTTCAACCTGGCTCTGGCTGATGCAGTGGCCACCAGTACGCTGCCTTTCCAGAGCGCCAAGTACCTCATGGAGACCTGGCCCTTTGGGGAGCTGCTCTGTAAGGTCGTGCTCTCTATTGACTACTACAACATGTTCACCAGCATCTTCACCCTCACCATGATGAGTGTGGACCGCTACATCGCCGTGTGCCACCCGGTCAAGGCCTTGGACTTCCGCACGCCGGCCAAAGCCAAGATCATCAATGTCTGCATCTGGGTGCTCTCCTCCCTCATCGGGGTGCCCATC
The DNA here is from genome assembly GCA_024362935.1 of Setophaga petechia. Lineage (NCBI taxonomy): Eukaryota > Metazoa > Chordata > Aves > Passeriformes > Parulidae > Setophaga > Setophaga petechia. The sequence goes on along the minus strand of JANCRA010000094.1, from coordinate 1,996,238 downwards.
ATGGTCATGGCAGTCACCAAGTCAAAAGGCAAGTGTCTCGGGGTACATGTCCCCTCCTGTCCCATCAGTCCATCCCAGGGGTGATCTGGCAAACTTGAGCTCTGGTCCTGTAGCAGATTTGTGGTCAGTAGTGGGCACCTGTCTGTGACACCATAAATGTGCCCTGTCTTGGAAAAAGCATCATGGTGTTATTTCCCATCTTTGAAACTGTCCCAGAAATTGTCCTCCCTTCCCCTTAAGGGTAGGGATCCCACACCCTTCCCCATCTCCAGTCCAACTAGTGCCTCTCCCCACCTCCTGGTATGGAAAGCAGGGGGCCTAAAAAAACCTGAGTGATGCTGCCAAGTCTCCAAGTGGCTCACACTAAGATCTGCAGCTCCTGTGTGGGGTCCCTGGTCCTTAGTTGCTAGGAAAGCTCTGGGCATTTTGAGGAAGTGGACAGATTTCAGTGAAGGGTGATATGTGGATGTGACATGGGGATGTCCATCACGAGGGTTGAGAGAAGGCAGGATTGGCCTTGAGTGCCCCAGGAGGCCCTGCAGGGAAAAGGTTCCAGAGTCACTGCATCCACTGCCTCTCCTCAGTGTCTTCTAGACAGGGGTCTGATGGCACAGAGCTCTTGGGGAACCTCTGCCAAGAGCAGGCAGGTAGGAATGCATCTCCCTGGGGTTTTAACAAGCCGATACTGAGCAGAAGGCAGAATATTCTCAGCAGACACTGAGCTTCCTCTTTGACCTTCCTCTCTCCTACAGATGGTATGGTCTTGTGCACTCTCCAGTTTCCTGACCCTCCCATCTACTGGGACACTGTGACCAAGATATGTGTCTTCATCTTTGCCTTCTTGGTCCCCATTTTGGTCATCACCATCTGCTACGGGCTGATGATCCTTCGCCTGAAGAGCGTCCGGCTGCTCTCAGGCTCTAAGGAGAAGGATCGCAACCTGCAGCGCATCACACGCATGGTGCTGGTGGTGGTGGCAGCCTTCATCATCTGCTGGACACCCATCCACATCTTCGTCATCGTCTGGACGCTGGTGGACATAGACAAGAAGAACCCCTATGTGGTGGCCAGCCTGCACTTCTGCATCGCTCTGGGCTACACCAACAGCAGCCTCAACCCCGTCCTTTATGCTTTCCTGGATGAGAACTTCAAGAGGTGCTTCCGAGAGTTCTGCCTGCCCTTCCGAGCTCGCGTGGAGCAGAACAGCTTCTCCCGCGCCAGGAGCGCCACGCGGGAGCACGTCTCCACCTGCACCGCCTCTGAGGCCCGCACCAAGCCGGCATGACTAGACGTGGGCAGCCCCCAGCGGGGCTGCCAGGGGCGCGGGGGAGATGAGCTGCGCTCGGAAGTCACCCAGGTCACCACCACAGAGTTGTAGCAGCATGGTGGGCTGGGCGCTGCTCGCTGACACTGCTGGGTTTGCATACAGACTGACTGCAAAAGCGTTTTACATCCTGAGAATGAAAAATGGGAGAACTGGGACTCACCAAATAATGTAGGGCTCTCCTGCAGAGAGAACAAGAGACAAGTTGGGCAAATATGCTGCACTGATGCCATTTCCTCAACCAACAACACCACCCAGCAGAGGCTGTCACCCTCCAACATGTGGCTCTTGGCAGAGCCCAGAGCACCAGAACAGCAATTTCCACGTGCTTATCCTCCTGCACAGGCCAGGATGACACCGCAGCCCATGGCAAGAGGGGAAACACTCACATGGCAGAAAGGAACTGCACCAGGAGGTGATCATAGCATCACAGAATCATTCTGGTTGGAAAAGCCCTCCAAGATCATCAAGTTCAACTGTTCTTCTACCACTACAAAGGCCACCACTAGCCTATGTCCCCAAGTGCCACATCCACACAGTGATGGTTAAATCTCTTTGGTGATTGTTAACTCCACCACTGCCTTGGGCAGCTGTGCCAGGGCTGGACAACCCTTTCAAGAAAGAAACATTTCCTAATATCCAGCCTAATTCCTCAACCATGGAATGACTTGAGGCCCTTTTCTCTGCCACATCATGGGACCTCATTCCATCCCACTCTGAGCTATGTCCAAAGGACAACTGGAGATGGGAAGAAAAATTTATGCCGCTTCAGAGACAGTTTTCAAAAAGCTCCAGATCCATTGTAAAAATTCTCCTGGAGTTCCTCAAACTAGGATTGTTCCCAGTGAAAGCTTTCTACTGTTAATGTCATTGTTAGGTTAGTGTTATTTAGAGACCTCTGACTGCAGCTAAGGCTGCCCTGCACATGGACGTGATGCTGGGCTGAAAAAATGGGGACAAAGCCTAGTGCAAGCAAACAGCACTGGGAGAGCCTGCCCTGACTGGGCCATGCTTTAGCCAGTATGCTCGGAGGGAACTCTTTGTGTACTTTTATAAATATATATGTGTGTCTGTCTATAGCTGTATGAAATTAAAGTGACCCCAAGGCCTCCCATCACACCTCCCACTACAGCAGCTGCTGCATGTGTGGTGGAGCTGAATATGCCGGATCCATAGCATCTCACAAAGTACTTCAGACACTCTTTCCAGCTCTAACCCTTGGAATATTTGCCTTACTGTGGCATTTCTGTACAGGAACCCTGCTTTCTAAAAGTTAAAGTAAAATAAAGTCGAAGATAGGAAGCAGTTTCCAGCTCTCTTGTGACTCACAGGCATCAAAAATGAGCAAGGTCTGGCTCAGGGGGGTGGTCTGGGGAGTGATGAAACTGCCTCTAAATTTTCCTGTGAGAGTTGGGGATAACCTGGCACAGGTTGCTCAGCTTAACAGAGATGCTTGTCTTGCAATTCATCATTTAATAGGGAAAGAAAATCACTATGAATAATTCCTAGAGGATTTTTTTTCTCCTTTCAGAGTTTCAAATTCTGCTTAATTTGTACTGTTTTATTCCCTGAGCAAATGGGACCAGGAGGAACAAGCAGGGAGGGGATGCTGGGGCACTGTGTAAGCCCTGGAGCTCCTCCAGGCAGGGAAAGAGCCAGGATCCCCCTCCCCAGTTCCCCAGAGCTGAGTGAGCCATATCAGACTTTCCTTATTTTTGGCCTGTTGTAATGGGAAAGGAACCAGGATGTCAGCAGTTTGGGGAGGGGACAGAGACACCACCACGTCACTATTTCAGCCCAATTCTCATCCTAAGAGACCCAAAACACCATTCTACCACGAGCCACACCAGGGCACTGCACATGGCAGTTATCCTGGGATATACTGGTCAGGCAACAGCCTCAGTGATTGCAGAGAGAGCCCAGTGCAATGACTAAAGCATCATTAAACCCCATCACAGGCAGCTCGGCCATAATTAAAGCTCATTTCCTCTTCCAGGCAGGAAAGCAATAACAAGAAAACAATCCGAATATCCTCCAAACCCTCCTGAAGATGCAATTCTCTCCCTGTAGATCCAGTAGCACCACTGCACAGGCAGAAATTTTCTATCTAAAACAGCAACATGTTAAAAAAACATGAAAAAAATCCCTCGCAAACCTTGCAAACAACACTCAAAGTGCTTTTAATCTGGGCCCAAAAGATCTTCACACTGCCAGGCCTCATCCTCCAGGGATGCTAAAGCCCTCAAATACCACTTTCCCAGCTTTTGTCTGTAAAGCAAAAGCCTTTTATGCACTTCCAATAGCAACAGATGGAGACCAGAGTGTGGAGCTGCCAGCTGGTGATGAGGGAGAGTCTGGAGGTGTCAGTGCTAGAAAACCTCCTCCACTGACTATGGCTGGATCCTGACACAGCCAGGGGTCCACTCCACAGGACCCAAATTCTTCCTCCTAATCCTCAAAATGCCCCCAGTTCACTCTGTGAGCACCAAACCTTGTTAATGAGACATTTCCCTTCCCTCAATTAAGCTGTTTTCCTCCATCCACCCTCTCCCCCCTGTGTGGGGGCTCATCCTTCCCCCAGTTTCCAGCAGCTTCCCACTGAAGTGTCACTGGTTCCCAAGACAATGCTTATTCATCAGTTCTGAATATTTTAAATCTTATTGTTCTCTCCCAGCCCTTTTCCCATGTTTCTTAAATATACCAACAAGCTTCCCATTCACGAAGACACGTTTTCCCCTTTCCAGAAACAGGAACAGCCCCTCAGGGACGGGTACAATCCCATCTTATTTAGGAATGATCTGGGTTTTCTCTGCACCTGCAGGAGCTGGAGCAGGGAATTGCATTGGTTCCTGGCAGGATCCAACCCTTTGTGTCCATACCACTGATACTGTTCCTGCTGCCCAAATGTGGGAGATAGATGCAAAAACCTGCCGATGTAGGGGATAGGGAGGAACTGGGAGCACTGGGATGTGGGATCTCCCCAGTAGCTGAGGCTGGTTTTGGATAAATATTGTTGCTGGGAATCAAGCCTAAGTGAAGAGCAGTTTCTCCATCAGGTATCCAGCAGATCACATTGCATTGAACAGTATAAAATGGTGATGGGTCCCCAGGGAGCAAAATCAGCCACAGGATTAGAGAGCACTTGCCCATGGCTCAGCCTGCAGTGATGGCAAAATACAGGCTTGATCCCTCACAATGCAACATTCCCTGTGGGCCTGCATCCCAACCTTTTGCTTAGAGGTAAAAATTAAGTCCTTTGCAAGCCCAGGACTGCAACCGCCAGAACAAACCCACCTGATGGGATGGGGCGCCCCCAGCCCCACAGAGCTGGACCCACTGAGGCCATCCCTGATTGTAAATCCAAGGTCATCCCACATGGCAGCAGCAGAGCCACTCTCAGTGCCCAGGCTCACTAAGGAACCTGCTGCTGCCCAAAGGAATGAAATGTAAACAGCGACCTGGGGCTCCAGTCACACCAGGATGTGGGAATTTGCCCCGTGGCTTCCAGTCTCCACACACATCTGGCTCAGTTCCAGCGGGGAGCACCCAGCACGGACATGCCGGGATCCTTCCCGTGTGCCACGGGCTTGGCCGTGCTCCCGGAGACCAAAGACAGCGGGGGTGGCCCGCGAGACGGGCTGGGCACTGAAGGGGGGTGACAGGACGGGGCCGGGCACTGAAGGGGGGTGACAGGACGGGGCTGGGCACTGAAGGGGGGTGACAGGACGGGGCTGGGCACTGAAGGGGGTGACAGGACGGGGCTGGGCACTGAAGGGGGTGACAGGACGGGGCCGGGCACTGAAGGGGGGTCACAGGACGGGCTGGGCACTGAAGGGGGTGACAGGACGGGGCCGGGCACTGAAGGGGGGTCACAGGACGGGCTGGGCACTGAAGGGGGTGACAGGACGGGGCCGGGCACTGAAGGGGGGTCACAGGACGGGGCTGGGCACTGAAGGGGGTGACAGGACGGGGCCGCGCACTGAAGGGGGGTGACAGGACGGGGCTGGGCACTGAAGGGGGTGACAGGACGGGGCCGCGCCCGCCCCGCGCCCGCCCCGCGCCCCCAGCGCGGCCCCCTGCTGCCACCTGGCGGCCACGGCCGGGCCCTGTCCCCACGGTCCCCGCGGGAGAACTGCCCGGCCCTCCAAAGCGCAGGAAAAGCCTGGGTTTATCAAAACTCAGTTTATTCCAAATGTTAAAAGATTTTTTTTTTGTCCTTTCTGCCTTGATTAATCAACCAAAATACATTTTCTTTTTTAAAAAAATCCAACCCCTTTGGAACCATTGCATAACCTCAGCCACCCCAGACTCCCCTCCCCAGCCACAACCCCCCCTCCTATTGCTATAGTTTAACTTTTTGCAGAGCCCTCCTCACTCCAGGTACCTGGAAGGTACCTCCTATAAGGAGAGGATGGAGCAGGCTGAGCACAGGAATCAAGACCAGTTGGATCAGGGAGGCAATGGGGAGGAGGAGTCCTGTTGTTTCCAGCAACTCCATGCATAGCTGGGGTCTGGGTGTCTGCTCATCAAGCCCCTAGCAGCAAATGAACCTCCTTCCTCAGCAAGTGAAAGAGAAAAAATTAAAGTAACAGCGTTCCCACCGGTGGGACGGATTTGGTTGGGTTTCCAAAGGCAATGGCAAAGAGGGAGTGGCCAGGACTGTGAAAATTAGCATGAGGTGGCTGCTCCAGGCCATGGGGAGTGGGGAACCTGCTCCTGGCCTCACTGCCAGGCAGGGGCTCAGCTTGAGGGGATGGGAGGCAGGAGCCTCCAGCCGTCACACCGAGCATCATCCAGCAGCATTCTCCCTCGCCAGGCAGAACTTCCCCACAGCAGTCACAAACTCTGGATTAGAGGATAGAGCTTCCTGGGCACATTCCTGCTGGACTCAGATCCACCTGGAACACGCTCAGAGGGGTTTGGGGGGTGGCAGCAGACAAATCCAGAGGTGATTTAGGTGAAGGGGGTGGAAGAGCACCCAGGTGTGGGGACCATGGGGACCTCAGGGAGACTGTTACCCAAACCTGATTGCAGAGTGAAGAACAAAACCCTCAGCTTTGCTGGGCCAGGAAATGTTAAAAAAAAACAGACAAGAAGTAGTAGAAATCCATCCAGGCACAAAACCGGATCAGTTTAGGACCAAGCTGACCCGGGGAGCTGACAGAGCACTGGGCACCACAGGAAAACAGACAAATGCTTGCAGAGAGAACCCACAGGCACCCCGCTCCAGCCACGCAGGTGCTGCTGGGCCGAGCTCCATGAGCCTCCTGCCCTCCCCAAGTAATCGGCTCCCCAACCCAGGCAGAAGTTGTGGGGGGTCTGGGGGTGCTGTGATTCCGCTGGGTCCGGCTGCGGTGTCGCTTCATCAGCTCTGCTCCTTGTCACTGACCAGCAGCACAGTGTGCTGCCCACCGCTGGACACGGCCAGCACCCGCCGGTTCTCCAGCTGCTTCCCCGTCATCTCCACGGGGCTCCAGACATCATCCTCCTCTCCGGTGCCCAGCTGGTAGTTGGTGCCCATTCCCCACGCAAACGCTCGTCCTGCAACAGAGGTGAGGGAAGCTTTGAGCTCCCAGTTGTTGCACAACGGGAAGGCGACCTCGCACCCAGACAGTGCCTTTCTATGAGTCCAAAACACAAGCAGGAGGAGGAGAACAAGCACTTGCAACTCAACAGGTGTTCCATCACAGAGCCAAGGAACTTTCATCCCTTTGCAGGAGAAAAATAAACTGACAGCCCACTCCAAACCTTCCTTCCGGCGGACACTGCACACAGGCAGATGCAGCATCAGAGCACGGAGGTCTGGCAGAGTCAGAGAAGAGACTGTCAGGTCAACAACCCCCTCCTGGTAAACACATGACCAACCCTGCTGCCCACAAACACATCTTAGCAGCTGCCCCCAGGAGATGCAGCAGGACCTGGCTCCAGTCCCAACCCCGCTGGCAGCGTGCGGCCACGGTGCGCAGGGCTGGATGGAGGAATGAAGGAAGTGCAGAAGGCAGGGCTCCCAAGCTCTGGCACTCACCATCACTGCTGACAGCATAACCAACTGACGCTCCGCAGGCCACCGAGACGATACTGGGGAGCTCCGGGATAACCGTGGGCGTACTCTTCTCCTCTGCCCCTGTCCCAAGGCCCAGCCGGCCATACTCTGCCCTGCCCAGGCTGTAGGCTTTACCTGGAGCACAGCGGACACACAAGACAGGAGACCTGAGCGGGGCAGAAGTTGCAGCAAGGCCAAAGCAGACCAGGGCCTCTTCCCAGGCCTGACTCCTGAAGGAGCATCGCTCCTCGACACCACACCCTGAGACCCATCCAGAAGGAGCAGGGTGGGATAGAGACCCTTCAGCTCCCCAAAATCAGTCAGCTGGATAGGTGCAAGAGCAGAGTTCACAACTGAGTCCAGGTTTCTGTTGTCAGCTTCCCTTCGCTGCTATCTCACACTAACATTGTTTCCTTGAACACTGAGAGCTTGGAGGGCTCCAGCACCTCACCCTCATCCCAACAGCTCCTCGGCCTGGTTGAGGGCCATGGGATTCCCCCCACCCTGCTGTGTGACTCCCAGCCCACCTGTCACAGCCACTCACCCTCCGAGTCGACGCAGACCGTGTGGTGCTGCCCGCCAGAGAACCCAACCCAAGACTTGGTGGAGTTCTTGAAGGATGTGAGGTTCTGCGGGGAGAAGCAGGGCTCGGTGTCCTGAGTCCCTGCAGGGTGGGACACACAAACCCGGGCGGATCAGGTCCATGGGCATGGACAGCTCTGGCACTGAGCCATCCACCCTGGGGCTCACCCTACCAGAGACCAATACAGCTGCCCAGCCCCAAAATCTAATTTCTGCTCAAACCCAGTGGGCATGAGGGCTGGGACATAAACCCAGAGCGAGCCCCACCCCCATTTCCAGCTCTGGTGCATCCAGTGTTTACGTTCTGGGGCACCCAGCAGCTTTCCCCACCAGGCCAGGGCAGCAGTGGACTGGAAGGAGATCTGGAGGGACAGAGGTGAAGCTCACCCAGCTGGTGGTAGTTGGAGAGGCCAAATCCATAGATGTGTCCCTCACGCGTGACGGCGAAGGTGAAATACGCCCCGCAGAAAGCGTCCTGGAAGCGCATTTTGCTTCTTCTCCCTCTGCCTCTGACAGGGACAAGCTGGGGGACCAGCATCCGTTCTGGGGTAGGAGACAAGGCCTTATGCAAGGACTAAGGATTTACGCCCTCCCTGCATCTAAGGACCTGGCTCACTGCATGTACGTCCCTGATTACACATAAGCCCTTGAGCATAGGGACTGGGGCCCTATGTTCCTCTGCAAAGGGCAGAGCCAAAGCCAAAGGATGCACCTCTGAGAAGTAAATCCGCTCACCCAGTCCTCGCCGTCCTCCTCGGGTGGCAAAGAGTGCTGGCACTCTGCCCAGCTGGCCCTGTTCACCACAGCCACACGTGAACAGGTCGCCGTCCACTGTCAGCATCACCAAGTGGTCATTTCCTGGGACAGGAAGGAAAAAGAAGTTATGGAGAAGTCTTCAACAAGTCCTCAGGACTGAGATCACACAGGTAAACCCCAGCTGTCCCAGTTTGTGGGGTTTACTGCACTTGATACCTCAACACCAATTGTGCCACCACCTAAAACTCCAGGATCTCCATCTTCCCGATCCCAGGAATTCAAAGCAGTTTTTCTGGGAAGGTGGTAAGGACACAGGTGTGCCCCAACCTCCCCTGGGCCCCGAACAAGCACCCTGGCTGCTGTGCTCAGCTTCCCTAGGCCTCATTAGAGAGCAAGTGCTCTGGCCCCACTGGGTCACAGTTCAGGCCACTCTTGGAAGGCATTCTACATCAGACCGGTCAAATATTAACTCAATATGTGAATCTGTTGGGGCTAAGAGGTCTGTTCTCTGGAAGAGTGAGAGATCAGCAAGTACACCCTTGTATCAGGCTTGGAACAAGTCAAGAGGGAGGAAAAGTTCATAGACGTTCCTCAAGGGTTGTGACAACCTTGTGTACCTGCCTGACCCTGCACACCCCAGGGCCCTGCTTGTGGAAGGAGCTCACAGCTGGTCTGTGAGCCAGAAAGAGTTAGATGAAGAAGAGAACCTGGTAAGAGTCACCTTTGCCCCTGAAAGGAGTCCCACCAAGGCTGCCAGCATGGAAACAGAGAAGAAAAGATAAACAAGGGGTCCTGCAGTTAGATCTTGACAGAAAACAGTGGTGTTGACCGCCTTGTACTAATGAACGTTATGTTGATTTATTGTGGCCAATGAATAGGTATAAACTTTGTGAGAGGATATAAAAAGACAGCATGCTGCTAAAATAAGAGAGAGAAGCTTTCTTAAATACACAGTGTTCTTCTGTTTGTTAGGAGCACCTCAACAACAACATCTCACCTGAAACTATTTTAACAACAGGTGTGTTGAGCTGGAGCAGCACAGGAAGGGAGCTCGTCTTCATGGGCTCCAGCAAGCCGATCACTCCATTGTTGTCCTGAGGGAAGAGAGAGACACAGGGATCAGCCACAGGAGCAGCAGCCACCAGCAGAGCTTCCAGTATCTGAGGACGCAGCGTACCCGGAAGGAGCCCCAGACAAAGACCCTGCCATCCTCAGTCAGCGCGGCCGTGTGGCTGTCCCCCGCCGACACCTGCACCACCTTCTCCTGCAGCTCCACCAGCCCTGGAGAGCTCTCGGACCCTTCAGCCGAGGTGTCACGTCCCAGGGCACCTTCATCGTTGCAGCCAAAGGTGTAGATCTGCAGATTGGGTGCAAGTGGTCAGGATGGAGCACAGAGGGGCAACAGGCTGAGAATGAAGTCAGGGGACAGAGTCGCGAGGCTGAATTATTACAGAATCACGGAATGGTCTGGGATGGAAGGGACCTTAAAGATCATTTCAGTCCACCCCCTGCCATGGGCAAGAACACCTTCCACTAGATCAGGTTGCTTTAAATCCTGTCCAACCTGGCCTGGAATACTTCCAGGGATGAGGTGTTGTCATCTTATTGTGAGGCTCTCGTACCTTCGCAGTGATTTCTCAGGGGCAACTCCTTGCAGCACTGACTCCCTCTTCCTCACAGCACAGCCAATAAACTCCAAGTCCCTCCTCTCCCAGCTAACCCACTCTTTTATAGCACTCATCCTTATTAGACACAGCTGTGGCCTGTTAAGGGCAGGCCTGTTCCTAATTGTTGGTAATTAGTACAGCTGCGACTCCTCAGGGGTGAGATTACCTTCTGCACCATCTTTATTTTCTTACATTCTATCCCCCCACAATGAGGCAGCCATAGCTTCTCTGTACCAGAGCCTCACCACCGTCACGGGGAAGACCTTCCCAATATCGCATCTAGAATGGCAGTGTCACCCATCTACTCTCTGTCAGTGTGAAGCCATTTGCCCTTGACCTATCACTCCATGCTCTTAAGTCCCCCTCCAATTCTCTCGTAGGCCCCTTTCAGGTCCTCCTTTTGACCCCCTGAATTTTGTGGTCCACGAGACCATGCTCACCCCTAGAGCTGGAACAAGATGTGGGCAGAGCAGTGGCTGATTCCTACCCCCTGCTCCAGAACACATCCCAGAACCCGCTGCACTTACCTTTCCAGTCTGGCTGAGGCACACCGTGTGCATCCCTCCAGCTTCCACCTGCACCACCATCTCTGGCAGCGTGACCAGAGCTGGCTTCTTCCTCTCCATGATGTCTTCACCCAGACCCAGCTGCCCGACATTACCCTGGCCCAGTGTCAGCACCAGCCCAGGCTGCGAGCAATGTGATGGGTGGCTGACTGCAGGGTGTGAGGGGGAGAAAGAAGATGTCAGGGTACAAGTTTCCTGGTAAAAATCACCCCTGGGAAAGTGGAAGAAAAATTCCAAGGGATTTTTCTTACCTTTAACCTTTTTTGTCTCAGTAGATTCTTCTTCTGGCACCAGGATCTTCATTCTGCGTTTTGCTGGCATCTTGGAATCTAAATGGCAAAAAGAGCCAACGTTACCCTGGCCCAGCGTCAGCACCATCCCAGGCTGTGAGCGATGTGATGGGTGGCTGACTGCGGGGAGGGAAGGGGAGAAAGAACATGCTGGGGTACAAGTTTCCTGGTAAAAATCACCCCTGGGAAAGTGGAAGGAAAATTCCAAGGGATTTTTCTTACCTTTAACCTTTTTCATCTCAGTAGACACTTCTTCTGGGACCAGGATCTGCACTCTGCGTTTTCCTGGCATCATGGAATCTAAATGCCAAAAAGAGCCTGTAAGGAGTCACCCACCTGGTGAACCGGGCTGTTCACTGCCTGGGGTGCCCCCTCACACCCTAAAAAACCACGTGAAAGACTGGTGACTGAGTTGGGATTTGAACACTGATTCCTTCTCCTACTCTGGGAAAATAGAAAGTTTTCCCTTGTAGGTTTTACCCATACTCTCCATTTTATGTGAACGTCTCCAGATTTTAGGTCCAGGCAGGCGAGGAGAGAGGGAAGAGGAAAAGAAAGGAGAATGAAAACGGGAAAGGAGGAAAAGGGAAGAATCGGAGCCGAGCCGTACCTGCGTCCTCACCCCCTGCCCCGCTCCGCATGGCCCGAGCACGACCCCCGCCCCTTCCCGCCGTTCGAATTCCCCGCGGCGCCGCCCCACGTGGGGCGGTGGAGGCCACGGCCCGGACCGGCGGCTCCTCCCGCCGCGTGCAGCTTCTCCCGCTGGCCGGTGGGCTACGCCGAGGACGGCCCCGGGCCCGCCGGGACCCCCGCGGCCGCCCCCGTGTCCCCATGCCCGCCCCGCCGGAGCCTCCCGCCGCTCTCCCGGCTCGACCCCGCCGCGCTCGCTCACCGCCCGCCGGCGCCGCCGCGCTCCGCTCTGCGCATGCGCGCGCCGGCTTCTCGCGGCGCGGCGCCCCCTGGCGGCCGGCGGTCCCGCGCGGCCACGGCACCGCTCCCGCTGGACAAGCGGACAGAAGGACGGAACGAGGACAGGTGGGGCAGGACAGGGGGACAGAAGGACGGAACGAGGACAGGTGGGGCAGGACAGGGGGACAGAAAGACACAAAAGGGCAGGCAGCAGCAGGTGGCTGGCAATACACTGCCCCACAAACAATAAATCCGCGTCACTAACTCATCCTGCTTGTAACCTGCAGTGATGCCTACAGCCTCCTAGGCCGCAGCCAGCCGCGACGGAACAGAGCTGCTGCAAAAAATAGTAATTAAACACGCTGAACAAAAACGGAGTATGGAAATCCAGCAAGTCTGTGACACCACCTTCTCCAGCAACCTACTGCTGCAAAGGGGAAAACACTTTTGAAACAGGAGCTAGACCAAACTTCTCCGGTTAACGGGAGGACAGCAAACTTTAGTTTCCCCTTCACCCAATGCGATTACCCTTATTCCAATGAATAACTCTGCTGTTCCAGTCCGAAGGCCTGCATTTTGGCATATAAGCGTTTATTTACAAGTAAAATCATGTTCCTCATTAACATCTTGGCTGGTACAGCGGCTTTTAGGCTTTTATCTGCTTATCTACAGACCGTGATCCCCAGGGGTTACCCACAACCCGGAAGATTGGAAAACCTTGGAGAGGTTTTCCAGTGGAGAGGGATCACCATTTTTTATCCCAGGCTCATGCTGAGACTCGATACACAACCACTCCCTGATGTTTTCCTGGGCCACGTCATGGCCAAGGACAGGACATCTGGGAAACTGCTGATGCCTATTCATGGAGCCCACAGCAGCACCTCCCCGAAACCTTCCCCATCAGCAGCACTCCCCTTTAAAAGGGCAAGGGAAACACGCGTGATCCTCCTGCCTGCTTCCCCCACCCCGGGGCAACAGACCCCATCAACCCTTCCCGGCTTAGCCCTTGATATGAAGGCTCTGTGCCCAAACCCGGAGTGAAAGTAGGATCTGTTCCTAATCCAGCCCCCATAGAGTGCCACACGGCATTTCTACACACTTTATCGAGATGGTTCAGCAGCAAACAAGAATTGCACTTCTACACAGGAGAGGCATCACCCAGGGCACAAAGTTCCCCTTAATATTCAGATCACTCACCAAAAACACACACCAAGCCATAGCCAAATTCAGTTTATTGAGTTGTCTACTGTAGATGGGTACAGATTTGGACATCAACACGAGAGTCAGAGCTGTATTTCAGGGCCTAAACACACAAACTGTGGCTCCCACCCCACATCCTGTAATATAATCCACCCGTTTTCAGTATCACCTTCACTGTAATATCCTGGCCCCAACAAGGTCGAATCGACTGGAAGCTTCTTTAGTGTATTCCACAGGAGAGCACACGCCTCATTTACTTACCCCTTATACCTCCTCCCCTAACCCCCCTTCCTTAGTCCGAAGCATCTCCAAAGCAGCTGTTAGCCAGACCAGCCAACCCCTCAGCCCGTGCACTGCGTTTCCCTCCCGTGCAGCTCACCCGTAACACGTGCAACTCCAGGCTCTGCTCCACAAAATTCACCAAGGGCACATCCCATCAAGGGACCAGGACCACCAGGGTATTTTTCGTGCTCTAAGCACGTGCTTTAGAAGATCACTAAATTCACACACCCCTGCTTCCATCGCGTTTTGATTACTGTGGCTACATTTTTATTACACATAATGGGCTAACAGGAACTGGGCAACCACCGAACTTGGGCAAACTCTTGAACATACTCACCACCCTTTCCCTCTAAAGGCGGATTTTGATTGTCACTTCACCCCGGCAGATTCTGCAATATTTAAAAAAAAAGGTATTTTTTCCTGCTTTTTTCTCGTGTCTAACAATACACTAGTAGAGATTAAAGTTCAGCACACCAATTTATCTGCAGTGTTTTTTTTTTACTGCTAAGACTCATGGCCTTTTTTTTTCCTTTAAGACTCAGGAATTTTTTTACCCATCTATCCAAAATCGAACATAATCGTCGAAGGTGGAGCCTCCAAACTGCACTTGCATTACTACCACCCATGTCGTCCAGAATCAACTTTTATCACTAAACCGACCCATTATTCTAGAAACATCTTCGAAATACACAGAATATTACATTTTTAACGCAATTACCTTAAAAAATCGAGCTTCACTCCAACTTTTTAATTTTGGTACTGGAAATGAGAAGAAAAAAAGGTACTTTAAGGATTTGCTCAGGAAGTTGTGCTTTTATCTCTCCCTCCCAGCTCGGCACGTGTTACCCGTCCCACCCCGCGTGTCAGTGTTTCCTGCATGGTTTGTCTCCTCTGTCACGGCCCAAGGGCTCAGAGAAGCAGTAGGAATATGCAGGCTGCAGGCTCGGGGCCCGGCTTGCTCTCCAACGTCGTGGAAAGGGACTATACGTCACGGGCCCGAGGGCCTGCGCTCCCATGCGCCACACGGACAGAGCCGAGAGAGAGCGACTTCTCCGGATATCCACGTTGGACCCTTGCTTAAAACATTTATTAGCACCGTGCCCGCCCCAGGCCCCCGCGCGTCCCAGCTCCGCCGACCACGCGGCAGGGCCACGTGAAAGGTACTCACGCAAAAGCGAACTGGGCAAACCAAGCTTTAACGGGCTTCGGTGGAACCTGTAGGAAAAGAAAAGGGTTCTGAGGGGCGGCTGAGGTTGTGCGGGATGACTCCACAGCATCTACAGCCACGTTCAACTCACGGCGTAGTTTAGCGGTAAAACGGGAGGGAGCGGGCATCCAATGACACCGCAGCGCTGCGCGGCCAGGACGACCACGCGCCACAGAAAGGAAAAGGGTTTAAAGGGTAAAAACTGTTAAAAGGGTAAAAGCGAAGCGAACATTACCTGCACACGCGACCGCTCCTCACGGTGAAAGAGGCCGGGAGAAACCGCGCGGCGTTTTTTATAGCGCAGGGAGGCGGGGCTGAAATGCGCGCATGCGTCCTGCGCGAGGGGCGGGGACAGACCGTATATGGACATAGGGGCCGGGGCCAATACCCAGTGGAAGGGCGGGGCCTGCCGCACCTGCGCAATGGCTAGAAGGGCGGTTGGTACATGCGCAGTCGAGAGGGCGCGAAAAGCTGCGGCTTCAGGGGAGGCGCCGCCATGGCTGACCCGCGCTTCACCCCCTCAGGAGCCGCCGGTGAGGCTCCTGCTGAGAGCAGGGCTAAAGATACGACCACACAAGCAGGGTTTAAGAAAAAAAATTTCTAAAATACTTTTATTTAATAATTAAAATCTGTTGTTGCGGAGACTGATATACAATGTAATGGCGGCTGTACAGGGGATGCTGTGAGGGAAGAGCCCCCAGCGGATGCTGGGCCATGTGGTCTGTGAACAAGACAAAGTTCTTCTCCCCCTCCCCACTCCAAACCCCCACACAAGTGGCATCTCACAAATAGTTTAGTTTTGTGCATGATACAGCAGTGGCCCTACCAGATTTTTTTTTAAACCCGCATTGGGGAAGAATTTTTCTCTCAGAAGAGAAATACCATTTTTTTAAGGTCACTTTTTATTCTTCCCCTCCTTTTGACCCACACAGTGAAACGATCAAGTTTCCAGTAGGTTTAGCTGTAAAAATGAGAAAAAGGCAAGCTTCAACCCTGATTTAGGAGAGTAAAAAACATTTGAGAGAAAGCCACAATAAAAAGGACTGACTACTCTCACAGTTCCCCCAAATTAAAAAGTTTTAAAAAGGCAACAGTCATTTTTCCTGGTTCTGTAATTTGTTAAACAAGCCTAAATATCTCAAGATCTGTTATTAAGATCACAGCAAGTGTGAGAGAGTGCAGAGCATTTATACATATGTTGGGGTGGGGTTTTTTTCTTTTTTTTTTTTTTTTTTTTTTTTTTTAACAAAAAGATGCAGCATATGTTAATATCTACACAATTCCCTTCCAGGAAAACAAACCGTTGGTCAGTAGTGATTCAGGGCATTAAGGACATGACAAAAAAGCAAAACCCCCAAAACATAGCGAGTGCCATGTCAGTTGTCTGCCAGGGTTCTCTGTACACAGCTAATATACACACATTTGCTTCTGAGCACATGCTCTCCTCAGCTTCCCAACATCAGAGCTGCCTTTGTTTTTAATCTCCCTTCCTGATGGAAAGGAGAAGGAAATGAGGAATTGCACTCCCAAGCAAGACAAGTCTGTACAGCCTGGGGAGGAAGGGGTCGCTCCCCTGGGCACGGTCTCCTGGCAGAGTCTATTGCTGAGCCACACGAGGTATAGTGTCAGTTCCAGCCTGATGGCATGAGAGATGTGTTTGTTCCAGTGAAATGCTACATTCAGACAGGATTCCCCTTCCCTGGCCGAAAGCCCTTTTCTGGATATGTTTGGAAGGCAAATCTTGTTAGAGCTGAGGTTCCACCCTCGCTGTACTGCCTGGGAGAGGGATGCAGAGAACTTCCAGCCCTCGCAGGTTTCTTGCTCCTTCCTTGGAATATTATGGTCGATGGTATCTGAAAGCCAAGTGAAAAATCTGAGTGTTATCCTTGGAACTCAGGTTAAATGGTTACTTGGGCACCACAGATGGCCAAAGAGAGTAAATTGAATCATTATCTCACAACTCTCAGCCCTCGGGGAAGCTGCGAACATCAAATAATTTCACTTCCTGTGCTCTGCACTCAACTTTGCCACACAGAGCTGGAAGGAAAGGAATCACTTGGGCCACTATCCAGACCTGAGCACTCAGATTACATCCAAGGTAACTCATTAGCAAGCAAGGTAACTCATTACCAGAAAAGCTCACTCGAGCTGCAGCTTCACACTAGTTTCAGATGCACCTCAAACTAGACACTGGTCACTGAGCCTCCAGGATGGAAGCCCCAGTTTAAGGAAAACCAACCCACTTTGTGTCTGCTGCTGCTCCAGTCACCCACCCACCAGGACTCAGACAGAAAGGGACATTCAGTCTCCAACTGCTGCACAAATAATTCTTCTAAGGTTTCAGTGTTTTGCCACTGAGTACTGTCCTTGCAGCACAGCTCTGACAGCTCTAAAAGGTGGAAAACTCTTATGTTAACACATTCTCACCTCGTGAACTGCTTGCTCTCCTCATGCACTTCCATTTCACAGCTCTTAAACTCATTCAGCTCCTTCCTGATGGCTGCCTGCACAGAGAGGGAGATTTTTTTTGAAAGGGCTCAGAGAAAGATTGGAGCAGCCACCCCAGTTTTCACAGTCCATTAATGCCAAGCTGATTTTAATCTGCCCTCCCTGATGAGGGCTGGGCAGTCCCCAGAGGTGGCCTGGGAGGACAAGGACAGGTAGTTCCCTGCCAGTTTCTTGAGCCTGCAGGGAACTGCACTGCCATGACCAATACTCAGTATCCTTGCTGTGTCAAGAAAAGAGAATGGGGCTGGGGAAGGGTCTGGATCAACAGCAGCTGGGCGGGGTGGGGGGCTGAGCCTGGAGAAAAGAAGGCTCGGGGGGATCTTCTCACTCTCTACAACTCCCTGACAGGAGGGTCAAGAGAGCTGGGGGTTGGTCACTGCTCCAGGTAACAAGTGACAGAACAAGGGGAAACTGCCTCGGGCTGAGGCAGAGGAAGTTTAGATGAGATACAAGGAAAAATTTATTCATAGAAAGGGCTGTAGTAGAACCACCATCCCAGGAACTGTTCAAAAACGTGCAGATGGGGCAGCTGGGAACATGGTCTACTGGTGAACATGGTGGTGCTGGGTAAACAGTTGGACTCCATCATCTTCAAGGGCTGTTCCAACCTTAACGATTCCATGATTTTATGATTCTTACATCACTCAGAAACTGAGGCAGAACCCATGCAAGGCTTTCAGACTCTGCCCTCCTGGCTTTACCTAGCCATGAGGCAGCAGGAAGCGGAGCTGGGGCAGCACAAACAAGTGAAGGCACACAGGTGGGGTGGCAGAGGGAAAGGTGAAGAGGTGAAGCCAGAGGAACAGAGCAAATCTCCTTGGCTCACACCCGTTTGTGTGGGCCACCCTGGCTGGCTCCTCTTCCTGTGTGGGGACAGGAGACTCTCAGTTACCTTGTCAGCTGGAGTCAGCTTTGTCCACGGCTTATCTGCTCGCCGGTCATAGTCTTGAGCATCTGTTACTTCCACATATTCATTAAACCTCAGGATCTTCCTGGCCTGCAGCTCTGCCACTGTAGGCCTTTGGCTAAGCTGAACACCAGGAAAAACAAAGGAGGTTAGTCTGAGCCTTGTCCACAAAGCAGATCCAGGACTAAGCACCCCAAGCAAAACTAAAACTAGTTCCCTCACTGTGCCTTAAGCACAGACACTACCAGATCCTGCCTGCAAGGGAATAGGCAAACTTCTTACAGACTGGATACTAGCACTGAGATCACAAAGCCAGCCCAGGGCAGAACCTGGGCACACTGGCATGGAGGAGGACACTGAGGGTTGTGGAACAGCCGCTACAAGGGTGAGCCCTGCATGACAGCTCTAAACACAGGTTCAGCAATGGCAGCACTCACATTTCACACCCACAGGCCTTGGGAAAGCTTTTCCCAGCCATGAGCAACAATCACAAGTAACTTGGATGTAACAGCTAAAAGCAGCTGTTACTTTAGAAATGGATTTCAGGGAGCCTGGTGTGAAGTGGTGGCTGCTGAAGCACTGTGTTAAAGCAGCCAGCCAGCAAACCTTTGAAGTATCAGGTGCCGAATTTAGTTCTCATCTCACTTGTTACACTCGCTGCCAGCTCAGATCTGTCACTGAGAAACACACGGCCCTGGTGCCAAAGGCTCACCGTGGGTGACAGTCCACATTCCAAAGTCACTGCAGTGCGAGGGCACGGGGGACACTTACACAAGAGCCCTGTTCCTGGCCCACAGCACGGCACCTGCAGCGTGCTCAGGGCCCCCGTGCCCGGCGGCCTGGCCAGGTGGCTGTCACCACAGGAGCCAGCAGTACCTTTCTGGTGAGCCGGCGCTTGATCTCCCGCTTCTCAGCTTGACGGTCAGCTTCATTTTTCGCTGCCAAGGGGGAAAAAACCATTTTTCATGTAAGCATCAGGCTTTGAAAAGTGCTTTCTAGGCTTGAACAAAGGACAGTATTGAGCTGGATCAGATTATCTACAGATCTAAAGGCTTAGGACAGGCAGAGAGCGCAGTAGCACTCAATACCCTGTGTCACCTCCTGAACTGGCAGGGCAAATATGCCCCTTACACAGCGCCATGAGTCATTCACCTCAACGACTTGGGGCCATATCGCCAAAATACATCCAAGCCACTGTGCAGCCTGCTCCGTCACAAAGCTATTATAGTTTAAAAGAAAATAACAGCACAGATAAATATTTTAAATGGAAACTTCCTGAACTGACATTCCCATTTCCTCAAGATGTTTATTTAAAACTTTTGCAGAACAAGATATGGCCAAGAGAAACAGTCCTGACTTTGTGATGCACTGCTGCTTTAGAGATCATGCAAGGCAATGCTGTAATGTCTGGAACACAGAAGTCCAGCCCAAACAAAAATACCTTTCACAGTCCTTGCTGTGTAACAGCAGAGTCTGAACCAGCCCACACACTCTCCTCTGAGGTGGCAGGCATGAGACAGCTATTCCATCCATAATCATATGATCACAGAATGGGTTTGGTTGGAAGGGACCCAGTCCCACCCCCTGCCATGGGCAGGGCACCTTCCACTCTCCCAGGTCACTCCAAACCCTGTCCAACCTGGCCTTGGACACTTCCAGGGATGGAGCAGCCACAGCTTCTCTGGGCAACCTGTGCCAAGGGCCTCACCACCCTCACAGGGCAGAATTTGCTCCTAACGTCTACTCTAAATCTCTTTCAATTTAAAACCACCCCCACCTGATACATAAAGATGTTAAAGGCAAATTTATGATATTTCTCAGGACCACCAGAGAAATGCTACTCACGCTGAAGAATGTTCCTCTGTTCCAGCTCTTCTGCAGTTGGTCTCTGACTCAGTCGCCTGAAGAGAAGTGTGACAAGTACAGAATGTTGTATCTGGTCACTCATGAATAGCAGATGAAGAATGAAACTGCCTGGTTTCTGTGCACCAGCCAGCCTTCTCCACACTCCTCACTCACCACTGAGGATCACTGCTGCCCTGTTTTACACTATGCTCTTGTCAAACAGCTGCTCAGCCACTGGCACAGCTTTGGGAAGGGCTACGGGCTCTCCAGCTCAGAAGCAGCTTTGCAAGGAGCTCAGACAGCAGAGCCTGGACTGCCACCAGTCCCAGCTTCATCCACCACCAGCACCCACCCTGCATCCATCCACACCTTTTTATCCACACCTGTGTTTTACATGTCTGTAATCCGTGAGATTTGCCCCTCTCAGTCCATTTAACCTCTGGAAACAGGGGCTTGTCAGGGGGATATTTGAACTCCAGGAGGAACTCCCAGCTTTTCCAACGAAGCAGGAACAGACACACAACCTCCCAGCCCTGCTCCAGCTGCCATGCTCAGCCACCCACCCTATTCCAGCACAAGCTGCGTGGACAAGGCACGGACTTTGTGCAATCCCACTCCACACACACTGATCATCATCATCATCATCATCTGTACCTGATCAGCGTTGTCCCAATCTGGTGACGGATTTCGTTCCACTCCTCCTTGCTCTTCCGAGGGAAGATGCTCTTCTCCTCCTGTGGTGCAGTTGTGTTCCCCAGCTTTATAGCAAGCGTATCTTTCCTCTTCACTTTGTTGGCCAGCGTGCCTATGGAGAGGGAGAGCAACAGGATGCAGCTCAAGGCTACAGAGCCTGCCACAGCAATGTCAGCCCTGTGCCCCTCCCTGAGCGAGAGCAGCCCTCTCTCCTTGCTCTTCCCAAGCTCTGCACTCACTGCACAGCAGCAGCAGGCAGCATTTTCTGTGTGACACCACATGCTCACCTAATGCTGTCCCACCTGAGGGGCTGGGACAGCACAGGCTGTCACAGGAGCCATCAGGAACTGAAGGAGTGCACTCAGCAGGTGATTGCACAGGTTTGGCTGCAGAGCCTTGGAAAAAGCAAGGCAGAGGACATGTGCTACATCATGCAACCAAGAACCAGCTGCTTTGAGGCACTGTGGGAACCAGTGCTTTGATCCAGATCTCAGTGCAGCCAGGCACGAGTTCAGCAGAGCAATAAAAATGACACCTGCAATGTCAAAGCCTTACTGTTATGGCTTTCATCTTCTTCCTCATCCTCATCATCTTTATACAGGATGGGCCCCTCCGAGTCAGAGTCGCTCATCCCTTCGTCTCCTTCCTGCTCCTCCGGGAGGACCTGGGGTACCAGTTTGGGGATGACAGTGACAGATGGCACATCTCCAATATACACACGAGGACCTGAATTCTGTTCCTCTTCCTGGTCATCATCTTCCTCTTCCTCATCGTCTGGACTAACAAAAAGCATGCTATTACACCTCTGAACACTTGGCACAGGGCCTGCAGAATATCCCAACAATCAACACGCCCTTAGCTTCCCCCTCAGGGAAGCCCAGAAATCAGAGGTGCAAGAGCCACTGCAGGGTCCTGCACCACCCCTCTTCAAAGCACAGGGAGCTCTGGTCAAGGAAATGACAGAGGCAGGTTCTGCAGAACCAAACTGCCCTCTGACCGCACTGCTTTGTGACTTGGAGATTCAGCTCTGCTATAACACAAGACAGTTCTTTTCCCACTTATGTTTAGCAAAATAAAAGGCCAAGGAAGGCCACAGATGGATGGAATCCGGGACCTTGTTTGATCTTGGTGCAGTTACAGATGGTCCAGGCCTGGATTCCTGGAACCCATTTCCCTTTGTGAGTAATAAAATCCCAGAGCCAGGGGTAATTTCATGGGGAAGATGCTCTGGTTCTTAAAAGCCTGAAACACAGATTTGGACAACAGGGAAAATGGTTTCAGCAGAGACCTAAGCCCTGCCCAGCAATGCAAGAGCTGGGAGAGCCAGCACACAAACAAGGAAGTACTCACACTTTGAGCATCTCAATGGTGACAGGCAGGGATCTTGTCCTGCCCAGGGTGCCACTGTCTTCTCCAAAACCATCGTTCTCAAAGAGCAACGAGTGAGCCCTGTGGGACCCCTCGGGAGGTGGGGTGACAGGCAGAGGGCTGGCCAGAGCCTGCTGGATACGAATGTGCAGTGGGATTTGGGGCAGGCGAGGCAGCGCGTGGGGTTCACCAAAGCCTTGCTCTGCCGTCCTCTTCGACGCCTCCACGGACCTGAATTCTTCAGGAAGAGGAGGAGGAGGTGTCTCCTTGGGCAGGTCCAGGGAGCACGGTGGGTCCAGGACAGGGGTGCAGCTGGGCAGGGCCACGCGGGGAGGCTCGGGGGGCACGTGGGTGGGCAGCGGCGGCGAGGGCGAGGGCGGCGGATGGGCTGGGCCCACGTGCGCTGCGGTCGGGGCAGGGCGGCTCCCGGTCACTGTCCTGTCATTTGGGGGCTTGGAGCTGACAGCCTCTGGCGTGCTGTTAGGTAGAAGGCCTCTCTTTGGAGGGAGAGGAGGGGAAGGCTTGGACAAGGCTGTACCACTGGTCATTACTTGGGAAAGTTCAGCTGAAAATAAAAACCACAAAACCCACAATGTTTAACAGCGTACTTTCCAGATAACCTTCACCAGTGTGGAAGAAGCACGGCAATGCACTCAGAGCCTTGGCCTAAGCATTCTCTGCTACCTTTTATTGGAGTGTCATGCCAGAAATAGCCAGGTTACAAGGTCCTAGTTTGTCCTTCTAGCAGCAAAGGTAAGACTTGGGAGAGCGGCCAAAGCCAAGCAGGCTGAGACAGGTTTGTGCATCCTGCTGCTTCAGAGAGAGAGAGAAATGGCACCAGCCCTTCAAAGACAGCACAGGAGCCTGCCCAGGAATGCAGTTATGTGGGCACTTTATTGCTGTATTTACAGCATAAAAGGAATCCAAGACATCCAGGACCCCCCAGACTTCAGTTGTGTTAACAGCTCCCCTGCACATTAAAGAACTTCTCAGGAAGACTCAAAAAGTCTTAAGGTCTTATTTTTTGCTCTGAGGCAAAAATCAGCACAGCTGCAGGCAGCAGTGTGCATCCCCCTCTGTGCTCATCCATCAGACCCAGCCCAAGAACACCCTGCTGCCAGCAATCCTCAGGATGAGGTTCTGCTTTACTCCCTGATCTCTGTTCCTTAAGCCCCATATAAACTCATCTGCCACTACTAGAAAAACTTCGAAAGACACCTAAAGCCTTTAGTCTTAAATACTTGCCGACTGATGGCGAAGAGAGAAAGAAATAGAGACATGAAAAATACCTCCAGTGAGCAGTCATGGGATCCTCAAACCCCCCTCTGTTCCTAGGGAAATTGCAGCAGCAAAGACTGCTGTTGCTTTAGGAGTTTGCACTTTTTAACACCCATATATCCATGGCTTCTGGGGCTTGTAGAGGCTTTGCCTAAAGCAGCTGAGACTGGCTACACATTTCCCTGGAGCGGGTGACAGTGACACCTGGATGCCCTCAAAACAGAGCTGGGGGATCTGAGGTGCAGACACCACGAGAGGGTGCTGCAAGTGGGAGAGTTTCCCAAGATAAGGCCACATAACTGGAGAGAGGTGGGCACATTTGTGAGATGTTTAGCATTTTTAGACTTTCCCCTTGTAGATGAAGGGCCAGATTGTGCAAAACAGAGTGTCCTCAGCTCCTGCCCAAGGGACTCCAGCGTCTCCTGAGCAGTGCTTCGAGCCTGGCAGGACCAGGCTTGAGGCACCTCTGGGTGACAGCAAAATTTGAAAGGGACCAAGGAGCTGGCAGAAGGAAGCTGCTGCTTGAGACACCAGAACTGCTCAGGGAATGAGCATCTTGGAGACAAATAAAGGGGTGACCTGCACAGTAACTCCCTCCCAATCCCCAGGCTGTGACAGTGGCCCAGAAGGACACCCCTGCAGGCAGAGCAGGCACCAGAGAGCCTGGAGCGCTCACAAACCCAATTCCACTCCTGCTGTTCAACAACTGTGACAACACAAGGCTCACACAGCAACACCACAGCTCCAGCTCTACTGGGCCAGACAAGAGGGCTGGGGAGCCTCCTCTACATCTGCCTTCACACCCAGGCACCCAAAGAGAACTGCTGGCTCTCTCCTCCCTGCACACCCCGCAGCTGCTCCCAGCCCAGCCCGTGCTGCTGGGATGAGGCAGGATGGCTCCAAGCACCTTGGACACACCGCTCTTTCCAGCCACATTTTTTGTTCCACAAGTACCTCCTCCAATTAGAGCTGGGGCATTTCAAATGCCACCTGCAGTGTGTGCAAGCAGCTTAAAGAAAACAAGAAGGTATTTCATGGAGTGCTCAAGCACGGTCAGGCTAATCAAGCTGGTCTGGCACATGGGGGTTGTTAATACCATACCAAGGTCACTTGCAAAACCTGCCAGAGCAAGGTGAGCCCCGAGCAGAGCAATCTGCCCACACTGAAAGCAGTGGCCCAGGCTATTTCAGATGGCAACTTGCACATCCAGCACTGCCTCTCAAACCACAGCTGGGTAACACCTCCAGTTTCTGTGATAACAGCGCAAACCTGACAGATTGATCTTCCCAGGAGCCTCCCTCCTGATCTGTGCTAACCTCTGCTAACCCTGTCCACAGATTAGGAGATGTCTGTGAAAGAACTGCCCGAAATGCCAACAGGCCATTGCTGCATGGAAGTCATACCAACTCTCAAAATTGCATCTTTAAAATCCCCAGAACTCCCACAGAGAACAGAGATTAAATGAGCTTTAAGAAACTCTCACCAAATCTTCTGCTTAGAAAAGTTACAAAGATAAAAGCATTTAATTCTCGAAATGGGAAGATTCAGTTCAAATTACAGTTGAGCTGATTTATCCATGGGACAAGACTCGTATGTCAATCGCCCAGCCACAGACCTTAGAGGAGGCACCTGAGTATAACCAGGGAACTCTGAATTATCCAGCTCCTGCCCTAAGTGGAAACCACATGGCCTGGCAGCAACAGCCACGCCAGACACTGTTTGGTGGGATGTGGATTCTTTGGATTTGTTTCTTGGTTTTGCCTTTTTTTTCCAAAAGCAGCTGAAAGAAGGAATTGTCACTAACCACAAAACCTCATCCAGCATTCCCCAATCCCAGCCCCCAGTGAAGCATTAACATTCAGACACTGACTCTCAGAGGTGACAGAAAGGAGGCAGGCAGGGATTCCTTCCTGCAGGTAGCTGTTGGGAACAGACTGGATTCATGGCAGAAGACTCCAGTAATTACACTCTTCCCAGAACACGTGTGTCCTGCCTAAACATTGGCAGATTTGAGTCCAAACTGGACTGATTTCAGGAAAGATGGTCAGACATTCGGATGCAACTAAAAATCTTCCCTTATGAAGGGAAGAGAGTCTTGGAGCGGTGGCTCCAGAACATCTCAGGGTACAAAAGCAGTTTCTGGGGTCACTTACCTATGAGTGAGTTGCTGTTTCTGTTGACAGGTTTGGGAGGAGGGACGGGAGGCTGTTTGGCAGGAGCTGTGCTGGCTGTGCTGGTGGGAGCAGTAGTGTTGGCACTGGCAGGAGCAGGGAGCAGAGTCCTGGGGGCTGGGGAAGGGGCAGCTGAGGAACTGACTGTCTTTGCTGCCGTGGGGGCTGTGCTGAAGGGGGCAGTTCTTGCAGTGCTGCTGGCAGCTGTTGGATCCTTTGCCTGTACTTCGTTGGCCTCCTGGGAAGTGGAGGGAGGTCTTTTTGGAGGAAGAAGAGGCTGTCTGGGAACATGTGGCTCCTGAGGTGGTTCCAGTTCAGGCCCAGGGTGGCTGCTGGAGGAGCCTGCAAAGGGAGGCAGCTCAGTTTCTGGCACCAGAGGGCCCACTGAGGGTGGGAAGGATCAGATGAGAATTCAGAACTGGGTACAGGAGAATGTAAAGCCCTGATTTTGCACACGTCTGGTTTCTTACCCTGCCTCTTCTTTGGCTCCTCCACTGGAACAGGCTTCCTAAGGCTGGGGGGCTTTGTGGCCTCTTCCTCCTGGCTGGGGAGGTTACAGACCCCGGGGCCCCCAATGGGGACAGTGTGGCCATTCTTCAGTGCAGGTGGGTTCAGCTTCTCTGGCTCTTCACCATCTGCAAGGGGACGGGAGGACACAGAAGCAAAGAGAAAACACTCAGAAGGCAGGGGAGAGGTGGCTGGGCTGACTCAACCACCATGGAAGCACACCAACTCCCTCCTGGTTTCTGAAGGAGCTTCAGCCCCCTTCTGCACAGGACAGCACAGCAACCCAAGCAGCTGGAGCTGAGAGCCCTTGATTTCATTATCAAGGAGTAAATCACACAGCACTGTATGCTATCAAGGCTCCTCTCCTCCCTGTCCTGTCCCTCTCTGGTCACAGACTGGCGTGCCCAGCGCTGTGCTGCAGCACAAGGGAGCTGTGGCTGAAGCCAGAAATCTCCAGCAGCTTTGGAATCCACCCTCCCTCATGGAGAAGTCACCAAGTCCCTGCTGCAGTGCAGATTCCAGCACGAGCCGAGTCTTCTACTGCACGTGCAAGAATGGACTTTCATGAAGTCTTCAGATCAGCAGAAGCACCTCTGTTTTCCTCATTTCCACCCTGAATTTGGCACAAAAATTGCTGCTCAAGCCAAAACATCAGCAAGGCAGATTTCCTCGCTTTACCTTTGTTTCAATAAGATGTGATGACACAGTTCTAGAATTTTATGTAACTCACTTTAAATATTTCTGCTTTTACAAATTCTAGCATGGAGGTTGCCAGTGTTAAAGCAAGACCTCTTTTTGGAAAAAAACCCATCCAATCCAACCCATGCTTTTGAGAGTCCTGAAACTCCTAATCCCCATGAGGAAATACTCCACCGTTCTCAGTAATTGCCCTGACAGGACAAATTTTTGACAGTGTTACTCTCAAAAAAAGACTCAGCATCCACCTTTGAGGGAAAATTGCCTATTTGGACTGAATTTCAACTCAAGAAGACTTAAATAAATACATCATCCATTTGATTAAAAATCTTTTTCAATTCATCTGCATCTCTGAAGGAATTGGAGTGTGGCATCCATGCTCTCCAGGTGCTAGACCCCAGCACACCCTGCTGTTCTGATTTTTGATAATTTATTCCACTGCCCTCCTCACCTTTCCTCTCCCTCCAAAGTGCTACCTCCCCCTCCCTAACCTGGTATTACTCAGAAGCTTCCCAGGATTTCTTTTCCACAAGAAGCAGCCTTGGTTCCTGTGAGGAGCTGGTAGACAGCCCTCACTGCCCTTCCCTGAAATGCAGCAGGCACAAACAGCAACAAGAGGGAGTTTCCTCCCCAGCCAGGGCTGAAACTCAAGGGATGAGACAGAGATTTTCATGACAGCAGCGGCCTCTGGTTATCCAAAGTTTTTAGCAAGGGAGATAGGAACAGTATGATCCAGCTTTCCTCACCCCTTTTCCACATCACACAAATCCCAGCCAGGTGAGTGGATGGTGATCTGACAACTTATTTTGGCAGCATGATCCCAACTTGGAGACATCAAAGATGAAAGAAAAGGGGATAAGACTTCCTAGACAGTAGTGCAAACTTTAATAAGCCTAGTGGTGACTACGACACCATACCATGAAGCATCTCTTGGAAGATATGCCCCTACCCAAGCAGCTCAGAATTCACCCATTTGTGATTGTTCTCCCAGCCTGAGCCCCGGGGGCAGAACCTCTCCCATTTGGAACAGCAGGAGATGGTGAGTGACAGTGTGACAGCAGAGGCTGGCAGGACAGCACAGAGAAGGACAGGATGGGAAGCGACCACGGCACAGCCCTCCCTCCCTGCAGGAAGGTGTTCCAGACAGGCACTGCCCTTCCTCAGCACCATCTTCCTCCCTGAGCAGGCCGCCTTCCTCCCAGGTGGGAAAGCAGACAAGAGAGAGCATTGAAAAGGGTAAGGCAGGCAGCAATCACTTCAGCAGAAAGCCCTCAGATTTGTCTCCCAAGGGTGAGGTTTGGCCAGAGGAAGATCAGCCACACAGACACAGACAGAAGTTTGTTTGCAGACTCACCCTGCTCAGGCTCGTCCAACAGAACCCCTCTTTTTACCAGCTCCTCTCTTGGCTTTCGCATAGAAATCTTTCGTTCTAAAACTGATATTAAATTGAAAAAAAGCACTCAGAAAACAGGGCAAGCTTGAAGTTCAAGAGGGTTGTTTTGGTTTTTTTTTTTTTCCTCTTAAAGAGGCTCTCTAGAGGAAATAAAAGGGCTTCAAATTTCACTGGTTTTGCATGGATTAAGAGGAGAGAGAAGGAACTGCATGTTCAGACCTGCATTTCACACTGCACTGCTGATTGTGGAGCAAACCCTCCCTCCCCATAGCTGCTTGGGGAACTTCCTTGAAGGAAAGGAATTAATCTGTCTGAAACTACAGCTCCATGGCAAGGTATTTCTGGAGAGATTGCAGGTGCCAGCCCATCACCCAAGTCCCATTTTGGTTCTTGCACATGTCAGCACTCAGGCTTGTGACAGCAAGCCCTTCTCAGATGGATGGAGGCAGGGACACCCACCCACCCTGTTACTTTACCTTCTGAAGTCTCCTTGAATTTGTCACTGCTTTTCTTTTTCCTCCACTTCCAGGGTTTGAAAATCTTGCCAAAGCTTGAGAACTTGCTTTTCCTCTTTGTAGGAGGTGTGGTGTCACCTGACTCCAAAACATCTACCCCCATGCTGGCATCGCTTGGGGCGTGATCCACGTCTTCAGCTGCACAGAAAAGAAGGAAAAGAATAAAGAATTACTTCTGTGCTGCAAGTAAGAGCTCCCATCTCCCACCCCACACTGGGAATGGTGGCACATGTTCATGCAGAAAAGGAACAAGGCTCTGTCTGTGGCTCCACTGAGCTCTCACACCAGCTTGGGGAGACACAAGTGGCCTTCTCAATATAAACAAGGCAAAGGGAAACTGGTAAAGGCCTTCCTGATGAGACAAAGATTACAGAACCCCAGAATCACTGAGGTTGGAAAAGACCTCCAAGATTGTTGAATCCAGTCTGTGAACAACCTCCACCTTGTCACCAGCCCAGAGCACTGAGTGCTATGTCCATTTGGTCCTTGGACACCCTGCAGGGGATGGGGCAGACTGTGCCAAGGACTGGTAACTATTTAAAAGAATAAATTCCTCCTGATGGCCAACCTGAACCTTCCCTGGCACAACTTGATGCTGTTTCCACCTGTCCTGTTCCTTGTTCTCCAGGGGCAGAGCCTGACCCCCCTGTCTGCACCTGCCTGTCAGGGAGTTGAAGGGAGTGAGAAGGTCCCCCCTGAGCCTCCTTTCCTCCAGGCTGAGTCCCCCCAGTTCTCTCAGCCACATAATAATTTAATTTTGCAGTGTCACAGCTTTGCCCATGAACACAAACCACTTCCCTACATTTTCTCATCTTCATTTGGAAGCAACTGGTGCTGGACACACGTTCATGACCACAAACACCTTCCTGCCCACTGCCCTGACATTCACAACCCTCCGCACCCCGAAATCACCAGACCCATTGCAGCAGCTGGATGTGATAGATTTTCCCCTCTCTGATTCTCCTTCTATAAATAAGGGCAGCAAAGCTGGCCAAGAGCAACAACTCCACAGGAAAGCCACACAATACAGGCCTGTGCTCCACCTACTGCACAGGAGTCTCTGGAGAGCAGCACGAGAAGGACACGGAGGCGGGAAGGGACATGTGAAAAAGCCAAGCAAAAAAAACCCCATCCCCAACTCAAAAAAATCCCACTTCTGAAGCAGAACCAGAGCAGAAAACACTAATTTGGGGACTATTGATCTTGCCTTGCCTGATGTTGCTGTTTTGGGGTATTTGATGGAACACTTATGATGAACAGAATCTAGCATTGCCGGCCAAAAAAAAAAAAAAAAAAAAAAAATCAGTGTGCACAAGCTAAAAGTGAAGCCATCTGGTGCCCACTCCATGTCAGGATTTCCAGAGCCAGAATCCCTCAGCTTCAGCACTAGAGACAGGAGCACTGCAGCCCCAGAGTTGTACATGCAATTTTAACAAGCAGCATTCACTGTGCTCAACAGAGCGTTCCCAAACTTCACCAGGCAGGCACGGCGCTTGCCAAGCACAGGCTGGAGGTGGAATTTGAAGCCCAAGCATCATCAAAGGCATTTCCCTCACCTTTCCAAGGAGAACAGTGCTGAAGGCAGCAGTACCAAGCTTGCCTTATATCCACCCCTTCCCTGGTGGCTCTGAGGAATGTCACTCATGCGCTGCCTACCACCCAAGATGTCAGCATGCTGCACTAAGCGAAGTAAGTTATCACAAGAAAACTCAACCATCGGCTCCAGGGATTAATGAAGAGCCCTCAGCACCCTGGAATGTCTCCATTTCCAGTTAGAAGGAGAAGGACAAGCATTCCCCTGCCACGGTCCCCTCGTAACAGCCAGGGAGGAGCACAGCACAGGAGAGGACCGGCCAGAACTGCAGAGACACACAGCACCTCCAAAGGAGGAGCAGCTAAGAGCAGAGAGGGTGGGGAGAACCACATGCAACTGCACCTGCCAGAACCTTTCCAGCAGCTCCTGCAGCCCAGGTCCAGCTGTCAAAGCAAATACCTTCCCAGGGTGGAGTTCCACTGCCAGAGCTGCAACCACGCAGGTGAACACAGGAGGTTTCACAAGACCTTCACACCAAGAGCAAATCACCCGGTCCTGCCTCTCTGCCTCACTGCTCCCTCGGCCGTGGGACAGCTGCTCAAGGCTCCTGCTGAGAGTCAGGTGTTGTCCAACACGGAAACCCTTGGGTTTGTGCACGTATCATCACTTCCATGCCCAGAAACAGCCAGGCAAGAGGGGGACACATGCACACTAGAACACAACACTGTCCACATAATTTCCACCACCCTTTTGCTCTGTGTACACTAAAACTTGACATGTTACTAAACATTCTGAGACCATTCCAGCCCACTGCTCACACTGAAGCCAGGGAAGCAACTCCTTCCCTGATCCTCACTGGGATTCGTTCGTGCAGATGCCAGGAGAGCCTGTCCTACCCTTCCACAGCACTCTTCGTTTTCCCATCCCCAATTACCACAGGGACATAGACAACTGAAGCAGTCTGTTGTGAAGCAATTATGACACTGAGGACTAATGAGCGGGTGGATCAGCAGTTGGAGGTGAGATTCACAGATCTGCAATCAAATAACCTTATTGTTCAGTGATTGTTCACATTAGATAAGTGCTCACACTCCCTCCAAAACAGACCTTCCCTTCCATTCACAGCCCATCTGCAGCTGAAATCTCCATGAAATGGTGCAGAGAGGACACCTCTTCCCTGTGAGGGCAGAGAATCCACCTCGCTGAGGCTGTGCCTCCTCCTGCTCTGCAAGGAGGGTCCTTAAGCTGCTTTGCAATGCAAGGGGGAAACCCTTCCTTATCCTTAGAGTTATGCGCTGGCAAACCGGGAAGGAACCACGGTGCCATGCTAGAGGAACAAAGAAGGGCAAAAAAAGAGGACCCAGACTTGGAGGGAAGGGTGGGAAGCACCAGGAATCTGACGCCTTCACCCGACCTGGCCCAGCAGCAAGGCTGTGTCCAAGAGATCAGCCTCACCCTCACCATGGGTGCCAGGCTGGAAAACCCATTTTAAATACATGGAAAAGGTTAAATGAGGTCACACAGCCCTGGGTGAAGCCAGCAGAGTCCTCATGAGAAGGTCAAGAGATTCCCAGCTGGCAGGTCCCTAAAGTGACCCACGCCAAAGCAGGACCTTGTTCTGGAGCAGCAGTCCACGTTTTGGAAAAATGACCCTGGAGCTGGGAGAGCCCCACAGAGCCCACCATGACAGATGGATGCTGTGCTTGATGTTCCAACAGAGCCCTGGTTGAGGAAAAATCAGGACTAAAATACGCCGTGCAACTTCAGCACGTTGCCTGATGCTCCCAGAGGAGATGGCCTGGAACACCTGGAGCTCAGAACCCAGCTGGGCAGGGACCGCGTGGTGCCCCAGCTGCTTCCCAGCCAGAGCCTCCTGCCATTTCAGATCCCCTCTCCCAAACACTTCAGCTGTTCTGATCTCATTCTATCCAAACAAGCAGGTGAATTTGAACTGTTTGAAACAGCAGATTTATGTTAACTCAAAATGTTTAGACTGAAATAATCTAGGGAAACGTCACAAAACTGGCACAGCCTGAACACACAAGAAGGCAGGAAGCTCCAGCAGTGCCAAGCAACTTGGAATGCAGTTCCCTATTGCTCTGCCTGGCCACCTGGTCCTTCCAACTCTCCCCTGCAGACATGTTTTTACTCAAATCTTGCAGTTAAATTTCATGCAGAAAAAAGCTCCTTCTCCACTGCATCTTGTGGTGTTGAGTGACCCCAGTCTTTTTTGTTTTTTTCCAGAACAGAGAAACCATTTCAGCAGAAGGAGTTAGAGACCCACAGCTGGTCTCTCCCATCCTCAGCAAGTGGCTGTGGTGATGTGTCACCTGCTCCAAAACTTGGAGCTTGGGCCAGATCCCTGCCCTCCACAAACCAGAGCTCACCCAGAACCTGACCCATCTCTTCTTCTAGGAGCTACTACAGGATCTCCACAAACGCCAGGAGTTGCTGTTCATAAGGAGCTTGCTGGGCATTTCTGTCTTTGGGCAAGTGAGGTACTTGAGTGCAGCAACTCTTCTCAATCACCTTTAGTTCCTTCCCTAAGGATCACATATGCCTGAAGCTCTTCTTAGAGCGGGCCCACAAGGTGCAGGGGAAGTTTTGCAGGGAACGTGGCTGCTCCTCACACCCCCAGGTGCCTGGAACACGGCGGAACCTGCGGCTGCAGCAGGACCAGCACAGCTGCCAGCCAGCACCTGCCAGAGCCTCCTCGCCCACCACGCTGTGCATGCACAGGCTGCAGAGAGCCCAGCTCCCTCCCTTCCCACCCTGCCGAGCCCAGCACAGCGGTCAAGAGTCCCAGAAGCTTCCAAGCAAACAGCAACGACTCAAAAAGCAAACACTCTTTGAGTGAAATGCTGTTAAAAGTATCCAAAAAAGCACTTTGGGTAAATGTTTCTAAGCTTCCCCAAAACAGCTTTAAAAACTTGTGTGTGTTTTCCTGAATTGTCAAGGGAAGACGTGAATCCTGACCTTAAAGGAATGAAAGGCTGTGGTCACAAAACAGCCTCAAACAGTCCCAGCCCTCAGCTTCCCTGTGTTTTGTATGCTTCTAATCACCATAATCTTCACAGGACTCTCCTTAACAGCATCCTGACACAGTTAATGCAAGAACCATCTCTTCAAGTTCCAGATTTAATCAGTAGGAACCCTGAGAGCTGTGCCATGAAAAAAGACTTAGGGAGCAAATGAGCAGTTGAGGAAACACCAGGTCTGCTGGCCCCAGTCTCCAGAAAGCACAATATCATTACACCAAGCCCACTTCCCTGGAAATTACCACTGTTCTTGGCATTTGATGAGAGAAAGAGCCCAAGACTGACCAGGTCAGCTTCTAACAGTGAATAAATCCAAGCAGAAGATGCTGTTAATCTCCACAGTACAAAGACAACTGAAGTTTTACTTCCTTTCCACTCTATCACATTATTTTTAGCAACTCTTGAACCAGACTAGTTGGAGTGAACTGGTGGTGGGGAAGAGAATCACTGGTTTCATCTGAGCCCTAGAAATGCTTGAGAGAGTCAAAGTTACAGAAGTGAAAAATAATGAAGATAACAGTCTGTATCTTGAGGGTGATCTTTGTCTGTCAATGTCCATTT
Organism: Setophaga petechia; assembly: GCA_024362935.1. Taxonomy (NCBI): domain Eukaryota; kingdom Metazoa; phylum Chordata; class Aves; order Passeriformes; family Parulidae; genus Setophaga; species Setophaga petechia. The sequence goes on along the minus strand of JANCRA010000094.1, from coordinate 1,962,398 downwards.
CTTCCCTGAAAACCAGAAAATTCCACTTTACAGATGAGGGAGAACAACTGAGCCCAGCCAGGTAACTGCAAGTGGGAATGAGAGGAAGGCAGCAGCGGGACGTGGAAAGCCTGCTCACAGCCAGTGCTGGGAACAGCACCCAGGACAGACCTGGAGCAGCACCGACCCCTCACAGTGCTTGGGAAGCAGGGCTGCTCCTAGGGCTTACACACTTGTGTTTTCTCCAGCCTGTTACTGAGATACTTCACAATGGAGAGGGAAAACAAGCGGGGAGATGATTGCCAAGCCCTGCTGCCTCCGAAACTGCTGCAGCTGCCCCAAAAGATGGGTGACATCAATCACAGGGAGGCAATTCTTGGTGGCTTTGGTCCCGGCTCACTCTCAGGGCTGACTCCTGCCCCACGCAGCTGAACATTGCCACTGTCCAAGCGCTTTGCAAAGGTAGCATCCCTGAATCCACACCACCAGAGGCTGTCCCTTAGAACAGCAGCTTGGAGCCTGTCCGGAGACCAGAGAACGTGTTGCACAGTGACTGCATGTGAAATCAGTAAGAGAACGGAAGGAAACGGAGTTATTTCTCTAGTTTCTCTCCCCAGCTGGGCGCAGGTTACACAAGTTCCACATTCCGCTCCTCCCAACTCCTCCTGCAGTTCCACCTGCAGCGCCGGCCTGCTGCAGCCCCGCAGCTCCCCGGCCTCCCCTGCCCGGCATTACTCACCGACAGCACCTGGATTTACCGGTCTCGAGAAGCGCGGCTGCCCCATGGGCTTCTGTTCAGAGCGCTCTCCGGGAGGAGGTGGGAGGAGAACAGAGGAAAAGTCCCCGCGGAGAGCACTTCACCCCTGAAAGGGCAAATCCACACTCCGGGGAGGAAGGAGCGGCCGGGCAGGCCCTGCCGGCTCTCAGGCCACGGGGCCCGACGGTCCGGCCCCGGCCCCGCTCGCCCCGCGCCCCATGGCCGGGCACTCGAGCCTCGTCTATCGCGAAGCGGCCGCGGCAGCTCCCTCACGCAGGAATGCCTGTCATTCCAGAGCCGGGCTGGCTGCGGCGGAGCTCAGGAAGGGGAGGAGACAGCAGCAGGACCCAGCCACTGAGCTGCACACTCCAAATTACCAACACCCCTCGCTCCTTCCCCGCGGCCAGTCCAGCAAGGAGGGAGGAAAGCGGGAGCGAGGAGGAGCGCAGAGTGTTCTCAGGGATGGGCTTGGAGAACCCACGCACAGCAGCACACCAAGGGGCTTCACCTCCCAAAATGGCATGAAGGGATTCCCAGCCTACCTGTGCCAGCGAAACACAAACAAGGCACTCAGGGATCACACGGCCGTTCTCTAAGTGCTGTGGGAGCTGCATTACCCCCGAGCAAAGGGAATTTCAAAGACAGCCTGAGCTGATATGCATCTAGCCAAATGTAAAAATACAATTTCATGCGATTCCCCTCTCCACTAAAGTTACCAGGAAGCATGTCTTCTCCTGTAATTTAAATTTAACAATGGAAAATTTAAATTTAACAAGGAAAGTAAAAGTTTAGTTTCTATTCATGTGTCACAACTTGATGGTTAAGGTAACAAACATCCCCCTCAGCCATCTGCCTCACAATAAAAGATCTCCAAAGTTTAAATGTGTCCATTTGGATTCCTTCATTTATCATTATAATTTGGGTTAGGACTTCTGTGAACCTACAGTTCGTTTACCCTATACAACCTACAACAGAGAAGCAGGAAAATCTTTATTAATTCATTTAAAGTAGGGCTGTGGTGCTGAGGAGCAAAGAGATACAGATCTGTGTTTCAAACTGCAGCTGGCTCTGGCCTTAAGCATCATTCAGGAGTACCAGCCACTCTCTCCTCATTTAGGGGAGAAAGCAAAGCCCCACCAGAAAACAGCTGTCAACATGCACAAAGCACCACAAACCCAAAAGTAACACCAGCATCATTATTTTCAAGGGAACTCATGGCCAGAAAAACCCATCAGTCCATCCTTCAGCTCCACATCTGAAAGGAAAGGTGCAAATTCTGTCCCAGAAAACAAAACATCAAAAAACATTCCTGTCTCAGCTGCAGCCTGAGGTCAGAGCATGAGAGGAGCTCCTAAGAAACCCTCTGCTTTCCGAGGGCTTTGTTTCACCACTGGGGAAAAACACAGGACAAAGCAACCTGCCCTTGTCCCACAGGACATCCAGGATAAAGGAAAACCAACACTTCAAGCAAGGAAGAGTAATAAATGGCAAAAATTCCCATAATAATGAGAAAGACCATCTGACTTTGCTGCACAGCAACCAGAAGAAACCAGAGCAACTGTTTTACTCCTCAGGGACAGGTGATGACTTTCTTAAGATGAAAAAGTTGGAATAGCAAAAAGTTTTCTAAAGGAGAGCAAAATGGGAAACAGCTGATTGTCCCTTCAGCATCTTCTTTTAAAATACAGTAACGAAGAAACACCAGTTACATGAAAATTTTATGTGATTTAAGGAGAGGCAGTTGGCTGAAATAAAACCAAAACAGGCAGCAAACACTCAAACATGGGGTACATGGTCTTCTTCTGAAGTTTCATTTCCTCTCCATCCAGCCCAGCATCCCATTAAACCCCTGGCACTTCCATGTTAATAATCTGTTTATATACATTGTAAAAGGAACGCTTCTGTATTGTTTCATTTTAAAATCTAATGAAAGCCATGAGCCCAGCATGAGCTGCTCTAATAAAGGCAGTGCTGTTCACATTTCGGTTCACACCGACGTGAAATGCTGCATTCACCCAGGGTGACTCAGACATTGGTGTTCCATGATTCAGCCACAGGAACATTAAAAAGGACTCCAGCATTATCCCATCCCTGCCGATGGAGCTGCTCAAAACCAGCGATACTGGGCGTTTTCCTTCAGAGCTCGTCAGCAGAGAGCCAGCAGGAGCTGCAGGGCCTTTGGGGCTCCTTCACCGGGGGAGATGCACCCACTAAAATCCCCATGCAGGGACCCCCTCACCAGGAGGGCAGCACCGTGACTCTGGATGTGTTTCATGGAATTTCGGAATGCTTTGGGTTGGGAGGGACCTCAAAGTCTCTCTCACGTCACCCCTGCCATGAGCAGGGACGCCTTCCACTACACCAGGTGACTCCAAGCCCCGTCCAACCTGGCCTGGAACACTTCCAGGGGGAGGCAGCCACGGCTTCTCTGAGAAATCCATTCCACTCCCTCACCACTCTCACAGGGAAGAATTTCTCCCATCTGACCCTACTCTGTCAGTTTGAAGCCATCTCCCCCTGTCCTGTCACCCCAGGCCCTTTGAATAGTTTCTCTCCACCTTTCCTGCAGGCTCCTTCCAGGTACTGAAAAGCCACAATTAGGTCACCCCAGAGCTTCTCTCTTCCAGGCTGAACAACCCCAGCTCCCTCAGCCCTTCCTCTCAGGAGAGGTGCTTCTGCCTTCTTATCAGTTTGGTTTCACCACAGTTTTTGTTTTCAGCTTTGGAAGAAGAAAATTTAAAAAATTTTACATGATCACATAACAGCTGTGTCTGCCCAGAGAGATGAACCCTTCTGAGCAGGGCAGCAGAGCAGGGGCAGCAGGCAGGGAGTCTGAACAAATGAGCACAACGTGACGCTCTTCCTTTCCCCTTACAGGGAACGAAAGGCCAGCGTGCAAGTGGAAAATGGGTTATTTATAAGGCAGCTGGCATCACATTGTTAACGTCCTGCAGACTTTGATGGTTCTGATGAGACAAATGGAGCTGGACTGCTCCTACACCACATGACTTCCTTCAAGCTTCCTGTGACATTTCCAAGAGGGAAACTCCTGTTTCCCAGAGCATTCCAGTCAGCCAGCACGGTGCTCCACCTCAGGCAGCGAAGGGCAGCAGGGCCAGCACGTCAGGGGCTGGTGCCACCAGCCCTGTGCTGGGAGGGTGAGCACGCCATGGCCCACAGCAGCCCAGGTGCTGACTGGATGGAGCACAGCTGGAGCCAGAGGCTGCTGTCCAAGGAGCTGACCGGCAGCCCTTTGGGAAGGTGAGGCCGGGCTCCTGGACAGCCCTGTGGTCACTGCAGGCGGCCGAGCACAAGGAACGGGCTCAGAAAGTTGTAACCAAACTGGGCTTTGAGCCCAGGGGAGCTTAAGGCAAAAATACCCCCCAGCCTCATTTTCCAGGGGAAACACAACTTCCATTGGAAGTGAGCTTTAGCCAGTACTGGAAAAGCCTCCCCGTCTCCTCACCACTCCCTGCAATTACAACACAGGCCAAGCATTTTCTTGTTTACTAGTGAGGGAATGCTGAGGAATGTCATCTTGACAAAATTAAAGATTCAGTCACATCTTGGCTAACTTGACTAACCCTAATTTGATCACTATGGTGATTCATGGCTTTGCCATCTCAAGGCAAGGGAAACTCCAAAGCTGATGAAAAACTTTTTGGAGCACCTTGAAGCAGCATTAAAAGAAAGTCTGGTCAGAAGCCAAAGGAAGCATACATATAGGATACATTCCAGCACAGCATCAGGCATTAGCAAAGCATCAGCATGTTCCCAACAGGGAAGCATTAGGAGGCAGGATACCCATCTGCCACTTCCAGCTACATTATTAGGAACGCATTAGGCAAAAACACTGAGAAGAAAATCACATTAATTATTGCATTGTTTAGAGAAGAAGCAGGAATGGCATTTAGCTTAACTCATGTTTAACCCTCTCCTGCAGCAAAAACTCAAGATACTCAGAGAAAAATGTATAAACTGACATCACCTGAGGCCCCCCATTTCAAAACATGGGGATCAAAATATACTCCCCTCCTTCCAAAGCACTGCCCAGCACGAGTTTTTAGAGTTGGCCCAGCACAGCACACAGTGCTCTTCCCAAGAGTGGCTGCTGCACAGTCACATCCATCACAAACAGCCTTACAGGACAAACACGACTCTTAAGGCTTTACAGCTCTGTGCAGACATTATCCAACATAAACAAGTCCTCCAGCAGAGTAAGTACATCTATGCCACTTATAAAGCCCATGGGACAAACTCTGTTTTGCATAACATTGCAAGTTAATAACAAAAGCTAACAGCAAAAATATCAGTAAATATGAAACCTCTAAATTCAAATGAAATTGCAATGAACCCTGAGAGGTAGGAGTATATTTTACTCTAAGTCAGTCTTCAGTGTATAGGTCAAGGTCCACAGACTCATGATCCCAATTTTCTCTTCCTACCTCTAATCCTTCAAGATGTCAAACTTCAGCTGCAAGCCTCTCTGCTCACACAGTAACTGGAAAGAAAGGCAGCAAGATTCCTCCATAAAAGTTGTTTCCTCTTTTAAAGGTTTCACAAAAATCTCAGTAAATGGATTTGCTCTTCATACCCAAAGCTGAAACTGCAGCAAACACCTTTGCTCTGCCAACCCAACGGGCTTGCAGCGGCCCCACTGCACCAATAATCCAAATTATCCTTCAACACCTCCAGCTCTCCAGTCTGAAGTTACATTTTTTCCAAATTACTGCACAAGCCAGGCAGTGCCAGGGCATCCTACCACCCCTCACTCGCCTGGCTCTGCTCAGGGAAGCTTACAAAAGCGCCTTGGTTTAGTTTTTGGGGAACACCCAATTTTCTGCACCTGCTCTGCTTTAATTATTGACTAGGCGAGGAGCTCCTGATTAAAATGCAAGGCAAGTCTGGCACACAACCTCAGCTTCTGATCATCGCCCGCAGATACAGTTGGAACAGAAACCCAAATTCCCTGCCACAGCTCAGGAATTAAAAGAAAGGGTGGATCAGTTTCACTTGGGGCACTCAAATTCAGCAAGGAAAATACTTTTTGTACCCTTGCAACTGAAAACTCTCACAACATTTGAAATTTTAAACCACAGCTTTAGGTTCACACACAGAGAGAAGGTTTAAAAGCTTCCTTTCAATTGTACTGTGTTTTTACAAGCCATTTCTGCCAGAGTAAACCAAACAGGTAATTACAGGTCTGACCTCCTTCTATTGCACAAATATGCCTTTGGAAACAACGTGGATAAATATTTGCCCAATACAAGAAGACAACTCCAAGAGGAACCATTCCAGTTTATCAACTCCGTGATTCATGTTGATACAAGCTTTATTCTCTATTTAAGGAACAAGATAACGCTTAGGAAGTGCATCTGCCCAAATTATGTTCCACAGATCTGCCACGGGCCACCCTAAACAGTGGCACAGGCAGAGCTCGGGTCACACCCAGACAAGAGCCACCAGCAAGACAGGGAGTGAACTTCCACTCCAGACACTGCCCCTCGCCAGGCTGGAGACAGAAACACGAGGGAAACCTTGCTGCTCATGTGAATAGAGCAGGGCCGGGGCTGGGCTGTGTGACAGCCCGTTCTTCCCCTCAGAACTGGGGACATAATCATGGAGGCCCAAAGGAGCTGGAAACAAACCGAGAGCACTCCACCTGCCCCCTCAGCCTCATCCTGAAACCCCAACCCCAGACGCTCCTGTTTTCTGCCAGAACTAAGAGAACTTGGGGAAACAAGGTGCTGGCAGCCACAGCCACCAGGAGCCATCCAGGAAAACGGCACAGAAATCAGACAGGATGATTGTCCCAAACCTTGAGCCCCCAAACCCAAGGCTGTTCATGCATCACGCTGACTCACAGCAGCGCAGGGACAATGCCATGGGAATTGTTTACAGGGTCAAGGTCCTTTCGTAGAATTCAAGGAAACGTCAAGAGATGAGATAACATCAACAGTTCTAAGGTACAGAATCCTAACCTTGTAGGAACCTATTTCTCCCTGAGTTGCTCCCCTCTCACACATTCCCAGATTCCTCATTTCACCTCATTCCCTTCATCCTGTGTCTGTAGAGAACTGGCAGCAGTGTGGTACACAAACATTATGGTGTATAAACAGATATTAAACTGTTTCTCTGTGCACTTTGGGTTTGAAATCAGGGATTTTCTCTTGTGCTGAATTCCCATCTCAAAAAGCTTGTGGAAGGTGCTGACTCCTTTGCAGTGAGAATTATCCCCTGAGGTCCCTGGAATTACAGGCGACTGCAATGCCATCTAAATCTGTCACCTTATCAACAGCAGGGCTGGCTGGCCTCTGGGCACTTAAACTGGCCCAACATCCAAGGTGGCCCCGTGGCTACACCAGCCCCCACATCCTCCGGGTGCCTTCACTGAGACAGCCCAGACACTTTGTCATTAGCAACCCTGAGGGCTGTTTCTGCAGTAAATGAGCTCCTTGGATCTTCCAAAACAATTCTCACCTTCCTCAAGGGAACAGAAAAGAATAAAAATAAAACCTCACCAAAAAATCTGCAGTTCTTAACAAGATCAGCCCTTAAAAAAACAAAAAAAAAAAAAAAAAAGAGAGAATCAAAGCTTGGAAATGAAAAGCTGACTTATCCTTTAATAACAGAACTTTCCTGTATTTATGGAGATTTCTGGTTTGGCACAAAAACATCTCCTCATTTAGTGGGTGTTATAAGTATCACTTCCATATTCTGGTGATGCTGAAACCAAGAGGCCTGGTTTAGTGGTAAATGAGCAGAGAAAAACACTTTCCATGACTTTGAAACCCAAATTCTAGCTCTCACTGGGGTGTAGGGCTTCACCTCTCCACGGCAGTCACTGTGTTCTGTGCTGCTGCAGCCACTGCTGGAGCTCGCCCTGGCAGTGCGAGCACCATTGCAGCTCACTCAAACCCTGCACAGCAGGCTGGCCAGCACAGCCTGGAGTGTGTGCCAGCAGGAAAACCACCTGGCTGGAATGGCCAGTGCCTCAACCAGGGCTCTTCTGTCCTCCTTCCAGGATCATTTTGGCTCCCGGTTTTCCTGACAGTAGTTACCTTGCAATTTATCCCACTGCTTAAAACCAAGCTACAGATACAGATAATCCCTTTTAAGCACCCCACCCCACTTGTGTTTAGAACAAATCACCACAGGCTATCACGAGTGCAAAATGTGATTTTCAAGCCAGAACTAATTATTCTCTGCAAATATGATGGCCCAGAGTAGTCTCCATCACAGAACAACATCATCTCCCTCAAAGGCAGATCCCTGATGCCAGGAAGGCGTGACACAGGCAAGTCTCCTTTTAAACTTGTCCTTGTTCTTCAGTTCTGTTCCTAAACATCTGTTCAGGGATGGCTTAAGAGATCCTTGCTGTGGAGGAGTGAATGGCTTCAGGAGGCAACAGGGTGTTCATTGTCAAACTCATTAAAAAATAACCCAGCACTGCTGCAATACGCTGCCCCAGACACCACCTCCCAACATTAACTCTAGGAAGCCTGATCAATACTTTATCCTGAGAAGGAACGTAAGAAAAAGCCTGAACACGGCAAGGGTGCCAGACTGACACACATAATCCCATTAGAGTTATCCAGAGCACTCAGTTTGCTCAGTATCTGAGAGATAACAGGATTAACTCCATGTTCAACATAATTTCAGTGTAATAATTGCAGAATCACTCCTACAGCCCAAATGTCATTGATTCAGCAGGGGATTCCCATCACCCCCCTACGAGTTCCAGCCTTGAAAGCCCCTTCATTAGCGTCAGCATCTTAAGTTAATTACTTGGAGAGATTTTCCTTTCCTCTCCCAAAGCAAAATGTAACTTAACCCCTGCAACCTACAATGCTCGTGCAGAACAAACCCCTGTCTTCCCTCCAGGAAGGGACTCTGTTTATTTTTCTAATCACCACTTCAGTTTCTAAGAGTTAATGTTAAGACCAAAGAGCTGGAGGGGAGAAGGGCAGGTTTTTTCATAATTTTGGTTGAATTTCAACAAAAAACATGACGAAGGCCGGTTATAGTCCTCTCAAAGATCAAGGTTCAGCCCCAGATCCCGGCCTAACTCTGCCTTCCTGGGGAGAGGGGGTTGATCAGCCGGCCAGGATCACCACAGAGCCTCCAGGAGCGTTTTCCTTGCCAAGCCATGACTTGCTGCTCGCCTTGGAAATGAGTCCCTTAGAGCAGTGGGGCTGGGGAAGGACAGGGAAAGCTCACAAAGCAAACAGCACAGAGAGCTGCTTCCGACCGTTCGGGAACAGAGCACAGGAACCTGACGTGTTTGTATAGGGGATTTTCTCATGGAGTGCAGAACACGATTAAATTCTACCTTTCAAGTGCAGTGGGAGGCTGTGCTACACCAATTAGGCCAGTGCTGCTCACACGGTGCCAAATCAGACCCCACCACACTGCCCATGAAGGCCAGTGTGCACAGCCACTGCTTGGCTGCACTGTCATGGTTCGTCTCTTCTATCCCCCCAAAGAGGACAGGGAGGGGAGGGGGAAATTCTCCTACAGAAATTCAATTCACAAAATTCTGGAATGGTTTGAGTTGAAAGGGACCCTCAAACTTATCTCGTTCCACTCCCTACCACAGTTCACTATCCCAGGGTGCTCCCAGCCCCGTTCAAGCCGGCCTTGAACACCTGCAGGGATGGGCAGCCACAGCTTCCCTGGGCACTCTGTGCCCGGGCCTGCCACCCTCACGGGAGGATTCGCTCCCAGCACCGCGCCCAGGCCGCCCCTGGCAGCGGGGACCGAGCCCCGGCCCTGGCCCCCGGCCCCGCGCGCCCTCTGGCGGCCACGGCGCAGCCCTGCGGCCCCCGGAGCCCGCGGGGCGCGTTCATCGCACAAATCTATCACAGCCCAGACAGCGCATCCTCCAGAAACCCTAACATCCCCGCTCCGCACAGCGGGACAAACTCAGGCTGGGTTCAAAAGCCATGTTCTCCCGAAGCAAGTCATGGTTATCCACTCATTCCACACAGCTGGATGGGCCCAACCTGTAAAAAAGCCACCTGGTATCTCTGGTTTCTTGTTTGTTTCAGGATACAAAAGACACCTTCAGCAGCCAGAGCCAGGGCTCCTTTCCAAGACAAAGGAGAGCCAGGCAGATAAAGTGGTGATGTCAGCAGTGACAACATCCAAATGTTCACACTGGGGCTGCACCTCGGGATCAGCCTGAGAGTAGCTTTGTGCAGCCAACAGCTCAGCTAACACTGGCAGCCACAGCTCACAAAGGCAGCAAGATAATGAGAACATTCGGTATTTTGTTTTTAAAAGACCAGGTTTACCACTCAACCTGGACACATTGCTCCTGTGTGAAGAAACAGTAATAACAAAAGTCACATTTATACTAAACCTGCTCGTCTCTGGTTCCAGGCAGGCTCCTCTTCTATTCCTAAACCAAATAAAAGAAGCTACTAAAATCCCTGGACAAAATTTACAGGCAGTGTTCCAGGAGCAAGGTGAATTTAAGGTCCAACAAGTTGAAAGGAAAACTAGAAACTCTGGAAACCTACTGCCCTGCTCCTTGCCCTACTTACTGAGCCACAGGAACTCCACACTCACTGTTTCACAGCAAATCACCCTGAGTTGCCCAGAGGATCGACTGCATGTCCTACAAGGCCTTATCTCTTCACACAAGGAATAAGATTGTTCAATTCTGTCATGAAGCATTTCAGCAAAGACATTGCTCACTCAACATCAACCTCTGCTGCTATCTTGCTCCAACAGCCTGGAGGCCGAGGCATCTCCATCCCAGCACATCCACAGCTGAGCCAGGAAACCACAAACCCAGCAGAATTAACCTCTGCTTTCCCCCAGCCAGAGATATGGGGACAAACTACAAGACCACCTTCAAAAGTCACTCAAAATGGGGTGTCACAGAATTACGAGGTCTCTGGCAGGTCAGCAAATAATCTCTGTAAAACATTTGGCTCGTAGCTCAGGAGGGAAAGGCAGCAAGAGTTCAGACACCTCCTCAACTTGTTCAGGGAGGAATTATTGGGTATTAATTTTCAGAAATGCCACGCTAACTAGATGGATGGCTGAGCTGAACCACTTGCAAATACAGCAGCCAGAAAAACAGCACCAACATGCCATCGAGTGCCCCAAGCACCCTGACAGCACTCACTACATTAATTAACACTAAGAGCTAGAACAAATTTAAGAACAAAAGGATGTCAGGATAACGTCTCAAAGTATTTTGCTAACCTGTCAAGTGCACTCGACTTATTTCCAGTAATGCTTTCAGGTAGGTAAGGAAATGCTCTGTGCTGCACCTTGTTTAGAAGACAAATGCTTTCCACTGAGATCAGTTCCAGACTCTGGTAGCCTGCCTAAGGAACAGCAGGAATTTGCCTTTCTACCTGCCTGCAAGTCAGTGCACATCAAGGCAGGGTTGTGAGCAAATTTTAAGCTGCATACCTGTTCTAGAATACCATGTATGGACAGCTCTGAAACTTCACTGCAGCTGCCTGGAGACCTGGCTTCCACTCGTCCTCAGGGATGAACATGAATTAAAATCTGAAGACAACAGCAAATTTCATTTTTAATTAGCCAGGGCAGCGAGCCAAGGAAGGCTCCCCCAGCCACCCACGGCTGGTGGAGGCTGACAGCTCAAAAGGATTTACACTTCCCTGTGCATTCCCAGTGGCCATCCCAAGCACACCAGCTCAAACAAGCGCCAGCCATGCAGCACTGTGAGTGCAGTTAATATCCAACCAGGGAAGGACAGCAATGCACACAAAGCACCAGGCTTGAAGGGAACAAAGGGCACCGACTGGGACTTCAGCTCAGCTCCATCTTACCTCAGCTCCGGGATCAACCCAGCAGTCCTGAGCTTAGCACTTGGAGAACAAATAGCCATAAAAGCAGAGAAATTTCAAGGAAATTATAGTAAAAGATCCATCTTTTTATTTTGTCTTTCATACAGGGCTCTTGGCTTCCAGCATTAAGGAGGTAAAGCTTCATGACCAGCCATGGGGATTGTCTGTGCATGCAAAGCTCCAGGACGGATCCTCCATCCTAAACTGGCACTGCTCAAGTTGCTCAGAGGGAATGGGGAAATAACTTCAGTAAAGTTGGCAAAAAACAAACAGAACATGAAGCTTTTCACATCCCAGCGCTCATCAAAATACGCACTCTCAGAAACCTCAAAAGGCTCCAGCTCTGTGTCTCACTGATCTAGCCAAAAAATGGGGTTCAACTGCCCGTGAAAAGGGACACAAAGCTTTGTGATGGGAACAGAGGTGGCTGGTGACAGTCCCAGCCCTGGTGAATGAGGAGAGCTCACTGACCACAGAATGGCTGGGGATGGGAGGGACCTTGAATATCTCTTGAATATCTTGTTCCAGCCCCTGCCATGGCAGGGACACCTTCCACTAGACCAGGTTGCTGAGAACCTCTTCCAACCTGGCCTTGATGTTGCTCAAAGCCATCCCAGTAACTGAGGGTCCAGAGACTGAGAAGTGGCCCTGCTCTGCTGTGTCCCAGGGCTGAGTAGGAGCTGCCACCTCCCCAGGCACTGCTCCAGCCTCGGCTGCCAACGCCACTCGCTTCACCTGCCACCCCCTCCACAAGTCACCTTCTGGAATTAGCCTGCCAGAGCAAATCAGAAGGGAAAGCAATCACCACAGATTAAATGTGCACCTTACAGCCTGACAAAGAGGGGGCACAGCAGTTCTTGCCACCAGGACTACAAGCACATTTATGCAGGAGCTCTTGGCTTGCAGATGATCTAACCAGGCCACTGGGTCCCAACACACCAGCTCTGTATGAAGCCAGAAACTGGCCTTCATCTGCCTCACCAAGCACACTGCCCTGCTGACAAGTACAGCCATTCCCAAAGCTTTCAGGATGGCATCATGACTGCACAGAGTAACCCAGAAATATTATTTACGAGTTAGAATCACCAACTGCAGTGTCACAGGCCGGAAGATGTGAGGCCAATATGCTGTGTAGATACTGCTTTCCATGGTACAGGCAAGAGCTTTCATGCAAACCTCATGTCAATGGCAGGGAAAAAATGGGCATTTAACTCCTTTCTTGTAGCCATTTTAGGCAAACAGACAGAAGAGTTCTTCAAGGCAGTCTCTAAGCAAAAACTGTGTGAGTTTTAGTTACAACCACATCCTTGCATCAGTTAAACCTACCAGCAATGAATTAGATTGCTTCAGGGCAAGCACTACACACTGCCTAAAGCAAGAGATTTAAATTTTAATTAAAAAAAAATAAATCCTGTGTCTTCTGCAACACAGAGCAGCCTAAAGGAATAAATAGAGAACAACAGGAACAACCAGAAGCTGATCCTCCTTTATGCCTTGCCATGTGCTTGGTTCAAACCAGCTCATTGCTTCTGGTCTCTTCCTTATTAAGAAATGGGATGTTACCTGTTTTCAAGAACTCGGGATAGCCAAGAGACCAGTATTCCACGTTGCACAGATGGGAGATTCCAAAAAAGACCTTCCATATGTACAGAGCTTCAGTCAGATCTGGTCCACACCACAGTACAAATGCAGCTGCCAGACTACATCATTTCCTAATCACCTTCTACACTTGAAATGAAGACACCAAGTTTAAAGTGATCAGCTCTTTATGATGCATAGCCAAGGAGGACGGGTCAGCTCCATAATCTGTGGTGAGGTACCCAAGACTGTACTCACCGGCGTTCTCCTCCATTCCTCTTGTACACTAGAGTCCAGAGAAACTCCTACAAAAACAGGAAACAAAGTCAACACACAAATTAACATTCCAACTGTGAATAAAGCTCAGATTTAGTTTTATTTCTCTGTCAGCTCTGCTCAGCCTACACAAAACCAGTGTGGAGGGAACCTAGAGCAGCAATCCTGCCCCAAACTAGGAAGACATTGTCACCCCTCATGGAAGGCGTAAGAAGCTTCTAATTGCACACATGCTGTGATGGAAAGAAAAGAGAAACAAAATTAAGGTGACATAATTACAAGGCAGAAATATTTGTTCCCAGGGAAAGCATTCCACATCTGCCTCTTGAGGAAGGGATGTGCCTGCTGTAAAAGGGAACAGCCTACTGCTTATCTAGCAAAGGCAGCACAGCACGTGCACAGGAAGTATTTCAGATGTCACACAGCTTCAAGGCACTTCTGAACATACTGGGGTGGGGAACACAAAAAAAAAAGGAACCAGGACTTCAGTAAAGACATTTTTTTTCTGGAGAAAGTTCTGAAATGAGATGCCAGGGGAACTAAGTTTGGGGAAATCACAATGTGTCTTGATTTTGACAGATTCTGCAGCACAGTAAAAACAGGGTCAGTATTTTAGAAAAAGGGAGGTTCTGTCCCCAAAATCTTGCAGTTCAAACTTAGACAACCACAACTGGACATGTCAGCAGGAACAGCATGGGGTGACTAGGGAAGAACCACAAAATCAGGCTGTTCCAGTGAAGCCAGCCTTTATCCACAGCCCACTTCAGCCTAACCTTCTCCTCGTGAAGCCCAGGCCAGCTCATCCCCTTTGGCCCCAGCACAAAGCACAGTTTGGTGGCTTTAGTTTAACATCACATCAGCTCCTCATCTTCATGTGACAGCATGCTGAGTGTGCAGCACGTGCTCAGCCTGTTCAGGAGCATCCCAGGGCTGCAGTGTCAGCAGGGACAGCCACAGCACACCATCCATGGAAGCTCTGCCAGAGGGGCTGTCCAGCTTTGCTTTGCTCAGCTGTGGGGGGAAATGCTTCTTTGGATCAGAACACCATGCTCCAGGCTCCTTCTCTCTGATGTGGCTCCAATTCCATCGCAGCGATGCTCTCGGAATGGAAGGGGGAAACACCTCAACAGAGCCATTAAACCCTCAAAACACAATTGGGGATCACAGCTTTAAACAGCTTAGAAAAGGGAACAGGTATCTGCACAGGCTCCTGGGCAGCGAACGAGTGGATCAAGAACATCAGAAGGTTTTGATTTCAGAGGCAGACAGCCACAAGCTGCTCAGGAAACACCCTCAGTCTCTCCAGTCTAATCCATCAGCACTGTTAAAGCACAGCTTTCACACGCCTTTGGATGCATGGTTTGGTGCATCCACGTGTCGCATCAAGGACACCACTAGCAAGAACTGGAATGAATGAAGCCCAGAATCATTCAAGCTGGGAAAGCCCTCTAAGATGATTAAATCCAACCACTAACCCGTGTCCTCAAGTGCCACACCCACACACTTTTGACCGCTTCCAGGAATCCTGACTCCAACGCTGCTCTGAGCAGCCTGTGCCACGGCTTGACAACCCTTTTGGTGAAGAAATTTTCCCTGATATCCAAGGAAACCTCCCTGACACAACTTGAGGCTGTTTTCTCTTATTATCCTGTCCCTTACTCCCTAGGTGCAGAGCCTGCCCCTCACCTGCCCCAGTCTGCTGCCAGGGAATGCTCCCCCACTGAAGGCAGAGCCACCACCATCCCTGCCTGCCCTTTCAAGCACGCCCTGGTGGCAAAGGAAAGCAGGAGGGAAACTGAAACCACACCTCAAGGCCTGCTTGGACCTCAGCACAAACGACAGCAGTGCTCCCAGTGCTCCCCAGGAGCTGGGGCTGATCTGCCCTTCACGGGCATTGCTGCACAGGCTGGGCTGAGCTCTGCACGGCAAGGGGCACATTTGTGCCTGGAATACTGATCCTGGCAGCAGCCACTGCTGCACGCTCGCTGTGCACACCCAGACATCTGTCACTGCCCACGGGCACAGCTGGGAGCACCTCAGCCCGTGCTGGGAGGCTCTTTCTGAGCAGAACACTAAATCCACAATACCTGGTTATCAACAGAACCAGCACAAAAGGCACACTGGGGAAAAAAATAACGCCAGGGTAGAGGAAGAAGGAGCAAAGTCTGCATTCCCACAGCATTGCCTGCACTAAGGAACAGGCACTCCCACCAAAGAATGGATTAAGCAGTGCAGATCCTGCTGCCAGCATTAACTACGAGTGGCTAACTGGAAAGCTGTATTCTGGAATGATATTTGAGATAACCCACTCCACAGAACAGACATTTGCTTTTATCCCCTACTGTCACAGGTTTCCCAGATACCTACTTCTGAGAAAACGTGGCTTTTTCATTTCCTCTAGCATGACATGCCACAGCTCTCTGAATATTCACATCCTCTGAGTGCCCTACATTCCCTGTGCCTGACAGCTGTGTGGAATTCCTGCTCCTGAGAGCCCTGTTGTGGGCACAGCTCAGGACTCTCCCCTGCCCCTCTGGTACTCAGGCCACCACAGCAGCAGAACCAAGTCTTTGTCTGCCTCGAGACTTCAAACACTTTACAGCTTTTTCCCCAGCTCTTTGTACCACTCTAAGAATATATTCCTGTTCCACTGACCCGGCTCTGAACTCCTGCAGAAAGGCATGGCTTCTTTCCAGCTCAGCAGCTAATCCACACACAATAGAAAAGGACTGTTTCACAGCAGTGCTGGAGTGTTTTCTACCCTGTTTCTTCAGTCTTAACACACTCCCTGTGCACAGGGAATTTTGTCTTTCCCAGCTCTGCCCATGTGCTCAGCTCTGTCACATTCTCTCCCAGCAACACAAACCAGCCCAATTCCAGGTTTTGGATCTCCTGCCATGCCCTCCTACCCATGCCTTGCACCAGCACCAATGCAGCTGCTCTGGAACACTCAGGGCTGACCTGATGCACACCAAGCACATCCAGAGGAGTGGGCTGGGCATGGCAGGACCTCGACAGGACCACGAAGCTGCACTCCAAGGTGCCACTGTTTGCTCCAGCCTTGGGCAATCCACATCCACGAGCTTTACTGAATGCCCTTCTGCAGCTTCCCTCCCTCCTCATCATCTCATTTTTAGCAATCCTTACCCAGACCTCTGGAATATTAAGCATTCAGTTTCCTTCAGAACGAAGCTTATTAGCTGGACCCCTCTGTCCTCACTGCTCATCTCCTCCAGTAACATGAACAGCTTCCCTCAAAAGACTACAGCACATTTCCAAAAGTCCAGCTGAAACCTAAGCCAATGTTGGTTGTTTTTCCCAACTAAACTAGAAAACTGACAACTCTTCCAAGCAGAAGTGGCACATTACTTCTCCACAGTGGCTGCCAACAGGCTTGCCTTAGGCATGGAAACGCAGTTTCCATGCTGGCTCAGCTCTAAATCACCATCCCAGACAGGGACACGACAGCAGCTGGGCAGCTACCACAGGGCTTTTGCTGTAATGAGACACAAAACCCAAGGCTGTCTTGGAAAAAAAACCCATGTGGGGGAGAGAAAGGATGCTCTTGTAACTGTTTGGAACCATATCCAGCAGCTGGAAGGACAGGAAGGGTTAACACGTACCCATAGCTTGAGGAACATGCTCCTGCATTAATATAGACCATGACCCATGAAATTAAACAAGCTCACCTGACAACTCCCAGATGATTATTCATTTTGACCCAATATGGTGCTAGTAACAGCCAATAAACAAATATTATATTATTGCCATACAGCCCTTTAAAAAACTGCATTAGTGCAGCAGCACCCAGAAGGCTCCACTGGGGCAGACGATGAGAGCCCAGCAAAGGGCTGATGCTGCCCACAACAGCTCCCCAGCACAACGAGACAAAGCAGACTCCAGCAATGAGGCCAGCTGGGAGATGGCAGCCGGGCACGGAGCAGCCTCTGCTTCATCACTCACAGAGCATCCTGACTCTTCCTCCCTGATTTGCCAAACTCCACTTGAATGGTTGATGCAAGCCATCAGGGCTCTCCCCACTGCAAATGTTTCTCAAGGGCCAGACTCACAAACCCTCCCCAGCTAGCCCATGGATCTGGCTGCCCGTTCCTTTTTATAAATGCAATTTCAAAAATAAAATCAACATTTTATTCTCTCACCAATAATTACTCCTTCCAGGAAGGCAGATGAGCGGATTTTTGCAAAGCTGAGATAACTCCACCTAATGCCATGGGTCTGTTGGCAATGAAACTCCATCAGGTCCTCAGGGGGAGGGCTAAAGAAACTCATTTCATCTGCCAGCAGTGAGATTAAGAGCATGGTATGGTAAACAATATTAAAATTCTGTTCTACAAAGCAGAATACCTCAACAGCACCCAAGTATTCTCCCAAAGGAGAGATTATAGCACGGGTGCACAACTGGAGTTTAAGTATTACAAGGGAAATTCTTAAAAAGCCTAAATAGATCAACCATGCCAAATGCCCTAGTAAGATTACAAGACAAGGTGTAAAGGTATAATTACCCTCCTGTTGGATAGAGTGGTACAAAGGGGAAGAGATGCACAAGCCCCTGTTCAATTCAGTGGATGACAAAAAGCTCATGTATTTTTCTGACTCCATCTAAAACAAACCAGCTCCACCTAGAAGTCTTGGTTTGCTCATGTCCTTTGCTCATATGGTTTGAGCATCATTTGATGTTTTCTGCAAATTGCTGGAACTACAAATGCTGGTTTCAAAATCCTCTGAGTAGCCTCGGCTGACCCAGTTTGTTCTGCACTAATCACACACTGAGCAGTGGAGAGGTCAGTTGGAGGGAAATCAGAATACTCCTCCCTCAGTAAAACCACACAGATTAAACCCAGTTTTTCTGCAGCCTAATGTGGCAACATGCCAATTAATGGGGTGCACCGCTAATTAGCAGCCCAGCAGTTTCCCTCTCTTCCCAAGGATCCCAACACTACAAGCATTTCTGCACTTGTTGGGAACCAATGGCTTTGAGCAGGAGCCCAGCAGCTGGTTAGCACAAGGAGTGGGTTTTGTGGAAGAAGTGGAAAAATCAGACATTAGCATAACAGCTCTATGTGCAATTTAAATAGAAAATTGGAATAACCAGGACTGAAAACCTCAATACCGTTCATATTACAGTCAATGAAACCGGCGGATTTTTGTCACAGATTGAACATTTGATAAGTGGCTCCCCATGCAAACAGCAAATGTTTTCCAGCAGCTCAGTAGCTGCCTGTGGGTGGCACAGTAATATAAGGTTACCAGAGAGGAACTGGGAAGGGAAGGGAGCTGCATCCTCTAGGGCAGCGCCGTGGGGAAGGTGAGTGGCTTTTTCCAGCACCTGGGCAGAAGGAAGCCTTAAAAGCACTCAGGGCCATGCTGTGCAGAACCCTGGAGTGGGACTCCTGACCCCGCAGCCTAACTGCTCCAGCAAAGAATCCCTGAGGCTGGAAAAGATCTCCAGGATCACTGGGTGCAGCCTGTGACCACTCAGCACCTTGTGGAGCAGAGCAGAGCAGAGCACCACACGCAGCTGCTCCTCGAGCACCTGCAGGGACAGTGAGCACACCTGCCCTGGAGCCCCCGCTCAGAGGGCAGCTGGGGACTGCAGCACCAGCTGAGAGGGAATAATGTGTGTCAGCTCTGCAGCACACCCCAAAAGGCACACAACAACAAGGTTACTTACCAGCTGAGCTGGAATAATGTGTGTCAGCTCTGCAGCACACCCCAAAAGGCACACAACAACAAGGTTACTTATTTACCTCTGCCTTCTGGGGTAAAATTCAAACCACCTCTGCCTTCATTTTGTGGTTTCTATTTTCATCAAACTTTGAATCAAAACTCAGCAGCAGAGAATCACCTGGTGCTGTGGTCATGCCCCTGTAATTATGACTCGACAGACAATTTCATTTGCAACCACCATTTCCTCCCCAGAACGAGGCCACTTTTCCTCTCTGCCACTGCAGAGCCCATTTGAAAAGTTCTTCTTTTTGCCTCTATTTAAAAAGTGAGAGCAATGAGCTTAACACCATCAAAGCACTAAAATGAATTTGTTAGAAAGCTCACCTGAACTCCCAAAAATCCTGCAGCAGCAGAGCCAAATTTGCAATCCTGCCATAAGGGTCTTTCCCAAAGCACCCTGAATGCCCAACTGCTTCCTGGGACAAACAGGGTTTGTGCAATCAGATTAAACTCCATGCCTTCCCTGCTGCACGTTCCAGCACATCAACCAGGCACCTTTAACCAAATTCCACAAAGGCAATGCAACGTTCCCACTTGAAAAAATAGGAGATACAGGAAACCCATGCTGTGTTGTCAACTCACAGAGCAACGCTTTTAACTGGGAACAACTCACCTGTTTGAAATTAGAGCTCTTTCTGAATCAACACTCTGGATTCCATCACTGAATCTATAGGAGCATTACATTTCACCTCTTGAAGCAGATTTTGCCAAGCAGTTCAGGTAGTTTGAAATTCAGTTGTAGCCTTATTTTTTTCTTTCACAGACTTACTAGCATAATTTCTACTTATTTCTGATTAAGATATCAAATTTCCTTGAAGAAGCCCTCCTCAGGCAATTATTTTCTTGCAAAGCTCCAGCTTTAATAAAAAGGTGCCCAGGCTTTAACTAGAACAGTAGAGAAATTAATTTCCACTACTGATCTGGCAGTCTTTATAGCATAAGTGTAGGCAGCAAGGCATCCCATTGTGAAAATAAGCTCATAAAGCTTCGGAATGAGAACATTTTCTTAAAAACAACAACAAAAAAATCTTTTGTAGTTCTCATGGTTGTGCACAAAGTTTATGAAGCAGCAACACTGATTGCCTGGGGATGGTGCTTAGTGCAGCCATCTGACCTACTGGGCAAAGTTGATTTTAATCTCAGGTGGAAGTTGTGCCTTTCCAACTGTTCTTACAAACGCTTTCAGACAGGAACACAATCGTGGAATGGTTTGGGCTGGAAGGGTCTTTAAGGATCACCTAATTCCAACCTTCTGCCATAGGCAGAGACATCTCCCACTAGACTGTGCTGCTCAGCACATGGTCACTCATCTTTTAGGTTTTGGTCTGATACACTCCTCCAAATAATCTTTAATTGAATCTTAAATGGGATAATCTTAAAGACAGTAATCTCCTGGAACTCCCCCAAGAACAGGAATGTTTCAGCTCTCTTCTCTCATCACCACTCTAACTTTCCATTAGAAATTACATTTTCCAGCCAACACATTTAGCTGCATTAAGAGCTCAACAAAACTATCCGGGCTTCTTTCCGGCCACAAAAGGACCTTCCACAGTAACAATGGTTGAAAAAACACCCAACTGAAGCGACAAATCTCTCCTCGTGCCCTGCAGGCAGGTTAGCTGACCTGGGCCAGGAAGGCAACCAGGAAAAAATGCTCTTCTCCAACTGTGCAAATTAAAGGGAATCATTCTAACACCAAGGAGCAGAGAGGACTTGAAAATTAGAGACAACATCAACGTCTCCACATTGTCGAGGCACAGGAGCTGAGCAAATGCCGGGGATGGGCTGCACTAACAGCAAGGGCGCTGGACAGGGCTCTGCACGAGCAGAGGATGCTCCACAGGACATGCCTGAGGAGCACTGCAGGTACACCCAGGAGCCCCCAGCCCTTCCCTGCACAGGAACCAGAGACCCCAGAGCAGCTGACCCCAGCCAAAACCAGCCTGGTGCAGAAGCAGCTGGTTTGAAGCAGGTCAGTTCCTCTGGTTTTTTGTCATGTGGGCCAGAGCGGCGGCTGGACAGTCAGGAAGGGAGCGAATCCCCAGGGGCGGCTGGGCAGCCACAGCACCTCTGGAGTTTCCACAGCTGAGCCCACACGGGGGGGGTCTCACAGCCACGGGGCTGGGGGGACATCGAGCCAGCCTTCCAGCACCCAACAGCCTTGAAAACCTGACAGCCACAGGGCCTGCCCACTCCTCTGGCCCCTGTCCCACTGCAGACACACGGGGAAGGTGCCACCCTTATCTCCCAAGCCACGAGAACCCATCCTGCATCATCTCAGAGCACCTGTGACAAACCAAGACTGTTTACTCATATTGAGAAGATTATTTGAGCTATCTGCTACAAAACTATTCTTTAACTCCTCCAGTACACCTGGAAGCAAAACCCTAAAGCACCAACTGATCCCAAAGCAGCAGGATTTCTCAGCCCTATGTTTTGAAATAAGCAGGACCTCGCTGATCGTAACTCAAGGGCAGGCACTACCCAGGAATTCCAGTTTAACCAGTTCCACGCTTTCTACCCCTCATTCCTCCCACCTTCTGGGAACAATGGGCGGCAGCAGAACCCTGCCCCAATCTGTACCGGAATAAACAGGTCATTGGGAGGAAAAGCACCTGCTCCCCCCACACAGTTAAGAGCATTTCCAAATTCCAGCTCTCTCCCAGCCAGCACAGATGGACACACCAGGCACAGACACCCGCTTTGCTTCCAGCACAGCCTTTGTCCTGCTGACACACAAA
Organism: Setophaga petechia; assembly: GCA_024362935.1. Lineage (NCBI taxonomy): Eukaryota > Metazoa > Chordata > Aves > Passeriformes > Parulidae > Setophaga > Setophaga petechia. The sequence goes on along the minus strand of JANCRA010000094.1, from coordinate 1,940,487 downwards.
GCCCGGTGGCAGAGGCTGCCTCCATCAGAGCTGTTTTGTTAAGGGATCACGACATAAACCAGCAATCCTCCAGCCACAAAAACAGTTCAGACTCGCTCCTAGCACACTAAAATTGCAATCTGCTAAAACACACAGGCACTCTCTGGCTTTTGGGGACCACATCCCTCCACTGGCAGCTCACATCCCGAGATCTGACTAATGCATCACCTGCCCCACATGCCCCCAGAAGATTGAATTTAACATGGAACAGCTCAGTCATCACCAGAGATTTTCACTTTCTTGCACACCCTACTTCTGTCCAGGGCGATTCTGCAGGAAGTAAACAACTTCCTTTGCAAAGGAAGTGATAGCCCCAAGAGCAGGCAATAAAACACTAAAACAGAGCCTCAATTCTGCCTTGCTCACTCCTGCTGGACCTGCCCTGTAATCCCTCAAGCGTGGTGGCATTCAGGGCGGCCTGGGGCTCGCAGCAGGAACAGGGTTAGGCAAATGGAGGCCAGCAGAGTGCTGAACACTCACTCGGACACCGCTGCCTCTGCAGACAGAAGCAGCACGGAGGCCGCTCTGCAGCGCACACCGAGCTCCAGCAGCCCCAGACACCGACACCTCCGTCCCTGCCCCCGGGCTCGCGGCTCCTGCGCTGCTGGGCGGGTCTGGCCATCTGCAGAACGCCTCCAGCAGGACCTGGCCCGCCGCAGGACGCATTGCTGCTGTGCTCAGGCACGGTCGCTGCAGGCCCACGGCAGGGCTGGTGCCCCACAGCCCCGCTCTCCACACTGCACTGCCCGGGGGCCACCCTCTCCCTCTTGGCACCCCAAGCACCAGGGGAAGAGTTTCTCAGCACAGTGATCACGGTGCCCAAGACCAATTCTTCCAGTCCCCTCAAGCGTACAGGGATCTCTAGCCACAAGATTCATTCATACTATCAGAAGAACTCAGGAACTGCTTCTGTCATCTTTTGCCTTTCAACTTAGCTTTCTTTGAAGACAAATGCTAATATCCTTTACAAAAAATCCAAATCTGATCCAAAACTAGACATATCACTGGAATGAATCACACAGCGTTATTAATTCTCCCACCCATCAAAACAGAAATGTCTCACCTTGCAAAGCAATTGTAGTGGTTTCCCAGGCTCACAGAAATCTGTCCCATCTGTTAAAAATCTGGGTGCACTAAATGAGGCTATTTGACAAGCCCTCCTCTGCAAGGCAGCAAACATTTCACCCCACAATGGCTACTCAAACCTAGACAGTGATTACAGGTAGCTGAGCTAGGTTCCTATCAGCCACCACAAACACAGCCTCCCAAGAAAGAGCTCCTTTTGAAGACTGAGCTTGCAGGGACACTAAATTCCAGGATCAAGCCTGCAACCGTGAGAAAACTTCAGAAAATTAAGGTTGGAAGATCTCGCACTCCAAACTGCTACAATCAAAAGCAGGGAACAAAGTGTTCCTGCCTTCAACACTGAGAGAAATGGCAAATAAACCAGGACCTCCACTTCACCGGCACACAGTGTGCCCAACAGGCAAGGCCTGTCTGATTTCCAGCTCCAAGGGACACCCACAAGACCACAGGAGCCGTCCACTGTGGAGGAGGAGACAGGAATTGCATCCCAGAGCTGCTCAGTGCTGGCATTCCCCACCCAGCTCCCAGGCACTGCACTCCCAAGGGCTTCAGTGCTGCACTTTGGGCAGCAGGCTAACCCCACACGCTCACCTGGGCAAAAGTCAGCCTGCTGCTGCTGACCCCTGCACATGGCAAGTTCAACACAGCAAGTTTCAGCATTTCAACATCTCCAACACACTCTTGGCAAAGAACACGTTCCCCTCCTGTTTAATGGAGATACAAATCCATTCCCAACGCACTCCTGTTTCAAATGAAATAGTTGTCACAAGTGACATGCCACATCAGGACGGGAATTTTTGATGAGGAAGCTTTATTTGCTTCTAAAGTGCTCAAAAGAGGGCAAGGATGAAGAGGGTATGATCAAGGCAGGCAAATATTAAACTGCCACACTTGCCCAAAAGCAACCTCAATACCAGCTCCAAATGAGGTTTTGTTGAAGCCAAATTCATCAGCAGCACTGTCAGCCATCCCAGAGAACTCTCATCCCACTGAGCGACCCAACAGTGCCCTTCCCCAGATCAACATTCTGCTCCAATTTCAAGAACACAACATATTTTGTAGGACACCAGAACAAGGCAACGTGTGGCTCTAAATCCACACAAAACTACTACCCACATTACCTTGAGGATGCATACCAAACCCCTTGCTGCTGGCATTAAGAAAGAAAACTGCTTCCTGCACCAAAGCCACCTTGGAAATACCAAAGAATTAAAGAATTTGAGTTTTCAGTACAACAGGACTAAACCACAGTCACATTATGAGACAACAGGTAATGTCAAACCCTGAGGGATGCATTTGTGGAGAACACAGGAAGACTGAAGGCTACAATCACAGGTTCAATTATCTTAAATGATAATCAAAAGGTAGTAAGATAAACATTCACATCAGCATAAGGAATCCTACTCTGCATTTACTCAGCAGTACAGCCACACATGACAGGACAAAGCAGTGCTCACAACATAATATTAAAAACAGTAATACTATTAAAATGAAAGAGCTGTTTCAGTACTCATTACATGCACCAGAAACACAGAACAGCCCCCAAAGTTATCCCCTATGAAATGACTCTGCTCAGCAAGAGCACAGGAGCGAATCGGCCACGACAGTCACGCGAACCCACAGTGGACTAAGAGCAAACTCCACCTGCTCGTTCAAGATTTCACTGCTATAGAAACTATGATTAAACACACAGAGCCATGAATCAGCCACCTGAAAGGAAGGTACAGCTCAGCAGGCACAGCAGCACCCAGCACACTGACAGTTCAGGCACCACCGGCCCCCAAAACGGTGACATTGTGCAGAAAACAGCTTTATCCAGACATTTCAGCTCCCACAAACATTTCCTCTTTCTTACCTTCGGGGCTGGTTGTTTTAGGGGCTCTCTTGGTTTTGGCAGTGCTTAAAGCTGCACATGCCCCTTACAGGACCAGCAAACAGGCTCCAAATCCATTTTGCCACAACTGGATAAAGCAGCTCAAAGCAAAGCCCTGCTGCCTCTGGGCCAGCTGTGTCCCTGCTCTGCAATTCCAATCAAGCCCAGAGACACGCGGGAGGAAGATGGCAGGGCTTACCAGCAGTTCTCTCTCTAGTCCCTGAACAAAGTGGATTTAAAAGAGGTTTAATTTTCCCAGAGGCTAATGCTCTCAAATCTAAATAAATCCTCCAAAAGAACAGATTATCTGTAAATTTACTAGTTAGAAATGTTAATGTATCCAGTGCTTATGCAAGGACTGCTGCTCTCCATGCAAGAGTATCACCTATACAATTCCATATTAAAGGAGAAATGGATTTCTGGTAGTTTCTCCCCCACCTCCCCTTCCATGCTGAAATGTAGCCCAGCAGCTTTATAAATCCCACTTCCCAAGAGCAGCGGGAATTTACTGTAGAATCAAGGCAAACTTTATTTTTTCTATTTCACTGAAAAAGCTCTCAAAAATCTCCCCTTGCAAAAGAACTTAATACAAAAAGCAAGATCCACAGACAGGAAAGCCCAGTGTGAACCCTGAATAAGCATTTAAATAAAAACATTGCAGAGTTAAAACTTTAAATTACACGTTCACAAAATACAGGACAAGGTGAAAATCAAGAAACAATTCCTTGAACACAGCTGATGCTGGACTTACCCAACATACCCAAACACTTCCTCCTGTTATTCATACTCTGTTTACCAAAGGGCCCACCTACACACCATATGACACAGAGCAGGATGGGACTAGACCAGTAGAACCTGGCTGCTAATTATGGCCCTTAAGGCTGAGATGAATTAATTTGTCCCTCTAGCTATAAAGAGGAGGATGGCATCCTCATTAACCACAGGTAATTTCGGAGAGGATAGACAGAAGGATGAAACAAGGAAAAAGTGACTTGCCTGACATCAAACACCACGACAGCAACATAGCTGGGAGCTAAACCAGGCCTCCTGTCCACCTGAGCATCCTTATTTTCCCTGGACTCACAGTTGATAAGTAGAGAGAACACAGTCATTAAACTACAGATTGAAGGCTTCATTTGGAGGCTAGAAGCAGATGTGGAATAATACTGGTTAGTGTAATCACCAGTGTCACATTGATTTTGGGGATCCAGCAGCCTCACAACAATCCTTCATCCTACAATTACTTGTTCACCTCTGGCATCACACAAACACCCTTTACAAGGGAACAAATCTAGCAGGAGCTGGACTCCACGACCCTGATGAGTTCCCTTCCTACTCAGCATATTCCATGATTCTGTAACAGCTCTTCTCCTGCTTCTCCAGTTTCACCTGGTTTGCAACAGACACTAAACTTAATAGTGCCAAAAATAAAAGCCAAAATTTACTAGCACAAATCTGACATCACTATTTCAGTAATTATCCTCCTCCTTCTTAGTCCCAGCTGATAAAGATAACCTCATCAGCACAAGGTCATCCATCCAGGAACACAGAGCAGATATTCTGTGGATCCATCCAGATTTCCACTGTCAGCATTGCAGCAGAGCAGCTTTAAAAATGCATTCCCTCAGAACCTGAGGCAGCCAGCAAAGACCTGCTCAAATCCTCCTGACCTTGCCTCCATCCCTGCTCAAACCCACTAAGTCTCCCCTGCCCTGGGATCCAGAGGCTGGCGGGTGCTCACTGTACCTGCAAACCTGCTTCCTGTGGATCTTGGCACTGCAGCAAACCACAGAAACTTTCAGGCAGCTCTGGGGAGGAGGGATGGATCACACACCAGCAGCAGCCCTTGTGCATCTGCAGGGGAGCTCCTGCCAGCACAGCTACAGCAGCGCCCCAAGCCCCTTCCCGGGTGAGCACCACGGCTCAGCTGGTGACACATCCCAGACCTGATCTGAGCAGGGCAGCAGGATCAGCCAAGAGAACACAACCTTCAAAGGCACGTGACTACAGCCAGAGTCCCCTGAAAACTGGCACAGTGACATGCTTTGTTCAAAGCTCAAATCCTCCAAAGACAACAACCTTTGGCTTTACCCCCCATCCACAAACACCTCTGGAAGCTTCACTCCATGAGCACAGCCTGAGACACAGCTGGTGATCCCAACCTCAAGGCCACATCCAGTAATAATATCTTTTTTTGCTAAGTCACCCTCCACAACACAGTGTTTACACAGCGAGGGGTCTGAGTGTGGCCCACCACTAAACACTGAGCAGACACCAACAAGTCAGTGCCTCCCAACCTTTGATCCAAGTTTACAAACCAAGGCTTTCCTGTATGATTAGGGCCAAACTTTTCTTGATTACACCCTTAAAAGCCAAGGGAGAGGAAAGCACATTAAGAGAGGCTCACCCTTCCCACAGACAAGTGTGAGGTGATGAAGGAAGCCCATACGGGGCAGCCCACAGTTTAAATCAATGGTGGGGATTAATCTTGATGTATTTTAGACTGAGTCTGTGGCAACCCAGCTGTAATTAAGGGGTTAACCTTTGGGGCTTGGTTAACTAAAGGAAAACCTTTAGGCACCGGCAGCCAAGAGATTCCTGCTTTTAGCAGCAGCTTTCTGGAGCTGACAGCGAAAAGGTTCAAACCCCTACCAGCAGTAAACTTTCCCGAAGTCCAATGATCTTTCCTAAAAGTGTTTCAAAAGGCACCGACTGCACAGAAGTGCCAGGCTTGCACAAATCGACCTCATCAGTATGCACCTTGTTTTGCCCCATGACACTCAGCAGCTGCGGTTAATTAGTCCTTGATAATGAATTGCCCATCACGACTGCACGAAGCTGGTAGGTGAGCGATTCCTGGCTGTGCTTTGGAATCAGTATGCAAAATGCACAAACACTAAAGAGTAAAGTTAACAATCTGTTTACCCCTTCCCTCACTCCTCCAAAGCTGCTACCAGCCAAAGGCGCAGGGAAAAGAAATAATAAATCTATTTCCAGGGTTCAGCAGAGAGACCATTTGGACTGCTCTCAATTTTCTTATCTTTGCCACCAGTGCTTTGTGTTATTTCTCTCAACTCATTCAAGTTGGGAGATGAAGCCTGCTCTTTTGGCTAATAGCATTTAAAGCCTCTCTCTGGAGATAATTAGTCCTCCCTCCCCCATCCCATCCCCAGCAGAAAGAGCAGAGATTCACCAATAAACAAAGAAATTCAGGCAGTGACAAGCAGGGTATGGCTGAGACCAAAGCTGCCTCTCGCCTCCCTATCTCAGCACAGCTGAGGATCAAGAACAAGTGACACCACAAGCAATAGGATGAACAACACAAGAATTCTCAGATTAAGGGCTTCGTCATTTTGAAATCAGGAAAACAGCAACTCCTCATCTACAAGAAGCAAAATGCCAACGTGCAATCACTAGATGTTCTGCCTGGTCACCTTCCAAGCCAGACAGACCATCCTGAGTCACTCAAAATCAGCAGATAAGAGCAAGAATTGGGAAAGCTGCAGCCTTTTACCTCTGGTTCCAGCTACTGGCAAATCACAACCTCCACACCTCAGCTCCTACAGTACGAGACACAGTAAATCCTCTGGGCAGAGCAAAAATGAAGGGCAGTCACCAATGGCACAGCACCTCTGCTGAAGGCTGACAAACTTCTGTTCAGCTGCATGCCAGCTCCTCCCAGGAAATCTGCCCTTGGACTGAGGGGCACAGTTTGGAAGGAGTTAAACTCGGCCATGGGGATGAGCAGCCATGCTGGCTGCTGCATTCCTTGCCTAACCATGACCCCACTGTGCAGGGAAGAACTGGGAATAGTTATCACCACAGCACTGACACGTCAGCAACAGCGACTAATTAACTGATAAAAATAGATCTCTGAAAGGGCTTTTTTTCCCCCTCGACACAAAGCCCAGGCCCAACGCTGCCACAGTTGCACATACATTAGTTTTCCACAGGCTCTAAACTTGCCAGCAAAAAATAAAAGCATTCTCACACTCAGAAAAATAAACTCACCTGGCATTTGTATGCAGAAAATCACTGCTAAGGAGAATTAGGGAACTGATTATGAATGACCTGGAGCACCTCCACTCCCACCCTAATGGATGCAGGAGCAAGATGATGTCTTTGCCCCCAATAGTCCTACCAGCTTCCCTGCAGCCCAAAGGTCCAGTTTTGCCTGAAAAATTACATGTTTTGAGGTTGTCCAAATGATCTCAAGGATATTTGCAGCTTTCTTCACTCATGGTATTGCTGAGACCAACCAGAACAACCCAGGTCTGTTTTAAGCCCCCACCCCACATACCCAGACACAGGTTTTGTACAGCTTGTAACTAAATAATCATCACCAGCTAATAAACCTGCAGGAACCACAGCCTCAGCAGTTTTAAATACATAGAATGCTGCAACACATGCCAAACACAATGAAATTTGATCAAAATAGAGGCCATTTGTTTAAATACAAATGATTTGGCTCCCAAAGCTGTTATCAAATTGAACTGGAAATGAAATGAACCAGTGTCTGAATGAAGTAGAAGGCTGTATGATCACTGACACAGCAGCCCGAAAACGAGGATGCAATCACATCCCCCGTGTTTGTGGCACTGCCCCATGCTCCCAACAGGACTCCCACTCCATCTCCCAAGCGCTGAGGACGCTCTGTGCCTCAGACACAGCTCAGTCCTTGGCAATCCACAAAGAAAATGCTCCTTGCAAAAACACTCCGATACATTATCGGATAACAGAGTATCACCTGGGAAGGGACACGCTTTGAAACCACCTTGACTTGGGACAGACCGGTGCAGTCATTCCCAGCACTGTTGGCAAGAACAGGTTTAATAAACCTACTCTGAATGAGAAAGGGGTTTTGTTACCATCACTGTCCAGACAGCTTCAGTTGGTGTAACTGTGACAGCCCCTCACAATCGAACCACATTTTGGCTCGGTTTTGCCCTTTCCTTCACAAAAAGGAATTTAAACCATGTAAGTTGCCGATTTGAGGTATTGTCTACTCTTAAAAGCAGTTTGGATTCATTTAAAAGGTCTGCCTGAAGAGCACCAGGCACTCCTGAGGAAATCGCAGCAGGGAGAGGAATCCGGTTACACTCCCTGGCATCTTCTGCAGCACATCAAACTAACTCAGCTGAACATCCTCTACCCACCGAGAGTAAGAGGAAACTCCATCAATCCCCCCTCCCTGATCCTGCACCGGACTTGCTTTTGAAACACAAGAGCATCACGAAACTTCAACTTCCATGTTCAGTTTATTTCAGCCTCAGCTGAGCACCGTCTCGCTCCATTTACTTTTCTTTGCAGCATTTCAGGGCCAGAGAAGGGCACCAAGCCCTCGCCTACCTCCACCTGGACAAACACAACCCAGTGCAAGGCACAGAGGTAAATAATTCATCTGCGTGCAAACAGAGGGAAAGAACAATTAAGCCAGAAAGCACAACGGGGACGTTTCAAATTTCAGTCAACATTAAGGCAGGAGAGATCAAACAAAGAAATACCAACGGGGCTGCCTCAGAGGGAACTTTGGGGAAGCTGGAAACACTCACGGCAAGGCACGGGAGGGCAGCGGGAAGCCAACCGGGTGTTACCGGAGCGCCAGCCCCAGCCGCTCCGGGTTCCCGAACCGCCCTTCGGGGGACAGCAGCGAACTCCGCTCCTCGCGCTCGGAGCCAGCGAGCGGCTGCGCTTGACCCGCGAGCCGCTTCCCTGGGGCCGATGCCCGGACGCCCCCGGCGCGGTGCCCGTACAGCCCCAGCCCTCCCGCGGCATCCCCGGGGCGCCCCCGCTCCCCCTCCGGGACCGCCCCCGCCCCGCAGCGCTGCCCCCGGGCAGGGGGCAGGGCCCGGTCGGGCCGAGCCGCGGTTCTCCGGGCCGGGGCTCTCCAGGCCCGCGGACTCCCCCGCGGTTCCCCCGCCGTGCCGGCGCTCCCGGGCCCCCGCCCGCCCTCACCTGCCGCCGCCGCCGCCGCTGCCGGGACGCGCCGCCGGAAACCGCGCGCGGGGCATGCCGGGAAATGTAGTGCGGGCGGCGCGGACACGCCCTGGGCGGGAGGACACGCCCCCGGAACGGAGGACACGCCCTGGGCGGGAGGACACGCCCCCAGAACAGAGGATACGCCCTCCGGAACGGAGGACACGCCCCCCGGAACGGAGGACACGCCCCCCAGAAGAGAGGACACGCCCCCGGAACGGAGGACACGCCCTGGGCGGGAGGACACGCCCCCAGAACAGAGGATACGCCCCCCGGAACGGAGGACACGCCCCCCGGAACGGGGGGGACACGCCGGGATTTGGGGTCGGGGGCGTTTGGAACGAGGCGCTGGGGTCAGGGGGATGATGAGGCGCGGGGAGAGGTTGGACGGAGGCTCTGAGGCCAGGGAGTGACTGGCGATGGGGGTTTGGGGTGGGAGGATGAGATTTTGGGGTCAGGGCGTGAGCGGGACTCCGGGGCTTTGGCACCGGGTCCCCAGGCCCGGCCCCGGGCCGGTCCCACGTGGGCTCTGTGATTGCCCATTTCAGCCCATGCAGCGGATCCAGGTGTCTGCCTGCACCTGTCGGGAATGAGCCACCCACACTCAGGTGTTTCTCATCTCCAGCCCCACATGAACCCTGCACAGCGAAGGCAGCTCAGCCCCAGGGATGCCGCCTTTGCAAAGCACTTCGGGCTCCATCAGCCGTAAAATGTTCCTTCAGCACATTTATTATTATTATTATTATTATTATTATTATTATTATTATTATTATTATTATTATTATTATTATTATTATTATTATTATTATTATTATTATTGCTATTATTAATAATAATAATAATTTCCTGTCGCTTTGATGTGTGTTAAACACCACTAACACATTATGTTTTTAAATTGAGGGCAATTGCAGTGAGAAAAAAAAATAGCATTTATTGGGATCATAACTATCAGCTACAGGTAGGGAGATTATTAACACACCTGCCCTGCAAGAGAACAGTGAAAGCTGTGGATTAATTATAGATATGTACACAAATTGCAGGCTTTAGTTATGCACTGGATGAAGAATTTATCGGTTTATAATTGTGACCAACTGAAAAAACAAAGGGGGTTGAAGAGATGCGATGAGCCAGGGTAGGGACTAAAGGAGACCTGAGGGCTGGCTCAGCTCCCCAAGCCCCCCGTGTCCCCCCAGTGCTCTCTGGGGCTATAGGGTGATACCCTGAAAGAACAGCACTTGTGGGGGCTCTGCTCTTATCCCCACCAGGAACTCTGGCACAACCACCAAATCCCAGGGAGCCCTGTCCCCCTGCCTCAGTTTCCCCAAAAAAGCTGCCCTCAAACCTCTTTCCCCCAAAACAGAGACTCTGCCCCAGCATCCCCAGCCTCCCTCTGCCCTCCCCATGCTCAGAGGGGCAGCACGGTGGGTCCCCCTCCCTGCAGGGTCCCGAGCAGCCCCAGAGCCAGACCTGGCTCCTCAGGCTCCCACGCCTTCCCTGCAGCGCTGGCCCCTCCCCAGGGATCTTATCAGCAGCTCCCAGGGGCTCCTGCCCACCCCCTGATAAGAGCTGGGCTCCGCATCGTGGGCGGGGGTGGCCTGCCTTGCCCCCAGCCCCAGTGCAGAGGGCCAGAGCATCCCGTGGGGCACACGCAGAGGGGTGAGTGCCACCCTCAATCCTGCCTTCCCAGCAAGGTGCTACAGCCAGCAAAGACTGGAAGCAGCCCCCACAGGAAGAGTTTACTAAAGCCAAACCCAACCCTCTCAGGCAAATGGGGAGGACTCAGAGCTCCCACATCCTTCCTTGGACAGCTCAGGGATGCTCCTGGGTGCTCCCAGAGCAGCAAGGGCCTGCACTCCACACCTGCCATACAGGAACGGCCCCTGGGCTGACCAAGGGGAAAGTGAAACAGGAAAAAGAATTAAAAAATAATCATTTTATTTTTTCAAACAAGATCAATAGCAAAGTTACAGAGGCATTTCCATGCCTAGTCAGAAGTTAATACATAGCAAAATAATAGAAATAACTTAACTGGAGCTATCATTCAACAGCCAAAGCAAGGGTGGCGATGCTGCTGGCCCTGGGTCCTGCTCTCCAGCAGGCACCTCTGTGTGCTGCTGGGGATGCTCTGGCAGATCTGGATGAAGCCATGGCCAGCCCATGCCAGCCTGCCACCCTCACAGCAGGAGAGGGGCTGAGGGAGCCTCATGCCCCAGCACAGCTCCCCACCTCAGCCCCTGAGGCAGTGGAGATGTGCCAGAGGTTGGAAAACTGCAAAAAGGTGTAAAACACACTCAGGTATTCTTACCCTTTCTCTGCTCCTGCCCTGGCACTGAGGTTAAAGGCACTTCACGTCCCAAACTGCAGGGGATGAGGCAGAAAGGTGGGGAGGGGGTGCCTGGGCTATGTCTCCCAGCACAGCAGGACCCAAAAAGCAGGGGTGAAGGCCATGACATCCTCTGGCCATCTCAGACAGGGGGACAGTCCCCTTCGGTGGCAGCCTTGGTGCCAGGACATGTCACAGGGTGTGACACCAGCACTGCAGCCACAGACATCCCAGTCTGGCTTCGCTCAGGCCAGCCCCAAAAAGGCACAGAGCAGCAGAGCCCGTGCAGCTCTGTCAAGCCCAGGGCAGCACGTTGGGCTCCTCCCAGCACCAACAGCTTCCTGGGGCTCCCCTCTCCCGGGGCAGAGCGCAGGGAAGCCCCCACTTCCACAGCTCTAGGCCTGTGGAGCAGGGAGACAACACTCCAGTGGATTTCCAGGGCTGCAGCTGCCCCCTGGGCATTCCTGCCCAGCCAGGGCAGGAGCAGGAGCAGAGCAGCTCAGGTCATGTAGCGGGTGACAGCCCTGAGGGCGTAGAGCAGAGCCGCCTGCATGCGCGCCTCCAGCAGGAGCAGGTTGATGTGCACCTACAGGAGAGCAGGGTCAGGCACAGGCTCAGCACCCCGAGCACCCTGCAGGGGGAGGGACGGGGCAGCACCTTCTCCGAGTGCTTGAAGTGCCTCCAGAACTGTGCGTAGATCTGCTTGCTTGTCCTCTCTGGGTAGCAGGCCACTGTCTTGATGTAGACCTTTAGGTTGCGCTCCAGGAGCTGGTTCACCTCCCCGTAGTCGTAGTCATCATAGCTGGAGAGAGGAGCACGTGTTATTGCAGACACTTGTGCACTCACAGAATCCAGAGTGCTTTGGGTGGGAAGGGACCTTACAGCCCGTCCAGTCCCATCTCCTGCCACGGCAGGGACGCCTCCCACTGTCCCAGGGTGCTCCAAGCCCTGTCCTTGGACACTTCCAGGATTCCACCACCTCTGTGGGCAAAATCTGCCAGAGCCTCACCACCCTTACTGTAACTTTGTACTAAATTCTCCTTTCCCAGGGTTGTTCTGAACCTCAGCCAAGCCCACCACCAGCACCACTTTGCCTTAGGGAAGCAGCAGTGCTCTAACCAAGACCAAGTCACTGGAGCTGCTCCTGGCCCTTCCCCAGGCAGAGCACAAAGCCCGGCCAGGTTAACCCAGGAGCTGCTCCTGGCCCTTCCCAAGGCAGAGCACAAAGCCCAGCCAGGATAACCCCGGAGCTGCTCCTGGCCCTTCCCCAGGCAGAGCCCAGCCCCAGCCCCTCTGGCGCGCACCGGATGCCGAAGACGCAGTGCACGTAGTTCCAGATGGCGCGGCGCAGCACGGAGGTGTCCACGCCGCAGTGCATGGCAATGGTGTTGTAGGTCAGGTTGTAAACCACCTGGAACTTCTCATCCAGGAGCTGCCCCACGTCTGGGTACAGGCGGTTGATCAGCGAGTAGCCGTGGTCCTCCCAGGTGTAATCCTGGTGGAGAAAGAAGGCCAGGGTAGGGGTTTGGTGGGGAAAAGGGGGGTCCCTCTGCCCTGCTTTCAGGAATGGTGGAGTTAATTTCTTCTCAGTCGCTGTTCCAGTGCTGTGTTTTGGATTTGGAATAAGAAGGGTGTTGGTAGCAGTGCTGTGTTTTGGATTTGGAATGAGAAGGGTGTTGGTAGCACGCTGATGGTCTGGAGTTTTGCTAAATTTGGTTTATCCTGAGTCAAGGACTTTATTCCTCTTGTTTCAGGCTCTGCCAATTGGAGGGAGCACAGCCAGGACAGGTGACCTGCACTGTCCACAATCCTGGGAAGAGCCCTGACATAAACAGGAGGCACCCCCAGACCTGAGCCACTGCTGAGCACCCACCTGTGCACGGAAAGTGGGGGGGGCCTGCTCCCCCCTCCGTGTGAAGTCCTTGTATCCGAACTCGGGGTCCTCCAGGAAGCAGCGGATGTTGGACTGCAGGGAGGGATCCAAAACATCTACAAGGCACCAACGCAGTGGCCATGAGCCCAGATGGAGCCAGCACTGCACTGGGGAGCTGATCCCGCTCTCCCTCAGGCAGATTCTGGTTCCTTCCCCCCCCTCGGGTTCCCCTGGCCCACTGGGACCTCCTACCCCCGGAGAGTTGCCCCCTGCACCTCCTCACCTGAGGAAGGGACCAGCAAACTCTCTGTCTTCTCCAGCTCGAAGCGTGTTGCCATCTCCTCCTGTGTGACTCCTTCCTCCTCCAGCTGGTTTTCCTGCAGCAGTTTCATCCTCTCCACCAGCACCTCCACCTCCTGCACGGCATCTGTGCCCTGGGGAAGCACAGGGCAGGGTCAGCCCTGCCCCTGATCGACCAGAGGGGCTCCCAGCCCCAGATCTGCTGGCACTTGGGGGAACCCCTGGGCATCTCCCTCTGGGTTGGTCCTGCCCAGATTCCAGCATCTCCCATGACCCCAAAGGGAGGAGGGGGAAGCCTTGTGGAGGATGTGGGAAGTACTGCATGGCTCTAAAGCATTAGCTGCTCCCAATAAAGGCCACAGAGATTCTCCAAGAGCTGAGCCCCTCTACTCTGGAGACAAGACTAGGAGGGCTGGGGGTGCTCAGCCTGGAGAAGAGAGGGCTTCAGGGAGACCTTAGAGCTCCTTCCTGTGCCTAAAGGGGCTCCAGGAGAGCTGGAGAGGGACTGGGGACAAGAGCCTGGAGGAACAGGAGAAGGGGGAATGGCTTCCCACTGCCAGAAGGCAGGGGTAGATGGGATATTGGGAAGGAATCCTTCCCTGTGATGGTGGGGAGGCCCTGGCAGAGTTTGCCCAGAGAAACTGTGGCTGCCCCATCCCTAAAAGTGTTAAGGGCCAGGCTGGACAGGGCTTGGAGCAGCCTGGGACAGTGGAAGGTGTCCCTGCCATGGCAGGGGGTGGAACAAGACAGGCTTTAAGGTCCCTCCAATCCAGGCCGATTTGTGATTCCCAGGGGCAGCCCCATAAAGCATCCCAGGGTACATTCACACGCTGCAAGGCAAAGCCCCTCTTACCCCAGAGCCCCCCACGCTGTCCCCAGAGGCAGGGCTGCTGTTGCCGTGGGCTGAGGGGGCCCAGCAGCTGCTCCCCACGTCCTGCTCCCCCTCGGGTCTGATGCCGCAGCCGAAGATGAAGGATGCCAGCGAGTGGTAGTGGGTGAGCAGCACCAGCGCCTGCACCAGCTCTGCCAGTGACCAGCTGTCCTGTCCCGGCCTCAGCAGAGCCTGTGACACACAGCAGGGCTTGGAGGGACCCGCCAGCCCTCAGCCCAGTGCTGGGGCCCGCCAAGGGCAGGGATACAGGAGGGTTTGGGAGAGCCTCACCCACAGACCCGTCAGGGGCAAGTCACCCCTTCCCATGCCAGTGCCTCCCTCAGCCCTGAAAGGGTCAAACCCTGGGGGCTGTGCACACAGGAGGTGACCCCTGGGATCAGTCCGTGTGTTCTGGGGGGATCTGTGCTGGCAGCATCAGCTCTCACCTCGATGTGCTCCTTGGTGACGAGCCAGGGCCGGTGTGCCAGCAGCTTGTTGATCTCATTGAGGTTCCGGAGTTTTTGGGGGGCACAGTGCAGCCCCTGCAGCCACGCAGGGCTGCCCCCCACCTGCAGAAACTCCCTCATGTGCAGCCCCACCAGGTAGGAGCACCGGTGCCGGGCTGCTGCCTGCAGGGAGAGCCAGCAGTGAGCCCCAGCCCCACCTGGGGGCCCCCACCCTGCCACGAGCCCCCGAAGAAGCCGAGGCAGGGAGCCCACGCGTCCCACGGCACTCCTGGAGGATTCTCCCTGGCATGTGAGTTCCAGACAGGGGGATTTTCCCCCTCACTATCAGCACCAGTCCCCAGGGGCCTGGAGGGAGGGTGTTGGGGTACCCTGGGTGGGCACCAGCCCCAAAGGGGTTTGGGATGTCAGATCAGAAAAGGGCCCATCTCTGGGGTCTGAAATGCCTCCTGAGCAGCAGTGCTGTGTCCCCACAGCACGCCCAGGGCCCCCTGCTCACCATGATGGCGATGTAGTGGCGCTTGTGGTAGGGCAGGGGCCCGTCCATGCGCAGCAGGAGGTACTGGGTCTTCCAGAAGCTGCTGAGGTACTGGGGGTGCAGCCCCATGACCATGGCGACGTGGTCCACCCTGCCTGCTGAGACGAAGGCCTCGAGGAGCTGGTGCAGGCTGCTCTCCCCACCTTCCTGCGGGATCTGCACGAGGAGGAGAGAAGGGAAGTGAAGGGCTGCGAGCTGAGGACCCCAACTCTTCCCAACCTCCCCTAACCTAAATGGAGACCCCCCTCCCCGCCAACAAGCAGGACCCAGGAGCCCAAGAGCACCAAGGCTGCATCCTCACCCCACTGGGAGCGCCCTGCCTCCGGAACGGACACCGCCGGGGGCCCCCGCTGCCCGTGTGCCCCCTGCCAGCCCCGGGGGGCACAGGGGGCTCGGGGGTCTCCATGACAGAACCCACACAGCCCGTCCTGCTCAGCCTGTGGGTTGGGTTGTTTGTTTGGGCTCTGCAATGCGAGGGAGGAGGAGATGGGGGTCAGCCCCCAGCGCAGTGACGAAACCACGGCGCTATCTCTGCCTGAGGAGGAACATCTGGAGCGGTGAATGTGGGCGCTGAGATAGGGCTCAGGTGCCCTGGGAATGTCAGGGCAGAATGTTGGGGTCGGGCAGGGCAAGGGTGTGGGTCTTTGAATCACAGGGGAAACACAGATGTGTCTGGCTGAGTGGGGAAACTGAGGCACAGGCAGGGCAAGCAAACACCAGGGTGAAATACAGCTGCTCCCCTAATCTCCAGAACGACCCCCCCACAATGCCACAAGGATCCTCCTGGGATGGGTGACCCCTCTCCACCCCATCCTCAGCATCCCAAGCCCACCAGGCACTAGGAATTGGAGGGCTGGGAATCCTTCCCGCAGCAGGGAAGGGTGAAGGAGCCCCCAGCAGGGCGGAGACCCCCACCCAAGCCAGTCCTCATCGCTTTACCTCTCCCAGGGGAATGAAGGTGCTGGGGCCCCTCGCCAGCTCCCGGGCAGCCGCAATTCCTCTTTCCTAGGAAGGAAGGCAGAGCCGGGAGTCAGCGGACCCGGGAACATCCCCGTCGGCGTCACCGGAAGGGGTGACTCAGGCGGACACCGGCACGGGCCGCGGGGCCGTGTCCCCACACCCTGTGCGTCAGGCTGGCCGCGCCTGATGAAACCCGGCTGCGATGTTGCTGCGCTGTGTGACACAGCGGGACAGCCAGCTGTGACACCGCTGCCGAGCGCGGGCGCCACCGCCATGGGACAGCAGCGAGGAACGGGGCACAGGACGGCACTGGGGATGGGGAGCGGCACAGCCACGGCACCGTGCCTGCGGCCTCCTCCGACCCTCCCTGGGCACGAAATGCCACAGAACATCACGGTTTCCCCGCACACTGGCCGGGCTGCCCCTGCTCCAAGCGCGGGGTTCGGGTCCTGCCCCACACTCCTCGGGGCCGGAGCTCCCGTGTGCGGCCAAAGGGCTGCTCCTGTCCCGGCCGCTTTCGGGACAAGTCCCGGCTCCTCCCCTCCCTGCAGCCAGGCGGGGCGGGCAGCGGGGCACAGCCCCGGCGCCTCTCCGGGGGACGCCCGTGCGGGCTGCACCGTGTGCGCCCGGGGACGGGGCGGTACAGCCCGGGAGCCCTTACCTGGCCGCCCCGCCGGGCCCCGCAGCCCCGGTGCTCCTCCGGCCCCGCGGGGCCGCACGGCGAGCCGGCGACCAGCATCACGCTGGGGCCGGGGGGTGGGGACAGCCCGGGGACAGGCCCGGTCCCCCCCGGTCCCCGCAGCAACCCCGGGACCCGCGCCCGCCACGCTTACATAGCACGGGGCAGGGACACGCCCCCCTGCACCTCGACCAATGGGAGCTTGCGGGCGTGACCACTCAGCAACAATCAGACCAATGACAACACGGGGCGTGGCCAGCACGCAGCCATCAGGTCTACCCAGGGCCGGGCGCGCTTCCCCGACCCCGGCCCCGGGGCCAGAGCGAAACCGGCCTGAGCCAAAAACCCCAGCCCGGGGAACGGCATCACAGGGATAGGGAACCGCTGGAGTGAGCCCAGAGGAGGCCAAAATGCTCCAAAGAGGGCTGGAGACCTTCTGCACTGGAGAAAGACAGGGAGAGCTGAAGGCGTTCAGCCTGGAGAAGGCTCTGGGGAAACCTTAGAGCCCATTCCAGAGCCTAATGGGGCTCCAGGAGAGCTGGAGAGGGACTTGGGAAAAGGGTCTGAAGTGCCAGGACAAGGGGGAATGGCTCTCTGCTGCCAGAAGGGAGGGAGAGATGGGATATTGGGAAGGAATCCTTCCCTGTGAGGGTGGCAGGCCCTGGCACAGGTGCCCAGAGAAGCTGTGGCTGCCCCTGGATCCCTGGAAGTGTCCAAGGCCAGGCTGGACAGGTGGATGGAAGGTGGGATGCTTCCACCTGGGATGGTGGAAGGTGTCCTTGCCCATCAGAGGGGGGCAGAACGAGATGAGCTTCAAGATCTCTTCCAATCAAAGTGGTCTGGGATTCTCTCACTCTTTTACTGGGTTTGGTGTTTCTCCAAAGGGATGGAAGATAAAAAAAAGGTGAAAAGAAGGGATAAAAACCCAGCCTCACAACCATGGGCTGTCCCAGACACAGCACTGGTGCTGCCTGACAGCCCAGCACACAGGAGTCACTGCACAAACAACTCAGGATTCTCCTGGCAACAGCCTCCTCTGGCTCCTCTGAGCTGCTGCCAGCAGGGGAACGTCGGTGCTCCTTGGCACTGCAGTGCCAGCTGCACAGCCCACGGCTGCAACAGCCACCCTCAGCACAGCCCACAGGCCCAGCCTCTGCGTGCAGGAGGGCACAGCCACTTAGAAACGTCCCTGGGCACTGCTCCTAGTCCTTGTCCCTTCCTGGGGCTATTTTTAGGGTGTTTTGCAAACACGGCTCTGTGCTGAGGCCGTGGAGTCTGGGTGCCTCTGGCCACCTCAAGGTTTCCACTTCTGTATTTCCATTTGTGTCATTTCAGAGGCACATTTTGGGGGCTTCATTTCATGTGATCCAAGGGAACCAGGGTCAGAGGTGCCAGTTTAGCCTCTGTCACCCCAGTCCAGCTGTGTCACCTGCTCCTTCAGCACTGTCACACCCCACAGAGCTGCAGGACAGGGGCACAGGCAGAGGTGCTGCTGGTCACCAGCCAGCCCTGGGGCTGGCCCAAAGAAGCTGTGCCTGCAAGTGCCCAAGGCCAGGCTGAACAGGGCTCGGGGCAACCTGGGGCAGTGGGAGCTGTCCCTGCCCATGGCAGGGGTGGAACAAGATGAGCTTTAAGGCCTCTTCTAACCCAAACCATTCCATGATGACTCTGCAGACCCACCTGAGGCCATGAGCTCTGTGTTTGCTCTGGCTGAACACATCAGCCTGGAGGGGAAAACACATCTCTTCCTTTGCATCAGCAAAGGCAACACAGAGCAAGCAATGTGGGGGTGGCTGCCTCTGTTCTCCCCTTTCTGCTCCCCAAAAAGCTCTGGATATTAGAGGGACAGGGCTGTGGGTGTGCATCAGGCGATGATCCAGCTGGAGAGATGGGCTGGACATGCTGCCAAACATTTAATATAAAAATATCCCACCAGAAGACACGAAGGGCTGTGCCAGGAGGACATTTGTCCCCCAGACAAGTCCTGCATGTCGAGCAGGGCTAGGAGGGGCCAAGCACCTCTGGCTGGGCACAGAGCTCTAGGTTTTGTGGCAGCACGGGATCCCCCATCTGTTCCTCACCCCTGGCCAGCCCTAGGTTACCTGCAGCACTTTCCCCAGGTGGCTCCTGCTGGCTCGGGCTGTCAGCATCTCCCTCCTGCCACAGCAGCCTGCTGCAGGGAGCAGCTCACACCCTCCCAGGCTGGGAGCCAGGAGCAGGCCATGCTGGCCAGTGCACAACAGCTTCAGCACCCCACAGAATCACAGAATTGCTCTGTTCAGAAAGCCCTCTAAGATCATAGAGTTTAACTATTACCCCAGGATGGCCAAGGCTAACCCATGTCCCCAAGTGCCACATCTGAGTAGCTTTTAAATCTCTCCAGGGACATAAAAACAAGCAAGGGTGGGTAATTATTTTGAGACTGACAGTGCTCTGGTTACCATCCTGCTGACTGGACAAGTCTGGTGCTCCAGGAAAGCTGAACAGCAAGGGAAGGCCAATTGCTCAAGGTGTGTTACCTTGGAGGGAGGTTGGCTGGGGACAACTCCTGCTTTTTTCAGCAGCTGGTGGCTTTGGGCAGCCCAGATTCTGAGGAGGAAGGGAAGCAGCAGAGACCATACAAGGACACTCTGAGGGAACACCTGGGCAGGTAAGACATGGAAGATTGTTTCAGTGTCTCCTTTCCTTACACGCTCTGCTGGAAGATCAGCGTGCTCCATGTGCTCCAGACTGGATATGAATAAGGAAAACAGTCAAAGCTAAAACCCCTTTAGACTCCCAGACCTCTGGAGATTTCCTTGGAAAAAGATAAGAGGCAGCCAAATTTTCTTCATGGAAATCTCATGGGAAAAGGGAAAACCTCCATGCCAAAGGAGCAGGTCCCTCTGTCTGTGCCAGGTGTGTCCCCTTGCCAAGATCAGGAATACATCTCGTCAGAGGCAGCCGGATGGGTCCTGGGAAGCTGATGTAACCAAGTAACCAGGATCCTAGCAACAGGCTTGATGGGAGGATTTAAAGATAGAAAAAAAAGTAGGAGCAAAGCAAACAACGGGAAAATATTGTCTCATTCCCCAAACTCCCAACCCTAGAGCAGGAGATAAATCAGCTCCAGGCAGGGAGAGGTACTTCGGTTGTTTTGGTTTTTTCCCTTTTCAAAGCAAACAAAGTATCAGTCACAGATGAGGATTTTTTAAACCACTTTTACAGGTGTCATTTGTACAAATCAAAGCATCCCTTGAAAATCTCATCATTACAAACATACAAAGAAACGATGTTGGTGCTACAAATCAGCTATGCAACGGCAGGAGCAATTTACCACGATTAAAAACCCTACTGAACAGTATTTACAGGGCCTTTCTCCCTCTTTTTTATTTCTTTATGTTGAGGGAAGGAAAAAAGCAAAGCCCACAGTTAAAAAAACTCCCACCAATGCACTTCATTTTCTAAAAGTATAAAACTGGGTGAGTTTTTGCCACACTCAGGCAAAGTGTAACCATTTCTGGTTTTGGTTGTTTTCACATCAAAAGTCTCTTATAAAAACCAAAAACAAACCCATGGCAGTGTCCTATGAAATGTGCTCCTTCCATGCCAGAAGCCAACATAATCCCAAAAAAGTGCCTTTGAGTAAAATCAACTTTAGTAACAAATAAGAAACGAAAGGATGAAAAAAGTAATCACAAGCTCTAGTGAAAAGCTTCATCAAAGCCTGCCGGAGCAGCCGCCCTGCAGCAAAAGCACGAGTTCTGTCACCCAGCTCCAGCCCCTGCCGGGGGTCTCCAAGCCCTGAGATGTTTCTCCGCTCCCTGACAGGCGCTCGGGATGTCGAGGAGCTCCTGCCAGCCCGGAGTTGTGTGGTGCTCCCCCTCCAAGTGCTTTTATCCACCACCATCACCCCAAAAGAGGTGCCTGGGGGACCCGGCCCAGCTGGCCTGGCTGTAAGGGTCAGTGGCAGCACATCCCTGGTACAGGGAACTCTCATAGCCCTTTGATCCTGCTGCTTCGGAATCAGCAGTGAGAAAAATCCCTGGAGAGCCCCAAAAACACCCCCTGGCTTGGGTTGCTGCCTGAGTAAGTGCTTTCCTGGAGCCAGCCTGGCCCCTGCACCTGGAAGGGGCAGGGAAAGGGGGAAGAGAGGGAATATCTGAGCCTTGAGCTCTCTGTGTAAAGAAATGGAGTAAGAGACACTTGATCGCACCAAGCTGCAGAAATCATCAAAATCCCAGAGGTCACCACGTAACCAGGGCACTGGGGGGGTGGGGGGAATTCTGGGTGGGTTGGGGGCTGTATCATTCCACTCTGGCCCCCAACCCAAAAGCTCTGATCAGAAAAACGAGGAAACACAAAACCAGGCAGTTTGGTTTGCCTAGCTGGCAGAGAAAATAAGAAAAAAAAACAAAACAAAACACAAAAATCTTCCAAGATAAATACATGGCCCCCGTTTTGGAAGCATCTTCAAAAAGCTGGATCAACTGTTGTCAGCAGTGGCACAGCCTTCCAGGAACACCTGTTGGGCTGGTGAGTTCTCAGCTCTCTTTTGAAGAAGGAACAGTTTGAGGGGAAAAAAATCCAGCTCCCACCACACGCAGCTCCCATTTCATCTGCAGAACAACTGGCCATGGCAATTCCCTCACAGCTGCAGGCTGGGAACCAGCAAGGAGCCACTAATGCAGCAGGTTCCTGTTTGCTCATGGAAAGGGCTGGCAGTGGTAGCAACTGGTTAGGAAAAGATTTCTTCCAGAAAACAGTACTTCAGGAGAGGTTCAGGAAGGCTGGGACCTCTCCCCACGGACTGAAACTGGCCACACTCAAGCATGCTGTCAGAAGGAACACGCACCAGCAATCCATGGAGTCCACAGACAGAGCTTTGGGTTCCAGCCATCCTGCAGGCCTGCCACACTCCTGGGCTAGTGCTGGGGAAAGCTCCCAGGCTGGGGCTTGGCTCTAAGGGGAGGTTATTGCTCCTGACTTCTCAGGCTTTTTGCCTTTTGACAGGGCAGCTGCTTGCTTCAGGAGTTCTCTGTTCTTGGCCTGGAAATGGGGGAAATGGGTATTTAGTGGCATGGATCATCATTAGCTCTTGGGATCCCTGTGCAGAAACTGCTGACATCCTGCACACAGCTGGAAAGGGGCACAGATGTTGAGCTCACCTCTAACCTCCTAGAGAGGGCTCTCCCATCCCAGCCCCACAGGAAAAGACAACCACAAAATGACAGAACCCACGAGACTGTTCAAAAACTAATCACATGAACAGTTCAAAGTACCTACAATACAGCAGGTACTTTGGTACAGTAGGTTCAGATCTGAGAGGATCTGAACTTTGATTTCACAGCCATTGAGAAAGATTTCCAGAGACTCAACCACTAGCAGCAGAAATAAAACATCTGGACAGCAGAGAGTTCAGGGCAGTCCCAGCCTGAGCTGAGCACAGACATGGAAAGCCCCAAGAGAGGGAAGTGGCTGGGGCACACCTGCTCCTGGATCTGATGCTCCTCTACTGTCAGAAACAGCACACCCAGCCCTCTCCACACCACCTCCCAGCATCCCACATGCCCTGTGAAGGGATTCTGGCAGGCACCAGCACTCTGACAGCAGCTGGAGGCTCCAGCCTGCCTGCCACTGGGATACTTCCCCACAGTGGGTGTGGATGGAGGAGGGGCTGTTTCCTCAGGGCCAACAGAAGCCTTTTGTCTCATCCCCTCCCAGCTCTCATTGCTGGGGCTTTAGATCTTTGTATACCCAAAGTAATTAAACGGTGCAAAGTTCATTTTTGTGTCTGATTTCTTCCCCTTTGACCCAATCCCTTCAGTGGCTCAAGCTATTCATGCTGATAGTCTGCTGTGTTTCCACAGCCATGACAAGAATCCTGCTCTCCCTGCTTCCATCAGCTCAGGGACTTCTTTATTTGGACTAGAGATACCAGTGAAAAGAACTGCCAATTGTTCCTTTGTTCTCTCTGGTTACTGCTCACACAAATCACAGGGAGGTGATTTAGAGGCTCGGGGAGCTGACAAAGGTTCTGCAGACTGGAGAAACAGGTTCAGACCTGATTTTGGCAATAAGTAAAATGAGTCTGATGGCTCCTGTCTAGTCCATAAGGGACACAACACAGCACTTTAAACACAGTAAGTGTGAGCCTGAGTAGACAGCAGCAAGGTAGGTGTAAATGGTGGTTGGGATGCAATGCAGAGCTGAGGAGGGGCCTGCCTGGCAGCACAGAGGCTGTAGGACACAATTAAGAAACATTAGCAGAGCTTTGTGTGCAGTAGCTCACAGGGTGTCCTGACCAGGAGTGTCCTCAGGCCCTCCTGGACACAGCTCAGGAATGTCCTCAGTCACTCCTGGATACAACACAGCTCAGCAGTTAAACTGACAATGCTGTCACCTGTAACTGCTCCATGACCTCCTTGTGTGTCTTCTCCATTTGGTTCATCTTTGCCCTCATCTGTGATTCCTGGTACTGCAGGTCGGCTTTCAGCTCCGTGATCTGTGCAGAAACCAGGAAGGAGCAAGTGAACTGGAAGAGGCAACAACTGCCTCACCACGGACCCCCCTGCCATGGAAAGTGTCCCCACAGAAGGTGTGTGAGACTGGCTGGGGTCACAGACATGCTGGTGGTGCTGAGGGACTGCAGTGAGACCAGAACTGTGTCACTGGGAGCACACAGCAACAGCAAGGGCCAGCACTGCATTTCTCCAAGCAGCAGCACGTTTACTCCCAGTCTTGCCCACACACCGAGGTCTCCAAGAAAGTGGTCAGGAAATGACCCTTTATGAAATGAGACCCCCTGGGTGGGTCCAGAGGGCCTCTTTGGCTTTGGGAAGGAGGCAGCCTGCAAACAGCCAGACATGTTAACCCCAAGATAAAAAGCCAGGCTGTGTCAGAGTGTGATCTGTGAGAACATGTCAGCCTGCTGGGGGGAAGAAGGCAAGGACTGTACCTTCTTCTCCTTCTCCAAAATCATCTGATCCTTCTGGTGAAGCATCTTTTTTAAAGTAGCCACTTCCTCCTTCAGCTGGGCAATGATGACAAAGTGGTCGGTGCCAGGGGAGTCCAGGGCGAGGTCCGGAGAAAAACTGCAGCAAAGAACAGGGAGAGGCCCTCAACAAACCTCCCTCACTAGGCAGGAAACTCCCACGGATGCTCTCAAAGGAGAGCGGAATCATTTCATGATCATTCATGATCCTTTTTCAAACCAGAGAGCTGAAGACAGCAATCACAGAGATAATTAAACTTTATGCATCCCTTTGGAAATCTCTTTGCTCACAAGCAGTCCTTGGATGCACCGCAAAACTTCCCACTGAATGTCAACAAACATTCTGGCAAGGAGGGGACATGAAAGAGAAACAAATAACCTCCAAGTTCAACAAACAGAGCAAAAGGAAACGGCTAAATTTTTCTGAGCAAGGGAAAGGGGTAAAAAACATACTGGACCTTGTAATATGATTCTGCCATGATAAAGCAATTTAGGGAGAAGCTTCATTATTCCAGAGTAGGAAAAACTCTCCAGGAAGACAGAGAAAGAGCTGAGCACATCACCTGTACACCACCAGGTACTCTAAATCTAAGCAACCATCAGCAGAGCTATCTGTGCACGAGTCACTGCTGCACTGGTACATCACAAACCTCCCCAGGAGACACCAGTGACCCAGGCAGGCACAGGCAGTCCTGTGCTATGGGAATATGCCAGACCAGAAGATACAACAAGCTGCAGCCTCAAGGCCCAGGGAGCCCACCTGATTTCTCCCTGCCTTCTGTTCCATCCCTAAAGCTGATGTTTATCTCCTCGTGCTGGGAGCAGCACATTCCCAGCCACTGGCACCTGAAACTGCTGTATAAAAATTGAACAGTAATAAGACAACAAAGCTTCACCTAGAAGATTACTTCAAGTCTGGCTGTTATCAGATAAATAGAAATAAATCATTAGGGACACCCAAAGCTTGACTTTTTTTTTTAAGCCTCCAGAGCAGGTCAACACTCAGCTTTAAAGCTGGGAACTGCAGCAGAGTGGGACAAGCATGGTGTCAACCCAAAATTCTGCCTCTCTCCAGGATGTTTCTACCTCTGAGCTTCCACTCCCCAACCTGTACCCTAAGGCAGAGAGTACTTGCTGCTCACTTCACACGGGGCTCCTGCAGCACCTGGAAATGATCCATTTTCTAATTAACAGCACTGCAGGCGGCTGTGACAGGACTCGTTAGTAAGGACGTGGCAGGGGAAAAGGCTCACTGCCCACTGTGCTGGGATCTACAGAGGGAAACCAAGCACAGGCAGCTTCCCAGATCTGAGAGTCAGCCAGAGGATGGCCCTGAGGCATGGGAGAGAAAACCTGGCAGAGGAAAACTCAGAACTGAGGGTCTGCAGGAGACAGCCTGGAGCAGAGGAGCCCTGCATGGCTAAACCATGCTGACAGCAGAGTCCACACTAAGGTGTGGCAGCTCTCTGGGCACACTGGATCCAGCTCTGGGCTAGGCAGAGAGGTTCATACCCACACACTAGCACAGAACAACTCCATTTTAAAGCTTTCCCAATAGTTTTCCCAAGTGGAGGCTGTGCAAGATGATGGTGTGTGCTCCAGCACCTTTCTGTGTGCAAGCACATTATTAACAGCAGCTTTAATTCCCCACTCACTGCAAATATGCTGGGGAGGAGAGAAATAAATTTAAAAAAACAAAAACAACAGTAACCAACAGCACAGAGAAAAGGAAGGCTTCCTCACTAATTCCCTCTGGCTGAAAACAATCCCTAGACACACCATTCCTTTGCCCAGGCACGCTTCCCTCCTGCCATGCTCTGGGGTGGTAAAGAGTGCCAGGGGATGCCCACGATTCCCTGAGCAGCTCCAGCATGAAAAATTCCCTGCCCAGCAACTGCTGCTGCCCAGCACAGCCAGGAAGGTGAGAGCCAGCCCTGCCACCCCGTGGGGAGAAGGAGGGGACAGGAGGGCCACCAGCCCACCAGAGCACCCACCCCCAGGGCTCCCAGGGCTCTGCATCCACCAGTGGGGAACAGCCAGCCTGAGACCTCCTCCTGGAGGGGTATAAAATACCAGACTGGTGTTTTCCTGTCCAGCTGCTGCAAAATGCCCCTTCAAATGTGTTAAGGTGCTAAATAAAGAAGCAGATTTTTTTTCCTCTTCCTTTGTATTTTTTTAAAGACTGACAAGATAGTAATGAAAGGTTTCTCTGTCTTAAACCCCATGTTACAGAAGCAGCCTGAGACTCCAAAATTTGAAGGAAAACTGCCAAACACAAGTCAGTCTTTTCCTTTAACAAACAGATCAAGAATTAAAACAACCAACAACAACAAAAAAGCCATTTCCTCTACAAATAAACTGAAGATCCAGCCCCTTGGGATAGGTCAGGGGGACATGAGCTGTCCATGTCTGAACAGCCTAAAAGGCACACCACTAATTAAAGGCAAATGATGAGCTCCTGTTGTTTTCAGCAGAGACAGAAGACAAAAATGGAGCTGTTCCCAAGGCACCTGCCTCTCTCTATTGATTGGAATAGAAACCAAATCGACTGCCTTAAACTCCACACCTGTTAAATGGCAGAAATTAGGCAAGGCAAATGCCAAGATTAAAGATTTTGCTATTCAAGTCAGGCTGGCATGAAGAGGCAGAGACCAGGCACTAAACCAGCATCCACATTTCACCTTAGACTAAAACCACCTGCATAGCTGCCTCCAGCTCTGAGCCCCCAACATCAAAAGGATGTGGAACTGCTGGAACAAGCCCAGAGGAGGCCATGGAGATGTTCCAAGAGCTGGAACCCCCCTGCTCTGAACCCAGGCTGGGAGAGCTGAAGGTGTTCAGCCTGGAGAAGAGAAAGCTCTGGGGAAACCTTAGAGCCCATTCCAGAGCCTAAAGGGGCTCCAGGAGAGCTGGAGAGGGACTGGGGACAAGGGCCTGAAGTGCCAGGACAAGGGGCAATGGCTTCCCACTGCCAGAAGGGAGAGAGAGATTCCTTGGGAAGGAATTCTTCCCTGTGACGGTAGTGAAGCCCTGGCAGAATTTACCCAGAAGCAGCTGTAGCTGCCCCTGGATCCCTGCAAGGGTCCAAGGCAAGGTTGGAGGGGCCTTGGAGCAACCTGGGATGGTGGAAGGTGTCCCTGCCCATGGAAAGGGGCAGATAGAGATGAGCTTTAAGGTCCCTTCCAACCCAAACCATTCTGGGATTCCATGAAAAAACATCCTCTGCTCAGTGCAGTACAGCCCAAGTCACAGAGCTTTAAACCATGCCAGGACTTTCCCATGCAAATAAGAATCCTTTACAAATGAACTTCAGTGCTGAGCATCCTGAGGCACTGCTGCCCTCCCCCTGCCAGCAGTGCTGTCACTGCCTGGTGTTACAAGCACAATTTAGCACCTTGTCTGCAGTGACAGGAGAAGGGACTGCAGTGTGCTCATCTGCAGAGACTGCAGCATAAAAACACTTTGCCAGCATTGGCACAGATGGTGGGGACACCGAGACTGCCCCAGTTAGGACCAGCAGAGCTGCAGGGGCTGCAGGTGAAGCTGGTGTGCTGGGCACTGGCAGCACAGAAGGATTAGTAAGGCCAGGCCTGCTGCAAGATGTGCTGGAGTCACTGGGAGAGAAAACTGCTCCCAGTGCAGCAGCACCAGAGCTGTGTGCTCCTCCCAGAACTCACCCAGAACAAACCATTCAATACCCTTTAAATGACTGCTGGAAATCACCCTGTCCACACATCACAGCTATTGTGAGCAACAACCACCCTGAAATATGTAAACAGAGGGAATTCAGCACGACACAGTAAAGGGATTGCTACCATATCCAAGAAGAAGCAGCAATTTCAGAGAAGCTGGACCCCGACTGAAGGCGTTGCCAAAGTCAACTGAGCTCAAGCATGCCCAAATTTTGCCCAGTTGAGGGCTACAGCAGAGGTTTGTCTGGAGCTGGGGTACAGGATGCTGGGGCTGATCTCAGCAGGGAGGAGGTGCTGGTTGAGTCAGTTTACTCCAGACTCTGCTGCTGCAAACACCCTTGTGCTGCAGCAGACCTTAACTCCATGCTCAGCCTGTGCCCCAGACACCAGTGTGACTCTGGGAGGCACAATCTGGTAGTTGTATAAAGGGGAGGGATTTGGGGGCTCGCTCTCATAGAAGAACACTCAACCACTCCAAACCCACACTTAAGGAACCCCCATTATTACTCCTCTCAAGACATGCAGCCATTTGTCTATTTAAGGTAGCTGCAGCTTGCCTTTTCTGCTGCACGTCGCTGAAGCTCTTTAGTTGCTAAATTTACACTTGGTTTGTTACTGGAACTCATCAAAAAAAAGCCTGTGGCAAGGCCTACAGCCTTAGCAGGAGCCAGACTGACAGTATCTGACATGAGAGCAAAAGGAAGGCTGTTGATTCCTTCCATACATGCCCCTGCTTTCCAAACACACAGCTGACCAACCCAGAGCACAGGTCATTTTGCTTTTTGGGTATTTTCAAGCCAGCAGGGCTGTTACAATGAGTTGTGAGATCCCAGCCCGGGATTTAATGAGGAGATAAAAACAGCTGGTGCTGTGCTACAGCCCAGAGCAGCGGCCTCTCTGACGGGCTGCACCAGCTCTACCAGGGCCCTGCTTCCACTCTCTCCTCTGGATCCACCAGCACTGAAGGCAATGGAATTCTAACCCCTCCACACCCAGCCACGGCTCCTAAGTCACAATTAGTCCTTAAATTTTTCCAGCTTTTAACTGAAAATGCTGTTCAGATGATAAAAGGTATTTCACACCTCTCTGTGGGTGCCACTGCCCTATAAAATTATTAAAGGTCTATTTCACAGAATCATAGAATCCCAGAATGGTTTGGGTCCAAGGGACCTTAAAGCTCATCTCGTTCTGCCCCCTGCCATGGGCAGTGTCACCTTCCAGCAGATGGGGCTGCCCTAAGCCCCATCCATTCTGGCCATGAACACTTCCAGGATGGACATTTCCCATGGGAGCATTTTACAGTGACAAGGTGTCAACGGTATCTACAGGAGAGATCTGTGATCTCAGAGACACTGAAGGCAGGTAGCGATTAATTAATTACCAGTGTCTTTCACAAACCCTTTGGCACTAACTGTGCTCTGGTCCATGCTCCCAAATCCCTGCTGTTCAGAAAGAGATCTGTTGAGAGGGACAGTTCCCGTGCAGGAGGCAGTTCCCAGGGAGGGAGGGGAGAAAACAATAGGTGATCTCACTTCAGGATGTCAATGCCTTGAGCAACAGGACAATGGTGGGCCCCGAGAGCCTGCTGGGAAGCAGCCCACTGCGCCAACGTGGACGGGGCCCTCTGGATAAGGGGGCAAAGCATCTCGGGAGAGGAAGGAACGCTGAGAATCAGAGAGGAAAGGCAGGAATGAAAATATGCATGCACAAGACCATAAAAATACAAATCCATCTCCATCTCCTGTTTCTGCTAGTGACTCCCATTCTGCTGCACAGGCAGCCGGCATCAACACGATCCAGCATCGAGTGTGACAACAGAATGGGGCTGATGCCTTCCTACAACCAGAGAACCATGGAATGGCTTGGGCTGGAACGAATCTCAAAGAGCATCTTGTTCTGTCCCCTTGCCATGGGAAGGGACACCTTCCACTAGACCAAGCTGCTCCATGGCCCATCCAGCCTGGCCTGGAACACCTCCAGGATGGGGAGTACACAACCTTTCAAGCAAAGCTGTTTGATTGCTTGTGTCTCCCCCAAAAGCAGGAGGGGACATGGGAAGTGGGTCTGGATCTTCTCCTGTCCTCTGAGGCTCTCCCTGCAGATCAGTCTGACAGACCTCAAAGCACAAAACCTGCAGACCCCACCAGTCCCTCTCTCTCTGTGGCTGCAGAAGAGATGATAAAGTTGGTTTGCCTGCAGTTTTCCTGACTGTTGGGGACTCAGCCAACATCACCTCGATCCTACTCCATCCAAGCAGGTACAGGTGCTCAGTATTCTCTTCCTCTTCAAATCTATGTCTAGATTCCAGGTAGCACTGCCCTGCCAGGTTCTAGGACAGCCCCTCGAGGTCTCAAAGCCCAAGGCCCCTGCTCTAGCATAAGAGCTTCCTGTTATTCACACACAACTCTGTCTTATATAAACTCAGCAAACAAACCACCCACCCAGAATTTCCCCATGTAACAGGCTCACCTGTCACCATTGGCAGATATGGCATCAAACTTGGCTTTCTTCTTTGGGATTTCGTTCTGAATGGAAGACGTGGATAAGGTTTTCTGGCTAGAAAAAGGAGGAAACTGCATGTCAGAACCTGAATGACTTTCAGTCTAAGACAGAGAGGCAGATAAATATTCCCACCCACTTTGATCCTATTAAAACAGTATTTCCCAGTGCTAGGACGATAAAAAAATCATTCCTTAGAGAGTAGCTGGAGACTAAAAATAAACAGAAAACAATGAGTCAGAGCAGCATGTAGGTGAAGAACTCCTGCTTAAAATCTGCATTTTAATCATGAAATTTTACAAATGCAACTTTGCTTTCACAGTGTACAAGTTCAGTAAGTTGGATCACTAAGGAGCACAAGGCTGTACCAGCACAGTGAGGTTTGCAAAGAAGCAAAGTGTGACTTAACCAGACTGTCCTGAGCTCAGACCATGCCCAAAGCCCTCCTAAGGTTACCTGTTATAGTGGCTGCCACTGCTGAGCCTACTGAACTGCTCCTTCTCCTGCAGGCTGCCTCGGGAAGAACTGCTCAGGTGTTTGCACTGCTCTTTGGTCTTCTGCAGGACTCGTTTATAGGACAGCGTGCACAACCAGCACAGCAGCTTTCCATCCACCTGGAACGGGAGACAGAAAGAAGCTTTGGTCTTTCTTCCTGCCCACAAAGCAAACACAGAAAACACAAGAAGCACTTCAAGCTTAGGGCTATGGCAGTCACTGGGGACCAAAACAGCAAGGGTGTCTGCTCCAGGAGGCTCAGCAGGGCACGGATTATGGCTGCAGCATTCCACACAACAGATGTTTACAGGTTGCCTCCAGAAGACACACCTCCTACACAGCACTCAGAGTGTACAGAAGCCATGAAGGGGTTTCCCAGTGGAGGTATGACACTTGTAGCTCCTCAGGCTATGGAACAAATATAATTCTCCATCCCTCTCCCCAGATCTCACCTCACACTTCATTCAGAGGTCCCTGCTCCTCTGCCAGTTCTTGGGCCAAATTCAAGAGATCTTTCTTAGAAGATCTGGCAGGGGCACACAGGGGTTCAAAGATTAAACAGCTCTAAACCAGAGCAAAGCTCAACTCTAGAAAACACTTTATAACCAAGAGATATGGATTGTGAGATGGTTTGGGTTGAAAGCAACCTTAAACCTCACCCACTCCTACCCCTGCCATGGCAGGGACACCTTCCACTGCCCCAGCCCAGCCTTGGGCACTGCCAGGGATCCAGGGACACCCAGAGCTGCTCTGGCACCCTGTGCCAGGGCCCGCCCACCCTGACAGGGAGGAATTTCCTCCCAGTATTCCATCTAACCCTGCCATCTGGAGTGGGAAGCCTTTCCCCATGTCCTGTCAGAAATGCTGCAGAAGATGTAAAGAAGATGGAGAGAGGATCAGTGTGATCAGCCCTTTTACCTTTTCAGCCTTCTTTAACACAAACACTGACCTTCTTCCTGTCGTCCTTGCGGTCGAAGGCGCACTGCTGCTTGCACTGCTCACACGAGTGAGGAGGGCCATACTTCTTCTCTGAGTTGGTGCAACGCTGGCACTTGTTTCCAATGAATGCTGCTATGATGTTGCAGTACTGGCAGGGTTTTGGCTTTAAAAAATAAGAACAACTGCTACAGCCTTCTAGCTACAATAGTACACTGCTCCTTCCCATTCTCCCCATAATTTCAAACTTTTATTTCCTCATTCTATGCAGAGTATAATGCTGATCCAGGAGACAAAATTCCATTTGGATCCCTGGCCTCCAGCTAAGTGTATTTAGCCATGGCACTCAGACCATTTATCAAGTACTGTGAAATCTTTAGAAAAAACAACAAAATAGAACCAATCGAAATCTCTATTTCAGATTTCAGACAAGCAGGAAATAAAGATTTATCACTGCTTCCTGCAGCAATCTCAGTCTGTGTAAGCACAGTCTTGTTTCTACTGGGTATCAAACAGATAATTTCCTGGCCTCAAACGATGCAAAGCTCTTTTTTGTGCTAAAAGGATAGAAAAAGTAAAAGCTTTACGTTTGAGTGACCCATATTATTGATCAGTCATGCTCTTACAGCTGAGCCAGTCCATAAACTGCTCTGAGATTTCAGCAGGATAAAGACAAGAGAGATGAAAGGAAGAGAGGCTGGGGAGGCTGAGCCCCCTCACTTACTGTGCCATAGAGCTTCACGTTCTGAGCACACTTCTTGCATATCGTGTTGGTTTTGCTGTGAAGAAGGACAGATCATTCTATCAACACGTTCCAACAGAAATGAAACCTCTGTGTTTAGGGTGCCTGGCTCAGATCCCAGGATCCCTGCTTAGGCTCCCAGCCTCCCCTCAGCTCTGCCTCTGGTGATGAGGCTGGATTCAACCTCTCTAGCGACTCAGATACCAAAATGCTTTTCCCATCCCCATCTGGCTGAGGATAAATGGCCAAAAATTACAAAGGAGGTGTCTTTTAATTAAGGCATCTCCAGATGACAGCCGTTTTTTGTCCATACAAGCACAGGATTTGATCACTGGCTAATTGGCAGCATGAGTGATTCAGCATCAGGGCAGGCTCCACTCTGGAGGTGATGGCAGGAGAGGGCAGAGGTATATTTGTCCAACAAACACAGGAAGGAACACCTCACACAACGGCCACACACAGCCCTGGGTTTACCAATCCTCCCTCTGACAGCTACACAACTTGTCAAAATGCAAAAAGACACCAGCCCAGCTAGAGGACACACAGCAGGAAATAAATGTTGGATACCAGACATCAGGCAAGAGGAAAATGCATCTGAGCTCTGACTGAAAAAAAACCCCAAGCAAAAGGTGTGATCCAAGTGCACTACAGACACTGCAACTCGCCCAGCAGATCTTTGGAGGTGGCCAAAGGTCTCCCAAGTTGTCCACAGCAACAATCTACAGGTTAAGGCTCAGTCACTGAAGGTGTGGAAGCATTACAGCTCCCGAGGTGTGATCATTCTACCTGAAACCTGGATCTCCCCAGCTCAGCAAGCATTTACCTTTCCTGCTGGAATTCGGTCCTGCAGTAAGTGCATTTCACAATGGGATGAGCAATCCGGCACTCCTGCAACAACAGAGGTGTTTCATGAGGTGCAGGGCTG
Organism: Setophaga petechia; assembly: GCA_024362935.1. Lineage (NCBI taxonomy): Eukaryota > Metazoa > Chordata > Aves > Passeriformes > Parulidae > Setophaga > Setophaga petechia. Next base: position 1,907,243 of record JANCRA010000094.1, on the reverse strand, counting down.
CTCCCCAAGCCCCAGATCCCCTGCTGCCCTCCACTCCCACCATCCACACACTTGCAAGCATTCCCTCCCTGTACAGTCATGCTGAGGGAAGAGGAAGGGTGCTGGGAATGCCATGTGTCACAGGTGAGCCAGGTGTGCCTCACACCCACAGAGGAAGGTCACGGGGCAGCTCGGCTCCCAGGGCAGGAGCACAGCTCCGCCTCAGGTATTCACCAGTTCCCTGTACATCTGGCCGTGCTCTCCTCTCATCCCAGCTTCCCCAGATTCCCCCACGTTCACCTGCCTTGTTCCAGCCTCAGTGATCCCAGGCTACTCCAGTTCCTGCTCCGTGCTCCCTATTTCACCCGATCTCGTTCTTCCCCAGCCCATCAGGCTGTCTCCAAAACCCACCTTACTCCCTTCAGGACACCATCAGACCTCCTAGAGTGATCCCCAGATCCTCCCAGGCCTTTGCTCAGGAAGAGCTCCCACCTCCCCTCTGTTCCCTACAACAGCCCCATGACTTCCACTGCAGCACCTCCAAACTGCCTTCGGTGCCACCAGGCCGCCCTGACAATCAGCTCCCCTAAAGAGCCCTTCAGCATATGCCCCTAACAGCCCCAGGGCCTTAGGCCCATGCTTCAGCCCCTCAAAACCTCCCCAGAGCTCCCCGGCCCTCACACACACCTCCCACTGCCTCCCACGGACTCGAAACACACACCTCAAGGCCCCACTCTTCATAAATACTCCCAGGATCTCCCCACAAACAGCCCCCCAGTTATCCTCAGTTCCTGTAAGAGCCTGCAGACCCCTTAAAAACACTCCCTTGTTTGCTCTCCCTCACAAACAAGCTCCAGGAGGCCCTTTACCCCTCAGACCCCGCACAGCCTCTCACAGACCACCCCCCTCAAATGTCCTCACAGATCACGCCCCACTTCCCTCAGAGCCCTCCTCAGACTCCTCTCCCATCAGCCTCCTCCCACATTAGCCGCCATAAGCCCCCTCGCAGCCCGCCCCCAGCCCCTCTCCTGGACCTTGCAGAGCTGCTGGCCCTGGCTGAGCGCCTCGAAGGGGAAGCGCTGGTGGCACTTGGTGCAGGCGTACAGCGCCGCCATCCCGCCGCCCCGCTGACAGGCGCGGCCCGCCCGCCCTCCCGCCCTGCCCGCGCGACACCGCCCCCGACCGCCGCCCATTGGTCGCGCGCCGCATCATTCACGCCTCAGCCGCTTCTCATTGGTGAGCGCGCCGTCACTCACAGCCGCGGGGCGGGGCGCGCCGAGGAAGCGTTAACGTCACGGGGAGCGCCGTGACGCAGCCACTCGGCCCCGCGTGACGCGGCGCGCGGGGGAGGTCGCGCGAGATCGCGAGTGGAAAAGGGGGCGGGGACTGGGAAAGGGGCGGGGCCGGGGAGGCGGGGCCGGGGAGGCGGGGCCGGGGAGGCGGGGCCGGGGAGGCGGGGCCGGGGAGGCGGGGCCGAGGGGGCGGGGCCGGGGAGGCGGGGCGGGGCGGGGCTGGGATGGACACGGATGGACATGGACAGGGCCGGACATGGACAGGGCCGGACATGGACAGGGCCGGAGAGCCTGGGAAGGAAGGAAGGAAGGGAGCCAGCCCAGGAATGTGGGGAGCAGGAGGAGGCGGAGGCATCTCCGCCTTGAGATGGAGGTGAAAGGAGCAGAGGCACCGCTCCAGAGAGGGCTGGAGACACCAGCAGGGCAGGGGCAGTGGGAATGCTGTGGCTGGGGGTTGTGTCTGCAGGGAAAGGAAAGCGTCCATGGCAACGTGCTTCCTCTCTGCTGTGCCTCCAGAGCTGCAGCTGCTCACCCTTGCGCGGCCTGGCTGATTCCACGGCTGGACCTGCCCTCGTGGGCAGCAGGGCAGAGCGAACTGCAGCTCCCTGCGCTCGCACCGCGGACTGGGAGAGCTGCAGGCGGGAACAGGGAGGAGATTTGGCCGCGTTCCATTCTGGGAATGGGGCTGGACTCAAGCTGCTGCAGCAGGGACAGATCGTACACTGCACATATGAAATAACTGTTCTTTTTTAATCAAGTAGTTGTCATTTTGTACAACGTGACGCAGAACAGGTGCTTTGAGAAACAGGGGAAATTAAGGCATTTTGGTGTTAAAAGTTCATTCTAAATCCAAGATGGAATGAGCAAAAGGCAGCAACTGCTCACAGTTGTGTGATCTGCTCCATTTGCTGGATGTTCCTGTGCTCCTACGCCCTTCCCTCTTTCTCACACCTTGAGGGATACCTTAAACCTTTGGGAAACTTCTGTCCTTGCCTTTTTTCCTACACCAGATGACAGAGCATTGCCGGTCCTGGCTGGTGCAAGCAGTGGAACTGAAATCTGAGCTGCTCAGGCTTTCCCAAGAAGGACTGGGGGAGTGTCTTGGGTTTTTAGCTTGGCTGCGTGGGTGTGCATAATGAACCGGAATTCTGCTGTGCTTGGCTACCTCGGGGACTCGTTTTAATCACCGGGCAAATGTGCTGTGTGTAGGAGAAATACTTAATTTCATGACAGGAGCTGCATTGTGCTGGATGCCGGGCTGTGATTGGGAAATGTCCGTCGGTGGGAAGCGGGAGGCAGAGCTGGGACGCAGGGAACGAGCCCTGCTCGCTGCTCGGGGCTGCTCCGGGGGCGGCTCTGCGGGAGGAGGCGGCGGAGGGCTGGGGATGCTCGGATTCGGGGCTTTGACAGCGCACCTGGAGAGGGGCAGCGCCGCCTGCGCTCTGCCACAGTAAACCGTGGAGCCCTGAAATGGTTTGGGTTGGGAGGGACCTTAAAGAGCACCCAGTGCCACCCCTGCCATGGCAGGGACACCTCACTGCCCCAGGCTGCCCCGTCCAACCTGGCCGGGGACACTTGCAGGGGTAAGGCAGCCACAGCAAGGGCCTCTCCACCTTCACAGCGAAGAATTTTTTCCTAAAATAAAATCTAACCGCCCCCTTTTTTAGTTTGAATCCATTCCCCCTTATCCTGTCAATTAAAACCTAAAGATCGGGGAGGGGGGGTATGGAGTGGTGAATAGCTGGGGCTGCAGGAGAAGGAATGGTTTGAGAATGTGAACAACAAACCTGCCAGAGCAGCCACGGGTGCCAAGGGAGAAGCATTTGGCTGAGGAAGAGAGTTTGTAAAGCTGCTACTGAAGGAAGTGTGAGAAGGAACGCTTGGAAAGCCTCTGCCTCGGTGATTTTCCAGCAGAGCCACACTGGCAGCAAAGCAGTTCCAAGCCCTCGGAGTTTAGAAGGCTGCTCAGATCTGTCAGATGTGCCCTTTCACTGTGGAATGGTTTGGGCTGGAAGGAATTGTAAAGATTATCTCTCTCTAATGCCCTGCCATGGGCAGGGACATCTTCTGTTTGTGCCCCAAAAACCTCTGGTTACTGTGTGAGACAGCAAAAGTCTCCCCTGGATCATGGTCTTTGCCATCCCAAGATGCCAGGGCTTGATGTAAAGCACATCCTTCCCCTTCATGGAGCACCTGGGCAGACAGGGACCCCCAGGAGCCCTTCCCCGAGCACAGGAGCACTGTGTGAGCTCTGCACCAGCCCCTCTGGGTCTGTGAGCTCTGCACCAGCCCCTCTGGGCCTGTGAGCTCTGCACCAGCCCCTCTGGGTCTGTGAGCTCCCCACCAGCCCCTCTGGGTCAGTGAGCTCCCCACCAGCCCCTCTGGGCCTGTGAGCTCCCCACCAGCCCCTCTGGGTCTGTGAGCTCCCCACCAGCCCCTCTGGGTCAGTGAGCTCCCCACCAGCCCCTCTGGGCCTGTGAGCTCCCCACCAGCCCCTCTGGGTCTGTGAGCTCCCCACCAGCCCCTCTGGGCCTGTGAGCTCCCCACCAGCCCCTCTGGGCCTGTGAGCTCCCCACCAGCCCCTCTGGGTCTGTGAGCTCCCCACCAGCCCCTCTGGGTCTGTGAGCTCTGCACCAGCCCCTCTGGGTCTGTGAGGTCTCCACCAGCCCCTCTGGGCCTGTGAGCTCCCCACCAGCCCCTCTGGGCCTGTGAGCTCCCCACCAGCCCCTCTGGGTCGCCTGGAGCATTTGGGAGCCACGAGGTTGCCAAAGCAAGTTTGGTTCAGCTGCTGTTCCTTGACACCGTCTGTGGCTCTCTGTAAATCACCAACAGATAATAATTTCATACTCTGGCTCTGCGTATCCCCCGCCTGCTGAATAATTACCTTGTTTTGTGCGAGCCGTGAGAGGTTTTCACAGATAATTCATCCAGCAGGGAAAGGCAGCCAGATTTTGGGCTGGAGCACATTTTCTGGCCACCTGGCATTGCTGCACAGAGGTCTGCAGCTGCCTCCGGAGGGAAATGCTGTATCCAGGACAGCCGAGGGCAGGGCGAGAAACCAAACCCAGCTGAAATCCCAGCCGCCCTTCCTCGGAGAATAATTCAGCTTGGCAAACTCAGCCCACCCTGGGTTTCTGGATGTGTGGACAGATTGATCCCACAGATCTGGATGCTCTCGCTCACAGAGGAGCTGTTCCACTGGAAACAGAGCTCCTCCCAGGAGCTGCCTGTGGTGGTGACCTGTGCCTCACTCCCCGTGTCCTGCCTGGGTGGGTTGGAGCCCAGCACGGAGCTGAGACCACCCTCAGGCTGCCATCCCCATCCCAGGGCTGGGCTGATGCAGGGCACGAGGAGAAAGGATCATCCCTGTGCCAGCTTGTCTCAGCAGCTCCCAAACCACCCCACACACTAAGGAGGAGATGGGGTTCTCAAGGTGGGTCCCAAATCCTCTCAGCTCCCACTCTGAACAGTGCTCACTCCATTAAACACCAACCTCAGCTAATATTTCCCCACCAATTTATCAGATTTGGGGAGTTTCCTGCAAGGTGCCTCTCCCAAAGGAAACCTTAAATGCAGAGCTTTGCTTCCAATAAATAGCAGGGTTCAGAGTGCCTGTGCTTTGCTGTGCTCTGCAAAACTTGGAGCCACTCTGAGGTTTGGGTGTCCAGGGAAGTCTGGAGGTCACAGCTCAGCTGGGCTGGGAGCCAGAACCTACATCTGGCTCTGCAAACAGCAAACCTCCCTTCAGGTATGTCCTTTCTTATTTTTTCTTTTTTTCAAATATAATAAATAAATAGTTTTTTAAGTTCCCAGCCATCTGAACTACCCACGCTCAGGACGGTGATATGCCTAATGCCATGAATGCAGAATTTCAGTAAATGCTTCCTGGGGATACAAAACTTGCAGCTCTGTGTTCAGCTGCAAATTCAGGACATCACCTATCCAAAGGGAGCCTGAAAGTCACGGTTCCCTGAAAGTCAAAGCGTGTTTTATTGACTGCAGTCAAGAGAATCAAAGATCTGGAGACCTGGACTCCCACGGCATAAACCACATTATTCCTGTGCAGTGATCATTCCTCTCCCAGACATGAATTCCAGCCAGCCTCCCTGCTGGGAATGATTAAAGACCCCTTCAGCAATCAGCAAATTGTCAAATAAGCAGGTGAGCAAGTGAAAGAAAACAAGGGAATGTGGTGACCTGCCACCAGTGATGAGAGCAGTCCAATCACCTGGAGGGGAGTGCAGCTCCCTGGGTGCTGCCCGTGGTTTGCTGTACAAAATTGGGGTGTAGCCGTGGGGGATGTCCCTTCTCAACTATCAAAACCCCATCTGGGGGAAGGCAGAGCCCGTGCAAATGCAGTTACAAGTCAGGGATGGCATTTCCCTTCTTCAAGGTTCCCTTCCCAGCTGCCTGCTGCTACCTGGGCTCTTGAATTGGGGAGCAGAGCCTGGCAGTGCCCGCAGCTCTCACTGGGCTGCCCACTGCAGCTGCCAACCCCCTCCATGCCCAGGGAGGACATCACCAGAATGGCACCAGAACCCCCACAATGTCAGAACTGTGCTGACCTGTGGCCTGGACACCCCAAGAGCAGCACCAGACCCTCCATGGCTGTGAGGCTTTGGGGCAAAGCTCTGGAGCAAGAGAAGATGGAAGGAGTGTGACCAGCTCAGGAGCACCCCAATGTCACCATCATACTTCAAAAGCTCTCAAGCCTTCTTGGTGATTTCTCATGGGCAGCTCCTTGCAGCGCTGGCGCCTTCTTCTTCACAGCACAGCCAACAAACTCCAACTCTTCACAGCCAAAATCTCCAGCTCTCTGGACCAGCTAACCCACTCCCTTACAGCACTCTTCCTTACCAGTCACAGCCTGGCCTGTTAAGGGCAGGCCTGTTCCTAATCGTTGGTAGTTAGTACAGCTGCAGCTCCTCAGGGGCAAGATTACCTTCTGCACCATCTTTATTTTCTTACATTCTATCCCTCCACACCCCAAAACCCCCGGTGCACCCCGCACAAAAGGGTGGGAGACTACCAGGGAGAACATCCCAGCCTGTTTTAGTGTCCCTGTGCTCTGCTCCTGCTCTCCAGGACGGCTGGAGCCCAGCTGAGCCACAGCCAGGGTGCAAAGGGAGCAGCCCCAGCAGTGAAGGGCCCTGGCTGGTGACCCTGGCAAACCCCGGTGACAAAGATCCCACCCGCAGCCACAGCGGGCGCTCAGGCAGTGGGGCACAGGGTGGAGGAGCCTTCCCCCATGCCAGGAATTCCTCATCTCAGCAGAAACCCCCGGGGTGTTTGTGCTCCACCTCAGAGCTGGAGGAGCCGCTCCCCTCGCCCCAGGTGTCTGGGACTGGCGCTGCCAGGTGGGATTGTCCCTCCCCAGGAGGGCCCTGGGGTCCCACAGGACCAAGAAAACCAGGCTGGGGACAGGGATCTGTGTCCCTGGGGCACAGGGGGCACAGCTGTGGGCAGCAATTGCATCCCTCCTGCAGAAGCCATCCAGTATTTTTCCAGTGTCTTTATTGGCAAGCCCAGTGCTGAGTCCCCGTCCTGCCCCGTGTCCAGCACTGAATGGGGCTGTCCCAGCGTGTCCCAGCTTCCTGATGGTTCCACTGAGGGCCCTGCTCCAGGGCTGAGTGCTGGGGATGCCGGGGTGGCTCAGGCCAGGATGGGGTAGGTGGCCTCAGTGGCCACCCCGCAGTTGTTGTCCTTCATGGCCATGAGGATGTAGCCGTCGTTGCCCCAGTAGGTGGACCAGGAGTTCTTGATGAGCCAGTAGGTCTCTCCCTGCAGGACCCCGTAGCCCACGGCCAGCACGGCGTGGTCCAGAGATCCCGGAGTGTTGTCTGCAGGGAAGGACACAGGACAGGGCTCACTGAAGAGCCCCCCGGTCTGGGGCTGTCTGTCTGGGGAGCATCCTTGTCCAGAGAGACTCCCTTTCCAGAGAGCACTCCTTTCTGGAGACCATCCCTGCCTGGAGAAGATCCCTGTCCAGTAATCCCTGTCCAGAGGACATCCCAGTCTGGACAGCTTCCCTGCTCCCAGGGCTGCCCCCGGGCTACCTCCAGCACTGCAGAGGACTTCAGGGCTCATCCCCACCCCTCCCTTGACCAGAGAGCTGGTTCCCAGGTGCTCTGGCACCTCCCCGGGCACCCAGGCCCCGCCATGCCCCGAGTGCTGCCAGTCTCACCGCACTTGGGCTCGTAGTAGATGCCGTTGGAGTAGAAGGAGAAGCTCTTGTGCGAGGCGTCGATGCTGACGGCCACGGGGCCGTGCTTGTAGATGGCAGCTTTGACTGCTGTGATGTTGCCCGAGGTGACGTTGACGTAACCCGTGATCTTGGCCAGCATCTCAGACTGGTTGTAGTGGCACAGGCCATTCTGCACAGCCAGGGGACACACAGTGTCACCAGGACCCCCTGCCCCTGGCCTGACCCTGCGGATGCAGGCAGTGATCTGGAATTTGGGCTGTGAGAGCACCCTGGCTCTGACCCCGCTGTCCTCCCAAGCCCAGGGCTCTGGGGGTGTTTTCCCAGTTGCTCAAGGACACAAGGTGGGGAGCTGGCTCTGCACCCACAGCCCCTGAGGGCTGTTGCCTGCCTCTTGCTGCCACGTCCCCATCCCCAGGCAGCTTTGCTCTGTCCCTGGGTACCCCGGGGCATGGAGTGACTCATGGCACCACGCACAGGTGGAGGAGCCTTGTCCCTGTTTTGCAAGAAGAGAAACTGAGGAACACGATGACAAAACAGCCTGGATGAGCCCTGGGGCTTGGCTTTGACAGTACTGTGAACCACAGAAGCCTGGTGCCTTGGGGACCAGGTGACATCCTCATCTCAAGAGCCTGTTGGTGCCTCTGACTCACGTCCAGGTGAGTCCCACCACGGCTTTAAAGCCCCAAGATGCTGGGAAGGCCACCAGGGACAAGGCCCTCCTCACCTGGCCCTTGTAGGTACCGTAGGACTCGGTGCTGGCAATGCCCCCGTGCTTCTTGATCCACTCGTAGGCTCGCCACTCCTCGCCCCCGTCGCAGGCGAAGTTCCCAAAGCCCCAGGAGCAGTCAATGAGGACTTGCTGGGACAGGGGGGTCAGCACGCCGGTCTGTGGGGAGGACACAGCCCAGGGATGGGGACAGGCCCCCTGCAGGCTCCCATCCACACCCGGGGGCACAGCCCTGCTCCCACCTTGAGGAAGAGGGCACCTTCCATGGCTCCCGTTGTGGCAAAGCTCCAGCACGACCCACAGACAGCCTGATCCTTCACAGGGGTGACAGCGCCTGGGGCAGGGCAGGAGACACTGAGCTGACACCGAGGGATGGAGGCAGGTGGAAGGGAAACTGAGGCAGGACTTGAGGTCCAGAGGCGGCACCGCCAGATCTCAGTGCTAACTGAGAAGGGGGGAAATGCACTAGCACACCTGGGACCCCCACCCTTGGCTAGGGACAAGCTCTGGGGGTGTCACTCCTGGCTGAAGGGGACATGGGTGAAGTCAGATGTTGCTTCAGATGGCACATCTGTCCCTGGGGCACCAGAGTGAATTCAGGGCCAAGTGCTGACCCAGCTGCCTTTAGTCATAGAAACACAGAATGCTTTCTGTTGGAAGGGACCTCAACCACCATCTGGTTCCACACTGCCATGGCAGGGACACCTCCCGCTGTCCCAGGTAGCTCCAAGCCCGTCCATCCTGGCCTTGGGCAGACCTGGTTCCTGCGTCCAGCCTGTTCCAGTGCCTCACCAACCCCACAGGGCGCACCCCAAGGGACAGCCCAGTCCCACAGGCTCCTCAGCGCAGCGATGGGGAGCAGGGGGCTCTGTGGGACTGAGCGCAGGTCTGGGCGAGGAGCACTCGCTCCCGAAGCGCCCCCTGACCCGCACGTACCGTACATGCGCCAGTCCAGGCTCTCGGGCAGGATGATGCGGGCGTAGAGCTCGCTGGGGAAGGGCAGCCCGCGGTTGGGGGTCCCGCTGCGGCGGCGGCCCCGCAGCGCTGCCAGCTCCTGCGGCGTGCGGTCGGCCAGGTGGTTCAGGGACAGCGTGTAGGACAGCGCGGCGCGGTTCCGCGAGTGCACAAACCTGCGCGCGGTGGAGACGGCGCCAGCTGGCCCTGCCGCCGCCCCTCGGAGTGCCAGCACCCCTGACGCCCCCAGCCGTACCTCATGTTGTGCACGAAGATGCTCTGCCGGTGCTCCAGCTCCCGCGCGGAGCCATAGCGCCGCCCCAGCTGCCGGCGGTACTCGTGGAAAACGCGGTGAGCCCAGGGCCGGTGCTGGCCCACCAGGTCCTCCATGGGGTTTGCCAGCACGCGGTGCTCCGCCGCCGTCCCCGGCAGCACCCCGCACTTGGTCTCTGGGGACAGACACAGGCCCTGTCAGCCCGAGCCCCGCAGACGGGACGGGCAGCCCCTCCCTGGCTCACCGTTGACGGGCAGGTCGAAGACGGAGGGCGGGTAGCTGTTGTCGAAGTCCGTGTAGGCGATTTCATACTTGTCGTAGTGGGAGCCCAGCAGGCTGTTGTACCCCCGCATCTCGTAGTGCACGGGGGCCACCCCGCAGCTGGAGTTGGTCACCCACAGGGTGTAGACGTTCTTCTTCTGCGCCCAGCGGGTGACGTTCTGCCACACGGCACAGTACCGGCCCTCGTGGTACTCCTCCCGCAGGAACTGGGGGGACACGGCCTCAGGGAGGGGACCCCAACCTCCCCCAGGCCACCTGCTGCCCAGCCAGCCCCTCGGCACAGCCCAGTGCTCTCCGGCCGGACCCAGTGGCTCCGTGGCCATTGGCACACGGCCACGCGTGGGATGGAAGCTGGGGCAAGGATATGGGGTGCAACACGGGCCAGACCCCCCTGTCTGGCTCAGCAGTGCCCTGGGGACACTTCACTGTGCACAGCGATCCGTGCACCCATAGCAGGGAGTCTGGCCGCACCATTTCTCCAAAAACCTGAAGAGATTTCAGGTTTTTCCTGCGCGTTTCCAAGCTCTCGCCATGCAGGCATGCGTCCAGCTCAGTGACAAGCTGCTGTCCCCACTGCTCACGTGCTGTGCCCAGCCCTGACGCAGGCCGGGGCCGGCAGGAGCTGAGCTGCCGTGCAGAGGCTTGCCCAAACCCTGCTGAAATGCCAGCGTTTGTGTGGGATGTGACACGTCTCAACACGGCTGCTGGAGTTGGGAAAGGAGCCAGGAGTCCGGCCCCGATCCGGGTGGGGAAGTGACCCTCCCTGCACCCCGGGCTGTGGGGACAGGCCCCGGCCAGTCCCAGCGCCCTGCAGCCCTCGGACAGAGAGGAGCCTCCCAGCGCCTCCTCCCACAGCCTGGAGATGCTTCGGGAGGCAGGGCACGGCTGGGCTCTGAGCATTCCCACCTTAAAGCCCCTCATGCTGGGGAAGACGCTCTGAGCCGTGACCACGTCCTCCTTGGAGCCGGGCAGCTGGAAGCACTTCCTGGCGTTCACCTCCTTCTCAGTCGTCTCTGGCGTGATCTTGTACCTCATCCCATAGGGCTTCACCGCTGCCAGCTGGTAGGTTATCACCTGCCCTGTGCCAGGGAAGGGGAAACTGAGGCACAGAGTCCTGCTGGTGCAGGGTGGGCGCAGCTGTGTGCCCACCTCTTACCTTCGTAGTACTGGATCCGGCTCTTGTTCCCCGTCAGGTTGTACCAGGCTTCAAAGGGCTCCTCGATCTCGGCGTAGGGCAGCTTAATGACCCCTGCACAGGAGCCCCCGGCACAGGACACAGCTCAGCCCAAAGCCTCAGCACCCCAGCATCCCTCCCTGAGCCCCCCAGCTGACCAAGACAGTGCCCCAGGAGTGATGGGGCAGGAACAGCAGCCAGCTGGGGGAGCCTGCCCCAGTTTGGCCCTGGGACAGCCCGGTCCGACCCGTGCTGAGCATCCTCTGCTCCCCCAGGGCTGGGGGTCCCCTTACCTCGGACATGGTAGATGGAGCCGAACTGAGGGGGTGGGCGGGAGAGCCCATAGTCCTGTCCTGGAGGCAGAGAGGGCAGGGTGAGGGGGCTGTGTGTGTCCTCCCAGCTGAGATGGGGATGGGAGACTGCCAAGACAGTGCCCCCCTTCCCTGCAGCCCGGGGCTTCCCTTCTTGGCCAAAAGAGCTTCCTGAGCTCATCCAAAGGCACATCCAAGGGACACTGAGGCACGGACACTCTCCAGGGTCAGCACGGTGCCACAACCTGCCGCGACACTGCAGCAAGCCCTGCACTGCTGCGCCCCCAGGGAACCCCAGCTCCTGGGTGACTCTTGGGGTGATGCCCCAGTGTCACCCCCCGCACTGGTGGCCCTGGCCTGGAATATTTCCACGGTGGGACCCAGCCAAGCTGTTCCCAACACACAGGGCATGTTTGAGGGGTGCCAGGGACCTTACCGGTCCTGCCTGGCATCTTCCAGTGACCTCCCCAGCCTCCCCGCGGGCTCCCGGCTTGTGCAACCCCACGCCAACACAACTGCTGGGAACGAGCCCTTCCCTCCCTCAGCATCTTCCTCCCTCCTCGCCGGGAGCGAGGCAGCACCTGCCGGGACCCAGACAGCGCCTGCCCCGCCCGGGAGAGCCGGGAGCAGCCCTGGGGAGGCGGGGACGGGCAGACCCCCGGCTGCAGCCCAGGCTGTGCCATGGTGCCCATCACACGCCATCCCGGGGCACCCACAGGCAGCAACGGCTGCAGCCACCTCCCAGCCCTGCTGGGCTTTATCAGCACCCAGAAAGGGGGGGTCTCACGGCGACACGGCCGCCCTGCCACCCCTGTCCCCTCACACCTGGCTGTCCTGGCCGCTTGGGTTAAACCCCTTGAGTTAAAGCCTCAATTTAGTTTTATTTTCACGCCCCCAGCCCCACCAAGCCCTCAAGGCACCTGCCCTCTTTGCCGCCCATCTCAGCTGTGTCTTGGAGGAACTGCAAATTTTGGGGCCCAACGAGCAGTAAAACCACTTCCCCAGAATCCAACCTCCCCTGCAGCGCAGCGGGAGCAGATCTGGTGGGGCCCCCCCGCCGCCCTCCCCTGCCCGGGGTGTCCCCAGTGCCGGGCTGGGGTCGCACTCACCCCGGACGGCGATGCAGAGAGCAGAGAGCAGGAGCCAGCGGAGCGCTCCCATCCCGGCCCCGGCTCCCTCGGCACAGCCCCCGAACCCTCGGAGCGCTCCCATCCCGATCCCGGCTCCCCGGCGGCTTCCAGCGAAACCGGCGGAGCCAATGCGGCGGCCGGGCCCTCCCCGGGGAGGGAAGGAGCCGGCACCGGGTGGTGCCTGGCGGGGGCCGGGCACCCCGGGCTCGGCGTGTCCCGGCAGGGCCCCGCGGACGGGGATGGAGCAACGCGGGCCCTGCGGGCGCAGGAGGTGCGGGATGAGCCCCAGAACGCCCCAAGCCGCATTGGGGTGGGTGCAGGGATGGATCTGTGGGGCGCCCCCAAGCCGGGGTCAGCCCGGCTTCCTTCCCTCTCAGGATGAGTCAGGAGGTGACGAGTTGAGGGTGACACTGCCGGGGAGGGGTCCCCAACCCGCACCGGCCCCGGCGCCCCCTGAGAACGCTGAAGGGAGCAGGGAGGCCGGACTCACTGCCAAGGGGGAAAGAGGCTTAACCCAGGGGCTGACTGCAGGGCGAGCAGCAGGAGGAGGAGAAGGAAGAAGGCCCTGGAGAGATGGGAAGGATCCCACCCCAGCCCAGCTGTGTGCGAGGACAGTGTGGCAGAGCCGGGACAGAGCCAGCTCCAGGGGGCTCGGACCGGATCCGGGGGGCTCTGACAGGGCTGGGGAGGCTCTGACAGGGCTGGGGAGGCTCTGACAGGGTGCGGGGGGATCACACAGGGTGCGGGGGGCTCAGGAGGGGTGCTGGGGCACTCAGGCGTCTGCGTGGTTGACCCCAATCCCAGAGCTCAGTGAAGTTTGTGGCTTGGTGTGACCGATGCCAAATCTTGGGGTCATCTCACCAGCAACTTTACCAGGACAAGGGGTAGAGAAGGGGTTTGATGTCTAGTGGACAATCCATGGACACAGGACTGGTTTGAGCCATATAGGAGCTGCACCCCATCTTGGGGGGATGTGTGGGACGCCTCTGCAACACAACCCAGAGCTACCTGCCGTTCCCCAGGCATGGTGGGCTGTTCAATGCCCCCGGGAGCCTGTGCCAGCAGGACGGGTGGCTCCCTGCGTGTCCTGCCACCGGACGGGCCCCTTGCTCCTGTCCTTGCAGGGCCACAGCGCTCTGTGCTCAGTTTGATGTTCCTTTGTTGTGCCCTGCCGGGGTCGCTCCCTCGGGGGTCTCAGAGAGGCTGTGCCAGGCTCTGGGGACGGGCGGGGGTCTCGGGGAGGCTGTGCCAGGCTCTGGGACGGGCGGGGGTCTCGGCGAGGCTGTGCCAGGCTCTGGGACGGGCGCGGGCAGCCCCGCCGTGCCACGGGCTGGACCCGGGCATCCTCCGCAAATCCCCGCAGGCAGAGCCGGGCAATGCCCGCCGGTGTCTCCCGGTGCTGCTGGGGACCGGAGAGCCCCGGCCGCTGTTCCCGCCGTGGCGGCCCCGCGGGCAGGCTGCGGTCCCCGCGGTGGCCCGGGGGTGACCCGGAGGGCGATCCGGCAGCGGCGGGGCCGGCTGGTACAATGAACCATTGCTGCGAGCGCGGGGAGGAAGGGGGGGCGAGGGGAGGGGAAGCTCTTGCTCGGCTGCCAGAGCCGAGCAGAGACAGGGGAAGCTCACGGCCGGGCGCTCCCGCTCTCCCACGGCCGCCGCCCCCGCAGCCCCGGCGCGGGCCGGAGCGGGGCCGCCCGGTGGTCCCGGAGGGAGCCCCGTGCGAGGGGGGTCCATGGCGGCCGGACAGGAGCGCTGACGGCAGGAGGTACGTGTGCGCTGTGAGGGGCAGGGTGCGGGGGAACAGCCGGGGGGTCCCAATCCCCTTGCCCTGCGCTGCTGAGATGCCCCCTCCGTGTGCAGGGTGGCTCTGGGTCCCGGGGGAGGCGGCCGCAGAGAGTCCCGCGACACTGGTGGGGACTGCTGGGGGGGCCTGCTCTCACTGCGCCCTCCCTGCTCCTCTGGAAATGCCCGAGGGTGGGAGGAGACCCCCGTCCTCGCCATCCTGGGGGCAGCCGGTCAGCGGGGGCTGCGGGGTGTGTGTGGAGGTCTGGGGCACCCACCAGCTCCAGCTCACCATCCCGGGGGCAGCAGGTCAGTGTGTGGAGGTCTGGGGCACCCACCAGCTCCAGCTCACCATCCCGGCACTGGCTGGGATTACCACCACGTCGGGGAGCCTGCGAAGCACATGGAGCCCTCACCGTGCGGGACCCGCAGGCTGGGGAGGGGACAGGACGCACACACACACCTGTGCCCTCCGGCCCCGCAGGTGCCCGTGGGCTCCCGGCCCAGCCAGCGCTCCGGGCGAGGTTTCAGGCTGAGCTCTCCGCGGCTGAGGCTGGGGGAGCTGCAGGGGCTCAGGCCCTGGCTGGGGCGGATGCTCCCCCCGGTCCCTGCAGCTCTGCTTCGTCCCTGATCCTTGGTGTGTCCCAAGGAGGGACAGGAACTCGCTGCTTCCTGCCCTGCACAATTCCCTCCCCACCCCGCTCCTCCCGGGACATTGTATTTGGAGCCCTGGCCGGCTCCCTCCCTCCGCCCCTGCAGCCCCTTGGATCCGGGAATTGCTCTTCTTCCAGCGGAAATCCTGCTTTCCCAGCCAGCGATGGGGCTGGAAGCCTGGGGAAGGGGGGCTCCCTCTCCACTGAGCACCTTGTGCCAGGGCAGGGGGCAGAGGACCCTTCTGTCCTGGGGCTGACAGGTGGCCTTGCAGAGAAGATCACTTTTGGGGGTGGCAAGTCCTTCAATTTTCATCCCAGGGAATAGCCCTGCTGGTGGGCATGCAGGGAGGGGGGCTCATCCCTCCCTGCACCCCTTGCTCTGGAGGAGCCTGGTCCCGCTGGGAGCCACAGGGGACTCACCAGGCACTGGGTGAACTGGGAGGGCTGGAGCTGGAGCAGGGCTCCATCTCCAGATACCGTTGGGGTGGCCTTGGGGCTGGGGGCAGTGGGGAAGGGGCAGGGACACGCCACCACCTGCCACAGAGCTGGAACAAGGAGCAGATGGGGCAGGCAGACGGGGCCTTGTCCCCTCCCCAGGTCTGTGGGGTCCCGGGCATGGGACGGTGACACAGCTCCAGGTCCTGTGTCCTCATGAGCCCCCTTCCCCTTCTGCGCTGCAGCTGCCTCATGCCCAGGTTTTCCTGCTGGGCCCAGGGAGCTCCAGAGCCACAGGGGGACAGAGGAACCTCGGTGGCACCAGGCTGGGCTGTGCAGCCCTCTCGGTTCCTCTTCCCAGGGAGCAGGAGCCGGGTCTGCACGGAGCAGTGCAGGATGACAGTGTGGGACAAGGCACGGAGGGACCCAGGACAGCCAGGGGGCTGCAGCCCTGCTGTCAGCCCTGCCTGACCCTCCCAGCTGTCCCCATCCCCACGGCACCAGGCCCTGCCAATCCTGTGGCCCCTCGATGGCCACAGCACCGTCCTCTTCCTCCCCCCCAGCCCACACCGTGCTCCTGCTGCTTCCTCTTCCCCCTGCCTGGCTGCTGTGTGAGCTCCTCTGGCAGCCACCTCCTGCCCAGGGCGTCGTGGCCCCCTCAGCCTGGCAAATGCCACCGTGGCTCGTCCCCACAGCACGGGGTGTGACATTCCCAGCACCCCACATGGCTCCGTGTGCCTGCATCCCCCCAGAGCCTGACTCACCCCACGAGGGGAGTGGATGCAGGGCAGGGAGGGGACCCCAGGGGTACCTCAGCGCTGTAGGTGACACGTGGGGTGACAATGGGATGTGCAAGGGACATTGTGCCCTGTCTAGCACTGGGGATGGGGCCGAGCTGCCCCGCGTCCCAGGGGCCTGGGGAACAGATGGAGGGGCAGCCGGGGCTGTGGCTGCTCCGTGCCCAGCCCTGCCCGGCGGGACAGGGGTGGTGAATTGGCCGGGGCTCAGCGCGGGCGGGACCTGGCAGCGCGGCCGGCCTGGTGCCGGGGGAGCCGGCTCGGGAAGGGCTCAGCTGCCATCTGCTCCTTTTGGGGAGAGCTGCAGCCAGACACGGCCGTGCAGCCATCGGACACGGCACCAGCTGCGTCCCCTTCCCGTGGGCAGCGAGGGGATGGAGCCACCCTGGGGTGAGCTCAGGCGGCTCTTGGGTGCAGAGGGCAGGGGAAGCCTGGGTGCCACGCTGCTGCACATCACCTAAACCCTCGATGTGGCACAGGGGGGTTCCACTCCCCTGGAAGGTGCTCCTTGCCAGCCCCGTCCCTGCTGGCACCTGTGGCCGCTCCACTGCTTGGTCAGCGCTGAAATTCAGCAAAATGGGAAATTTCTGAACGCGGTGGGAGGGTGATTCCCACCCAGGGGAGACAGGGTTTGCGAGAGCCAGGGTTGTTCGTCAGTTTAAATAGCCACTAATTATCAGGAATAAAACCCCCAACCGACCAAGTTTCCTCAGATTTGGCAACGCTGCCCTGTTGGCAACAGCTGCAGCCTTGCCACACCACCAGTGTGGAAAGCAGGGATGGAAGGGGAGAGCTGGGCTCTTTCCACTCCTACTGAGAGAGAGGAAAGGGAATCAATAACCATGATTGGGAAAACCTGCCTGAAACATCTCATCCACCCCAAACCTTTGTCTCCTCCTGCGGCTGGAGTGCAGAGGGCAGGACACCTTCCTGCTCCTTCCCTCCGCTCTCAGCTGCAGACAGAGCCACGCTGCAGACGGTGTGGGTGGCTGTCCAGCAGCCAGGGCAGTAACAGGGCTGGGGTTGGACGTCTCCACACAGCCACGACAGGAGAGGTCTGATTTCCCCCTCCTCCCCCTCTGTGACACCTTCTCTCTCGCCACATGTGGCCGGAAGAGCCTGCGCTGACCACAGCAATGTGAGCGGGGACCTCGCACCCCAAAACACCCACGCCCACCGAGCAGAGGGTGTGGGGATGGGGACGCTTTGGGGTCTGGCTCCCCTTCAGCCTCGGGGACACACATGCCCTGAAAGGACGTGAGCAGTGTGGTGAGGGCGCAGTGAGAGAAAAAGCCACTTGAGGATGTGGTTTCAGCCCACACCGGGGTGTTGCAGCCCTCGGAGGAAAGCTGCAGCTTTGTGGGGGTGTTGCAGATCATGCAGATCATTTTAGCTCATGCAGGGGGGTTGCAGCCTGTGAAGGGATGCTGTAGCCCAAGCAGGGGTGTTGTGGCTCGTGCAGGGGTATGGCAGCCTGTGCACGGTGCTTCGGTCTGTGCAGGGGTGTGGTAACTGAGGCAGGGGAGTTGCAGCCCGTGTCACTGGTGTTGCAGCCCGTGTAGAGGCGTTGTAGCCCATAGCAGGGGTGTTGCATCCTGTTTTGGGGTGTTTCAGTCTATTCAGGGGTATTTGGTAGAAGTGTTTCAGCATGTGCAGGGATGCAGCAGCCCTGGAAGAGGTGTTTCAGTCCGTGCAGAGGTGTTGCAGCCTGTCCAGGGCTGGTTTATCCCATGGAGGGTGTTACAGCCCACGGCAAGGGTGTTTGAACCCCTGCAAGGGCGTTGCCCCTCTCCTGATGCCCTCCCTGGTGTCCACAGGTGACTCTTCTCCTCCCTGGAGGGACATGGAGCAGCTGGAGTGACCTGAGGAGCCGTCGCAGTGAGTGGGGCCGCCGCGGAGCACCCACGGGTGCCAGGGGGACATCGTGGGGTCCCCCGGGCAGCACGGCCCGCCTGCAGCAGTGCCGCTGGCCCGCGGGGACCCCCGTGTCCCCCCGCTGTCCAGTGTGCGAGCCGGGGGGTGGCAGGGCGCCCCCAGGGCCTCTCCCATGCGTGCACCGGCACCCGCGCGTGCCCGCTGCCGGGGGCGCGGGGCTCACGGACCCTCTGTCCCACAGGCGGTGCCCAGGATGGGCTGCGTGCCCTGCAAAGAGAGGGGGGCTGGCAAGGGGCAGGCGGGGGGCGAGGGGGGCTCCCTGCAGCCCCCCGCCTCCCAGTACGACCCCGACCCCACGCAGCCGGGGGCCATCTTCACCCGCATCCCCGACTTCAACAACTTCCAGGGGCCGGCGCTGCCCTCGGCCCCGTCCTTCGCGGAGCCCGGGGGCTTCACCTCCGGCGTGCCGCAGCCGCGGAGCGGGGCCCTCTCAGGTCAGCGGGCGGCTCGGAGTGGGGAGGGAGGGGGGTCCTGCCCGCCCCTGGGCTGCGACCCCGGGGTCACCGCGGTCCCTTCCGTGCGCCACAGGCGGGGGGGTGACGCTCTTCATCGCCCTGTACGACTATGAGGCCAGGACGGAGGATGACCTGACGTTCCAGAAAGGGGAGAAATTCCACATCATCAACAACACGTGAGCCCCCCGCCCCTCCTGCCACCCAGCACCCCCACGCCAGCCCGGGGAGGTGCCTTGGTGCCTTGGGTAGCCCAGGAGCCAGGCTGGGGACCCAAGCTCTGTCCGGGCTCCATCACTCAGTGCCAGGGCCAGGGTCACGAGCTGGGCGCTCTCAGCAGAGATGGGTGGGGGAGAGCAGGGTCTGGGATGCTGCGTGCAGGGTGGGCAGGCACACGGTGGAGGGTCTGTCTGTCTGTCCCTCCTCCTCCACGCTCTCTGTTTCCCCGCCCAGGGAGGGGGACTGGTGGGAGGCCAGGTCGCTGAGCTCGGGAGCCACGGGCTACATCCCCAGCAACTACGTGGCCCCTGTGGACTCCATCCAGGCAGAAGAGTGAGTGGTGGGGGACGAGGGAGGGAGAGACACCCCAACCGCACCTGCCTCAGGCCCGGGAGTCCTCGTGAGCCCCGGCAGTGCCGCAGGGCGGGCACGGGGGTTCCGTGGTGCCCTCCTGGCGCTGAGCCCCTCGCCGTGGCAGGTGGTACTTCGGGAAGATCGGGCGCAAGGACGCGGAGCGGCAGCTGCTGTGCCACGGCAACTCCAGGGGCACCTTCCTCATTCGGGAGAGCGAGACCACCAAAGGTACGGGGCCAGGGCTGGGGACACCGGGGCTGTGCCCCTCGGCCCTCCCTGACCCGTGTCCCCACGCAGGTGCCTACTCCCTCTCCATCCGGGACTGGGATGAGGCCAAGGGAGACCACGTGAAGCACTATAAGATTCGGAAGCTGGACAGTGGGGGGTACTACATCACCACCCGTGCCCAGTTCAGCACCGTCCAGCAGCTGGTCCAGCACTATATAGGTAGGGTGGGGTGAGGGGCACAAGGGGGGCAATAGGAGGGGTAGGAAAGCTCAGAAGACCCTTTGGTAAGAGACTGGGCTGAGGGGGTGTGACTGGGGAAGGAGAGGGCTGTTCTGTTGGTGGCATTAGGGGGGTCCCTGAGTCTCCCCTTTTCCATGCCCAGGGTGCAGGGAGTTCCCGTTGTCTCGGGCGGGTGGGCATGACCCCGGGTGCAGCTGGGGGGACGGGGGATCCAGCCCAGCTGAGGGGCTGTGGGGCTGTCCCTGGGTCGGGTGGAGGGGGTGGTCCTGGGGCAGAGCGCTGGGGGTGAGTGGGTGATCCAGGAGCCTTGGTGGTCCCGGGGCGGTGGGAGGGGAGCAGAGGGCTGGGGGTCCGTGCCCACTCTGACTCCTGTCCCCTCCCTGCTCCCGTGCTGCAGAGCGGGCGGCTGGGCTGTGCTGCCGCCTGGCTGTGCCGTGCCACAAGGGAACCCCCAAACTGGCCGACCTCTCAGTCAAAACCAAAGACGTGTGGGAGATCCCCCGCGAGTCCCTCCAGCTCCTCAAGAAGCTGGGAAATGGGCAGTTCGGGGAAGTCTGGATGGGTAGGGCCTGGTGGGCAAGCCAGGCAAGAGGCAGGGGGGACATGGGGGTACCCCCAGGCCTGGTGCCCCACTGGGAAAAGCTCGTGCCTGCCAGGGCAGGCTGAGAGACACCGATTTGCTGGCATGAGGAATTATCCCAGTCCTGCTCTGGGTTCACATGGGTCCCCAGGATGCCCCATGTCACCTCTGCATGGGCAAGCAGACCCCCACTGCAGATGGGGCCACAGCACCAGGCCAGGGGGTCCCACCTTCGTCATCCTCTTCCTCTGGCATCGCCTGCTTCCTCCACTCATGCATGCTGCCTCCATCCCATCACATCCCCTCCCTCCTCTTCCCTGCCTGCCCCCATCCCCTGCAGAGTACAATGACGGGTTGTGCCATCTGCTCACCCACCCGTGCCCTGCTGTGAAGCCCCAGACCCTGGGATTAGCTAAGGACGCCTGGGAGATAGCTCGGGAATCCGTCACCCTGGACAGGAAACTTGGCATGGGATGTTTCGGAGACGTGTGGATGGGTAAGGCTGGCCCGGCCGGCCAGGGCTGGGGAGCACAGCGGGCAGGAGAAGGTTCCTTCTGTCCTGGCAGGGAGCTCCACAGGGTGCCAGGAGGTACCTGCTTGTGTGGGGGAGATTGAAACTTGGCACAGAATCCACCAAGGGTTTGGGACTGGGGTGAGGTTGGTACGGGGGTGAGGGGAACTCCTTGTCCTGGGTGGGATGCAGTGGGATCACCATCCCTGCCCAGGGATCCCTTCCTTGCCCTGCCCTGATTCCTGATCCATCCATCCATCCATCCATCCATCCATCCATCCATCCATCCATCCACACAAGCATGCCAGCATGCACGCACACACCTCTCCATCACACACCCTCTGTCCTGGGCTGGCTGTCCCCTGGGCTCACGGTGACTCTGCGTCCCCAACGCAGGGACGTGGAATGGCACCACGAAGGTGGCAGTGAAGACGCTGAAGCCAGGGACCATGTCCCCCGAGGCCTTCCTGGAGGAGGCCCAGATCATGAAGCGGCTGCGGCACGACAAGCTGGTGCAGCTCTACGCCGTGGTGTCGGAGGAGCCCATCTACATCGTCACCGAGTTCATGAGCCAGGGTGAGCAGGGGCACTGCCCGGGCACGGAGGGCTCTCAGGGAGGCACCCGAGGGGTCTGGGGGTCTCTGACGGCGACTCCTCCTGCCTGCAGGCAGCCTGCTGGATTTCCTGAAGGACGGGGACGGGCGCTACCTGAAGCTGCCCCAGCTGGTGGACATGGCCGCCCAGGTACGGGGGGCTGGTGCAGGCGGGGGCACCCCGGGGTGTCCCGGGGGTCTCCAGCGCTCCGTCCCCCCCAGATCGCGGCGGGCATGGCCTACATCGAGCGCATGAACTACATCCACCGGGACCTGCGCGCCGCCAACATCCTGGTGGGAGACAACCTCGTCTGCAAGATCGCCGACTTCGGCCTCGCGCGCCTCATCGAGGACGATGAGTACACGGCACGGCAGGGTGGGAGCGCCCACGGTGTCCCCTGCTGTGTCCCCTAGCCTGGAGATGGCACCCCGGGGCTGGGTGACCTGAGATTGGATGCCCCAAGTTATGGTGTGCTGGGAATGGGTGTCCTGGGTGATGGACACCCCAAATTTCTGGGTGTTGGAGGTGATGGATGCCTTGGGTCACCCCAGGGTATGGATGGCCCAGGGAATGGGTGCCCCAGGGAATGGGTACCCCCAGGGACAGCTGCCCAGGGCGTGGGTATTTTGGCTGAAGGATGTCCCAAGTGATGGGTACCCCGGGGACAGTGTACCCCCAGTGCCTGTGTGCTGGGTGTCCCATGTGTGAGCTGCCCCAGGCAGAGGGTGTCAAGGGTGGTGGGTGCCCCTAGTGCCCCCCGGTCAGGGTACCCGGGGGCAGGACACCCTCAGCCATGGCTCACCTGTGTCCCATTGCAGGTGCCAAGTTCCCCATCAAGTGGACGGCTCCGGAGGCTGCGCTTTTTGGGAGGTTCACCATCAAGTCGGATGTCTGGTCCTTTGGCATCCTCCTGACAGAGCTGGTGACCAAAGGCCGCGTGCCCTATCCAGGTACGGCCCACTGGGGCCGGCGCACCCCGGGGTGGGCTGGGCAGGGCACGGACAGGGGCTGACCCTCCTCAGCAAGGCTCCTGCACGCCTCAGTTTCCCCCTCAGAGGGACCAGTGCTGACCTGGGCTCCTACCCAAACCCCAGGGCAGCGGCACTGTGTGCCTCGGTTTCCCTGCTCCGTTCTGGGCCGTGCCAGGGCCGCTGTCCCTGAGCACAGGGTCCTTGTCCCGCAGGGATGAACAACCGCGAGGTGCTGGAGCAGGTGGAGCGGGGGTACCGCATGCAGTGCCCGGGGAGCTGCCCCCCTTCCCTGCACGAGCTGATGGTGCAGTGCTGGAAGAGGGAGCCCGAGGAGCGCCCCACCTTCGAGTACCTCCAGTCCTTCCTCGAGGACTATTTCACTGCCACCGAGCCCCAGTACCAGCCCGGGGACAACCAGTGACCGGCTGCTGGCACTGCCAGGGTGCTCTGGGCTGGCTCTGGGCTGAATCCCTTTTTTCTTTAGAGGTGGTTGCTTCCTTTGTCTGTGCTCAGGGCGGACACAGGGCTCTGCACAAGGATGCTGGACTCAGAGAGAAGACAAAAGTGTGTGCCCCAGCCCCCTTTCCCCCAGTCCCTTTATTGCCTTCGCACCCAGCTTTGAACCTGAGAAGGGCTTTGGCTGCAGGGGGGACTCTGGGGAGCCCCCGTGAACCCCCCAGACACCCCCAGACCCAGAGTAGCAGAGGGCAAGGGGGGAGCTCCCCGTGCCAGCCCCAATCTCTTCTGGGAGCACAGCTGGGGGGGTTCACCCCCCAGAGTCCCGGCACTGACCTGTGGGAGGTCATCTCAACCCTCCTCCCTCCCCTGGGGTCTCCTTTAATTTATGAGATTTTGTCTGCCTCCCCCAAGCAGCCATCGACCCCCCCAAGGGATCCCAGTACTCGGGGACCCCCTTGTCCCCCCTTATCTCCTCTGCTTTATGGTAGAGCCAAGTCCTGAACGCCAAACGCCACCGTGCTCGCCCTGGGGGCCGGGGGGGCCCGGGCAGTGCTGGGGGGCCCAGGCAGGCGGGGGCTGCTCCCTCCTGCCCCACGGGGCAGCGCGAGGGTCCGGGGTGGGGGCAGCCCCAGCTGGGCTCTGCCCTCTGCAGCAGGAATCGAGGGGGGTCTGGGGGTGTCGGTGTGAACGGAGGGGGCCCTGCCTGCTGCCCCCCCAGGCACCCCCGATTGGAGCGGGGTCCCGGTCCTGGGCCCCATGGCCAGTAACGCCCCCACCCCAGGGCAGGGCTCTGGGTGGGCAGTGCCATGGGAGAGGGAAGGGCAGGGCAGGGATTTGTTGTTTATTTTTTTTAATGAAGTCTGTAAATACAGAGAAATAAAACCTTTCTAACAAACCGGGGGCAGCCCGGGCCCTTCTGCCCCTGCCCAGGTGGGCAAAAGCACTGGGGGTGCTCAGAGCTGGGGGCAACACTGAGTCACAGGGTTTGGGGTGGGAACGCCCGTCCCAGGGGCAGGGGGCTCCCAGGTTCAGCCAAGCCAGGACCGAGGGATGCCCCCTCATCCCCTCCAGCCCCAGGGCACAGGTTTGGGGGGCACCTCCAAGGGGGGAGCAGAGAAATCTCCCTGACCCCGAGGCCACGTGAGGAGGGGACACACCAGCTTCCCTTGAGAATAAAAGCCTGGAAACGCTGGGTTGGGAAGGATTTGGGTTTGCAAAGCTGCCCCCGTGCAGAGCACCCCCAGCACTCCCCAGGACGGGACTGTCCCTCCTGCCAGCTGTGGCAGGGAGGGCTCCTGTGCTGGCAGGCTGGGGAGGAAGGGGTTAATTTTCCTCGCAGCTTGGCCTCCCCAGCAGGGCCCAGCTGTGCCGGTAATGAATTCCTCAGCACTGATGGGAAGGAGGGACTGGCCCCCACCCCAGCCAGGCTATGGGGAAAATGCTGGGCAAATGGGGAGGGGGGCAGGGTTTGGGGACATAGCGGGGGCTGTGGGGATATGCTGAGGGCTTTGGGGACATAGCAGGAGTCTTGGGACATGCCACCATCCCTGGGTACCACCAGGCATCTTCTCACCTCCTGCAAGGGCGTTCGATGCCCGCGGTGGTGCAGTGGAGCAGGGCTGGACGTGCCCCTGCCGCCCTCTCCCCGGGGAAGGGCCAGGCCCAGCCGGGAGGGTGGCACGCTGCCGGGGCTGGGGGACAGGGCAATGCTGGGGCAGGGCCAGGAGAGGCAGCGGCTGGCACCAGCACAGCCCTGGTGCCTGATGGTGGCCGAGGGCTCTGGATGGGGCTGGCCCTGGGGGACACAGCCAGGGCACCCCATGGGCACGGCCCTGGCACTGCCATCCCCTGTGTGTGGCACACACGGGCTCTGGCACCCACCCAGCAGCCCAAACCGCCTCTCCCTCTGGCTGGGCACACACATCTCACCCACCCAATGTGTCCCTTGTCCCCACAAGCACGGGGACGTGTGCTGTCCCCCTCCACCACGGAGGGGACAAAAAGCCTTCAGAGCAGGGGAGCACCCCAGTCCAAAACAAACCCAGGCACAACACTGGGACAAGGCAGGGTTGGAGCGCCCAGTCTGTACCCACTGCTGCTGGGCAGGGTCCGTTTGGTTCATCCCCACTAATTAAAGTCCCTATTTAATCCCAAGGCTGGCCTGGGGGGTCATGGGGATCCCAACCCCATCCAGGGAGCAATGGACTGAGAGGAGCCTCTGGATGGGCCCTGGTGTGTGATCTGCAGCTGTGCCAGCCCCAGCTCCATCCCCGCTCCTGCCCTTCCCTGCCCATTCCTGCCTGCTCACGTCTCCAGAAGGGCTGATCCCACCATTCTCTGTCCAGCCCCAACTTGAAGTGATGCCACCCTCCCGTGTCCCAGCCAAGGCCCCTTGTCCCCAGCAGTGCTGGTGGCAGGAGGGGGTCAGGACCCGGGTGGATTTGCCACCGTAACCCCTGTGCCACCACGGCCATGTCCCCATTTTGCTGTCATTGCTGTGACAGCCCTCGGGGATGTGGGGCCCGAGATCGCAGGTGCCTGTGTGAGGGCGCTGAAGGGGGGACCCCGTCCTGGTCCCCATCCTTCCATCCTCCTCCTCCCCCAGCAGGAGGGTGAGGGGTTTAGAGGATTTTGCTGCGGGGTGGCCACAGGCTGGGCAGGGGAGGGGCATCGATTTTATGTTAATGCTGAGCAGCATTGATCGGGGTGGAGGGGCAGCTGTGGGTGGGCACAGCCCGGGGTCACCCTTCACAGAGCTCCTGTGGCTCCCAGCAGGGCCCACCCTGCGGCCCCCAGCGACGGGCAGGTGGGCAGGGAGGGTAGGACCCCTCCTAAGGTGCTGCAGGCTCGCTTTTGCTTCAGAGCTTGTTGGGGGCTCCAGGGAAGGGCACAGCTCCGAGCTGGGGGATGGAGGGGAAGGGCACAGCTCAGAGCTGGGGGATGGAGGGGAAGGGCACAGCTCGGAGCTGGGGGATGGAGGGGAAGGGCACAGCTCGGAGCTGGGGGCTCAGGGGAAGGGCACAGCTCGGAGCTGGGGGCTCAGGGGAAGGGCACAGCTCGGAGCTGGGGGCTCAGGGGAAGGGCACAGCTCGGAGCTGGGGGCTCCAGGGAAGGGCACAGCTCGGAGCTGGGGGATGGAGGGGAAGGGCACGGCTCGGAGCTGGGGGCTCAGGGGAAGGGCACAGCTCGGAGGTGGGGGCTCAGGGGAAGGGCACAGCTCGGACGGAGCTGGGGGATGGAGGGGAAGGGCACAGCTCGGAGCTGGGGGCTCCAGGGAAGGGCACAGCTCGGAGCTGGGGGCTCAGGGGAAGGGCACAGCTCGGAGCTGGGGGCTCCAGGGAAGGGCACAGCTCGGAGCTGGGGGCTCAGGGGAAGGGCACAGCTCGGAGCTGGGGGATGGAGGGGAAGGGCACAGCTCGGAGCTGGGGGCTCGGGGGAAGGGCACAGCTCGGAGCTGGGGGCTCGGGGGAAGGGCACAGCTCGGAGCTGGGGGCTCAGGGGAAGGGCACAGCTCGGAGCTGGGGGATGGAGGGGAAGGGCACAGCTCGGAGCTGGGGGATGGAGGGGAAGGGCACAGCTCGGAGCTGGGGGCTCGGGGGAAGGGCACAGCTCGGAGCTGGGGGCTCCAGGGGAAGGGCACAGCTCGGAGCTGGGGGATGGAGGGGAAGGGCACAGCTCGGAGCTGGGGGATGGAGGGGAAGGGCACAGCTCGGAGCTGGGGGCTCGGGGGAAGGGCGCAGCTCGGAGCTGGGGGCTGCGCTCTTCCCCTTCCCCTCCCGGCTGGCCGGTCCCTGCCGCAGCTCCAGAGGGGAGCGAGAGCAGCCCGGCCCCCCTTCCCCGGGCCTGCCCTGCGCCCGAGGGTCCCTCCATCGCCCCCAGACCCCCCGATGCTCCGGGACCCCCATGGCCATCATGCCGAGCCCCCGAGCCCGGCTCCTGCCCGCACACCTGCCCGGCCCAGGTGGCCCGGCTGTGCCTGGCTGCTCTGCCAGCCCGGGGGGGTCCGGGGGCAGCGAGCCCCCCCGGCGGCAGGGCACAGCGTGGGGATGCTGCAGATGGCCGGCGCTGCAGAGCCTGGCACGGGCAGCAGTGCCACCCTCCCCGGGCCCCGAGCCCCCGGGCGCTGCTGGGGACCCCCGAGGAGCCCTCCCCACCCTCGGCAGGGCGGGGGCTCGGCCCTGTGCCCCCGGCCCGGCCCCCAGGGACTGGTAGAGCCCGCAGAGCCCTGGGTCGTGGAGCAGAGCCACGTCTCCGCGGCAGCAGTGGCCAGACAACAGTGGAAAATGGCCAAAAATGTGGGTTTAGGCTTGACCAGGCTTGAGCCTGCCGGTCCAGGCCTGCAGGCACTGCCCCCTCAGAGGGGAAACTGAGGCACAGATGGATTTATCTGCAGTCACCCCGCAGTCGCTGTGAGGGGACACCTTTTTCCACGGAAAAACAACAGATAATTGGGAAGAGCTGTGCAGTGAGAACAGCAGCATCTGTGACAGCAGTGTGTGGGGGAGCAGCAGGATTTGGGGACGGAGGTTTTCTGGGCTGGGAATGTCGGGTGACAGAGCCAACACGGGAGATGGAGAGGGGCACAGCGGGAGCCTTGCTCTGCTGGCCACGGCAATGGTTTTATTGGGAGAAACTGGGAATGGTTTTGCTGCTGCTGCAGGGAAGCCTGGTGCTGGAATTCAGGGATGAATTGGGTTTTCTGCTGCAGTTACCTTTATGGAGACACAACCTGGCCGGCCACAACTCTCCACAGACCTTGGAAGGTCAGGACCCACCCCACCCCAGACCCCATCGGGGTCTCTGCACTGTGCTCCCCACAAGGGCAGCTCCTGTATCCCAGGCAGCATCAAGCCCTTCCTCTGTCTCCTCGCCCTCGTGCCCCAGACCTCCCCACAGCACCCCAGAGCCTCCTGCCCCGCTCCCTCCCCGGGCAGTCGGTGGCTTTGGGGGTGACGGCTGCCGCCCCCAGCCCAGCCCGGCCGGGCTCGGCCCCGGGCAGCTCGGCCTGGCCCCGGCTCGGGGCTGCTCGGGGGCGGCGGCGGGGACGCGGCCCGAGCGGGGCCGGCGGCGGCGGAGCAGCCGCTAGATGGTAGCGTTCGCCCGCGCCAGCGCTGCTGACACAGCACTTGGCTGCCAGAGCGCCCGCTGACCCGGGCGGCCCCGGGGACCCGCCTGCGCCACCCCCTCCCCGGCTACAGCGAAATCCTGGCCGGGCTGAGCGCTCCGGAGCGGTGACACGAGTGGCACGGGCACAGCTCACCCGCCCCAGCGTCCCCTGCCACGGCCGGAGCCGCCTGTGCCCACGGGCACAAGGGGGGGACCCCGCTCCCGACCCCACATCCAAACCCAGACCCCAAACACACCCCAAACCACACAGGGCACGAGCCTGGCGCAAGAGGGATCAAACCAGGCCTGGGCACGAGCAGGGTCGGGCACCCAGCTCAGTGTGGGGTGCTGGGCACCCACGGGAGTCTGGCAGGGCCAGGCGGGGGGGTCCCTCCCGCTGCCAGGCCCCTCTCTTAACTCCTCATCCTCCTCCAGCCTGCCCGGGGCTCCATTCCAGACTGGTATATATATTTTATGATAACTATAGAGATGCACTTCAAACCTGACAAAGGACTTTGACAGTTTTAAGCATCTCTTTGATTAATACATGACCTTTTAATGCTTTGGATTAAATTAATAAATCTTTTACATTCTAACCCATTCTGCTTGCAATGTCATGGGTTTTGCACGACCTCTCTCTCTTCCCTGCCCTGTCCCTCTGTCCCTCTCCCCCCATCCCTGCACAGGTACAGTAATCCACAGCCTTGCAATATTCATGGGGCACAGAGCCCTGCAAAGCCAGAAGGGAGGGGATCCTCCTCGGTGGTGTTTCTTTTTTTTTTTTTTGAACCATCCCTAAAAATAGCAAGAAAATTCAAAGCTGACATTCAGGGCGAGGGGACGAGGAAGCCTGCAAAGTTGCTCACTCAGCCACCAGCAATTGCAGCGATCCTGTCTGCGTGTGCAGATTCCTCTGCTGACCGGGCTGGAGCCCAGGCCTGCACTCTGCTCGGCTCCCAGGAGCAGGGCAGCCCGCCCCCCATCCCTGCCCGGGGTGTGCAGAGCCCAGCCAGCCCCAAACCCGGCCCTGCTGATCCCGCTGGGGTGCACCGAGGGATGGAGCTGCACCTCTCCACTTGCCGTAGGTCCCAGCTGGGGGACAGCTCTCAAGCTCACCAGTTCATCCCAGTTCAGCTGTGACGCTGGGGTGAGCAGTGTGTCTGAGCTCAGATTCCTTCCTCGCTGCCTGTTGATCCAAAACCACGCGTGAAACCCCAGCGTGCCCCACGCAGGCGAGGCAAAGGGCTGCTGTGAAGCCAGGTGCTGTGTCTCTCCCTGCACCCATGTGTTATTCCATCGATGACTCACGTGTTATTAGCAGCCAAGCAATATTCCCAATTCCCTGGAGTTAACCCTTCACTCGTCACTCACAAAACCACGATGTCATAACAAACATCACTGGTATTATCTACTTTAATTGTATTGTATCTACCCAGCTCCGGGAACATTAACAGCGACGGCGACTTGGTGCTGGGGAGATGCTCCGTGGAGCTGTGGGGAGGGAGGCTCTGAGGTGCTCGGGAAGTTGGGAGGCAGCTCCCTGCACTGCCACCACTGTCCTGAGGGGCCTTGCTCACCACCTTTCCACCTGACACTCCCTTCATCACATGGCCAAGAGGGGACACAAAAAAATGGGACGAGCAGGGTGTTAGCAAACAGCAAGGAAATTGCCAGGACTCAGAGAGAGCTTCTGATAAAAAAAAAAAAAAAATAAAAAAGACTTAAAAGTTGGGGGGGTGGGGGTGAAAAGGGAAAACGGATGTGGTTGGCTCCATGGGCACACTGGGCACACTGGACTCCATGGGCACACTGGGCACACTGGGCTGCATGGGCACACTGGGCTCCGTGGGCACAGCGGACACACTCAGCCCCACGGGCACACTGGGCACATTGAGCTCCACGGGCACTCTGGGCACACTGGGCACACTCAGCCCCACGGGCACACTGGGCACACTGGGCACACTGGGCTCCACGGGCACCCTGGGCTGCATGGGCACACTCAGCCCCACGGGCACACTCAGCCCCACGGGCACACTCCGTGGGCACGCTGGGCTCCGTGGGGTGCGTGAGGGCGCAGGGGTGCTGCCCTGCAGGCAGCCACGAGCCCGTGCAGCCCAGACCGTGGGGAGGGGGCTGCAGAGAGCTCCGTGCGTGTGCCCAAACCCGGCCTCCCCGAGGAGGGGGCGCGCAGTGCGGGCGCAACCCGGGAGAGGGCAGCAATGCCCCGCGCATCCCGGCGGGCCCGCGGCGAGCGGGGGCAGCCCGGGGGGGTTGCCCTGGCCCGGGGTGTCCCCCCCAAAGCGTCCCCTCTCCGTGAGGATCCCCCCTCCCAGGGCGGCGCTCGGCGGCCGCGCGCCCGTTTGCGCCCCTCCCTGCGCGCCTCGCAGCGACTGGGAGGAGAAAAAAGGGGGGGGAAGGAAGGAGGGGAAAAAAAAGAGGGGGGGGAAAGGAAGGACTACAAGGCCCGGCATGCCCCGGAGGTGCTGCACGGCTCCCCGGGGTGCCGGATGCTGGCCGTGCCGCTGACAGCGGAGCGGAGCGGAGCCGCGGTCCCCGCCGCGCACGGAGAGAGGAGCGAGGGGCTGGGCGCGCCTGGCCGCCGGCTCTGCTCCCCCCCTTTTATCCCAGCCCCCACAAAGCCGGGAGCGGCAGAAGGCAAGAGAGAGGGAGGAGGTGGTGGTGGAGGAGGAGGAGGAGGAGGAGGAGGGAGGAGGAGGAGGAGGAGGAGGAGGAGGAGGAGGAGGAAGGGGGGAGGCAGCGGCAAGCCAGGGCTCTGCTGCGCTGTGTCTTTCTTTGCTTTCCGCAGGCGGCGAGCGGCGGAGGCGCAGAGGGGAGGTCGGTTCCCCTCCGCCTCCCGCTCCGCTGCCTTTTGTGTGTGTGTGAGAGGCGAAGGGGGGGGGGAGAAAAAAAGAGAAGGAAAAAAAGGGGGAAAAAAAGGTGAAAAAAAGGGGGAGAAAAAAAAAAAAGGAAAAAAAGGGGAAAAAAATAAGCTAAGCGGTAGAGGGGCGAGAAAATCCCGGAAAAAATAAAATAGAGGGGTGGAGGGGGGGAGAGGGAAGGAGGAAAGAGCAGGCAGGGGACGGAGGAGGGGGCGGGCTGGCAGGAGCGGAGTTGCCTGGGGAGAATGTGAGCAGGAGGCGCTGGAAATGCTCTCGTTGAAGGTGGCGAGCGGTGCCGAGGGCTCCGGGACCCCCGCGGCCGGTCAGGACGCAGCCCCGGCGGGCGGCAGGAGCCTCCCCAAGCGGGCGGGCTCCGAGGGGCGCGGAGCGCAGGAGCCGGCGGGTGAGTAGCGGGGACCCCCGCCTTTGTGTGGGGCTGGGAGGGGGGGAGGACACTCGGGACACCCCCTTCGGGCAGAGCGGGGGGGGAGGAGGCGGCGTGTCGCGTGCGTGTGTCCCCCCCCGCGCCGTCCCCTCCGCCGAAGTTGCGCGGCGAGTTGGTGCCAAATTGCCGGAGTTTAATGGCACTTGTGGTGGGGAGGGGCGCGCGGGCGCGGGGGGCCCGGGGCGAGCCCCCCATGGCGCGGGGGCTGCCGCGGCCGCGGCTTCGGCCGCCTCCCCCCGGACACCCCCGGCCGTGCCCCCCCGGGCGCGAGCGGTGAGTGACAGCTGTCAGAGCCGGCTCCGGCCGCTAGAAGGCAGAGCCTGTCAGCGGCGCGGGGGGCTCGGGGGGCTCCCCGGAGGACGGGGGCACCCCCCGGGGCACGGCCTCCCACCGCCGTCCCCGGGCGGGCCGGCTCGGGGGAGCGGGGCTGCCCCGCGGGGGCACCGCCGGGAGGCCGCGGGGCCGGGGGCGTGCGGGAGGCTCCCCCAGCCCCGCCGGTGAAGTTGCGTGGTCCGTGGCGCGGGGCTCGGCGAGCGGTTGTTACTCCCGTGCCTGTCATCCCCCCTCTGATTTGTTTTTATCGATCAGCTGATTTACCCCCCCCGCCCCCCCCGCGCGGCCCCTCGGTGCTCGCGACGGGGACCACGGGGGACCGCGGTGGCTTTGGCGGGGGCCGGCGTCGCCCCGCGGGGTCGCGCTGACGCCAGACCCTCCGTGCTTGATGTCCCCGAGGCCGGCGCAGGTGGAGACACCTGAGTCCCCGCTTGTTTATGTGCCGGGGGGACGACGCGGCCGTGCCCAGGACCGGGTGGCCTCGTGCGTCCAGCCCGCCCGGCCGCGGTGCCGGGAGAGCCCCCCAAAAGCGGCGGGGTGAGCTCATTGTGTGCCACAGCGCGCGGTGGAGTCACTCCAGATTTATCCTGGCGTGACAGAGAGCAGAAGCGAACCCCCGGGGCGCCGGGCGCAGATCCTGCCCCGCTCTCCTTCCCACCCTGCTGCCGGCGTGCTCCGAGTCGGGGGCGCGTGGTCCAAATCGGGGCCCCGTGGTCTGGATCGAGGCCCCCCTCCCAAGCCTCTCCCCCTTTCCTCGCCCCCCCAGGTGTCCCCTTACACTGGCTTCTCCTGCTGGGCTGTGGAATTTGCAGGGGAGGGTGGTGGTGGTGGTGGGGAGCGGGGGGTGGAAGAGGAGGGCGGAGGGGGGGGCTGGAGAAGGGATGGCGCGGCGCCAAATTCCGCTCTGCCATGTCTCTGTAACCTGAATAGGCCAACTCCATCCCCGGTGCGAGTCCCCCGGGGCTCTGCCGCGCTCCGATGCAGTCAGGCGGGAGGTGGCTCTCGCTGGGCTCCCGGCGTGTGCCCCCGGCAGCCCCGGCCCGGTTCCCTCCCGGACCGGCCGGAGCCGCCGCCGGAGGCGGCCGGGCGGGAGGCGGAGGTGGTTTGGGGGAAGAGGGGTTGGCACCGTGGCGGCCACGGGGTAGCCAAGGACATCCCCGAGCGGGGCGGCCGGCGGAGGAGAAGCCGTGGAAGCTCGTGGAAGGTTACGGGAAGCCTGGGGGGGCTGGCGCTGCCCTGGCCTCCTTAGAGGAGGCAGCAGAGACCCGGGGCAGGCTATTTCTGCTGAGATCCCGAGGAAAGCTCTGGGAGAATTGTGGGCTTCTATAAATAGTGTGTGTCAGCCGAGTGGAAACAGGGCCTTGAAATGCTCCTGCTATTCTCCCGAGTGCTTGGAACCAGCTCTTGGTAAACAGGGCAGCGGTGGGGAGGGCTGTTTCCTTCTTCCGGGCTCGGTAACAGGAGCGGGAGGGATGTGGGGGGGATTTTTGCCTGGTGATA
This sequence comes from Setophaga petechia, assembly GCA_024362935.1. NCBI lineage: Eukaryota > Metazoa > Chordata > Aves > Passeriformes > Parulidae > Setophaga > Setophaga petechia. Next base: position 1,874,445 of record JANCRA010000094.1, on the reverse strand, counting down.
TGGCAGCGTTCCCCCCCTGGGGCCGGCCGGCTGGATGCCGGGCTGTGGCCGGGCTGCCCGGATGCGGGATGGCCCCTGAATGCGTCGCAGATGTGCGTCCTCCCCCAGCGCCGTCCCCTCCCCGCCCCGCTGCCCGCCAAACTTCGGGGCTGGGATGCGCCGTGCGCTCCGGCCGCGCTCCCGGGGGAGCCGGGGGTGCTGCGGGAGCTCTGGGGATGTGGGGGCTCAGCTGGCCCGGAGATGCTCAGCACGCCCCCTCCTCTGCATAGGGGTGCACGGGGTCACAGCCCGGTTCCCCCTCTCCCATCCCTGTCCATCCGTCCGTCCGTCCGTCCCGGCTGGAGTTGTTCCCGCTCTGCCTCGGGGCACACGCTGAGCCAAGCCTTGGCTCCGTGCTGGAGGGCAAGGATTTGATCCCATGGGACCTTCCCAGGCGTGTCTGGACACCCAGGGCGCTGGGGCCCTTGTTCCTCAGGGGGCTCTGCGTGCAGCGGGGACGTGGTGACACGTTCCCAGGGTGTTTGCTGGGCTCTGGGGCGCATCCTGGCAGGCACAGTGCTGTGGTGAGCGTTCAGCTTCCCACGGGGACCTGGCATCGTGCTCATTTGTCACCACCCCTCGCACCCATACCCCAATATTCACCTTGTGCTGCAGACAGAGGCTCGAAAGCTGCCTTGTTATTATTTTCCTTAAAAATAACACAAAAGGGAAATAACTGGGCTGTGCTTAGCTCCCTACTGGGAGTTTTTAGGGTGATGTACAGTGGGCTGAGCAGTGGGAGGGATCCAGCGCACTTCTGGTGGGATTTGGTGTTGGATTCGGAGTTCACCAGGGTGTCACAGGGCTGGGGGGCCCACCCCATCCCTGTGTGCTGCCTGCCCGGTGCTCAGTGCTGGCACAGCCGAGCGTGTTCATGGCGTGGGTGGGAAGGGGCGAGCGCCAGTCCGGTGGGGTTTTTTTCCCTTCTCCATCTTTCTTTCTTTTTTTTTTTCCTCCTTTTTTCTTTCCTTTTTTTTTTTTTTCCCTCCCTCTCTGTGGGTTGAGCGTTGGGGCTACAGACAGGGAAAGTCTGAGCAATGGTCTCCGTGCTGGTGCTGTCTTCAATCACCGCGTCCCAGAATCCCTCGCTCTGGGCCTTCTAGGCACAAGGGCTTACAGCGAAAATCGGCAGCTGCAGCTGCGAGTGAAAGCACAAGAGCCCGGCTGGGTCTTTGGCATCGGCAGGAGAGCAAAAAAAAGCTGGGGGAGGCGAGGAGGGAAGGGAAAAGGCGGGGGGAAATGTGCCCTGTGGTTTTTTTCCAGGCTTGCCACCGAGGGTTGTGTTTCAGAGCATCGGTTCCCGGGCGCGGGAAGAGGCGGGAGGATGGGGGGTGCGGAGCGATGCCTCCGGGGAGCTCATTAAAATCTGTCGGCTCCCCCCTTTCGCCGGCCGAGAGAGGCTGGATGCGGAGGGAAGGAGGGAGGGACGTGTTGGGAAGGAACATGCCGGCAAACCGGCTGCCCGGTGGGGACAGTTGCCGGCCCGGGCAGGAACGCTGCCCCGGGGGCTCACCTGTCGGAGCACGTCGGCCGCGGCTGCCAGCGAGGCCGGGACAGGGCTGGCGTGTGCCGGGGACTCCCTCGGCCGTGAGCGGGCTCAGGGGGCGATGGGCTGCCCTGGTGCTGCCAGGTGATGCCCGGTGCCGCAGGTGATGGCGTTTGGGGCGATGCCGGGGGTCAGAGGGTGCAGCAGGAAGGGGAGCGCGAGTGGGAGCTGTCAGCACGTGCACGGGCAGCGTCGGCAGTGCCGGCTGTGCAGGAAGGGCTTGGTGTGCAGGCAGGGTGTGTGGACAGGGTTTGGTGCACAGGCTGTGCAGGCAGGGTTTGGTGTGCAGGCAGGGTGTGTGGACAGGGTTTGGTGCACAGGCTGTGCAGGCAGGGTTTGGTGTGCAGGCAGGGTGTGTGGACAGGGTTTGGTGCACAGGCTGTGCAGGCAGGGCTTGGTGTGCAGGCAGGGTGTGTGGACAGGGTTTGGTGCACAGGCAAACACTGGCTGTGCAGGAAGGGCTTGGTGTGCAGGTGGAGCTTGGTGTGCTGGCAGGGTTTGATGTGCAGGTAATTTGGTGTACAAGGCCGGGGTGCAGGCAGGGATTGGTGTGCATGGGCAGAGTTTAGTTTGCAGGCACGTTTGGTACAGGGTTTGGTATTGATGTGTGCAGGGGGGGTTTGGTGTGCAGGCAAAGATTGATGTGCGGGGATGAGGCTGGCTTGGAGATCCTGGGTGCTAAGGTGGGTTTGGGCAGGTGTTTGAAGGAGACCACCCTGGCAAAAACATCTCCTTCTCCTCCCCAGTGAAGGGGACTGGCAGCCTTGGGCATCCCCCTTCCCATTCCAAATCCCATGACATGCTGGAGGGAGAGCGTTGGTGCAGCCTGGCCTGGCACAATGCGGGGAGACAGAGGAGAGGCAGAACGTGGTATTGATCCTCTCAGAGGGAGAGGGAAGCAGTTCTGGCATCCAATCCTCTGCCCTTCCCACCGCCAATCCTGCTCCAGACAGAGGGAGCGCCATGCCATGCCATGCCATGCCATGCCATCCCATCCCATCCCATCCCATCCCATCCCATCCCATCCCATCCCATCCCATCCCATCCCATCCCTCAGCTGCCGCCTCCAGGGCCTCAAGCCCCACGCACACTCTCCCTGTTCTCTCTTCTTCCCTCTTTCCTCTTCCCTCTTCGCCTCCTGCTGACTTCAGCGCATCGGCTTGGGCTCAGCGCCTGAACATTCCTTGCAAAACCTGGGCCTAAAATATCTGGAGGAGGATGGAGCGCCTTGGGCGAGGGAGATGAGCTCCTCAGCTGCAGGAAAGAGGGAGGCTGCTGGGCTGGAGGCAGCAGGGACTCTCTGCTCCCTGCCAGCTGCCAGCCCCGCTGGCCCCCCGGGAAAACGCCAGGAATAAATCTTGCCTGGTGAAGTCGGCGGCTTGGTTTGGTTTGGTTTGGTTTGGTTTGGTTTGGTTTGGATGTGCCCAGCAGAAGCAGGGGCACGAGCACCCTGTGGAGCACCAGATGAGTGGCACAGGGAGTGGGGATGGCATTGGGAGAGGGGTGACAGAAGGGCAGGGTGGCATGGAGTGTGGTGACAACAAAACAGGGGGACAGGGAGAGTAGGGTCACAGGGGAACAGGGTAGCAGGGTGACAGTGGATCAGGGTGGCATTGAATGGGATGAAGGGGGAGCAGGAGAACAGGGTGCCACGGGAGAGGGGTGGCAGAGAGCAGGGTGGCAGGGAGCTAGGATGGCAGTGGAGCAGGGTGACAGGAGCAGGGTGACAGGAGCAGGGTGACAGGGGAGCAAGGTGGCAGTGAAACGGGATGGAAGGGTGACATGAGAGCAGGGTGGCAGAAGAGCGAGCTGGGTTGGGGTGGCTGAGGAGGGACAATAACTGCTGGGAGGGAGGTGCTAGGCGGGAGCTGTGTGAGAACCAGTTTGCGAGGTCCAGATTGGCAGCAGATCCTGAACCAGGAGGAGCTGAGCATCCATACGGCCCCTGCCGAGATCAGACGCGACGACAGCGACTCGGTTTGGGGGAAGAAATTGGAGGCGGGGGAAGCTTTTTTGCTGAAATGAAATTTGAACCCCAAAGTGGGAGGGAAGTGGAGGTGGGGGGCACGGCTCTCTCCACATGGTTATTACTGCTGTTTTCCACCCAGCTGAAAGGAGAATGTAGCTTAATATGGACCCGCGGGGAGGAGAAGCACTCGGGAACGGGGATTTGGCAGGAGGGAGCTGGGAAACAGCGAGAGGAACGTAGAGGTGAGAGTGGCCAGGGCTTTGCCCAGGGAGGAGAGGACGGAGCCGGGCTGGAACAAGGCGCTATTGTTCTTGGCGAGCAGGGGGCCAGCCGCGGCCCCCCCAGACCCGCAGAGCTGGCGCGGATGTGGGGAAGGTTTTTGGGACCGGTTTTTCCCGGCGGATTGCTGGCTGGGAGTGAGAAGAGCTCACTGTGCTGGGGTGCACCAAAGGGAGCTCACGAAACACCCAGAGAGGCAAAGGGAGGCTCTGGCGTTCGCTGGGGAGGTGATGGCAGGTGAGAGGACAGGGGTGAGTAGGGGGAATTTCGGATCAGTGAGCGGGACTGGGGGTGGTGGGGCAGGGGCTTGGTGGCCGCAGGACGATGAGGGAATGGGGCAAATCCCAGCGTTCCTCATTCTGCCAGCACAGCAGAACGTGCTGATCCTTGGTGCGTGTGTGGGGCGGGGGAGGTCAAAATGGAGAGTCTGGGGACCTTGCTGGCCTGGGGACCTCTGTCACCCCATGGTTCATGTGCTGCCATGATCCCCTCTTGGCTGCTGCCACCTCTGCAGCGGTCCCCATCAAGCCCTGCTATCCCTCGTGTCCCCTTGGTCCCTTGCCCCAGCGCCTGACATCGCCTCCCTCAGCCCTTCACCGCTGCTGTGGATGTCACGTGCCACGTTGCCAGAGGCACCGGCTGTCCCCCGGGCCATGACAGAGCTTGGGGACACCCGAGGGTGCCAGTGAGCAGCAATGTGGGGAACCAGTGGGGCTCATGGGGCTGGAGGAAGAGGAGGAGGAGGAGAAAGGAGGGATGTGCGGTCCCTTGGGCTCTGGGAGCTGTGGCCAGGGAGGGGGCAACGAGGCAGGGGCCAGGCTCAGGGCAAAGCTGAGCTTACCCAGCCTTTCCTAGGCTCCAGTGCCTTGGCCCTCCCAGCACAGCTGGAAGAGAAAGCCCCCCCTGCAGCACATCCCTGGCATTTGCTCCCCATCCCCCCAGTTCCCACCTCTCTGATGCTTCCAACGCAGCGATGCCCTAAAGGCAGCAGAAGCACCTTTGCAAGTGCACACTAAATATTTGAACACGCTTGGGTGGCTCTGGCACCACGGCTGCTCTCACCCTTCCCCATCCTCTTCCCTGGCCTCTCTGGACTCCCCAAATTTAGCGGGTACCCCTCCTTTCCTTTAGTGGGTGCTCCTCCTTTCCTTCCAGAGCGGGGTGTGACATTTGCTCTGCAGCTCTTGCCCAGAATTATCTGCTCCAGCCGAGGCAGCGCTTGGCATCGCCGTGTCAGCCCGGGTGTGTGTCAGCCCGGGTGTGTGTCACCGCGCGTCCCCTCCTCCCCAGCCCACCCGCTGCCAGCCCCGCTGCACGTGGTGGGACCGCGGCATCCGCGCGACGCCCGCCTCCCCATCCTTCATCCCTCCTCTTCCTCCAGCCTCAGCACCCTGCAGCCGGGCTGGGCGCCCAGCGGGGCGGGAAGGCGGGGAGCAGCGTTCCCCTCCCCTCCCCGGCATTCCTTGGGAGTGAAACACAAGAGCTGGCAGGGCACTCCTGCTTTCTCTGGCCTCCGCTCCTCCGGTGCCTGAACAAAGCCCTCCTGCCTCTCCCAGGAACCTGGGGTTTGAAACAGGAGAGAAGGCTGCTGCTGCGTGGCAATGCCCTCCTCAGGCATATTTTGGGTTCTGTGGTGGGTGGGAGACCGAGGTGGGCACAGTCCCCACGGGAGGCAGCTCTGGACAGGGCACCCCAGGGTACCCACAAGCACTACGCCTGCCTCAAGAACTGTTGGCATCCTCCCCAGCCTGGGTTTTGCGTCCCCACCATCTCGCTGCCATCATATTGCCATGGAAACTGAGCCCTGAAGAGTACCAGTTCAATTCCAGTTTGCCCCCAGTTTGATGGTAGTTTGGCCCCGGCTCTCTCACGGCAGCACGGGTTGGTGTATCCTTCGTCCCATGATCCAGGATGATGCATCCCGCAGGGAATGTGCGCTCCGTCCCCCTTCCCGATGTCCAACATCCCCCTCCTCAGCACACAAAGCGCCCCCCACCCTCCCCACCACCCCCGGTGAAGCAGGCCCCTGCCGGAGCGCAGTCCCCGACAGCGAAGGTTATTTTAATGGATGCATTACTTTAAACGAACCCTCCGCCATCTGTTCCACCCCCTAATTACGCATGCAAAAAAAAGCCCATCTCACAGCCAGCGCAGGAGAAAGTAAAGATATAAGTGATTTAAATGCATGTATCCGCAGCTCCGCCAGCAGCTGGGCTGGGCTGCGCTCCTCAGCTGCCTGGTGAGCTGGGCAACTTGGAGGCAAGAAGGCAAAAGGGAGGGTTCTCCCGATCCAGCCCCTCGGGAGGCGCCGCGGCGCCGGGCGGGTGGTGGGCGCAGCGGGCTCGGAGCCCGGTGGCGGGATCCCTCCGTCCGTCACCCGGGCCTCCAGCCCGCCGCGGCTCTCCCCATCACCCCTGAAGGTTAGCTCTGCCCGCCGGCTGCGGCCTCGGTGAGCCCGAGCCTTCCAAGCGGGGACACGCCACCGTCCCCGGGCTGCCGCGGTGCATGGCGGGGCCGGGGGGGGACAGCCCCCAGCGTGGCCGGGCTCCTTGTCCTGACGCTGCCCGGGGATGGCTGGGCGGGCAGGGCGTCCCACGGGGATGGCGATGGCTGTGGGTGACACTGGGTGCTTGTCCTCTGGCTGAGGAGGGGAGATTTTCCCGCACGCTGCTTTTCCCAGGCAGCAGCTCTGTTTCTAATGAGCCATCCCAAGATCAGGGAATCTTGAGCCCTGAGTGCTCCCAGAGGATGTCCGACCCTGGGAGTCTGTCCGACCCTGGGAGTCTGTCCTTTGGGACAGTGGAAGGGGAGAGTGGCTGGGGGCGCTGAATGAGACCTGCTTGGAGAGGCAGAGCTCATAGGTGATGGAAAACCCCATTTTTACATCAATCTCCTGCTTTGGGGAGTCCCAGCAGGGACAGGGAGGTGACAGCAGTTTAGGGGGCTGTGTCCATCCCCTGCCTAGGGGAGAGCCCTGCATCCAGGGCTGCCCCCCTCTGACTCAGTTTCCCCATCCCCAGTACAAACCACCCACAGGGATGGGATGGGTGACTGGCATGGCTTTGGGTGACCCCACGGTGACAACGCAGGACCACGACCACCATGGCAGGGCCACCGCCTGGCGCCGGAGCCGACGGCGGTGCTGGGTGCCCACCGTCCCCCCCTCTCCCTCCGTCTCCTTCTCTCCGTGCCTGACTGCAGCAGATGCGCCAGCTCTGCAGGAAGAGGGAATTAAGTTGGGCTGGAGGAATTTTAAAGATTGCTGCAGGCCTGAGGGTCTTAGATCCCCCCGCGGAGATGGGCAGTCATGCAGAATTAATCCTATCGGCAGCCTGGCTCGGCTTCAGCCGGTGCAGAGCTCCGGGAGAGCGCGCGGGAGCGCGGGGGGCGATGCTGGGGGCGGCTCAGAGAGCCCCGGTGCCTCTCGGCGTCGATGGGAAATTAATAATGAAAAATTAAAAGCCCCAATTCAGCCTTTCACCCCCCTCCTTCCTTCTCCCCATCAGCCTGGAGGTGGGACTCGTAGCGGGGGAGGAGGTGGGTGGATTCTGCAAAGCTTAAGGAAAACCTGTTTGCCGTAGCCAACAGAGCCCGTGGTGGGAGAAAACGCTGGGGCCGCATCCTCCTCGCGGTGCCCGCCCGTGTGCCACCGGGGGCTGGCACGGGGACACCCCTCTGCTGCCATCACCCAGCTCCATCTGCAGCGAGGTCGTGCAGAGGCAGGGGCAGGCTGGGGGGACAGCGGGAGGCTTGGGGTGACAAGAGGGAGGTCGTGACAGGAGCAGGTTGGAGTGGCAGTGGGAAGGCTGAGGCGGCAGGAGGCGGGCTGGGGTGGCTCAGAGCAGGTTGGAGTGGCAGGAGGCAGGTTGGGGTGCCGCGCCAGCGCAGGGGACACAGGGACACACCAGACATCCCCACGTGCTGCCCCAGCCGCCCACAACGTCCAAGGGGACGCCAGGGTGACGTCTGGGTGCCCCGTGGCTCTGCCAGCCCCACAGGCAGCCTCGTCCCTGTCGTCCCTCCTGGCTGCCGGGGCTGCGGTGCCACCGTGCCAGTGGGCTCGGTGGCTGCGTGACGCCGGGCAGGGTGGCCCGCAAGGGCTCTGCAGCTGCTGCCGAGCCCTCTGCTCCTCCAGTTTATAAATAATGCAGCACCGAGGCGTGTTGGCAGTGCCCGCGCCCGCCTGCAGCCCCGGCGTGGCGGCGGCGCTCTGGGGGCGAGCGGCGGGTGCTGTCGCCCGGGCAGGGTGACACCGAGCCGTGCCATCCCGGCGGGGAGGGGGCGAGCCCCGGTGTGTCCCCTCCCTGTCCCCCGGCCCCACATGCCCGGGGCGGGGCGTGGCGCTGGTGGATGCCCGCGGTGACCCCACGCGTGGGGACGTCCCCAAGCCTCACGACGGTGGCGCGGATGGCGACGCGCAGCTTGCAGCGTTGCCATGGCGATGTGCCGGCGCTAACGAACCCGAGTAAACATTAACAGGGAGAGCCCCACGCGGGTGGGTGCGAGCGTGGGGACCCTGCGGGGCTGGGGACGCACCGTGCCCGTGCGGGGCGCCCCCGGAGATCCCCGAGTGTCCCCTCCGGGTGCTGGGCGAGGCTGTGGTTTAATGGTTACGCTGGGAGCTCTGGGTGCTGCTGGGTGAGGCCCGTGGGGACAGGATGTCAGTCTCCTTCTCAGTTTGGGGACAGGATGTCAGGCGCCTTCTCAGTTTAGGGGCACCCCGAGTGGGAAGGTGCCCACCCTGAGGTTCCAGAGGTGCTGTCGTGGCGGGCGCTGCTGTCCCGCTCTGGCCACTGTCACCGTGTCTGTGCAGCGCCCGTGGGTGCTGGTTTGGAGGGGCTTGAGTCCCCAGGGTGTCCCTCGGCGCTGTGGGGAGCTCGGGGTGTCCCTGGCAGCAGCCGCCACTGCTCTCTGTGGTCACCGTGACTCAACTCCCCGCGTTCCTCCTCTCCCACGGCCACCCCGCTTTGGGTGGGGGTCAGGGTGGGGGCAGCCCCCGCACCAGCACCCCCACCGCGCCCGAGGTCCCCTCCAACATTTAATGGTGCTGCAGCTCATTAAACCGAGGTGCAGGTGCCCCCGGTACCTTCATCCTCCCGGAGGGCTCTTAATGAGCGGCTGCTAACGAGCGCCCGCGCTCCCCGCGCAGCCCCGTGCAGAGCCTGATTGGCGACAGGCGCCGGGAGCCACGCGCGGGCTCCTTTCAGGGCCTTCCCGGGGTCCAGCGACCCCTCTGCCAGGCTGGAGACGTGCACGACACTGCGCCAGTGTCACACCAGTCACCGCTGTCACTGGAGCTTCTCCAGCTTCAGTGTGTGCATCGCGGGCACCTGGTGCCCTGTGCCTCAGTTTCCCCCTTCAGCCCCGCTCGGGGGCTCGGGGCACCGGTGTTCACAGGCACGCAGAGCTGCGGCTTGAGGCTCCTGTTGGTCTTCCCAGCCCCACTGCTGTCCCCAGAGTCACAAAGCCACCCGACCCCTGGCAGGGGGACCTGCTTGGGTCTGCCTGCACGGGGGACTGCAGGGGGCTTGGCAGAGGGGCTGTGTGGGTCCCGTGCACCCCAAAACACCCAGTGGCACCGATGCCGTGCAGGGTGCAGGGCAGTGGGTGCCCAGAGGAGGTCAGCTGGGGCATGCCTGGCTCAGAGGGGCTCTTAAGCTCGTGCCCCTCTTTTGGGGTCTGTAGTGGGGAGACCCCATCCTGCAAAGAGCCATCGGCCCCCACCAGCGCTGGGTCCCCCAGCTCCCCACAGAAGGGAGCCCTAATCCTCGTGGCACGGTGTGCAGCTCCATGGTGGCTAATTGCAGTGTCCCCAGCTGAGGATTACAGTCTAAAGCAGGAAAGGAGCAGCAGGAGCAGATGAGCTCCTGAGCAACAAAGCTCCTGTTCCCCTGCAAAACGACTTTTATTAGGGGTATAATTAAAAGCTGACAGGAGGTGAAAATCATGGGGATGGTCAGGGTGAGGGATGAAGCCACCTGAAGGTCCCTGTGTCCCCCCAGGTGTCCCACCCGCCAGCTTCCCCCTCTGACCACAGCCTTGCTGGCAGGGCAGGAGGAGCGAGGTGCTGGGCTGGCAGAGGAAATCCAAACTCAGCCCCTATGAAAGGGGCTTTGTGTGCCCGAGAAGGAGCAGCCCTCCTCCTTCTCCTCCTCCTCCTCCTTCTCCTCCTCCTTCTCCTCCTTCTCCTCCTCCTCCTCCTCCTCCTCCTCCTCCTCTTCTACTGGCCACTGGGGGCCACTTTCCTGCCTGGGGGTGGCCTCAATGTGGGTGCCAGAGGGAAAACATGGCACAGAGCAGCATGGCAACCCTGTGGCCTCCTGCCCTGCCCACACTCCTGAGATCTGCCCCATTACTTGTACCCCTGGCAGTGGATGAGGCAGTCCCTGGGTTGTTCTGGGGTCGCCCATGAGTGCCCCAGCTGGTGCCATCCCTGCAGAGTCCCTGGGATGAGTCCTCTGTACCAGGCCTGGCCAAGGCAGTAGAGAAGGAGCAGCAGGGACAGACAGACACAAGGACAGAGGGACATCTTCCCCTGTCCCCTTCATGCCACCTGGATTGCCCTCCCGCACGACAGGACCCCGGATCACCCTGGGGGAGCTCAGCCCTCCTTGGTGACCCCAGCTGCCCCCAGAGGTGGCCGATGTCCCCTGGGGAGGGAACGCTCTGGGTCACTCAGTGCTTGGCACCTTTCTGGGTCTGCGCTGGCGGGAACATCGCTGCAGTGCCAGTGTGGTCCGTGGCAGGGCGCAGGGCGGGCGCAGCAGGGACCCCCAGCTGGAGCCGGGCACTGCCCACCTTGGCCTGGCCCAGCCCCAGCCCCAGCGGGCAGTGGAGGGCTTGTTCTCCGCCTGGACAGGAAGACGAATGAATTCCATTATGGGATCGCGATTTTATTCCACGTGTCAGGGAGCCTGAGATTAACTTGCTCACCGGGCTGTGACAGACCCAGACGCCCGCGTGCACGCGCTCCAGCAAGGGGCTCCGCACACTTGCCGGGCACGGAGCTGCTGAGGCCCTGCCGTGCCCACCCTGATTCCAGCAGGAGCCCTCCAGCACCTGGGAGGCGGCAAAGACCAAGGCCAGGGGTCTGGCACTGCCACTGTGCTGTCCCATGTCCTAAAGGTCCTTCGGCCACCCAAGGACTCGTCTGGCAGGCAGATCCCAGCAGGGCTCTGGGAGGCCACGTGCTGCCAAAACACAGGCTGGGAGGAAGGGAGGGAGTGGGACGTGGGGGCCTGGGGACCTTGACGATAGCTGATGGCACCGGGGACTCGACAAGACCAATGGGCTGCTCTTAGCTCAGCTCAGCCGGGTGGTTGCCCACGTTGGGAGGGCGTGGGGGCCGTGCAGTTGTGTCGGGGCTGTGCCGTGCTGTGCCATACCGTGCCGTGCTGTGCCGTGCCGTGCTGTGCCGGGGCCGGCTGCTCTCCCCTCACCACCCCCCCTGCGCGGCGCAGGCAGCTGGCTCTGTTTGCTGGAGGCTTTGCGCATTCCAGTTCGTGGGTCACTCGCCTTCGAAACCTCTCCGGGGACAGAGGCAGTTGGGAGCCGTAACAAACAACCCAAGGGCTCCAGTGACGCCCGCGCCCGGCGCTGCCTGCCAGCTCTGGGGTGGGGGGGCTTGGAGAGGGCCCCCTGCTCCCCTGGGGAGCTCTGGGGTGCTGCTGGGAGGTCCCAGTACAAGCAACCGGGGAGGAGGGACGTGCCGAGCAGGTTTCCGTGCAGGAGGCGGGAGTGATTCCCTTTTGGGGAGCAGGGAAGGGTGCAGGAGGAATGCTGGGGTCACTTGTGCATAGGGGACAGGGTGCAGAGAGGGGCGCTGGCAGGGGTGTCATCCTTGATCCATTTGGGAAGGGGTGGTGGAGTTGGCCAGGCACGGTACGGGCAAGAGGACAACGTGGGCAGCAAGTATGAGGTGGCTCAGCGTCCTGGTGTCCTGGAATGTGGGTCGGAGCCATCCCGAGGAGTTCCTGGCTCCGGTGGGTGCTGGGGGAGTGGTGGGAGCGCAGCGCGGCTTGGGGAGGCCGGGCGGTGCAGGGAAGGTCAGCCTTGGCCAGATGCAGCCACTCCACCCTCCTCCAGTGCTTTGCACATTAATGCAAATGCACTGGCCTGAGTGGTTCATTAGCAGCATGTGGAATGGAATAATGCATCCGCATCCCATTAGCCTAATGAAAAAAAGGGAGCCGGCACCTGGAACAAAGCTGCCGACTCTTGGCTAGTGCTCTGGCTCGGCCATGCTGGGCCGTGGGGGCCTCCCCCTCCCTTCCCCTCCCTCCCTTCCCTTCCCTCCCCTCCCCTCCCTTCCCCGTGCCGCCCCAGCCCTCTGAGCATCCCAGCGCTGCGGAAGGCACCCCATGACCCCATCCCCAGGGCGTCACCACAGATCCCATTCCCAGGATGTCGCCGCGGTGCAGCCCCAGGAGGACTTCAGGGTGGTCCCAGCGTCACCCCTCAGCATCCCAGGGTGGGAGAGGGATCCGAGCCAGTAGTGCCACAGGGGCACCGGCTGGGCGTTGAGATGTCTCCGTGTCCCTGGGGCTGGGAGTGCAGAGCCTTGGAGGATTCGGGGCACCCCGGGGTGGGCAGAGCCGGTCGCAGCATCATCCATCTGCATCCGCGAGTGGGAGGGGGTCCAAGCTGGGAGTGCCGCAGTGGCGCTGGCCGGGTGTCGAGATGTCCCCATGTCCCTGGGGCCGGGAGCGCGGAGCCTGAAGGATTAGAGGAAACATTGCCAAACAAACCAGGCTGTGCCGGAACCAATTAGCCTCCAGCAGGCAGAGTTTCAGATGCTGTTATTTCTGCCTCTTCTCTTTTCTCTCCCTCCTTCTGTCTCCCCCTTTCCCCCTCCCCGGCCCTCCCCAGCCCCTCCTGCCCGCCCCCAGCATCCCTGCTCTCGCCATTCCTCTCCGTGTCGGAGCTTGTTTTGGGCACTGGCTCTGGAGTGAGTCATGCCGCGCGTAGGGGATTTTAAAAGCTTTCTGCTGTCGCTGGGAAGCCGGTTTGGGCTGCTCCGACACTGGGGGTGGAGCGCCATGCCTCGCAGACAACCCTCGTCTGGGGAACCCAAAAAAATCCCCCACCCCGATGCCCCGAACCCCTGGGATCCCAGGCCCCCCCTCCCTTTGCGGGGTCGGCTCCGTCACCCCAGCCAGCGGTTGAGTCACAGGCGAAACTTGCGAGCCGTTGGAGCTTCCTCCGGCGGGCCCCTCTCCGAGGAAGTGGTCTGCCGGGGCGTCGAGCCCGGCGGGGCGGTTGCCCGGTCCCGGTGGGTGCAGCACGCAGGCGCGGGCGGCCGGCGCTGGAGCTCGAAGCGTGGGAGACTTTTTTTTTTTTTTTTCCACCCCCCCTTCCCTCCCTCCTTCCCTCCACCGCCGCCTCCGCCGGCCCTGCTGCCAAACCCGGGGTGGGGGCCCTCCGGCGCGACCCTCCCGCCGGTCCGCAGCTGGCCGCGGTCCCCCCCTTCATCCTCCTCCTCCTCCTCCTCGCCTTGAGCTGTGCTGCTGAGGGACTGCAGCTCCCGTGGATCAGGAGGAGATTTAGGTCAAGCGCTCGACTGAGTCGAAACAGCCATCTGTGTGCGGAGGAAACCGGCCACCCAGAGCCCCCGGCGCGGCTGGCCCGGCACCGCCGCGGGGTCCCGGCACCGCCGGCACCCCCGGACCCCGCGCCCGGGCGCACGGCCTGCCTTTGTCTCCGGCAAGGGGAAAAACGCACCCAACGAATAAACAAATGGGGAAAAAAATCCCCCTTCCCGCCGATCCGTCACCCCCGGCTGTGCCGTGGGCATCGCCGCGGAGTCTGGCACGGAGCGGCCGCGGCAGCGCTCCAAGGTCGCCCTGACACGCGGTGGGAAGGGAAGGTGTGTGCCGGCGGGAACCGGGCAGGGACGCGGAGCCAGGGCCCGGGCCGGCCGCGGGCCCGGGGCAGGCAGGGCGGGACGGGCAGCAGGAGGGAGGCCCTGGCTGCCTGCCCGGAGCCCGGACTCCCGGGTTCCTGCAGGAACAGGGTGGAGCGGGAGGAGGATGGGGAGCTGGTGTCATCCCGGCCGGGCGGGGGGAGCGGTTCCCTGCCCGGGAGAGCCAGGGGGGCTCCGCGTGAAGCTGCGGCCGCCGTGCCTCGGTTTCTCCCGATGGTGAAGTGGAGCGGCCCGGCGGCGGCAGCGCAGCCGGGCGCCCCGGCGAGGTGGGGACCCCCGGGTGCCCCCCGGCACCCCGCACCGGGGCGGAGGTGACCGCGGCCCCTCCTGCTCTCCACCTGCCAGCTTAGCGTCGCTTTCTCCATTTCCTTCCGGAGCCTTTTCTCGCCCGCCGGTGCCGGTGCCGCCGCGCCCGTGCGCACGCTGGGCGCAGGAGAGGAAACGCCGCCTCGGCCGTGGGAGGGCGGGCGCCGGATGGGCCTCCCGGCCCCGGGCGGTTTGGCACAGCCCGGCCTAACCGGGTGCCGAGCCGTGCCGGGTGGCGGCCGGAGCCCGGCGGGCGCGGGGATGCTCCCCGGCACCTCGGCCCGTCCGCCGCCCGCCCGGAGCCGGGCCCGCGCCCGGCCGGGCCCCCCGCGACCCCCGCGCTCTGCCCGCCGAGCCTGGTAAGGAGCTTTGTCCGGCCAGTTTGCGCTGTAATCCCGCCTTGGCCGGGGGATTATGCGTGGGGAGAGCTGTGGGGGGCCCGGGCACCCAGCACATGGGGTCTGGAGGTCAAGGTTTCCCTCGGTGCAGCGGGCTCGGGCCGGGAGGGTGACGGGGACGTCCTTGTGCTCGAGCGGGTCACACAGGGACCACAGCGTTTGCCCCCAGCCCCGGGCAAAGCCGGCAAGAGCTCGTGCCCCGGCAGGGCCCTGTGTCAGGCCAAGGCAGAGCTGGGGCCGGTGATTCCCACTGGGGTGGTGTGGAGCATCCCTGCATCCCTCCAGCGTCCTTCCGTCCCAGCGTGGCAGCAGCAGGCGTGTGCAGCTCTGCGAGGCAGGAGCTGCCAGGAGAGCGGGTCCCATCCTGGGGCCCTTCCCAGGTCCCTTCCCAGGTCCCATCCCAGCTTCCCCGCAGCCCTGCGTCCCCGGGCGGGCTCGGAGGGGGCTGGTGGATGCTGGGAGCTCAGCGGTTCTTTATGGTCTCAGAGGGCTCCATTAATTCTTTAAATATCCAGCCTTTCCAGGTGGGTTTTGTTGAAAATTAATTTCCGGAGCTATTTTAATTTTGCTGTATTTAATTTGCTGTTTATTTTAATTAATTAACGTCGGGAAAATCTCTTCTCTCCAGCATCCTGCAGCCGTCTGGGGTGGCTGCACCCGGGAGGTGAGAGCAAGGGGGTGTCATGGGTGTGAGGGGCACTGGCAGGGAGGGTGCCCAGACCCCACGGTGCCCACCTGGCTCCATCCCACCTGCCCCAGGTGACAGGGTTGGCATGGAGAGGCAGCGAGCTGGGTCTCCTCCCACCATCCCTGCTCCAGGGCTCATCACAGGGCTCGCTGCTGGCTCCATGGGACGTTTGTCACATCTCCTGCTGGGAGATGGCTCAGGCAGTGCTTGCAATCACCTTTCTCCTCCTCCTCCTCCTCCTGGCGATGGCTGGGGGCCTGAGGGTGGGCACCCATGAGGATCCCGTGCCGTGCCGTGCCATGTGCCCGGCAGGAGGGTCCTGGTTTAACAGCCCAGCGCGGAGCTCTTGGAGCCACACCCACACGGAGGGATGGATGCTCGGCCCAGCCTCCCGCTCCCGTCCCCGCTCCCTCCCGGTGCTCCGTGCTCGGTGCTGGCCAGACCCCAGCCCGGGGGTCCCTGTGGGGCGGCGGGCAGGGGCTGGGGGAAGGGATGGAGCCGCCTTCCTCCAGATCAAGGCCTCTGGTCTCTCACATGTCTAGACGCTGCCACACACACCTAATGTGGTTCTTGGCAGGAGCCGCGGCTGCTCTCTTGAGGTTAATTGCTGCACGCGGAGCTCTGCAGACAGATAACCCGGCTCCACGCCGCCCCGGACCCCGCCTCAGCCAGCCCTGCTCGGCTGCAGCCCCCCGGGAGGAGCAGGGCAGTGACACTGTGGTGCAGTGACACCGTGATGCAGTGACACTGTGGTGCAGTGACACCGTGATGCAGTGACACCGTGATGCTGTGCCCAGCGCGTGGTTTGGGGCGCAGCACTGACCACCGAGCGGGATCTCCCGGTTTTGGGGACAGGCGGGGATGGAGGAGAGGCGCTGGCAGTGCTTAGCAGGGCGACACGGCCGCAGGAGCTGTGGGCAGGAGGAGGAGGAGAGAAGGGCCCAGCAGGCCGGGCTGCCGCCATCCTCTGCCGGCACTTGGCAAGGCGGCCGGGCTGGACCTGATAAGGGCAGCGCGGTGGGGAGGGGGCGGACAAAGGCTCGGCCTCGCTGAGCCTGCCTGGCCGATCCAGGCTCCGGAACGGGAGCTGGAGGGAGATGCGGCGGGGACCGCGGCGGGAAGAGCTTTCATCCTCCAGCCCCAACATCTGGTGGGAAGAGGGGATGGGAGGAGAAAATGCTGGGCAGGCTGCAGGGGTGAGCCCCAGGGCTTGGCCACATCCGGACTCCCTGGGATGGGCTGGATGAGGCCTTTCCCAGCAACGGCTCTTGCAGAGCACCTTCCTGGGAGCAAGCACTGCTCTAATGATGAGCTTGGAGCCCCTGGCACCCCAATCCCAGTCCCTGCTTGGCCCCATCCATAGGGACCAGTTTCCCTTTGGACAAATCTGTGCTTTCTCAGGCCTGGTGCCGGCTGCCAGGTGCCATCACCAAGGCAGGGTGGTGCAGACCAGGGCTGGGAAGTGGTACATTCCAAGACTGGAATTACACCGAGTCCCTGGAGGGATCCCCAAAGCGCAACATCCCCTCACCTCGCGCAGGGCTGGGGCTAGCGATGAGGTCTGGGCTCGCTCCCGTGTCCCAGGGCTGTGTGGGGGTGATCCCCGCCCTGGGACCAGCCCCACATGGGATCCACGGGGAATCGGGTGAAGGTTTCAGTCCAAGCTGTGTTTTGGTTTGGGGTTTCGTCATGATTTCATGGCAGGGAATTTCCGTTCGTAACCAAAGACAAGAACAAAAAAAAGGAAAAAGCCGAAACCAAAGAAAAAAACCCCAACCCTGCCTTGAATTTTTGCCAACAAAATGGGATGTTTCCATTCTTGTTTTGGCTTTTGGCAGCCCCAAACTGCAGCCAGTGGAAGAAAATATCCATGTGGAAAGGCTGCCGGCCTCCTCCAGCAGTGCAACGGCCGGGCTGGAGCTCCTGCCCCGCAGCCATGCTGTGCCGGGGGGACAAGGAGCACGGCCCCTCCAGAGCGTGTCACCGTGCTCCCTTCCCTGCGCTCCTCGGAGAGGACATTGCCATGAGAACGGGCTTGTTTTGTGGGGAGCATGGAGACAGAGCAGGCGAGCGTTCG
Source organism: Setophaga petechia (assembly GCA_024362935.1). Lineage (NCBI taxonomy): Eukaryota > Metazoa > Chordata > Aves > Passeriformes > Parulidae > Setophaga > Setophaga petechia. Next base: position 1,857,221 of record JANCRA010000094.1, on the reverse strand, counting down.
CAAGGACACCGGTGGCACGCCGAGCTCGCGCTTCCCACTTGTCCTTGCAGCGGGTCGCTCTCTCCTCCCCAGCTGGCAGCACAGCCCTGCTCAGCTCCGGCGTGTGCTGTGCCACGCCAGCCTCCCTCTGGGCATTGCCTTCCCTCCTGGCACCACCACCCAGCCTCCCCCCGCTTCACCTCTCAGGCTGGGGGGACCCTCTGTGGGGCTGCGATGCTGTGGGTGCTGGGGGAAGGAGGAGCAGCCGCTGCAACGCTTAAATGAGGTTGGGTTTTTTTTCCACACATCCCCCCCTCCATCCATGCTAGGAAGAATTACAGTCGCCCAGGCATCTGTTCTGGCAGAGTCGAGCTAAAGAGCTTGTCCTGGGCTTGGCAAACCAGCCGGCGCAGCCGACAGCTTTTCCAAGGGCAGCCTTGGATGTGGAGCAGCAGGTTGACATTGCAGGGAGAGGAGCCTTGTGCTGCAGGCACCAGCGCTGTGCCCCTCAGCTCCTGACTGGATGGGATTTGGCAGGGAGTTCTGCAGGCAAGGTGCTGCAAACCCCCTTCCCAAAAAGCAGCATCCTCTAGTAGGTCTTTGTTCGGAGCCAGGAAGAGGGCAAATGGTGCCAGCACATCCCAGGGTCCTTGTCCTTGCACAGAGAGGACAGCAAGTGTCACCCTGCAAGGGATTACTGCCAAAAAAAGCCCTGCTAAATTCTCCTTGAAGCTGGAGAGGCTCCTCTGTGCCCCCGGGCTGTGCATCATCCTTGTCACTGCCAAGTCTCTGCATTGGCCACCCCATGGTTGTCACCCCCAGCGCTCCAGAACACGGTGGAAGGGTACAGCGGTGGCACCGGGAGATGCCAGGAGCATGGCTGCCCCCTGTGCCAGCAGCACCGTGCACGGGCCCTGAGCCGTCAGCAGTGGAGGCAGGGGGAGGCGAGTTGGAGCGGCTTGGCAGGGAGGTGTGGGAGCCCTGCCGGAATGCTGGGCTCGGAGCTGGAGCGTGTCAGGCACAGATGGGATCGTTAGTGGTGGTAAAAATTATCCAGCCCCTCTTAAAAACCCAGGCGCAGCAACCTGACCCCGCAGCTCCAGGGGTGGCAATTCCCACCGGAGCGGGGCTGGTGTTTGCTTCCCCTGCCATCACCATCCATCCCTGGATCTGGGGCCACAGCTGCCCGTCACATGCCACACGTTGCCCTCTGCAGTGCCAGGGTGAGGGGCCTCTCTCTCCCCCTGCCCCAGGGACGGGCACCCTGACCCAACACCCACCCCAGTGCCACCGCTGCTGGGCAAACCCCATCCCTGCGGGTGCTCCCACCCTTGGTGCCGTTTCCTATTTCTTTTTTAATGCACCCAAGTCTCCTGTTTGCTTTTTTAACTGCAGTAACCACAAGAGGGAAGTTTCAGAGCGGTTCGAGCCCGTCTCGGCGAGGAAGGGAGAGGCAGCAGCGCTCTGTGCCCATCGCCGCAGCACCGTGCCCGGGGGCTCCGCCGCCATGCTCCAGCGCCTGGTGGCTGCTGTGCTTTCCATCCCCCTCTTCCTGCCGCTCATCCCCAGCTCCTTTTCTCTTGGAAGTGAGGAATTTGAGGCTGGTCTGGCGTTGCCAAAGGGCCTCAGGCCCCCCCAGCGCCGATCGATCGCTCTGCGCGCTCCTGCTCCCTGTTTTTTCTGTTTGTTTGCAGCCGCTTGAGGGCTCTTGTGATGAATCCAGCCTGGACAGAATTCAACAACAGCTGAAACGCAGCCCGGGGTGGGGGTGGGAGTGAGAGGGCAGCGGGGCCGGCCCACACTGGAATGCGAAATGGGGCAGCGGGCAGTGCTGGGCCGGCGGGATGGGACGGTGCCAGATCCCGCTCCAGGGGTGCGGAGGGCCGGGGAGCACCGCCCCAAACCTGCGGGTGCTCCAGGGTGGCAGCGTGGGGACCTGCCGGGGTGAGCGTTTGGGGCGTCTCCCTGCGTCTCCCTGCTGCCCTTGGCCGCCGCTCAGAGCTGGGCAGCAGGGGAAGGGCTCAGGGTCACAGCTGCAGGGGACAGGGTCTGTGCCAGCTCCGCCGCCCTCCCCGCCGTGCCAGGTGCCGTCCGTCCCTGAGCATCCGCGGGGACTGCCCAGCCTACCTGGCCTCACTGCAAAATGGCGGATTTCAATTGAAAAGGAAACATTCCCCAAAACCCCAGTGCAAGGAGGGGGCTGAGCACCACCCTGTGCCCCCAGCCTGCTGCTGCCAGCTTTGCCAGAGGGCCATGGGGCAAAGCGGGGGGCACGGGGGGCGCAGGAGGGGTCTCAGGGGGATCCTGCCCAGCCAGGGCAGTGCCTGTTGGTTGGCGTGGCTGCCTGGAGCTCGGTGCTGGGCTGGGCTGTGATTCTGCAGCTGTGGCTCCGGGAGGGAGCAGGACGCGGCTGCGCCGGCGTGCGAGGGTGCGCGCAGGCGGGAGGGATAATTAGTTCCTACTATAGCACTTCTCAGTCAAAGTGCTTTTTAAAAGCCTCCATTCATTAGTCTTCACGGCTCCCCCGAGGTGTCGTGTCCTGGTTCTCTTCCCCCCTCCAACTCCCCACCTTCCCTGGAGCAATTGGGGATCCTGAGCTGGGGAAGGGGAGGATGATGTTCCTGTTGAGGCCGGGTCCTTGTAAAACCCTCAGACGGGGTGGCAGTAGTGGGACAGTCCCAGCGTCCTCTGTCCCAGTGGGGCGGCTGGGGTGCCGTGGCCACATGAGCATTGTTGGGAAGTTTCCATGGAGGCTGAGCTGTGCCATGTTTGGAGCCCGGGAAGAGTGGGAGGGCAGGGAAGGGCTGTGGGTCCCGTGGGTGCCGCTGCCAACTCGCCACCCTGACCAGCACGCCAGGGAGCAGCGTGGTGGCTGCAGGTCCCCAATTACCCCGTGCGTGCCGGGCTCCCAGGGGTCACCCGGGAGGACGGAGGGTGCTGGAAGATGCCAGGGGGTGCCGGTGTGGCTCAGCCCCCAGACCCGAGCATCACGGGGGTACAGGCATGGGGGTACCCGGGCGTGTGGCCCGGTGAGGAGGCAGGGCGCAGAGGCAGGCAGGCTGGCAGTGGGCCTCCGCTGCAAACCCTAACCTTATTTTCCCAGGTCCGACGCCAGTTTCCATGGAAACAGCCGGGAGCAGAAACGGGAACCAGAATCCAGAAATGTGAAGCTTTGAGCTCCAGTTCGCCTTCCTGGATTCCTGCTCCCCGTGACCCCAGCTGGGTGCTGGCACCCACGCTGCTCCCGCTGTGTGTCAGGGGCAGAGCTGCCCTGCCTGGGCACCCCCTGGGCTTGGGGTGCTCCTCTGTCCCTGCACGCTGCAGCACCCTGGGCATGGTGCGTGGGCATGGGCACGGTGTCCCAGCAGGGATATGGGGGTGCTGTGGGACACTGCAGGCAGGGACACTGCAGGCAGGGACATTGCTGGTTGGGGACACTGCTGGTTGAGGACACTGCTGGTCGGGGACATTGCTGGTTGGGGACATTGCTGGTTGGGGATATTGCTGGTTGGGGATATTGCTGGTTGGGGACATTGCTGGTTGGGGACACTGCTGGTTGGGGACATTGCTGGTTGGGGACACTGCTGGTTGGGGACACTGCTGGTTGGGGACATTGCTGGTTGGGGACACTGCTGGCAGCCCCACAGGCAAACAGCACCTGCGCACACCTGTGTGCCAAGGTGGTGCACAGGGCTGGGGGGATGTACGTGCCCATGTGCTCTTGCAGGCACATGTGCTGTATAGGTGTGACGGGGGTGTGGGCACAGTTTGGATCAATTGTGGTCTCTCTGTTCCTCGTTAGCACCGGGAACACCCCGGTCCCAGGTTGTTTACCTGCCCTGGTGTCTCCATCCCCAGGATGCAGAGGGGACCCCTCAGCCTGGAGAGGGGCAGCACCCGCTGCCATTGCATGCAGGGGCTGGGTGTGCGTGTGTGACCCGGGGGAGCCCTGCTCAGCCTCCTGGGGCTGGGAGCCCCCTGGACTGCTCTGGGCATCTCCTGCCAAATGTGTCTTGGCACTCATCTGTGTCCTGCAAAGCCGAGCTCTGGGCTCTGTGCTGGGTCCATCCATCCAGCCCATGCCATGTGTCTGTCCTGCAGCTCCCCTGCTGCCCTCCTGCAGTCCCTCGGGTGTGCAGTGACCGGCCCCGTTCCTTTGTGAGCTCGTGGCAGCCAGCCTCCGTGCCCACAGCGTGGGACGTGGGTGTCCCCCGGCACCTCCTGGCCGGTGACAGGGATCGCTCGGTGCCATCCCAGTGCCATCCCAGTGCCAGCTGGCCCCATCCTCCCTGCACACCCCGCTGCTCCCCACATGCCCATTTCACCAAGCTGCCAGCAGCCTGGGACACACCGGCGCAGCTCATGGCCACAGATTCCACCCCCATCCCTCTGCCCTGTCCCCATCCCCGTGCCACACCTCGGGGGTGACGGTGGCACTGCCACCACGCCTGTCCCCATCCCCATGCCACACCTCAGGGGTGACGGTGGCACTGCCACCACGCCTGTCCCCCATCCCCGTGCCACACCTCGGGGGTGACGGTGGCACTGCCACCACGCCTGTCCCCCCGCGGTGGCGCGCGGAGCCAGGGGCGGGAGCGCTCCGTGATACATCATTTACCCACGGACAGGTATTAGGATACATTATGGATAACTCACGGAGAGAGACGCTATTAATAATACAGACACATACAGAGGGAAGAAAGTGCACACTTGATTTCCATGTTGCTACCAGGAGTTGTGAGGCTGGCTCTGGCTGCCTCTTCCCACACGTGACTGCAACACAGTGGGTAGCTGACAGCCCAGAGAGCCTGGCTTGGGGCCAGGAAAAAGCAGAAAACACAATGTCTGTGCATATCCTCTCTCTTAAAATAACACTCCAACACCGTCTGAGACGAATTAAAATAAGATCAGGAGCGGTCTCGCGAAGAGAGGAAGACGAGGAGGGAAAAGCCAGGCAGGGGAATGGCCGGAGCTGGGCGGCTTCAGCCCCTGGCGCAGATGGAGAGGGGGAGTTGAGCAGGGTTAGAGTTGAAAATAATTGAAGGGAAAAAAGGCCGAGGAGAAGGAGAAGGCGCAGAGAGAGCCGTGGATGCGGCGGCCGGGAGGGAGGACGGCGGCGCGGGGCTGGCTGTCCGGCACATGGCTGGCTGTCCTCTGGAGGGGAGCCGGGCAGGGCGGGGGATGCGAGCGCAGCCTGCATGATGGAGAGCATCAGGAATTTCCTGCAGCTGAGGAACACACCAAATACCAGAATGCAAGAGCGAGCGGAGGAGAGCAGGGTGCCGGGAGGGAACGGGGAGGAGGAGGAGGAGGAGGGGGGATGCAGAGGGCTGGAAATAACCGGCGGGGAGAGCAGCGAGGGCAGGGGGCAGCGTGTGGGGGTGACCTGGGGCTCTGCGGCTTTTTCCAGCTGTTTCCATGGATTTTTTTCTTTTGCTGCTTTTCTACACCCCATGGTGCCTCATATGCCTGAATGGGGGTTTGGGATATTTTGTGAGTTTTATGTCTTTCCTCCCTTCTTTCCTCCCTCTTCCTCCTGGTTATCTGTGATCAGTGGTAGCCAGACACAGGGGTCCCACAGACCCCTGCCTGCCCCTGGGGCAGGATCCGGGCCTGGGGAGCCAAGAGCAGCCTGGGGACTGAGCCCATCCCTGCAGAACGGTGTCCCAGGGAGAGCGGGGGCCCTTTTGGGGGGACCCTCCGTGTGGGCAGCGAGGTCAAAGGCTGCCCCAGGAACCTCGGCAGCACCTCCCACACTGCAGCGGGTTTGCCGGGCTCCCTCTGACCATGCTCCTGCTTTTCCCTGGGCCAGGCCGGATTAAACACAACAACCCAAGCCTCCTGAGGCTGGTCTTGCATCCAGGTGCAGCCCGACCTCTCCCTCCTCCTCCTTCTCCTCCTCCTCCTCCTCGGCCACCTCTGGCTTCCCCCTGCATCCCGCTCCTGGCTGCATCCAGCCCTGGCTCCCGGGGGATGCTGGGGGGCCGGAGGGGAGGGGGGATCACAGAGGGCATCTTGCAGTGCCGGATCCAGGTAGCCAGAAGGTCGCTCTGAAAATCTGGAAGTGGAGTTTGGAGCTCAGCAGAGCGGTGAAATCCGCCTGGCTTTAGGGCAGAGAGGAGAAGGAGGAAGGTGGGAGATGCAGTGGAGGGAGCAGGAGGGAGAGGGGCTGCGTCCCCTCCTCCGGGGGTGCGGGGTGTGCCCAGGTTAGTGCCGTGCCCAGCTGGGGCTGTGCCAGGCATCACTGCGGGGCACACTGGGGGTGTTCGGGAGACAGAGGGTGAGGAAGAGGAGACCCAGGAGCCGGAGCCGGTGCTGGAGCCCATCGTGCCGATGCCGGAGGCTCTGCAGCCCCTCAGCAGGCGCCTCCCGTTCCCGGCAGTCCGTGCCACGAGGCGCTGAGCGCTGCCCCTCACCTGCCGGGGCCGCCCGGCCCGGGGCTCAGAGCTCATTAGCGGCTCCCAACCTCCCCGCACAGCGGGTCAGGGAGCAGCAGCCGGGCCAGGGGAGAGGCTGGAGGGGCTTTGTGTGGGCTGGCAACCCCCCTCATCCCGCTCGATGGACTCGGGAGCCGGCCCAGCTCCCGGGGGTCTGGGGGTGCAGCACTGCCAGAAGGGGACACGACAGAGATTGGCTCCCCCCACCCCTCCCAGTGCTGCAGCCGCTGTGTTTGTTCCTTCCCCTCCCCACCAATCATCCGCTGCTGTCCCTGCAGCCCGGGAGCCTTGTTCTGGCTGCGGGGTGCCCAGCCCGTGCCCCTGCCCTGTCCCTCCCTGCCCGCCTGCAGCAGGGGTGGTGCCAGGCGTCCCTCCAGCACCCCTCTGATCTGCAGCCCGGAGGGGTCGGAGGGCACAGGGATCCTGCCGAGGGACGGGACTGCAGCTGGGGGGGTCTGGCAGCCTGGGACCCCTCCTGGGCAATGAACCTGGGGACAAGGGGCTGGCCTGCCCAGTGTCTGCCTGCCTGGTGGGCGGTGTGGAGCCTGTGCTCCCCCCAAAGCTGGGTCATTTCTTCTTGGGCACCAGCTAATTGCCCTCTGTGCAATCGGGGTGGTGGGGGCGATCCTTTCCCCAGATGTGTGCCCCAATCTCCCAGCCGTGCCTGGCACGGGGCAGGGTTCGTTTTGGGTGGGTGCTCGCGTGGCACCTTGGCTGCACCCCGGGGCCCGGGCTTGGGGATCCAGGGGCTCCCAGTGTGCCCTGGCAAGGGACACTCGGGGTGCTGGTGGCCCAGGATGGGGAGGGGGCATTTCACCCCCCAGCAGATGGCAGGGTGCCCCACCTGCCCCTGCCCAGCCTCCCCCCCGCAGATGCCTTTGCGTGGGGGCTGGAGCAGGCAGGGAGGGGGTGGGAATACTGGCTGGAGCGAGTCTGAACCTGGCATCTGTCGAATGTCACCTTACCCAGACAGTCTGTGCTTCCCTGTCTCCATATCAACCGTTCTGCTCCAGCCACCTGCGGGGGGGTGGCAGGAGCGTCTTTGGGAGGAGCAGATCTGGCTGCTCCCCTCCCTCCCTCCCTCCCTCCCTGCTGCCCCCGGGTGCCAGCCCTGGGCTGTGAATCACGGGCGCTGCTCCTCCGGCCTGGCAGCCGGGGGTGACCCCACATCCCAGCGTCTGCCTCAGTTTCCCCTCCCCGCTGCAGCTGTGGGCAGGGGGGCTGCTGGGGCTGCTTCCCCCCCGGCCGAGGCAGCGAGGGCCTCTTCCAGGAGCTCGGCACTTTTCCCTGGCCTTGTCCCTCTTCCCTGCGACCAGATGTTCTCACCCTCCTCCCTGCAGCGGGGGTCCCAGCCCAGCAGCAGCAGCAGCAACAGCAACAGCAGCAGCAACAGCAACAGCAACAGCAACAGCCTGCCCTGCACCTGGACAGCGCCGGGGGACAGGGACAGGGACAGGGGACAGGGACAGGGACAGGGACAGGGACAGGGACAGGGGACAGGGGACAGGGACAGGGACAGGGACAGGGACAAGGGACAGTGCACGGCCTGGGACAGGGACAGGGACAGGGACAGGGACAGGGACAGGGACAGGGACAGGGACAGTGCATGGCCTGGGACAGGGACAGGGGACAGGGACAGGGACAGGGACAAGGGACAGGGACAGGGGACAGTGCATGGCCTGGGGGACAGGGACAAGGGACAGGGACAGGGACAGGGACAAGGGACAGTGCATGGCCTGGGACAGGGACAGGGGACAGGGACAAGGGACATTTCACAGCATCCTCCCGTGGCTGTGTCCCAGGGCCTGGCTGGGAGGGAGAGCCCAACCCTTCCCACCCTGCTGGGCTGTGGCAGCACCAAAGGCAGTGGGGAGCTGAGCCCAGTGTGGGGCAGGGGGTGGTGGCATCAGGGCTTGGTGTTGTGGGAGGTGCTGGAGCCTTTTGGGAGATGCTGGAGCATTTACAGAGACACTGGAGTATTTGTCATGGGGCTGTTGGGTACATGTGGGGATGCTGGAGCACTGGAGGGATGTTGGAGCAGCTGGGATGGGGATACTGAAGTGTTGGATGGATGCTGGAGGACTTGGGGAAGTGCTGGAGCACTGAGGAGACTCAATTTGGAGCATGGGGGCAGTGCTGGAGCATTTTAGGGGGTGCTGGGGCATTTGGGGAGGTGCTGGGGCACTGAGGTCGGGACTGGGCACCTGTGGGCACGGGATGGGCGGCTGGGCTCCAGGGGTGGCACTCGTGGGGCTGCCCTGGGGCTCGTGGGTGCTGAGGCGGTCGGGGTGCCTGGGGAAGGCTCCGGGCGGACACACGGACAGCCGGGACAGACGCGGGCGCTGCTCCCTCCTCTCCCCGCCGAGCGCGGCGCTCCTGCGAGTGTGTAATTTCACCACAGTGCCTAAACCAGGGACAGCAGTAAATTGACCTTTTCACCCGTTTTCCTACCAGGGGGATTATAGCCTGTTTCCTGTTAAATCTCTCCAAGAACTGGCTCCATCCTGCTCATGGAGCGGGGCGGGGAGGGGGGACAGGCACCCACCCAAAGTGGGGGCTTCAATTTCCCTCCTCGTGCCCCTGCCCCTCGCCTTTCCCACCCCATCCCATCGCTCCACCACCTCTCAGCTCATTAAAGTCTTCGGGGTGATTTCACCAACCCCGGGCAAAACCAACGTGGAAAAAATTGCTGGGAGGAAGGAACCGAAGGCGGAGAGTGATAAATATTGAAAGGGTGGGATTTCGATGTAGGCTGCAACAGCTGTGCCGGTTACAGTGTCACACTATCTCTCCACAGGTTTACTGACCCATTTCCATTCACACGGCTGCCAGTATCTTAGCAACTGCAACAGTCCCCCAAGAACAGGCATATTGCCTGCTATTAGTGACTGCTGCAACTGTGTCAAGGTTAGCTCTCTCCCTCCAAGCCCTGCCGGGTTTGTTTTTTGCCCAAAGCCGGCGCAGTCTGTTGCTGCCATGTCCCCCGGCAGCCATCCTGGGTGCTGGGTGTGCATCTCTGCCGTGGAGAATGCCAGCGGGGCTGGAGGGGCGCTGGGATGGCGCCTGTGGGTTGGTGGTGGCTGGGATGAGGGTTTAGGGGATGGGATGCTTCAGGGCGTGGGTTGGGGTGGTGGGATGGAGCAGGATGTGGGGCAGGGTGCCCTGGGAGGTGCTGCAGGGTGCTGGTGATGGGGTGGGGTGCAAAGTGTGTCCCCAAAAATAGGAACATTGCCGTTTAGCTGGGTGTCACTGTCACCCCTGTGCAACCCAGAGCCCTGGGAGCCTGCAGAGGGCTGGGGGCTGTGCTGATCCCACTTGGGTGCTGGGTGTTCATCCTTTCCGTGAGAAATGCCAGCAGAGCTGGAGTGCTTGGCAGGGTGGTGATGGATGGGGTGTGGAATTGTGTGGTGGGATGGTGCAGGGTGCAGGATTGGGTGGTGGGATGGTGCAGGATGCAGGATTCAGTGGTGGGATGGTGCAGGATTCAGTGGTGGGATGGTGCAGGGTGCAGGATTGGGTGGTGGGATGGTGCAGGGTGCAGGATTGGGTGGTGGGATGGTGCAGGGTGCAGGATTCAGTGGTGGGATGGCGCAGGGTGCAGGATTGGGTGGTGGGATGGTGCAGGATGCAGGATTCGGTGGTGGGATGGTGCAGGGTGCGGGATTGGGTGGTGGGATGGTGCAGGATTGGGTGGTGGGATGGTGCAGGGTGCAGGATTCAGTGGTGGGATGGTGCAGGATTCAGTGGTGGGATGGTGCAGGATTCAGTGGTGGGATGGTGCAGGGTGCAGGATTCAGTGGTGGGATGGTGCAGGGTGCAGGATTCAGTGGTGGGATGGCGCAGGGTGCAGGATTGGGTGGTGGGATGGTGCAGGGTGCAGGATTGGGTGGTGGGATGGTGCAGGATGCAGGATTGGGTGGTGGGATGGTGCAGGGTGCAGGATTGGGTGGTGGGATGGTGCAGGATGCAGGATTCAGTGGTGGGATGGTGCAGGATGCAGGATTCAGTGGTGGGATGGTGCAGGATGCAGGATTCAGTGGTGGGATGGCGCAGGGTGCAGGATTGGGTGGTGGGATGGTGCAGGATGCAGGATTCAGTGGTGGGATGGTGCAGGATGCAGGATTCAGTGGTGGGATGGTGCAGGGTGCAGGATTCAGTGGTGGGATGGTGCAGGATTCAGTGGTGGGATGGTGCAGGGTGCAGGATTGGGTGGTGGGATAGTGCAGGGTGCAGGATTGGGTGCTGGGATGGTGCAGGATGCAGGATTCAGTGGTGGGATGGTGCAGGGTGCAGGATTGGGTGGTGGGATGGTGCAGGGTGCAGGATTGGGTGCTGCAGGGGGCAGGATGCACCTTGGCTGGCAGGATGGATGAGGATGCCCTGCTGGATGGTGGGATGGAGCAGGGGGTAGGGCTGGGTGCACTGGGAGATGCTGCAGGGTGCTCAGGAGGTGTGGGGTGTGTAATGTCACCCCAAAGTAGGAGTGCTGTCATCCAGCTGGGTGTCAGCATCATCCCAGCCTCGGCAAAGCACCCGGACTGGGGCCTGCCCTGGGTGTCACCAGCTGGACTGGGCTCGCCCTGTGCCCTCGGGGGCTCAGCACTCTCTGGGCACGGCAGGGATGGATGGCACCTGTCCCTGCCCACGGTGGCACCAGGGGCGTGGAGGACAGGGCGCGTCTGTCCAGGCACCTCCACGCACCAGGGACAGCAGTGCCACACGGGTGACATCCACTGTCACCATCTCTGTTCCCACAGCACCCGGCCCTGAGGGGAGGAGAAGTGAGAGAAGGGACCTGTGGTCCCTCGGTGTCCCCAAAAGCTGCGATATTGGGGTGACTGAACCCACACAGCAGGGAGAAGGCTGGTACACCCCCAAACACCCACGCAGGGAGGGAAACTGAGGCTGGGGCCCCTTGCCCGGCAGGCAGAGCCCCCCTCAGGGGGCTGAGGAGCAGCAGGGTGGGCTGGGGTGGGCTGGTGCATCCTGAGTGCCCCAGAGGAGCAGTAGGGTGGGCTGGGGTAGGCTGGTGCATCCTGAGTGCCCCAGAGGAGCAGTAGGGTGGGCTGGGGTGGGCTGGTGCATCCTGAGTGCCCCAGAGGGGCGGCGGGGTGGATGCTGGGGAGGGCAGGGTGAATCCTGTGCCCCAGAGGAGCAATGGGGTGGATGCTGGGGAGGGCAGGGTGAATCCTGTGCCCCAGAGGAGCAATGGGGTGGATGCTGGGGAGGGCAGGGTGAATCCTGTGCCCCAGAGGAGCAATGGGGTGGATGCTGGGGAGGGCAGGGTGAATCCTGTGCCCCAGAGGAGCAATGGGGTGGATGCTGGGGAGGGCTGGGTGAATCCTGTGCCCCAGAGGAGCAGCAGGGTGGGCTGGGGTAGGCTGGTGCATCCTGAGTGCCCCAGAGGGGCGGCGGGGTGGATGCTGGGGAGGGCAGGGTGAATCCTGTGCCCCAGAGGAGCAATGGGGTGGATGCTGGGGAGGGCTGGGTGAATCCTGTGCCCCAGAGGAGCAATGGGGTGGATGCTGGGGAGGGCTGGGTGAATCCTGTGCCCCAGAGGAGCAATGGGGTGGATGCTGGGGAGGGCAGGGTGAATCCTGACGGCCCCAGAGGAGCAATGGGGTGGATGCTGGGGAGGGCAGGGTGCATCCTGACGGCCCCAGAGGAGCAGCAGGGTGGGCTGGGGTGGCTGCTGGGGTGTGTCCTGAGTGCCCCATCCCGGCCACGGCCCCGGCAGCGCTGCAGACAGCAGGCTCCACACCGGCACGGCCGCAGGGACGGCTGCGAGGGAAGCCACAAAAATGATTTAAGGGGCTGGCGGGATTGATTTATTAAGAACAATTAAAAGCGCTAAATACGCTTAGCTCAGCCAGACACCGAGCAGGGAGCCTGGGGGGAGAGACCTGTCTGCGGATCCGGAGGGCGCGGCTGGCAGCAGGAGGCGGTGGCGGTGCTGGGGACAGAGCCGCGCTGGGCTGGGGCAGGAGAGGGGCGCTGGTGGAGCGGCAGTGCAATGGGGTGCGGCACCTGGGGCTGGGCTTGGGCCCAGGGAGGAGTTTGCATCGAGGGATGAATTATCACTCCAGGGTGGATTTTCACCAGGTGTGCCTTTGCACCCTGTAGTGGGATGAATTTTCACCCAGGGATGTGTTTGCACCCAAGGATGAATAGTTGAACCCAGGGAGGGGTTTGTTTCTAGGGGCGGGTTTGTATCTGGAGGTGGATTTGTATCCAGGGGAGGGGCTCACCCAGCTGTGGGTTTGCACCCTGCAGTGGGATGAATTTGCATCCAGGGGAGTGTTTGCACTCCGGCTGGAAGGGATGGAAGGAATGTCAGGGACCAGGAGGCCCCCAGGCAGGGCTGCACTGAGGAGCTGTTGGGAGGCAGTGCCAGCTGCAGGATGCCCTGCAGGAGCGGTGAGCCGTGCTGGGCAGGGTGTTGCTGTCCCAGTCTCACAGTGCTACCCTGGGAGCCTCGGCAAAAGGGCTCCCCACCAACGGGCACCCACGAGGCTGACACGAGTGTGGGTCCAAGGGGCCCATGGAGCAGAAATCCCGGAGTGTTGTGACATCCGCAGACCCGCGTCCCTCACAGGAAATCCCAGCCCAAAGTCCTTGGAGGCTGGGAGAGTCTCTGGACGTGTCCAGACCTGCCCAGCCCGGCCCCTCCCCGGCACCAGGGCGGCTGTGGGGGGAGCTGGGCGCCCTCCTGGGGTCCCCGGTGCTGTCCCCGTGCCGGACGAGCTCCAGCCGGCAGCTGTGTGTCCCTGTGTGCTGCCGGGCTGTTGGGGTACCCGGGAGGGGGACAGAGGGCTGTGCCCTGCGTTTTTCCAGTCCCGGTGGCTGCCTGCAGTGGGAGCACTGGTTTCGAACACATTTTCTACTGCTTGGAGGGTCCATCCCCTCCACTGAGCTCACCAGGCTGGCTGTACTTTGGGATGGGTTCCCTGGGATGCCGAGCCGTGCTGCCTTCCTCCCCTTCATCCCCCAGGGCTGTCAGGGAGGGGGGTCAGGTTTTTAGGTTTGGGTACAGAGCCCCCACACAGAGCCCCCACAGCCTCCTTCAGCCGCCTCACCCTGGGGCTGGATGTGCCCACATCCCCTTCACCATTTGGGTCCCTGTGCCCTGAGCCACGCTGGGCACATCCTGCCCACCGAAACCCACAGGATCGGAGGGGCCCCTGCCCTGGCCCCCGGACAGGAGCCCCGGGAGCGGGAGGTGCTGGGGAAGGTGCGGGGTGGGAACAAAAGGTCCGCGGGACGGCGGGCAGGGCCGAGCGGGGCCGGAGGCTTCTGCTGACCCCGGCCCCGGCTTCCCCCACCGCTCCTGCCCACGCCAGCGCTTCCAGGCCTACCTGGGGCTGGCTGGGGCGGAAAAGCCATTCCTGCCTCTGGCCCGGTGCTTGCGCCTGTGCCAGCCCTGGCCAAGCCTCCCGGGGCAGGGCGGGCGCTCGTGCCCGAGCCCCACCGCGGGCTCCTGTGGCCTTTTCCCGTGGGGATGGAGCCGGGGTGAGGTGTGCAGTGTGGTGTGAGTCGGGAGGGGGCCACGGTGGGGTGCCGGGCACCCTCTGCACCCCCTGAGCTCGCTGGGCGTGCCTGGGGGGACATGGCTGGGAGCAGAGATGGACGGAGGTGACCAGGGATGGAAGTGGCCGGGGATGGAGGTGACCCTGCTCCGTGGCCCTGGCACAGCCTCTCTGCTCCTGCTTGCCCACGGGCGGCACAGCCACAGCAGTGGGCACAAAGGCAGAGCCCGTGGGACAAGGGGGCTGCCCACGGCCACCAGCGGGGACACGCAGGTCCCCCAGCGTCCTGCTGGGGCCAGGTGGCTGCAGTGACCCTCCCAGGGCCGCCCAATTGGGGCGGTGGCAGAGCTGGGGCGGCCCCAGGACCCTCGGCCGTGGGTGCCCGGGTGCCCCCGGCCCCGCCAGCGCTCCCGCCGCCGGCTGCCCAAGGGTTAACGAGAGTTTGCTGCTCCTGCAGACAATTAGTGACATCTTTGCTGACAACGCCACACTGAGCCTCTGCCGCCTCCCCGGCAGCACCAGCCCGGCCGCCCCCGCGGCCCCTCTCGGCCGCCTGCCCTCGGCACCGCGGTCCGGCCGGCACCGCACCCGGCACCGCGCCCCGCACCGCGCCCCGCACCGCGCCCCGACACCTCGGCCGGCGGCGCTCGGCAGCGGCGGCAGCGTTGCAATCCCAAGCGGAGCAGCCGGCTCCCCTCGCTGCCCTCTGACCCGCTGTTGCTGTGGAAACTGCATCCCACGTAGGATTATGGAGCCGGAATCTGCAGGCTCCAAACCCCTCCAAATCCAGACGGTCACCCGGGTCCCCCCGCCCGCGGCGCCTGCGGGGAGCCCACAGGGTGCCTGGGATCCCCGTGGGGTGGCATCTGCTCCTGGAGGAGCTGGCAGCAGCGCTCCTGCGTCCCCTGGTTTGCCCCCACTGGCTGGTGACATGCTGGAGATGTCACGGTGTCACCACGGGGCCATCAGTGACCCCAGCCCATCTGCTCCCTTGTGCCATCGCCCGAGTACCATCTCCCTGTGTGCCATCCCTGCCCCTCAGGGGACAGGGTGGTGTGTTAGCAGGACCCTCACCCTCAGACAGCCCCCGGGAATGTGGCTCCACACCAAGGACCCATCCCCAGCACCTCTGGGGCAGCAGCAGGAGGTGGACACCCACCAGAGACCCCCCACACCCGCAGGGACCGGTCCCCAGTGGGGAAGGGGGGGCACAGGGGAGAGCAGAGCCTGTTTGGGGAGCTCTGTGGGCTGCGCTTGTGTCTCAGCATCTCTCCTGCCACCCGAGGAGGTAGGAGCTGAATTAATCGCGATCAATTAGTGCTGCTTGCAGTCCCTGGCTCCCTCCCTGCACCAGCTTTGTGCACCCAGCGAGGGGGGCCCCGGTGTCCCCCCGTGTGCCATCGGGGACTGCAGCCCCTCTGGACCTCCAGATGGGGACAGGGGACAAGCAGGGTGTCCCCCAGCCCGTGTGGCCACGAGAAACGTTCCTGCTGTAGGATTTGGTGGAGGGGATGAGGAGGGGGCTGCGGGAGCCCTCGAGGGCGCCGTGCCAGGCTGGAGCAGGGTGCTGGGGTGTCCGGAGCGAGTGTCCGGATCCTGCAGGATACTGCAGCAAATGCCCTGCAATCTGCAGCCGGATGAATCCCACCTTCCTTCCCCCGCAACGTGCTGCCCTGGGCTACAGCTAATCTATTGTGCGCTGGGCTGCAGCCAGCACAAGCTGCAATACAGTAAATCCTTCTGCAGTATCCTGCAAGGGGACCGAGCCCAGCCGCAGCCGCTCGCCGCCGCCAGACAAAGACGGGGGGCCCCTGTGGGGACGGGGTGCAGGGGACAGGGCACACGGGGGTGACAGGACCCCCGGTGTCGTGCCGGCCGAGATGGGAGAATGAAGCCCTTGAGCAGGGTGGGAAGTTCTCCAGGGAGTTTTGGGTGGTGCTGTGCATTCTCCTGGCCCCCCAAATCTGCAGACAGGGAGATGCTCAATCCCCGGAGTTTGGGTTTTCCCTGAATGTTGTCACCGCCGTGTTCCCCTTCAGGGTCCCAGTGCGATGCAGGGCTTTCCGTGCCCGCCCTTTCCATGTGCGTGGTGCATCCTTCCCTGTGCCTCAGTTTCCCCACCAGGCAGGGCCACCGAGCCCCTCAGCCCCCTCCCTCAAGCAGGCTCCGTCACATGCGAGTCCCACTGCCCTTTTCCAGGGGACTTTGCGTGGATACTGTCATTATGGTTATTATTACTGTTATTATTATTATTGGGATGTTGGTGGGGCTCTGCGGCTCTGCCGGACCCGTCTTTGGCGAGCGAGGCATCCTTCAAAGGGAAGGCGCTCCGTCACCGCCCCACAGCAGCTGCGTTCTCCTCAATTAGAAGAGGTAATGAAGCAATTTATGGGCATCTACAAAGTGATGTGTGAGTGACAGGCTGTGTACGATCCGCGCCGGGGCTCTGCCGGCAAGTTGTGTTCTTCCAATTTTAATGGAGAGCTCCCCGGCGAGGGGGGAGAGCAAACATTGGTGTGTCTGTGGGTGTGTGTGCTCCGGGGGGCTGGGTCGGGGGTGCCAGTGTGGCGTGGGTGGGTGCAGAGAGACCGGGCTGCTCCGATCCCCCTCCCCGGGGAGCCCGGGCCGCGCTGTAACCGGAGATGGGGGCAGCTGGGTGGGAGCCCAGCCCGGGCCGGGGCACTGCAGGACCTCTGCAATAGTTGGCTGCAGCTCCCTGTTCCCATCAGCGCCCCGGGTGCTGCCCACCCTGCTCCTGCTCAGTTTCCCTACCCATGTCCCCGCTGCGTGGCACTGGCAGACCCCTTCTTCACACCATCAGGTTTTGGGGCACCGCTGTGGCCTCTCAAGGGGGGAGGGCGAGTTGTGTTTGGGGGTCAAACCCCAGCGGCTTCCCCTGCCAGCACCAGGGGATGGGATGGGGTGTGCAGTGCTGTCCTGGTGTTCTGGGTGCCCGGGGGTCCCTGCAGTTTGTGTGTGCTGCCGTGGGGTGTGGTACCTCCAAGCAGGGGTGATCCTGTGCCACAGAGGTGGGTGCTGGCACACCTGTGGGTGTACCTGTAACCCAGGTGTGCACCATCAGCGCGCTCACCAGAGCCTGTGCGTGTTCCCGGACCTGTGTGTACCTGTACATGCTTGGCACATGTGTGACCCACCTGTGTGCCCATTGGTTCCTCATGTGCTCCTGTGCCTGTGTGTGCCCACAGCGCTGTGGGTGTGTGTGGGTGCCCCTGTGCGAGCCCTGTGTGCACACGCGTGTGCAAATCCTCCCCCGTGCGTGTACCTGGGCACACCTGCACGTGCTCAACCATCTTGAGCGCATTCAGGCCTGTTAATGGGTGCACCCCGTCCACGCCCGCATATTTTGGGGTGCCAGGCCGCTGGCGTGATGGGGCAGGGGCTGCCCCCGCCTCCCCACGCCCCTGCCCCATCCCGCCGGGGCTGGCATCGTCCCCAGTGGCTCCCACACCCCGGCTCGGCCCCAGCCGGCCGCATCTCCCAGGAAACAGGATCCACAGCCAGGAGTTTCCGCTCAACTCGTGTGTGCCTCCCACAAAAAAAAAAAAAAAAAAAAAAAAAAAGAGAAAGAAAAAAAACCCACCCTGACACCAGCCCGGCCGTTAATCCTGCCCGGCTCATTCTGCTTTTCTTGTCTAGCCAGTTTCTAAAATTGGCCAAGGGAGGCAACTGGCTGCTCTCCCCCCACCCA
Source organism: Setophaga petechia (assembly GCA_024362935.1). Lineage (NCBI taxonomy): Eukaryota > Metazoa > Chordata > Aves > Passeriformes > Parulidae > Setophaga > Setophaga petechia. The sequence continues at coordinate 1,839,570 of JANCRA010000094.1, read as the reverse complement.
GACCCCCCCTCGGTCCCCACCTGGTCCCCCCGGCGCGGTGTCAGCACCTGGACCCCGGCACCCCATCCACGGCCTGCGGGATGGGGCTGCGGCCGGGCGGCTCCGGTGCCCGGCGTGGGCTGCGGGCGGGCACCGGCGGGCACTGTCAGCATCCTCCCCTCCCGGCGGGCGCCCCTGTGCCGCCCCGGGCAGCCCCCCAGCCCCACGCCGGGGGAGCACGGCTGTGCCGAGCGAGCTTTCGGCACGGGCACGCGTCCATCTGGCGCCTTCCAAATGTTACTGGCCTCGCAGGATCCCGGCTCCGCTCCGCGTTAACCCGCGGCGCCCCGGCGGGGAGCGGGGGGCATCGCCGCCGGGACCCCGGGGGCTCCAGCGGGGCGTGGGGGGCTCTGAGCTGCCGGGGGGCCGGGGCTGGGGCGGGGGGCGGCGGGGCAGCCGGCGGAGCCCCCTCCGGGCCGCGGGTGTTACATGACCCGGCGCGGCCGGCGCTGGGCAGGGACGCGGCGGGGCTGTGACTCATGCTGTGGCTATAACAGGGAGCCCGGGAGGGGGGCCGGGCCATCTGCGCGGCCTCGGGGCCGCCAGCGCGCCGCGGGGGCCCTGGGGTGCGCTCCCCGCGCCGGGCACGGCCCCCCGGGGCACGGGCACCGCGGGCAGGCGCGGCCGGCAGCGCCCGGTGCCCGAGCTGGCGCCCCGAGGGACCCGCGCCGGTGTGCCCCGAACCCTCCCGCGGGCACGGGGAGGGCAGAGGAGGGGGCCCGGGGGCCGCTCGCCTCCCGCGCCGGCTCGACGGGGCGGGGGAACAAAGCTGGCACCGAGGGAAGAGCTAAATTTAGCCCGTTCCCTGCTAGCTCTGAACTGCGGCGCTGGGCTCCAGCCGGCCGAGGTGCCACCATCGCTGCCGTCCATCTGTCAGCCCCTCCCGAGCCCCCCCGAGCCAGGCAGGGGGGTCAGACCCCTCCACCACCAAGGGGGCCGGGGCTGCATCCGCGCTGGGCGATGCCACGGGGGTCACCTGAGCGCCCCCAGCGCCGGGGGGCAGCGGGGTACCCACGTTTGGGGGGTGATAGGGGGGTCCTTGTGCGCGGGAAGGGGCTCCTGACTGGCGGGATGGATGATCGCTGGGAGAGATGGTCGCTGGAGGGGGATTGGTTGTTGTGGGGAGATGGTTTGTGGTGGGGGAGATGGGCATTGCAGGGAGATGGGCATTACAGGGAGATGGGCATTGCAGGGAGATGGGCATTGCAGGGAGATGGGCATTGCAGGGAGATGATGGGCATTGCAGGGAGATGGGCATTGCAGGGAGATGATGGGCATTGCAGGGAGATGGGCATTACAGGGAGATGGGCATTGCAGGGAGATGGGCATTGCAGGGAGATGATGGGCATTGCAGGGAGATGGGCATTACAGGGAGATGGGCATTGCAGGGAGATGGGCATTGCAGGGAGATGATGGGCATTGCAGGGAGATGGGCATTGCAGGGAGATGGGCATTGCAGGGAGATGGGCATTGCAGGGAGATGATGGGCATTGCAGGGAGATGGGCATTGGGGGTAACAGTCATTGGAGGGGGAGATGGTCCTTGCAGGGGAGATGGTCGTGGCAGGAGAGATGGTCCTTGTAGGGAAGATGGTGCTTGAAGGGCAGTGGTTCTTGCAGGGGAGAGTCCTTGCAGGGCAGATGGCTTGTGGGGGAATGGCCATTGCAGGAGAGATGGTCCTTGCAGGGGAGATGGTCAGGGGCCATTGCAGCTGAGGTGGCTCTTTAGGGGAGATGGCTTCGTGCAGGGAAGATGGTCCTTGCATGGAAGGTGGTCGTTTCAGGACAGATCATCTCTCCTGAGGGAGAAGGTCCTTGCAGGGGAGATGGTTTCTCCTGAGGGAGAAGGTCCTTGCAGGGGAGATGGTTTCTCCTGAGGGAGAAGGTCCTTGCAGGGGAGATGGTTTCTTGCAGCAGCAGGAATAGGAGCCTGAGCAGGCCTCCCCACCCCTGCCCACCTCAAGGGCTCCGTGCCACGTTCTGGTGCTGAGGGCTGAGCCCATCCAGGGTGCCACAGCTCCAGGAGCCCCGGTGGCACATCCAGAGCCAGGAAAGGGCCACGTCCCTGACTCAGCACCGTCCCCAGCAGCACGGGGGTGTCCCTGGGGTCCCTGTTGGCAGGACCAGGGGGATTGCAGGGAAATGAACCCCCCTGCCACCTTCCTGCAGCTCTGGGTTATGAGAAGGTGTCAAGACCTTTGGCACCCCTTGTCCATAGCCCAGTGGTGCCGGACCCTCCTCCCAGTGCCAGGGCGGTGTCTGAGCCTGCCCTGGGGATGTGACACCCTGGGATGATGTGAGAGGGCAGAACCCAGGGATGTTTGCCCCCCGTGCCAGCCAGTCCCCTCTGGCACTGGGGTCCCTGCAGCCTCCCCGCAGCGCACTGGAGGCACAGGGCCCCTCAGCAGCTCCCTGCTTGGGGGGCACCCCAGAAAAGCCTCTCCTAGCCCCACAAAGGGAACTGGCGGCCAAGCAGCTCGTCTGGACCCGTTACCTAAGATGAAACCCAGGCGCCATCTGCTCCATCTCCTAATTAAGAGCATGGCAGAGGAGTCAGGGCAGCGGGAGGACGTGGTGACGGCAGGGGGGATGTGACAGCGGGGCTCCAGCCGTGGGGTGACAACTGAAGGGAGGGTCAGGGCTGCCTGCAGGCACTGTGTGCCCCAGCACCCATCTGTGCCCACCCTTCCGAACGCCCAGCTCCTGCCCTGCTCCCAGTCCAGGATGGTTGGTGGGTCCCCAGGGTGGATGGGGGCTCTGGGAGCTGCCAGTGGTACCCAGAGAAGGCCCCAGACACCCCTGGCACCGATGGGTGCCCCACTTGGGAGGAGGGCAGGGATGAGGGAGGGGAGGAGGAGGAGGGAGCAGGACCCGCGTGCTCCGGGGTCCGTGATGCTGAATTAGAGGGGATGCGGAGGTCGGCGTGCAGGGGGTGAAGCCGAGGGACCCCCCGCGTGGCGCAGGGAGGAGGTGGCCGGTGGGGCTGGCGGGGGAACACGGAAACCCTCGGCGAGCGCCTGCCAGGAAGCTGTCACTGGAGGGGATTTTCCATTGGTGTCAGCAGGCGCAGGACGGGCTGGGGGAGCTGCTGGGGCGGGGGTTGGGGGGCCTGGGAGGGGCCCAGGGGGTGCGAGGGACGGGGCGGGGAGGGGGCCGGCTCTCCGATGCCCCGGGGCCGGGGGGTTGGTGTGCAGGGGAGCTGCACCCCCGTGGTGCCCCCGATGGGGAGGAAAGGCACCCTGGTGTGTGAGCGTGACCGTGCTGTGCGAGTGTGCAAGGGACGGGCCCCGCGTGCCACACGAGTGGGACACCCCCGTGCCACTCGGGGGGCACGCAGGGCACCCCTGCAGGGGCAGGCCGGCTGTGCCCAGGGACCGGACACGGCCCCACGCCCGTGCCGGGTACTTTGGCACCCCAAAGCGTGGCAGCGCCCCGCGGTGCCCGGGGAGCCCCGAGGCTCGGGGGCAGCGGGGAGGACGCCCCGTCCCCAGCGCTGCCGCCGCGGGCACGGCGCCCGGCGGGGCGGGAGGCGGCGGCCAGCGTGTCCCCATCTGTGTGGCGGCTGTGTCCCTGCCGCCTGCCTGTCTCCCGGTGGCATCTCCGGCCCCACCCTGACGTCTGGGTGGCCTCGGAGCCGGGCACCAAACCACGTCCGTGTCCTGCGGGGCCATCCCTCCATCCCCCCGCCGCCAGGCCGGTGCCAAGGCGGCCCCTCCGTGCCCGCCCTGTGCCAGCGCTGCGGGTCGGGGCTGGGTGCCAGCAGCCTCGGGGAGCTCAGGGGGGCTTGGGGGCGCCCGCAGCCCCCTGCACACTCGTGCTGCCACCCCACGGCACCCTTCCCACCAAAGGGGAGCCCGGTCCGGGTGGAGTGGGGGACGTGGGAGGACATCCTGCCGGCTTGGAGCAGCCTGCTCTGGTGGAAGGTGTCCCTGCCCCTGGCAGGGGGCTGCAAGGAGATGAGCTTTAAGGTCCCTTCCAACCCAAACCATTCCATGATTCTGATTCCTCCCGCCGCCAACCTCCGTCAAGCCTGAAACCGTTAAACTAATTAAAGCTTTGCAGCAGCAGGATTAAGCCCGGGCAGGGGAGGTGGGAGCCCAGGTAGTCGATTAGTTCACCAGGCGAGGATATTGGATTTCTGCGAGGCGAGTCAGCAGTCTTCGGGGGCTGTTATCTTTGCAGGGCTGCGGGGTCAGGAGGTGGGAAGCGGAGGTGACTGCAATCTCGCCCGCTTCATCCCCCCGCTCTTCATCCTCACCCCCCCGGCCCCGCCGCAGCACCCGGGCTGGCCGGCTCTCCCCCGCCCGCGGCGCCCATCTCTATCTCTCCTTCTCCCTCCGTCCCTCCTCGCTTGTGTGGTCTCGGCTGGTGTTTTGTAACCAGGGAGGAGAAAAAAAAAATTAAAAGAAATTAAAAAAAAAAAGGGGGAAATAAAAAAATAAGGAAAAAGGCCCTACCCCTGGCGAGGAAGCCAGGAATGGCGAGGTCCGGAGAGCCTAATGGGAAACATGTGGCGGCTGCCTGGGGCTGAGCGGGGAGGTGAAAGTGAGCGCGGCGGCGCGGGGAACATCCCGGTGCGCCCCCCGCACAGCCCGGAGCCCCCTCCCCAGAGCCGCTCCCACCTGCGCTGCGCCCCGCGCTGGATGCTGGGGGGTGCGGGCGGTCCCCGCTATGGGGGCTCTGCACGGGCCGAGGGCGGGGTCCCGGCGCGCGGAGCGTCCCCCGCGTGTCACGGGACACGCGTGTCCCCCTTGGGACCGGAGCCGGGCCGGACACCGCTGCTGTGGGGTCAGGGCCGCGACCCGAGCCCGCAGCATCCCCTGCGCCCCGGGGATGATCGCGGGCAGCGGGGACCGTGCAGAACGCGGGCGATGCCGCTCCAGAGACCCCCACGCCCGGTGGGGACCCACGGGCGTCCCGCAGCGTTTGCCGAAGCGGCCGCAGCTCCGTGCGCCACGGACACGGCGGGGAACGGCGGCGCAGAGCTGGGGGTGACACCCCCGGACACCCCGAACCTCCCCTGGAGCCGCGCAGCCTGTGCAGCTCCCGGCGGCTGCTCTGGAAAACCTCCCGTTCGCTTCCTTCCTGCCTGCCTCCCCTCCGACAGCTCCCTGGGCACACCAGCAGCCTCAGCAGAGACGAGACCGGTCTTTCTAGCACATATTTTCCTGCTCCACATAGCCCTTGGTGTAACTTTACACCGAGGTGCCCGCAGCTCCGCGGTGCCAGCGCTGCGCCCAAAGGCTGGCGGGGAGACGGGGAAAGGGGGGGATGCGGATGGACTGACAGGTTTGAATTCTCTTTCCCTGCCTTGTTGATAAGTTGTCACGCTAATCCAGACACCGGGAAGAGCCTGGATCACGCCGAGCGGCTGCGTGTGTGTGTCTGCGGGTGTGTGCTGGGGGAGGGAGCCAACCGGCAGGGATTCACACGCGGCGCTGGGGAGGGAAAACAGGCGGACGTGCTGGCACGGGGGGCTTGCGAGGGGCTCAGGGGCTCCACCGAGCACCCCTGTGTCGCACGGGCAGCGGCTGGGGGTGCCTCTGCAGGAGAGCGGGGGGCCAGAGCTTCTGCACACGCCTGTGCAATGCGCGCATCCATGGGGATGAGCACACGTGTGCCTGCAGCCTGCTGGGAGATGCTGTGGGGATCTCATAGGGGCGGCCCCCGGATCAAGGCACGGACACGGTGGGGAGGAAGGGGTTGTCCTGCCCCAGAACGCCACCCCGGGCATCCCGTGATGGGGCCAAGGGCACAACGTGGGTATCTCCGTGGGCCGCGGCTTCGAGGGGGAGGCGTCAAGGGGAGGCACACGGTGTGCCCAGCCCCGCGGGCACCCAGGGCAGCCGGGGCCAGGGGCACTCCCGGGGAGGGGGCGGCTGGGCTGATGTGCGGGGTCTCTCTCGCGCAGATGGGAGCTCGGTCGCCTGCCAGCCCCTCGCACTGGAGAACGGTGCCAGCCCGCCAGCCGAGTGGTTCCCGTGTGCCCAGGGCTCCGGCCCCCGCCAGCCCGGCAGCGACGGCGACAGCAGGAGCTTCCGAGTGAACCTGCACTGCAAACACCCCCGGAACAGGTATCTGGGGGCCTCACCCCAAAAATGGGGGGCGGCACCGAGCGAGGGTTGGCGCCACGTCTTGCTGCCCATGTTCTGTGCATCCCTGTCCGGCAGATGCAGGGCAAGGGGGTTCCCCGGTCTGCACGGCCTCCCGGCTTGGGATTTTGGGGTGAACAGAGGGGCTGCAGCCCCTGTGCAGGGGGCACGTTGTGCTCGGCACCCACCCGTGAGTGCCCGAGCCGCCCCAGCTCAACCCTCGCTAACCCTTCCCAAGAGGGGAAACTGAGGCAGGCGCCACCGAGGGGCGTCCCGGCGAGGGGAGGGCGGCCCCGGGCAGTGTCCCCGCGGGCGGGGGCTGCAGCTGCGCTCGGGTGGGTGCGGGCCGGGGGGATGCGGGGTGGGAGGTGCTGGGCGAACCTCGGGCGAAGCCCCCCCGCGTGTCCGGAGCGCGGCTCGCCGGGGACACCTAGTGGCAGCGCCACCGAAGGACCCCCGCCCCACGGAGGGGCTGCTGGGGGCGGGAGGGGGGCGGACAGCTGCCCCCTCTGTCCCCCGAGGAGAGGCAGCCTCCCCTCTTTGCCCGTGCCCGCAGCCCCGCGGTGCCGGGCCGTGGCAGCTCGGGGGGATCAGCCCCTGGTACGGCCCGTGCAGGGACTGGCACGGGGGTGGGGGGCGCTTAAGTGAGCCCCCACCGTGCGGGGCTGACCCTGCGCACCCCTTCCTTTGCAGAGAGCTGAAGTGCAATAGCAGGAGCAGCAGCAAAGCCGAGGGTAAGTTCCAGCCCCAGCCCTCCCTGCAGACACCCAAACTCTGCCCCCGGGGTGGGAAAGCCCGGACCCTCACCCCTCTTCACCTGGGAGGGGGAGTGTGCCGGAGTTCCTGGTGTGGGGAGGACACCCAGCCCCCTGCTCCTGAGCTGGGGAAGGCACCCAGGTCCCCCAAGGCCCCGTTTCTCCAGCAGTGAGCAGGGCTGTCACATTCCTGCGGTGCCAGTCGGGTCATGGCTGCTGACAGGGCGGAGGGAGCGGGGGGATGGCTATGGGGACCTCATCCCTGGGAACAGGGGCTTGGAGGGAGGCTCTGCTGGCTGTTTGTGGCCGGCAGTGCCCGCGGAGCCTCACTGTCCCGCTCTCTGCCGCCCGTAGGTCCTGGTGTCACCTTCCCTGACCCCCATGTCAGCAACTGCTCGGCCAAGCGGCACGCGGGGGAGGAGGAGGTCAGGATGCGCGTGAAGCCCCCGGGCCCAGTGGTAACGACCAGCGTTGTGCGTGGCTCGCCCGACTACGTCCGAGAGCCCAAATTCTACCCGCCGGGACACCCGGTGCAGCGGCCCCCCGCCTGCCCGGCCGAGAAGGCGCTGTCCTGCAGTGTGCTCAGCTTCCCTGAGGGCTCGTGCCCCGCGCTCGGCCGGGAGCACCAGGCAGGCTCGCTGCTGCACGGCGACCCGGCCGACCGCTGCCAGAGCGTCCACGGGGGCACCAAGGCGGCCGAGGAGCTGCTGGGCTGCGCCGGGGAGCCCCGGATCCTGGGGGGCAGCACAGAGGAGGCGTCTGCCCGCGACCGGGCGCCCAAAACCTTCCCCAACGCGACGCTGGCCTCGGGCCGCTGCAACGTAGACGGCATCCTCGCCTTGCTCCGCAGCAAGTGCGGCAACGGGCACATCAACCTCCACCCTGTGGTGCAGCTCATCGACATCATGAAGGACCTCAACCGCCTCTCTGAGGACCTCAAGAACAGCGGGGTGCACCTGGACTGCGGCAGCCTCCGTGGCGGCGGCGGGGCTCACGAGGACAGCCGCCTCCTGCCCGCTGACCGGGACCTCCAGTACAGCTTCTTCTCCTCGCCCTCCCTGGCCAACAGCATCCGCAGCCCCGAGGAGCGGGGGGTGCTCCTCAAATCCGACCCGTCGCGGCACCCCCGGCCCCCAGCGCGTGACGGAGAGGCCGACGGAGGCGGGGGCAGCGCCCCGCAGCCCCCAGGACACGCTGTGGGTGTGGGGGACGTCTCCAAAGCTCCGGCCGATGAAGCCGGCTGCTCCCAGCCCGATGCCAGCGATTACTCGGAACTGGCCGAGGCGGACATCCTGAACGAGCTGGCCTCCCTGGCTTGCCCAGGAACGCAGCTGCTGGAGTCGCAGGCGATGGAGCCGCAGCCCCAGTTGCTGCCAGCCCAAGAGCTGGACTCCCAATCCCGGCTGTTGGATTCCCAGTCCCTGGAGTCACAGCCCCAGCTGCTTGATTCGCAGAGCCTGGAGCCGCTGCCAGAGTCGCTGGAGCTGCAAAACCTGGAGCCGCTGGGGCTGCAGTCGCTGGAGCCGCTCTCTGAGTCTCTGGAGCTGCAGTCGCTGGAGCCTCTGTCTGAGTCGCTGGAGCTGCAGTCCCTGGAGCCACTGGCGGAGCCTCTGGGGCTGCAGACCCTGGAGCCACTGCCCGGAGCGCTGGAGCCCCCGCTGCTGCCCACCGAGCCCTCGCTGCTGGAGCCACAGCCACTGGGCACCGTCTCGGAGCTGCTGGAGGCACAGCCGGGCACCGGGGACCCTCTGCGGCCCCACGGGCTGCAGCCCCGGCTCGGGGGGTGTCCCCTGAGCACCATGGTGAAGCGGGGCCCCTGCGGGGGCCGGGGGGCCGGGCGGTGTGGCGAAGACCACCGCAAGTACGCCCTGCGCCGGACCGATAAGCCAAAGATGCTGTGCCGCCGGAGGAGGGCGGGGCGAGGGCGCCGGGTGGACATCACCCCCGAGAGCCACGTCCTGTCCCCCCTCACCCTGCCCGCCGAGCTGCCCCCCGGGCCCGAGGAGCCCGACACCCCGGTGCTGAGCCCCCCACCGCCACCGCCTCCCGCCACGCTGGACCCCAACGAGATGCCCAAAGCCCCCACGGCAGGGAAGAAGAGCAAGTGCCGGGGGGTGAGGAAGATGGTGGTGAAGATGGCCAAGATCCCCGTGTCCCTGGGGAGGAGGAACAAGACCACCTACAAGGTGTCGTCGCTCAGCAGCAACCTGAACCTGGAGGGGAAGGAGCTGGCGGCCAGCAGCTCCATGGAGCCCACGCCGCTGCTCAAGATGAAGAACAACGGGCGCAACGTGGTCGTGGTGTTCCCCCCCGGCGAGATGCCCATTATCCTGAAGCGCAAGCGGGGCCGGCCTCCCAAAAACCTGCTGCTGGGCCAAGCCAAGCCCAAGGAGCCCACCCCAGAAGTGAAGAAGAGGAGGAGGAGGAAGCAGAAGCTGGCCTCGCCCCAGCCCTCCTACATCGCCGACACCAACGACAGCAAGGCCGACTACTCGGATGTGTTGGCCAAGCTGGCCTTCCTGAACCGACAGAGCCAGTGCTCGGGGCGCTGCTCGCCGCCCCGCTGCTGGACCCCCAGCGAGCCCGAGTCCATCCACCAGGCCCCCGACACCCAGAGCATCTCCCACTTCCTGCACCGCGTCCAGGGCTTCCGCCGGCGCGGCGGCAAGGCCGGGGGCTTCGGTGGGCGCGGGGGCAGCCACGCCGCCCGCGCCGCCCGCTGCTCCTTCAGCGACTTCTTCGAGGGCATCGGGAAGAAGAAGAAACCGCCCACGGCCCTCCACGCCGACCCCGTGCACCCCCGCAAGCGCGGCCGGCTGGAGCCCGACCCCGTGGGCAAGCCCAAGAGGAAGCGACGGGCGCGCAAGAACGGGGCGCTGTTCCCCGAGCCCAGCTCCGGGCAGAGCTTCGGGGACGGCCCCGCCGCAGAGTGGGGCGGGGGCGAGAAGGGCAGCCCCTGGGCCCCCCACCACGGCCACCCCGGCGGCCAGCCTGGACGCGCCGGTGGCTACCAAGGGGCCGAGGCGAGGCCCTTCCACGCCGCGGGGCTGGAGTCGGGCTCCTCCGGCCGCGCCGGCTTCTACGCGGGCAGCGCGCCCTCTTCGCAGACCGAGGCCGGTCCGGAGCGGCACAGCCTCTTCACCGGCTACTTCCGCTCCTTGCTGGACTCCGATGACTCCTCCGACCTGCTGGACTTCGCCCTCTCCGCGTCCCGCTCCGAGTCCCGTAAATCGGCGGCCGCCTACACGGCGCCCCCGGCCGCGCTGCCCGGCCAGCGGGGCATGGCTGCCTACTCTGCCCGCGGCGGCAAAGTACCGGCGGCCACCCCGGGCGCCGAGGCCTTCCACGCGGCCATGCAGGGCCGGCCGGCCTTCCCGCCCGGCCGCGCCTCCGGCGCCTACGGCGTGACCCAAGGCTCCTCCGAGTGCCGGGGCACCGAGTCCTTCCCCAAACTGGCCCCGCCGTCGGCCGTGTCCCGGTCGCCCACGGCTCACCCGGCGGCCAGCGGCACCCCCGGCTACTCCCCGTACGGCAGCTACGGCGGCGCCGGGCAGAGCGTGGCACCCGCCAGCGTGTTCCCGCCGGGAAAGCAGTACCCGGCAGCCCAGGACTGCCCCAACAGCAAGGACTGCAGCTTCGCCTACGGCAGCGGCAGCAGCCTCCCGTCCTCGCCCAGCAGCGCCCACAGTGCCGGCTACGCGCCACCCACAGCTGGTCCCAGTTTGCCGCTGGGCAAAGCCGCCTTCTTCAACAGTGCCGAGCAGGGGGGGCAGTTCTCCAGCGCCGCGCACACCCCCCTGCGCTGCGACAGCCGGGCCAGCACCGTCTCGCCCGGCGGCTACATGGTGCCCAAGGGGTCGGCGTCCTTCCAGCCATCGCCTGAAAACTGCCGGCAGTTCCCCAGCTCCGCGCCGTGGGCCTTCCGGCAGGGCTACGGAGGGCTGGATTGGAGCTCGGAAGCCTTCAGCCAGCTCTACAACCCGGGCTTCGAGTGCCACCTCAATGAACCCAACGTCATTCTGGACATCTCCAACTACACCCCGCAGAAAGCCAAGCAGCAGACGGTCTCTGAGACCTTCTCGGAGTCCTCCTCTGACAGCACCCAGTTCAACCAGCCGGCCGGTTACCGGCGCGCCAACAGCGAGGCGTCCTCCAGCGAGGGCCAGTCCAGCCTCTCCAGCCTGGAGAAGCTGATGATGGACTGGAACGAGGCATCCTCCGCCCCTGGCTACAACTGGAACCAGAGCGTCCTCTTCCAGAGTAACTCCAAGCCCGGTCGAGGCCGACGGAAGAAGGTGGACATGTTCGACACCTCCCACCTGAGTTTCTCCTCCTCTTCCTCATCTTCCTCCGTGTACCCCTCCAAGAGGAACACGGGACCCCGGCAGCCCCGGGGCTCCCGAGGGGCTTGTGCCTCCAAGAAGGAGAGGGGCACGGGCAAAGCCAAGTTCCCCACCAAGTCACAGGCGGTGAACCCCCTGTTCCAGGACAGCACGGACCTGGGCTTGGACTACTACAGCGGGGACAGCAGCATGTCCCCCCTGCCCTCCCAGTCCCGGGGCTTCGGGGTGGGGGAGCGGGACCCCTGTGACTACACCGGCCCCTACTCCATGAACCCCTCCACCCCCTCGGATGGGACCTTTGTCCAGGGGTTCCAGAGCGACTCCCCCGGGCTGGGGCAGCCGGATTTGGAGAGCAAGCACTTCCCCGCCCTCCCGCACCAGCTGGCGGCCCCGGGCCAGCAGACCGTGTTCGAGGCCGGTTTGCAGAAAGCCTTCTCGCCCAACTGCTCCCCGACCTTGGCCTTCAAGGAGGACCTGCGGGCAGGCAGCATGCGAAAGCTGCCCGCCTGCGACTCGCTCAAACACAGCATGCAGGGGGGGGCCCTGCCGCACGCCCCGCACCTGGCCTGCCGCGACCTCCCCGTGCCGCAGGCGCACTACGACTCCCCCAGCTGCAAAAACCCCCCGTACTGGTATTCCCCCAACGCCAGCACCCGCAGCCCTTCCTACGACGGCAAGGCGGGGGCCGGCATGCTGGTAGACTTCATGGGCAGGACGGACCCCCCGTGTCTGAACCCCCACTTGGGCAGCCCGAGCAGCACCCACCCCTCCAAGGGCGAGAAGGAGCCCTTGGAGATGTCCCGGGCCCACCACCGAGGACCCTACGCTTGTCCCTTGATCAATGACTTGAACATCTCCCCCGTACCGAGAGACTCAATGTTGCAGCTGCAGGACAACTACAGGTACCCCAGTTTTGCACCCCAAGGGCACCCCGTCATGGCCCCCAGCCAGAAGAGCGGGTTTTTGGGACCCATGGTAGAGCAACAACACCCCGAGGACACTTTTACGGTCACCTCATTGTAGTGTCTGCTGACGTGCCAACGGGACAACGAGGTTTTGTTACAGGGTAGGTGGGGGAGCGAGGGTGGCAGGAGGGGACACAGGGGACCCGCAGGGCCCTTCTCATCGTGTCCCCCTCTCTCTCCATGTTGTGTTTCTCTTTCAGAGGTAATTTAGCCAGCACTTTTTTCTGGAACACTTTTCAAGTTCTGTATTTAACTGGGATTGGAACCGTTTGTTTGTTTTCTTAAAAAAAAAAAAAAAGAAAAAAAAAGAAAGAAAAAAGGAGAAAAAAAGGAAAAAAAAAGGAGAAAAAAAAAGATAAAAAAGATAAAAAATAAGTGAAACAAAAGGAAAAAATTAATAATAATGGATGAAGAGAGAAACCCCCCGTTTTTCCCCCTCCGCACTCAAACCCGCTCCGCCTGCCAAGCTCCGGCTCTGCTTCCCGGACTGCCGCCCCCCCGCCCCGCAGCAGGACAATCGGACGGACGGACGGACGGACAGAGCGCGGGCCCGGCGCAGGGGCGCGGGCAGGGAGGGCCGGGGGGCTCTGGGGGTCAGCGCTGGGTGCCCCCTGCCCGCAGCCCGGCCGGGGCCCCTCTGGGGATTCTTTTCTTTTCTTGTCCCTCCCCGCCCGCTGTCGCCTGGGGCTGCTCCCGCCGGAGGACGGCGATGGGTGCTGCTGGGGCTCGGACCCATGGGTGCTGCTGGGGCTCGGACCGCTCCAGGCTCTGGCAGCGTCGCCAGCACCGCCGCCAGGTGAGTGCCAGCTGTGCCCGCTGTGCTCCCAGCCAGGATCCCTGACCCCCCTGCACCCACGCTCAGGGTGCCCCGGCCCTGCGGGGCTGTGAGCCCTTGGGTGTTGTCCCACCAAGCACCAAACTGGGGACCCTGCGGGCTGCAGGGCCTGGGGGGGCTGGAGCCTGGGCTGCGGGGTGCAGGGTGTGCCAGGGTGTGCCAGGGTCAGGGGGTGCGGGGTGCCCCAGACCCCTGTTCGGGTGCCAGAGGGGGCGGGCAGGACCCGAGAGCCCCGGGAACCCCGGGTACGTGGGTGCCAGACAAGAATGAGCAGGACTCCAGAGTGCAGGGCTGGATGGACAGGACCCAGATCCCTGGGACATGGGTGCCAGGCTGGGGTGAACAGGACCCACATCCCTGGGACATGGGTGCCAGGCTGGGGTGAACAGGACCCACATCCCTGGGACATGGGTGCCAGGCTGGGGTGAGCAGGACCCAGATCCCTGGGACATGGGTGCCACATTGGGGTGAACAGGACCCAGATCCCTGGGACATGGGTGCCAGGCTGGGATGAACAGGACCCAGATCCCTGAGTGTTGGGGTGCCAGATGAAGGAGGTGGGCAGGACCCCAAGCTCTGTGTGTGGGGGTGCCAGATTTGGGGTACAGCACCCCGGCCCCTGGGTTTGGGGGTGCCAGATTTGGGGTACAGCACCCCGGTCCCTGGGTTTGGGGGTGCCAGACCCCCTGCCCGCGGGTTTGGGGGTGCCGGGGCGGGCGGGCAGCCCGGGTGGGACCCTCACTCCTCTCTCCGTGTCCCCCCAGCCCTGCGCCCCCCGCCCGTCCCGCGGCCGGAGCAGAGCAGAGCGGAGCGGAGGAGATGGAGATGGAGATGGAGATGGAGATGGAGATGGAGATGGAGATGGAGATGGAGACGATGGAGAGCAGAGGAGGGGCCGCCCCGAGGGGACCCCGCCCCGCCGCCCCCGCTTCGCCCCCGGCCCCGCCTCGGCCGTGGCGCCGGCGCCGCGTTCTCTCTCTCCTCCCGGCCAGAAGCAGAGGGACTCTTTAAGTTTTATTTTTTATTTGATTAATTTTCATTTTCTGCACAAAACCAGCAATTGTAAATACTTTTGAAGAAAAGAAGTTAAAAAAAAATGTTTAAGGATAAAAAAAAAAAATTAAAAAGCTGAAAAATCACAAAAAAAAAAAAAAGAGAGAGAATCATGCACCGGAGGGAGAATCCAAAAATGATGGAGAACTGGCCTAAAGCATCCAAGAGGTGAATATGCAGCAGAAAAGAGCAAAACCCCCCCCAGTATGCACTGAGAAAAAATTTATTTACAGATCGAGCAACAAAAAAAAAAAAAAGAAAAAAAAGAAAAAAGTGACAATAACCTATTTATTGTATATAATGTTTTATTATAAATCGTGTCTTGTATATTGCATTCTGTACATCTGCTGTGGTTTTGTGGTGTGCAACTTCCGCATGGGTTCCTTGGGTTTCCGTTGCCTTTTTTTTAATGATTCAATGATGATTTGAGTTTTATTTTTATTATTATTCTGAAGAACGAAGGCGGGTTTTTGATTTTTTTGTTGGGTTTTTTGGTTGGGTTTTTTTTTTTTTTTTTTTTTTGGCAGTACACACCCAAAGATCCAAATTTGTATAAAAACAAAAAGAAGTTAAAAAAAAAAAAAAAGAAGAAAAAAAATCTTTAAAAAAAAAGGAAAAAAATAAGGAGTAAATCAATCACAGACCCTCTTGGTGGGGAGGGGGAATGGGGGGCTGGGGTAAAGGGGGGTCCCTTTCCCGGGGTCCCCGGGGCGGTGGCGGTGACGAGCTCAGGGTGTGGGTGCCAGGTGGGCTTTGGGGTCCTCTCCTCCCACAAATTCCCTCTGTGTCCCCCCTCCTCAAGAGTTTGGCAATCTCTGTGCAGCTTTGTGGGTTGTGCAAAAAAAGAGAGGAAACACACACACACACACAAAGAGAAGAAAACCACCCTGAAATGGATAAAAAAGGCAAAATTCACAAAAAAAGGAAAAAAAAAAAGGGAAAACGACCCAAATTTGGTCAAACACCCCCCCTTCCCCCGCCCCCCCGCTGCCCTGTGCAGTGCTTGTGCTGCCCTGGCCAGAGGGGCCCCGCGAGCCCCCGGCCCCGCTTTGCCCCTCAATCGGTCTTTTTGTGTTATTTAGGAAGGAATTTTTAATAGGCACTTTTTTTATATTAAAAAGAATCCTATATATTGAGCGATGCCCGCTGCTTTCTTGCTTCTCTGCTTTGGGGGAGCGCGGCCCGGCCGTGCCGGGGGTGTTGGGGGGACCCCGGCCCTCCCTGCACTCCGGGGCCGGAATTGCACCAAGAAAGGGAATTTTGGCACAGACAGGGGCGCGGTGCCACCCGGGGCCGGGGGACAGTGCCAGGGGCCCGCTGGCACTCTGGGGACACACGGGGGGCCCTGCAGGCAGGAGGGGCTTTGCCCGCCTGGCACCGCCGGGGGAAGGGGCACAGGAGCACAGGAGGTGGATTGGAGAAGCGTCACCGCCAGAAAGGAGCAAAGAGAGCAGGAAAACAAGGACAAAAAAATAAAATTCAGAAATGCACCAACTTCCAGCCTGGGAAGGTGAAGGCAGCACCGCCAGGAGAGGAGAGGGGGGACGGGGGTGGGGGCACAGCTACCTGGGGGGGCACAAGGGGAGGTGCCAGGGTGGGACAGGTGAGCGGTGCCAGGACAGGTGAGCGGTGCCAGGACAGGTGAGCGGTGCCAGGGGAGGTGAGCAGTGCCCAGGTGGGACAGGTGGGCGGTGCCAGGACAGGTGAGCGGTGCCAGGACAGGTGAGCGGTGCCAGGACAGGTGGGCGGTGCCCAGGTGGGACAGGTGAGCAGTGCCAGGAGAGGGGAGTGGTGCCAGGAGAGGTGAGCAGTGACACGGTGGGACAGGTGGGCGGTGCCAGGACAGGTGGGCGGTGCCCAGGTGGGACAGGTGAGCGGTGCCCAGGTGGGACAGGTGGGCGGTGCCAGGACAGGTGGGCGGTGCCCAGGTGGGACAGGTGGGCGGTGCCCAGGTGGGACAGGTGAGCGGTGCCAGGACAGGTGGGCGGTGCCTAGGTGGGACAGGTGGGCGGTGCCAGGACAGGTGGGCGGTGCCCAGGTGGGACAGGTGGGCGGTGCCAGGACAGGTGAGCGGTGCCCAGGTGGGACAGGTGGGCGGTGCCCAGGTGGGACAGGTGAGCGGTGCCCAGGTGGGACAGGTGAGCAGTGCCAGGAGAGGGGAGTGGTGCCAGGAGAGGTGAGCAGTGACACGGTGGGACAGGTGGGCTGTGCCAGGACAGGTGGGCGGTGCCCAGGTGGGACAGGTGGGCGGTGCCAGGACAGGTGGGCGGTGCCCAGGTGGGACAGGTGAGCAGTGCCAGGGCAGGTGGGTGGTGCCCAGGTGGGACAGGTGAGCGGTGTCCAGGTGGGACAGGTGAGCGGTGCCAGGACAGGTGGGCGGTGCCCAGGTGGGACAGGTGGGCGGTGCCAGGACAGGTGGGCGGTGCCAGCGGGGTCGGGGTCGGGAGGAGCTCGGGCGGGCCGGGCTCAGGGGTTGCCATGGAGAGGAACACGCGGCGCGTTCTGATGGATTCCGGATCGGGGGGGTCGGGCCTGCAGCCCCACCCCAGCCCCGGGGATGCTGAGGGACCCCTCCTTGCTGGGGGGTGCTGGGGGGGTGGGTGAGGGTCGTGGCCCCCCCTTCCCACCCTGCTCCCACGGGGTGACAGGGCCGGGGGGAACGGGACCCATCGGGGCACCCCCATGTGGCGCTTCCACCCTGGCGGGCACCAAGCGTCCCCTGAGTGTGACCTCGGGGGGAACTGGAGCGGGCTGGGGGGGTCCAGCCATGCCTGCACCCAGCACCCATCCCAAGGTGCTGAACCCCCTCTGGCTCCTCCATGGCCCCTCCTGCCTGGTCCTTGGGGGTCCCTGACCCTTCATTCCCAGCTTGCCTCCAATATGATGCTTCCCACGAACATCAGATTTACTCTTTCCCCCCCATTTTTCCTCTCTCCCATTTCAGGTCGCAACAAGCAGCCCTGAAAGATGATGACATTCCCCCCCAGAAGGTAAATCCCACCAGGAAGCATCACCTGGCACACAGAGCCTCGCTGGGTATGACTGGCTGCTTGGACCACAGCTGGATTTCACTTATTTTATTATTTTTTGTCTTTTTTTAAAGCCTCAATTATATCTCTCAAGCAGCATGAGCCACTCTGGAGCCTGGAAAACCTCGTGATGGGGCTGATTGTTGGGGATTGATCAGCACAGCCCAGCACTGCCTGGGTTTGCTGGGGGAAAGGAGGGAAAAGCTCAAAATTTAGGGGGAAATTATTGTTTTGCTTTTTTTTTTTTTTTTTTTTTATTTGTTTAGCATGGATTTTTTTGAAGGTTTCTGGGAGCTGCGTTTGGGAGCACCCAGGGTGAGTCCGGCATGGCCACGTGGTGAGCAGGGATGTGGGGTGAGCCAGGTCCCGGTGCCTGGCTGTGCCTCGGGATGGAAATGATGGCTTTAATTAAGCAGCTCTGCTGGGAGGAGGGCTCTGGCTCTCAGGATGCTGCAGCTTGGAGACCAGGGCTGCTGCAGGACCATGGGAGCAGGGATGCTGCGCGTCAGAGGGCCCCAGGGCTGGGCCAGCGCGGAGCCAGAGCGCTGGATCCATGGGGAGGAAGGATGTGGGGGCACTCAGAGGGCTGTGCCGGGATCCAGCACCCGCCTGGCAAAGGCAGCTCTGCCTCCATTTCCACTGCCGCCATCCCCTTGGAAACACGGCAGGAACTGCCCCCCTGCCCCTGCCTTCCCCCTGCCCATCACCCGGGGCCGGGGCCGGGGCAATTCCCCGTTCCCGGCTCTGTGCGGGGGCTCGGGCTGGCGTGCACGGGTTGCACACGTGTTGCACGCCCGTGTGCACCAGCCCTGGCACGGGGAGCACACGGGACCCTGCGCCGGTGCCGGGCTCCCCGCGGCCGCGTCCCCTCGCCCCGCAGGGCCGGAGCTGCCGGCGGCTTTGGACACCCCCTTCTCCTTCAAATTAATGGCTGTGCCGCGAAGAAAATTGAAGCCATTATTCTTCGCTCGCATCCTTTATACCCACCAACTTCAACCACTTGACATGCTAATCACAGCTAACGAGGGAGGGAGGCGATTTCCCACGTCAGAGCCGCAATCCAGCGGAGCGGGCTGGGGAGCGGCTCCGTGTCGGGGGCACCGGCACCCCCGGAGCGGCACCTGCGCCCGGCCCGGCCCTTCCCGCAGCGGCGGCGGCAGTGCCAGCCCCTCCTGCAGCCCCCACGGCGGTGCCAGCCCCTCCTGCCGCCCCTCCTGCAGCCCCCACGGCGGTGCCAGCCCGCGCTCTCCGCTCCCGTTACAGCCGGGATGGGGATGCGGTGCCGGCGGTGCCAGCCCGTGCGGTGCCAGCCCGGCCGAGCCCAGCCGGGGCACCAGACCCCCCTGCCGGTCCCAGAGCAGCGGCCGGGCCCGTGGAAGGCGCTTCGAGCCCCGCGCGTCCGTCCCCGCCGCCCCGCCGGGTCCAGCCGCGCTCCTGCAGCCGCCTGCCCATCCAGGGCTGGATCCGGCCCAGCCGCCAGCCGGGCAGAAAGCTCTGGAGTCCATTAACATTCCCCGGAGCGATCTAATCCCCCTCTCTGCCCTGGCTCTGGCTTTCACTTGGGTTTTAATCAAGCCCAGCCTGGCGCCTCTGCAATCAGGGGGCGGATGGCACCCAGCTCCCGGTGGCACATGGGTGCTGCCGGCCCCGGGAGGGTGCCAGGGACGAGGGGGCAGAAGGGGCAGCGTGCTCGCGGGGGTCTCCACTCTCTGGTAATTTTAAAAGGCATTTTGGAGCCAGAGGAGCTGAGCTCAGCAGAGCCAGGGCCAGCAAAGCCAGGGAATAAAAGCACAGGCGGCTGCAGGGTTGTTATTAATATTTGCTGGATGGTGGCGGAGGGAGGGCTCGGCACCAGGGGGGAAGCAGCAGGCTGGGGTCCCTGGGAAGGGAGGGGGCTTTGGCAGCTCGATGTTCCTTCCCAGCACCCCAGCGATGGGTGGGGGCTGCAGGAGCCGTGCCAGCACTCCTGGGGGCTCAGCCGGGGCAGGAGTGATGCTCCCACACCAACAGCCCCAAAACAAAGCACTGGGGGCTCAGCTGGGACATCGAGGGGGCTGCAGGACCCCCAGGGTGTCCCTCTGGGGACAAGGAGGGTGCAGGGGGGACACCCAGCATTGTCCCTGGGCAGCAGAAGGTGCAGGGGCACCTGGAGTGCCAAGCTAAGCTCGCTGGGGCTTTGCCACTTCCCTGCTGCAGAGGAAGCAGGAGCTGGAAGGGCGGAACCTCCCTGGGGGTCCTGAACGGGCCCCTTTGGCTGAGTCTGGGGGCTCTGCAGGGCCACCATGGCCTCACTGAGAGGGAAGGAGCCAGGAGCGGGGCTGGATCCGCCCGGGATGGCAGTGGGGCTGCACGGGGGGCTCTGGGGGGCAACGTGAGAGGCACGGCGTTTGTTTTTGTGGGGGCCCCGGGTGGGAGTTATCAGCGGCGGCAGAAGCGCGGCGCTCCCGGCCGGGAGTTCACGCCGGCTCCTCGGGGAGGGATTAAGGGGATTATATTATTATTTGTTATCACTGAGGGGGGGAGGAAGAAGAAGAAACCTCCGTGGCTGGGAACTCTGCCTAATCTGTGCACAGATTAGCTGCCTGCCTCCGACCGGCCGGGCCGGGCTGCCCTGCGCCCGTCCCGCTGGCACTGGGAGCCCGCGGGTGCCACGAGCTCATGGGGAGGGACCCCGTGCCCCGGGGGTGATGAGAGCCACCCCAAGGCTCTCCGTGAGCTGAGCTCATGGCCACAGCCAAGGCTTTTCATCTCCTCTGGCCGTGGGGAGGGGACCTTGGACGGTTTGGGGGATCTGGGCGGGCTCAGAGGGAGCTGGAGCTCAGCTGGCAGCGCAGGCAGGGGATTTGTGCCTCCCTCAGCAGTGGGATGGGGGCGAGAGCCCCCAGTGACACCCCAGCATCCCCGGAGGGTGGGGACAAGCTCAGCCCTGATGGGTCCTGTGCTGCTCCCTGCACATCCTGAGCCTCCCCTGCCCAGGGGTCTCTGGTGGCCTGGGGCTGGAGATGCCCCCGGACGCCTGGCACAGAGGGGTCCCTTGTCCTGTCCATGGGTGCATGGGAGGGGTGGGACCACCCTGGGTGCTCTGGGAGCTGGTGCAGTCATCCCAGGAGATCCAGCTGTTTCTTGCCCCCTCTTTAAGCCCCCACCTCCATCTGCAGGGCCAGGGGTCCCCCCAGAACAGCCTCACACACGCACATCTTGAATTTTCCTTCCCCAAACCCCCAGTTCCCAGCAAGCAGGGGCCGAGCCAGGCTCACACATGGGGTGCAGGCACTGGGACAGCCCCTCTCCAATTTTCCCTTGCCTGGAGCCTGCAGCCACCAGCCCACTGCAGAGAGCAGAGAGCCCATCATTACAGCCCCTTCCACACACCCCATCCGCTGATGGACCCACGATTTCCTTTAGTCTTTTATTTACACTTTATTGCTCTTGTTTTTGCACTGGCAAAGCGCTGCTGGAGAGCACAGAAATCCTTCAGATCTCGGCTGGCAGCAGAGCTCTGCCTAATCATAGTCATTATCTGGAAGCAGGTAATGGGCATCTTTCCCATGTTAATTTGAAAACAGAATCAGCGAGAGCAGGACACCGGGGACGGAGCATGTTCCCAGCACCAGCCACTCCCTCTGGAGGGTTTTGGGGCGGCTTCGGGGCTGTTGGGGTGTGGGTTTGGGATGGGGGAACACAGAAACCCAGGCAGAACCAGGCGCCAAGCCTCGCGGCTCAATAAATCGGGCAGGAAAGGGGCCGCTGGCCGGAATCCCGCATGAATGGAGCCCGTCCTTGCTGCCACAGCAATAAAATCCCCCGGCCTTGTTTTTTTGGCGGCGAGGAGGATGATGGTGGCTCTCCCTCCTCCCCGCGCCGCCGTCAGAACTTGCCCCCGTGGCTGGGTCCTTCGCTAACAAGGACTCGTCCCTTTCATCCCCAGCGGCAGGAGGGGATGGGGATGGAGGTGAGAGGCGAGGATTTCTCCCGGGGCCGGGAGGGGAAGGCTGGGTGGCGTTGGAGTTTCTTTTGCTGAGATACCATTAACGAGTGAGCAAAGGTTGCGGAGTCTCCATGGAGACAAGACAGCAAGAGAAGGGAGCGGGTGTGCGCTGGGTGAGAGCTGATTAGTAAATGTCAGCGGCACAGCCACTGCCCGCGCCACGCTGGCGCGGGGACGCGCCGGGCACCCCGCGCCGGGCACCGCCCGAGGGTCCCGGGCACCTCCCGAGGGTCCCGGGCACCTCCTGAGGGTCCTGGGCACCTCCTGAGAGTCCCGGGCACCTCCGAGCGTCTCGGACACCCTGGGCACCTCCTGAGGGTCCCGGGCACCTCCTGAGGGTCCCGGACATCCTGGACACCCCGGGCACCTCCTGAGCGTCCCAGGCACACCCGGCACCTCCTCTGCATCCTGCCTACCCCAGGTACCTCCCGAGTCTCCTGGGCAGCTCGGACACCTCCTGAGTGCCCCGGACACACCGGGCACCTCCTGAGCATCCCAGATACCCTGGGCACCTCCTCTGCATCCCGGACACCCCGGGGCATCCCACACATGCCGTGCATGCTGTGCCCCCGGGTATCCCACCCACCCCTTCCATCTGTGCATCCCAGGTGTCCAGTGCAGCACAGGTACCCGTGTGTGCATCCCAGGCACCCGTGTGTGCATCCCAGGTACCCGTGTGTGCATCCCAGGTGTCCAGTGCATCCCAGGCACCCGTGTGTGCAGCACAGGTGTCCAGAGCAGCACAGGTACCCGTGTGGGCATCATTTCATCCTGGCTGTTCCTGCATCCATCCCAGGCACCCCGTGCATCCATTCCACCCCCGGTGGGCCCCGTGTCCTTGTGCAGCCCAGGGCTGTGGGAATCAGGGATGCAGGAGCAGAACTGCGAGCACGTTTCCAGAGCATCCTCACGGCCCTGGTGCTCGCAGCCCTGGCTGCTTTCCCGCAGGGAGCAGGGATGCAGCTGTGCCTGCTGGGACAGGGGCAGTTGGCCAGGGAAGAGACATCCAAGGCTTCAACAAGCTGCCATCTCCTCCCTCCCGTGGAGAATGTCCCCTCTCCCGGGGCCTGGAGCACGCAGAGAGAGGATGAGGCTGCACCTCCCGGATCCCACCTGGTTCTCAGCAGAGCCCAAGCCCCCGCTGAGGGAATCAGGGCTGGCACGAGGCACTGGTTTGTGCCAGGCTCTGACAGGGGCTATCAAGGGCTGGAGCCCCCCTGGGAGGGAGGTGGGTGGCAGGAGCAGCCTGGCTGCCCTTCCCCATGCCCTGGAGCATCATTTACCTCCAGCAGGACACAGGAAAGCACCTGGCAGGCAAGAGAACCAGGGGAAAAGTGTCGGGGGGCACGGCAGTGGGGGGGCTGGATCCTGCAGTTTAGCAGCTTTTATTCAGCAGCTATAAACAGAGCAGGAGAGATAAAGGTTGCAGTGCAGATACAGATTAGGTAGGTCCCTTGAGGCTGTGACACCTTGAGATAGAGGCAGATCTTCAAGGGAACGGCTCTCTGGCAGCTTGGAAAACACGGAGCTGAGCGGCCTCCAGCAGCACCTCAGCCCCTGGCCCACACCTGCGGGGGAGAGCTGGGGCTGCCAGGGAACGGGGGGCACTGGGGCAGTATCCCAGGTACCCCAGTGCATCCCTTGTGCCCCACTGCATCCCAGGCACCCCGGACATGCCAGGTGTCCTGTGCATCCCATGTGCCCTGTGCATCCCAGGTATTCTGTGCATCCCAGGTACCCTGTGCATCCCAGGTACCCTGTGCATTCCAGGCACCCCAGGTACCCCATGTGCCCTGTGCATCCCATGTGCCCTGTGCACCCCAGGTACCCCATGTGCCCTGTGCATCCCAGGTACCCTGTGCATCCCAGGTACCCCAGGTACCCCATGTGCCCTGTGCATCCCAGGCACCCCGGACATGCCAGGTGTCCTGTGCATCCCAGGTATTCTGTGCACCCCAGGTACCCTGTGCATCCCAGGTACCCCATGTGCCCTGTGCATCCCATGTGCCCTGTGTACCCCATGTGCCCTGTGCATCCCAGGTACCCCAGGTACCCTCTGCATCCCATGTGTCCCATCCCATCCTGCCAGGACACACACGGGGCAGCAGGGAGCACCAGGAAGCGCTGACCATCCTGCAGACGTGGGACTCATGGAGTGAAGTGATGCAAGAACCAGGCAAGAAATGGCTGTTTGGGCACGTCTGTGTGTCCATCTCCCCCAGCAGGACCCCGGGCAGGCACAGGCTGTGCCACGGGAGGCACGGACACGAGGGACAGGCAGGGCTCACAGCAGTGACCCTGGCTGCTGGCTCTGCCCTGGGCTTGTTTGCTGCCTGGCAGGAGCGCCCGTGATTTACTCCCCGTGGTTTGGTTTGAAGCACAGAGCAGGGAGGAGATGGATGTCTGTGCCAGTGCCCTTCATCCCGCTCCCTCTTCCCCATCGAGCCCACAGGCTTGCTTTGATCAGGCAGGGAGGCAGGATTTAATGTCCAGGTGCACCAGCAGAAGCATGGAATGCCATGTGGGGGAATTTCTCATCAGATCTCGGCTCCTGCAGTTTCTGGAGGGCATCAGCGTCACCCCGGCTCTGCCGAGGACCAGGATGGCTTGCAGGATGCTGGCCCCATCCCTGGAAGTGTTCAGTGCCACGCTGGACAGGGCTCACAGCAAAGCATGAGTTTTAAGACCCCTTCCAAGCAAAGCCATGCCAGGGTTCTGCCTCTCTGCTGCTCTGGAGACCGGGCAGGGAGCAGGGCTGTGACCCCCACGTGCTGCCTGTCCCTGCGGACACCCACCAGGGCCTGTCCCCTGTCCCCAGCAGCGCCATTTGCTACTCCAGGCTCCTTTAATTCCTGACTTTAATTCCCAGCCTCATCAGGTCATGGGGAGAAATCCAGGCGGGAGCAAAGTCAGCATCACCCGGAGCGCTCCGGCGGTCATCGGCCCTGCCCGGCCAGCCAGCAGGGCGGGGGTCTGTCCCCACGGCCCAGCTGGGGACCCCCGTGAGGGGAACCCGTCCTGGGGGCTGGGAACACCCTCCTGAGCAGGGGCTGGACGTGGGCCGGGGGTCCTGGGGGTCATGGCAGGACTGGCAGCTGCAGGCTCCGGCCCCGGTGCCAGCCCAACACTGTCCCTGTCCCTGTCCCTGTCACCTGCACCCCCTGCCTCTCCCCAAGGTCCCCATCCCTCCAGCCCTTCCCCTGTAGGCCTGTCCCCTAATCCCGCACAGCTCGTCCCACAACTCCCACTCTTACCCCAAAGCCCAGCTCCCAGACCCCAAAGCCCAGCTCCCAGACCCCAAAGCCCAGCTCCCAGACCCCACACTCCACACCCCGTCCCCCGCTCCCCGAGCCGGCGCCGCCGCCCCGCCCTGGTGTGACACCCCCGCTCCCCCAGGTGGAACTTTCCTCGCAGGGCGGGCGACCATAGAGGCGAAAGGCTACACCAAAGAGGAGCTCTCCGGGGTACGTGCGGAAGTGACAGAGAGCCCTTTCCTCCAATGCCACTTGGAAGAATATCAAGTTCTGGCTTTCGTAAACAAACAAAAATATTTTTAAGATGTCGTAATTGTGACTGGTGGCGCGGTTCTCGTCTCTATTCCTGTAATCTGTCCCCAGACCGCCCAGGGTTCCCCCCGTCTTTGTCCCCTCATGGTACACTTCTCTTTATTTACTCTCTTTGCGCGGCGGGCTTGGGTGCGGTTCTTCCGCTGCGCCAGCTTCGTACGAAAGTGGCGTAGGACGGCTTTGATGGACAGCGAGCCGCAGCCAATGGTGCGGCAGCAACTGCGGGCGGACAGCCAATGGCGCGGCGGCGCGGCGGCCGGGGGAGGCGGGGCGAGGGCCCGGCGGGGCAGGGAGGGGGAGCCGTGGAATGGCGGACGGGCGGGCCGGCCCGCCCTGGTGGTAGTGAGACCGGGGGCGCGGAGGGGACAGCCGCGGACAGGGTGAGTGCGAGAGGGGCGAGAGGGCCTCCCCAGCTCCCCCGGGCCGTTTCTTCCCGGCAGAGAGAGGCAGAGGCTCTGGAGTGGGCCGCAAGGCCCTTGCCAAATAGTGGATGCTGAGATTAAAGCGGGCGGTGTTTCCTGCCACATAGTGAGCCTCTGCTGCCCGGTCCCGGGCGGGGGCTTGGGGGGCTCCGTCCCGGTCCGGGGCTCCGTGCCCGGCCTGACACTGCCCCAGCCCCTCCCGGGGGCCGCGGTTCGGTGCGGGGTGTGTAGCCGGGCCGGGCTGGCCTGGGGGGATCGGGCGTAGGACGGGCTGGCCGGGGTGCTCCAGCCCCGCGCGGGGTGCCCGAGATGTCCCTGCGGGGCTGTCCCGAGGCCCGGCCGGTCCCGGCTGCCCTGGGCTTGTCCCGGAGGTCTGGCCGAGCGGGGGGACCCCGGAACCAAGGGGGTGCTGCAGGGTCCCTTCGGGGGAGCAGAGGGGTCCCTCCCTTTGCAGACACTTGCTGCCTGAGTGTGACATTGGGACTTGTGAAAACCTCTCTGTGTCCGTGTCCAGGGTCTGTCTGGGTGGCAGCTGGGTGCCCTCATTGAGGGAAATCTCTGTCCCGCCTGTGTTCCAGCCCCACTCCTGGGTGCCTCCCTCCATCTGTCTGGGGACACTTGGGTGCGTGTGTCACCCCTTGTCTGTGAACCATCCACAGCACATGAACCTTCAACTACTTGATGTGACCCCGTGTGGGTGCTGTAGCGTGCTTAGGGAAATGGATTGAGGGTTTTTTCCCCCCTGAAAAAAGGCTCGGGGTATGGTTGGATAGTTCGGGTTAGTGCACTGACCTCCTGGTGGCCTCAGACCGTATTTCTTCTGGAGAAGGAATAAGTTACTTTGGAATGTCCTTGTGGTTGTACCTCAGCAGTGTTCAGGGTACTGTTGGGGTTACTTTGGGATACAGGTAGTCTGGAGAAAGGTGAGGGTTGCAGCTTCTCCTTGTTAGCTGTCACTTGACTTCAAGGACCTTCCTGTGGTAGGATTTTTTATTTCCTTGTCAGAGTTTCACATTTGGCCTTGCTGTTTGGCTTTCTTTAGAGGCAGCAACAGAGCTGGGCACCTCTCCATAGGTCAGAGCACTGGTGGGGCTGAGGGATGTGCTAATGCTGGGAGTTCAGCACTAGGAAGCACAGAAAGTCTTAAATCTTTCAGCACTGCTGATGTTGGTGGGCATGAAATTCTATTAATAATGATTAAAAAAACTTCTGTTAAATACATCAGCTGCAGGCAGAGTCATAATTGATGGAGCCCTCTGTAACCCTCACACTTTTGTGTCCTTCCTGAAAACTCATGAGAGGGAGAAGTTGAAATTAAAAGATGTTGTAAGCCAGCTGAGGGGTACGGATGTGCCTCCCTGAGACAAAACCAGTGCAGTGATGTTGCTTTTTTAGAATCATGGAATGTTTGGGTTGGAAGGGACCTTAAAGACTCTGATTCCACCCATGCCACAGGCAGGGGCATTTCCACAGGCCTGGGAAGTCCCTCTGGATGGGAAGTACCGAGTCTTGCACCCTTGGTCACATGAGGAAGGGCAGTTGTTGTGTTTTCCACCCATTTTCTGCATCTGCAGAATCAGTGGCTGCTGAGCAGGAATTTGTGCTGCAGGAGTTGGGAGCGCTGCCTTGCGACACTTTTCATTCTCGTTTGTCCCTTGCTGACCTTGAGTGGGCTTTGCCATAGAAACCAGCTCGTGGTTGAGCCCCAGGCTGAGTTCAAAACAAACCAGAGCCACCGTGTCCCCAGGAGAGCACTGCCATGCAGGAGTGACCCTGAGTGACCCTGAGTGACCCTGGGTGACCGTGGGTGCCCCTGGGTGACCCTGGGTGACCCTGAGTGACCCTGGGGGACCCTGAGTGACCCTGAGTGACTCTGAGTGCCCCTGGGTGACCCTGAGTGACCCTGAGTGCCCCTGGGTGACTCTGAGTGCCCCTGGGTGTCCCTGGGTGACACTGAGTGCCCCTGGGTGTCCCTGGGTGCCCCTGAGTGCCCCTGAGTGCCCCTGGGTGTCCCTGGGTGCCCCTGGGTGCCCCTGAGTGCCCCTGGGTGCCCCTGGGTGCCCCTGGGTGCCCCCGTGCCCAGAGCCAAGGCCGAGCGTTGTCCCAGCGCTGGGCAGGGCTCACCAGGCACAGAGGCCTGGGCACTTTGGGGCCTTTATTTCTTTTTAAGGAAGGTGCTCCAGAACGTGGAGTCTGAGTGGCAGAGCGTGGCCTGAGCGTGCAGGAGCTGCCTGGGCCTGATCCTGGCCCAGGCTGTGCTGGTCACTGCTGTCATCCCTGGGTGTGCTGCTGATGGTGGGACCAGACTGCTGGCATTTCCCTCCCAAAGCCTTGATTTCTGCCCCGTTTAAAGCCTGCAGCAGTGGGTGTAGCCGCTCCCTTGTGGCCCACCTGCCATGAGGTGAAGCCTTGCTGTCCCTTCTGAGTGTGGGTTGTAAGAGGATAAACTTCTAGGGGTGAACTCAGTGTAAACTTTCCCCTAAACTATATATTTTCCACTGGTTTTAAAAAGAACTGTGCTGTGATTTTTTTTTTGTCTTGTCTGGTAATGAGATCAAAAAGTAAATGTCCCAGATTCCATTAATTGAAAGAAATAAAACCTTTCTGATGGCTCATGCCAGTATAAATTTGGTTTCCCTATGACTAATGTGACACACCACACAGAAATGGTATATTTTTGTGAGTTACAACTCAGAAGGTATTTGCAGACAGTGATTCATGACAAGGAATACAACCCTTCTGATCAGTCCCCACCCAGTTTCTCAGCGTGCTTTGAATATATCTCATTCTTCAGGGCTGGTCTAGGAAAAGTTGATTTCATTCACCAGTGTTAGATAATCACGGTGTGTGGGTGGAGGGGTTAAAACTTCAGTGATTGCCTCATGTGCATAAAGTTGCAGCTACAAATCCCTTTCCTAGGTTTATTTTTTTATATTTTTGTGGTGATAGAAGAACAAAGGTTGGTAGGATTAATGTTTTTCAAAAATTCAGGTTTTCTTTGACAGATTGTAATAAAGAAGATTGCAGCAAGTGTTAAGACTTGGCTTTAATCCTTGTAGATATTTTCTCTCAGTGGGTTTTCTGGACTCAGAATGTTCAATAACTTTAGATGCAAGGTTTTGGGTTTGCCTGTGTTTGGTTTGATGATAATTCTGAGCCCTTGGTCATTGCTCATGAGTCAGTCCCCAGCCAGGAAGGGGTTGAACAGCGATTGTGTTTGCATGTGCTGTGGATGGAGCTCCTGCTGTCCTGTGCAGAATGGACAGCAGGGAAAAGCACTCCAGGAGCTCCTCCCGAGGGTGCAGCAGCCCCAGCCCTGGCTCCTCTGTGCTGGTCTAGCACAAACACACAGGAGCAGCCCGGAGGGGACACTGACAGCCCAGCCAGGCCATGCAGCTATTTCACCAGCCTGTCTTCTGGTGTGTTACTCTTCTCAACAACACTCTGGCTGAAATGGGATCTGTAGTAAGAAATTTGTGTATTTGAGTGTTTATTCTCACTGTGCAAGGATAAATATTTGTGAGATCAGGGCCTTAGTTACCGCAGATTAACATTTATTTAAATACTTTAGGTATTTATAAACACGGGATTAAAAAAGGCATGTAGCAGTGGCTTCTGGGTAATAAGCAAATGACTGCTCAGAACAGAACCACCCTGGTGACATTTACTTCCTTTTGTATTTTTGCAACTCTGTGCAATAAAAAGACACGTTGGTTCTTTTTTGAGGATGGGGGGCAGATCAGGCTTCACTGTGGAGAGAGTGCTTGGTAGAAGGTGATCAGATTCAGGCCTAATTCTCATTTATATGACATTTCTTTTTCCATCTGAAGGTTTGCAGGATATTTTTTCCCTGCCTGGGAGGCAGTAGGAGGGGAGGTCCCTTCCCAGAAGAACTTCAATGTGAACTTCCACATTATTTCCTTGAGCAAGCAGCGTGAGCTGCTAATCACATTCTCCATCCCAGCTCTTTCCCCACAGTAATGGGCCTGGGAAATAGTTCATCTAGATCCTACCCTAATTCCTGAAATTGCAGGAAAGCTCTCTGGTGTTAGGTTGCTGCTGGAGAAGTGGTGGAGCTCAGATGTCTCAAGTGTGCTTCTGCCAGGGGCTTTGAAGGAGGAATGCAGAGCACCAGGCAGCTCCCTGGATCTCTCACAGATGGGCCAGTGGTGACCTGCTCTGTTCCCTCAGTGCCTTCTCCTTCTCCCCTGTTCCCCTGCAGTTCCCCAGACCCTTTTTGGGGAGAAGTGGTGCTGTGGGGGATGCTGTGGTGCTGGGGAAGGCGGGGGCTGCCTGGGAGGCAGCAGCACTGGGCGCTGGCTCCCAGGGCTGGCAGTCCTGCCTGGGAGGCTGTGGCTGTGTCGGTGCTGTGGGGGAGCTGTTCAGCTCCTGGTGGCTGGCTGTGGGGTTTGGGCTCTCCTGCATTGCTGCTGGGAGCAGTGCACAGTCCAGAACGGGTCAGACACAGAGCCAGCCAGCAAACATGGTTTGTTCTCCCTGCTGCTGTAATCAAACCTAAAGCACCCATTATTGCTTTGCTTCATACTGGAGATGCTCCCTAAGTACTGAGCACTCCTCTTGTGTCTGATCACAGAGCCCAGAACAGTTTGGGGTGGAAGGGACCCTAAGGCTCATCTCATTCCTGCCACAGCTTCCACAGGCCAGGTTCCTCCAAGGCCTGTCCACCCTGGCCTTGAGGATGCAGCCTGCAAAGCCTCTCCTCAGAAGGGGCTTGTTTTATATGAATGGTGATGAATTTATCTGAACAGCTCCTTTGTGAAGCAAAGCCACACGTAGATTTGAGATTGAAATCCCCTAACTGTGAAGTAGAGGGCATAAAAGGAGGTGTCCTAACATAATAGATGTGGGATTTGGTGCCCCGTGATCTCATGGATACATCAGTTAAGGAACTGATCAGACAGTTTAGGGAAGTGAAATCAGTGAAGGACAGTGAAATGATAGTGTTTGTTGCCACATGGGTTCAAGGTGCAATGGGGTGCTGCAGCATGGAAAAGCAGGGAGAACCCAAACTCTGTGCTGGCCTTGTTCCCGTGCTCTTTTCTTGCTGGATCTGATGCCTGGCCATGATGGAGAGAGTACATGGGGTGTCTGGAGGCTGGGTGGTCAGCGTGGCTGTTCCACAGTCCTGTGCCTTGTCTTCTTCATTTGCTGGTGTTCCCAGTGATGCTCCAGAACAACCTGCCTCTTCCAAGCCTCCGTTTCTCCCCGCTCATCAAACTGGGCTAATGACTCTGACCTTTTGTTTGTAAAGCAAAAGGAAAAGGATCAACAAAATACTGGAGCTTATTTACTATCATTACTGAAATGATGAGCAATGCCACTTTGCAGCACTTCAAAGAGGCTGTGCTCATAAGATGCTGGAAATCCCTTGAGAGAGAAAATGTTTCAGATGGAGAAAGAGGAGCGGGAGTGTTCCTCACATTTTCATTTCCTAAGCACACTCCCCTGCAAGGCATGGAGGCACTACCCCCTCCAGCCCCCTCCCAGCTGGGCACTTTAAATCGTGCTGTCCAAATTTGCTGGTTTTGGTAAACTCCAGACTCGCTGGTGTCGGTGCTCCAAGTTCTGCATAAATTGTTCCCATGCTGTGGAGTTGTGCAAAGTCCTCTGGTTGACCTATTGTATTACCACTAATAAGATTGAATGTGGTTTTAATTTCTCATTTCCTCTTTCTCTGGATGCCCTTTTCCTAGTACTGAGAGCCTTACTGCAGGTCTCTCTGTGGCAGAAGTGTGTCTCTGTGGCTCACAGAATGAGCGATGCTGTGCTTTCAGAGCGCTCCGCTCTGGAGGGCTTTCAGGGGCATTCAGAGGAGGCTATCAGCCACAATATCTGCTCTATTGGTGTGGCTGCAGTTCATGCATGGAGTGCAAAAAATGGGATTTAATTGGGAGGGAGGGGGAATAGCGGCCTTGGCTGAATGGATGGGTGAAAGTTCCCCGACCACCCCTTAGCCCAGCAATGGCTGAGTGCTCGCCAGAGCGGAAGCGAGTTCCTTTCAGGCACCCTGCCTTTGTCACCGTCAGGAAAAGCACACACACTCACATGGCTCTGGCCTTGCAGCTGCAAAAAACCCAACCAGGCGAGAGGGAGCCGTGCACACACCCAGATCCTGTTCTTTCAGCAGCAGCAGCTGCAGAGCCGGTGCTTTGCTGGGGAAGCACAGAGCTATAAACACAGCTTGTGGAAAACCTTTACCTTCTGTCTAGGGCACCATGCAATCACTGGCCGCTTCCCTTCTGCAAGCTGAATTAAAAACGGCTGTAATTAACTTGTACAAAATAGCCTTTTGGTTGCTATTGAGAATTCAATATTGTATCAAGGAGGTTACATCTAGGGGCTGGCTTCACATGAGAGGTTTCCATAAAGCAGCTTATTATAGACCTTGTGGTAAGCTTGGCTAGAAGGGCCTGCGTCCTTAGCATCCCTAATACAGTCTAATCTCTCTTTTCCCAAAAAGATCAGTTCAATAAAGTGATGATTCCCCCTGTACTCCAGTACCTGGTGCATTGCATCCAGCTCTGGGCCCCCAACACAAGAAGGATGTGGAGCTGCCAGGGAGAGTCCAGAGGAGGCCATGGAGATGCTCTGGAGCCAGGCTGGGAGAGCTGGGGGTGCTCACCTGGAGAAGAGAAAGCTCCCAGGGGGACCTCAGAGCCTCTTCCAGTGCCTGAAGGGGCTCCAGGAGGGCTGGAGGGGGACTGGGGACAAGGGCCAGGAGGATGGTACCAGGGGGAATGGCTTCACACTGAAAGAGCAGGTTTAGGTTAGATTTTGGGAAGAAATCCTTCCCTGTGGGTGGTGATGCCATGGCACAGGCTGCCCAGGGCAGCCCCCATCTGTGCAATGCCCAAGGCCGGGCTGGGCAGGGCTTGGAGCAGCCTGGGACAGTGGGAGGTGTCCCTGCCAGGGCAGGGGTGGGACGGGATGGGCTTTAAGCCTCTTTCCAAGCCAAACCATTCTGGGATTTTATGGTTTCAAACACCCTTGAATAGGTTTGGATGGTCCAGAGCCTGGAGTTTGCACTGGAGATTACGTAAGGTGAGATCACTGCTGGGCCCAGAACATGCAAAATGGAAACAACTACAGTTTAAACTGAATATTTTTCTGCCTGTCCCAGGGAGATTTCACAGGCATCTGTCACCACAGCCAAGCTGAAACCTGACCCCTCTCTGTCAGACCAGGGGGGCTGATGGAAGCAGTGGGGCCTTGCTGGAGTCTGCTGGAAGGGTGTTCAGTCCTGCTGGCTGCAGGGATGGAGAGAGTGAGTCCAGGGATTGTCATGCTGTTGAGCAAAACCAGAGGACTGCTCCTCACAGCTTCCTGCAGCTCTGCCTGCAGATCCCAGACTCAGCCTGGGGTCTGGGCCGTGCCCACACACCCTGCAGCAGCATTGCTGTGGGCTCAGCTCCCTGGACACTGCTGGGAGGGCAGGGTGATCCCAGATGGGGAGCAGCCCCTCTCCCCAGCCCTGAGCAGGACAGACCATAGGTGTGGGGAAAACTGCCTGGAGAATCCCAGGTGTGTGATGGCTTCTGGTGCTGGTGTGATGGATCCTGCCTGTTCTGCCCCCTTCACAGGGGTGCCCATCTCGCTGGGCTCCTGAGATCCCAGAAGCATATTCAGGCTCTTCACGTGCTGTCGTGTTTATATATTTATTTTTCCCTCCACAATGGAAAGCCCGTGTATTATTTTGACTTTATTAAGATGCTGTTTATAAACTATTTTGACTTAGATGCTCAAGGCTGTTCTCTTGGTTTTTTGTGACCAAAATCCCAGCAGATGCAACACTTCTGGAAAATATCAGAGAGTCAATGTCCTTTTTTTTTTCTCTCCCCTCATGTCAAAGGTTGACTTAAAATATTAATGCTGCAAAGATTCATTTAAGATATTAAAACTGTTCAGGCAAGAATACATGTACATATTGTAATTACTTCCTTTTTCTTACAATTAAAGTAATTGGATTATATTTAATGAGCTATTTACATTTAATAATTAAGAAAAGACTTATCTTTCCAGTATTCCCCAAGTGCAGCAGAAGGGTGGGGGCACTCAGAGCTGTGATATAATTATCTAGGCGTGAGTTGAAACTGAAAGAGCAGTTGAGCTCTATAGAAAACACTTGGAACTGGTTTGTTCCTACTCTTTCATTAATCAAAATAGTTTAGTGTGTGGCAAAGAAGGGAAGGCTGAGCTTAGCTGCAAATGAGACAGAGTTTATCTGCTGAAAAGGAAGGTTAAAATATGCTCGAACTTAGCGAATAAGTCATTTAGGGGGAAGAAAGCACACCCTCTCTTTCCATATTAATTACCGAGCTGCCCAGGAAGGGGAAGGCGCTGCTGTATTGTGAGCTGGGCTTTGTTAGCACGGCAGACACGAGCCTGGCTGTGCCCGGGGAGCTGCAGAGCTGTGCTCATTAGCCCGGGCCAGGCCCGGGGAGCTGCAGAGCTGTGCTCATTAGCCCGGGCCAGGCCTGGCTGTGCCCGGGGAGCTGCAGAGCTGTGCTCATTGGCACGGGCCAGGCCCGGGTGCAGGGGAGCTGCAGAGCTGTGCTCATTGGCACGGGCCAGGCCTGGGTGCAGGGGAGCTGCAGAGCTGTGCTCATTAGCACGGGCCAGGCCCGGGGAGCTGCAGAGCTGTGCTCATTAGCCCGGGCCAGGCCCGGGGAGCTGCAGAGCTGTGCTCATTGGCATGGGCCAGGCCTGGGTGCAGGGGAGCTGCAGAGCTGTGCTCATTGGCACGGGCCAGGCCTGGGTGCAGGGGAGCTGCAGAGCTGTGCTCATTAGCACGGGCCAGGCCCGGGTGCAGGGGAGCTGCAGAGCTGTGCTCATTGGCACGGGCCAGGCCTGGGTGCAGGGGAGCTGCAGAGCTGTGCTCATTGGCACGGGCCAGGCCCGGGTGCAGGGGGCAGTGGCAGAGCTGTGCTCATTGGCACGGGCCAGGCCCGGGTGCAGGGGGCTGGCAGCAGCCCTGAGCTGCTGGGGCTCTGCAGGGCCATCCCCACGGCCAGGGGCACCTCCAGGGCACCTCTGCCATGGGCACTGCTTGCCCTCCCTCCTGCGTGGTGCCTCCTTGCAGAGCCTGGAGGGAGCTCAGCACTGTTTCTGACTGAGGCCTGGCAGATTGTGCCCCTCTGTTGGAGCCCGGTGACCCCAGTGCTGCTCCAGCTCGGGGTGCTCACACAGGGAGCCCTTGGAGGAGCCCAGGGATGCTCTGGGGGCTGGAGCCCTCTGCCCTGGGGACAGGCTGGGACAGCTGGCAGTGCCCAGCCTGGAGAAGCCCCAGGGAGACCTTAAAGCCCATTCCAGTGCCTAAAGGGGCTCCAGGAGACCTGAAGGGGGACAGTGGGAATGGCTTCCCACTGCCAGAGGGCAGGGTTAGGTGGGACATTGGGAAGGAATCCTTCCCTGTGAGGGTGGCAGGCCCTGGCACAGGGTGCCCAGAGCAGCTGTGGCTGCCCCTGGATCCCTGGCAGTGCCCAGGGCCAGGCTGGGCAGGGCTGGAGCAGCCTGGGACAGTGGGAGGTGTCCCTGCCATGGCAGGGGTGGAACAAGATGAGCTTTAAGGCCCTTTCCAACCCATACCATTCTAGGATTATGGAATTCTAGGACAGAAAGCTGCCCAGACCTCTCCCTACACTCTCCTGAAATGTTCTGCAGCCCATTGTGCTCTGTCAGTACCCGAGTACACCAAAGCTACCTGTTGAGTGACGCTCGTGATGCCGCTCTGTGTTGTCACTGACCTTGTATCCTTGCCCAAATTATTCACAGGTTTAGTAGAGAGCATTCTGCTCCCTTTGCTGCTCCTGTTTCCTAGGAAGCAACAAAGCCAGAGCTCTTGTGGCGCTGAAGGAGTCCTGCCTCTCTCTCCTGATGTATACCCTCGCAGCAAAGACCTTGAAACCTTTCTGTTCTGGAGCTTTAATTCCTGTTTAATCAATAGTTCTATATTCTGAGAATCAAATCCCTGTGACAGCTCTCTTTAATTGAGCTAAACTGCCTTTCTCTTGTCACGTCTCTTCTAGAGTTTTATTTAAATGCATTTGTTCTGCCTGTATCCTAGTCAGGTATTGATAGGAACACCAGGTGACCCTCTTTGTTTAACTTGTTTTTCAGCTAAATGAATGGAAACATTAATTAGTGCAATGGTTTGTTTCTTAGGAATTAAAAAAATAAAAGTCTAGGTCAAACTGCTGGCTCTATTAGCGCTCCAGCAGAAGCCAGGAGGATCTGTATGTTCCCCATTAGTGACACCCCCATCCTTCCACCCCCAGACAGATTTCTGACAACAGCTCTGAGCGAGTCCCTCTCCAGGAGAGCAGCCTGGTATTTATTCCAGCAAGATCATCTTCAGCAAAGCTGATAACAAAAAGTTTAAAAGGAAGAGCCAAATTTTCAGTCACACCTGTGCAATCCCCTTGAGGGCAGTAAATGATGATGATAATGCATGAGCCAGACAAAAAAACCCGCAGAAAATGGCTTTCTGAGCCTCTTTTGCATTTTTCAGAGCCAGCAGACTGGAGGGGGGGGGAAAGGCAGGGGAGGAAAAAAAAGGTTTATTTTTACAGTGGGATTGGAGCGGGTGGATGTGGGTTGTGTCAAGGACTGCACGCTGTACTGTACAGTCCTGGCTGTGCTGAGGGTCTGGGCTGGTTCCTGCTGAGGGAGCCAGGCTGTGGCAGAGGGCAGGGCTGCTCCTGCCCCACACACTGCCCAAACACCTCTGGTAACAGCACAGCTCGGGCCTGCACAGCTCTGCACTTGCTGATTGGAGTGCCTTGTTGGCACGCAGAGGGCTCCTGGGTGAGGGGTTTGTGATCAGCTCCGTCGTGCTCCCAAAGCTCCTGGATTTTCACTAGATCCTGCTTCAGGAGAGCTTTGGTGTGGTGGTGGGTGAGAACACAGCGTGTGCTTCCCTTCCCACCGGCTGCTGGGAGATGGTGGGCAGTGTTTTACCCGTCCTTCTCCCCCGTGGCTTTTGGGAGAATAGACCACTGTGAAAGGAAGCAGCCCTGCAGCTGCCCTTCACTGCTGACTCCTGCTCAGCTGCTGGCAGGCTGGGCTGGTAATGACAGATGAGCCTGTGATGCATTTTTGGGAATGAATACTTGTTACAGCTGGCGGGATGGAGTAGTTTGTGGCATCACATGGCAGTTTGCTCTATAATTTCGCTCCCTATTGCTCGGATGCAGCTCTGATTGCTGGGTCTCTCTCAGAGCGTGGAGCTGGAGCATTTCTGATTGCTGCATCCCACTTCTCTGTGGCTGCATTGTGAGCTTGGATATAGCCCTGAGCACTCAGCAGAGCCTTCTGCTGATTTTTTTCCCCCTCAGTTCTCCCTGTGTGTGTGTGTGGCTGCTGCTTCCCTTTCTGCAAGTCTTTTGGGGTTACATAAAAGCCAGTCTCTTTCTGGCCATTACAGCTACATGGGGGAGTAGTTACTGCTGAGAGAAGCTTGAAATTTGAGGCAGAGTTGTCACAGACATTGGAAAGAACAGTCGGTCTGCGTTGGCAAGCTACTGAGTTAAGTCTTATTTCATACTGATGGGAATTTCAGATCTGATTATCTCCTTTCCCCCTCATTCCCAGACCTGCTGGTGTGCCCAGGCCCCCGATGGGCACTCCTAGAGGCAGCTCTCCAAAGCTCTCAGCTCAAGGCTCGGTCTCCTGGTCTGTGCTGCCTGTTTGTGTCCAGGCTGAGGATTTTGTAAGCCCTGCCGAGGGCAGGGTGGTTGGTCACCCTGACGTACCTGGACATCAAGCCTCAATTCCCTTCCCTTCCCCAAAAGAAGCGCTCTGCCCTCCTTAGGTGCTTTGTGCTACACCAGACACTGTGACAGATGATCTCACTGCTGGGGTCCAGATTTATCTGCAGATGGTCCCTGATCTCAGAGGTTGTGTGTCACATTGAGCGGGGAATTACCCAGGTGACTCCCAGTAAGGCTGTGCTAACTGGTCAAACAGCAGTGAGGAGAGCCGTGCCAGATCTCTGCCTGCACTCACCTGTTATTTACAGCTCTTTGTGTGCCGTGCATCGCCTGGAGCCCTGCCTGCCTTCTCCTCTGCACCACCACAGTCACTGTGCTATCTGCCTGCTCTACAGAAAAACCCAAAAAACAGGTCTGGTTCCTCTCTTGCTGCGCAGTGCTGTTTTCTGCTCTGCTCCAAATCATCTTTAAGGAGTGTTTGCTCCGAGTTGCTGTTTTCAGTTGACAGAACTGGCCTTGGAAAGCAAATACTCAATGCTAAAGCATCCCCGTATTGCTTCTCAATAGTTGTAATCAAAGTCTGTCTCCTTTATTGTTCCTAGCAATTGTTCAATTTTACTGTGCCATCCCTATTTATTAAAAATAGTCAATAAGACACAGCTTTTTGTGAGGGGTTTATGGACTGGCAGTTCTTGTTTGAAACAAACCAATTGTACTTGATTCTAATCCAGAGCTGGGATTCCTGAGTGATCTGCTGCAGCAGAGCTCACGGGGAGAGCGGTCGATGCCTTGCTGATAAGAAATCTTGGAGCAGCACGCTTATCTTGGATTTACCTCAGCTTTGCTTAAAGTGCTGGATTCTGAAAGGCAACAATTGCAAGTCACACATTTTCCCCCATTTTGAGCCTGTGTTGGGCCATGCTTGTTCCCCAGTGCCCAAGAGTATTTACAGAACTAATTGCCAAAGTCAGAATCCTCTTAGAAGCTGGTGAGCAGGACGTTCAAGGTGAGAGCTTATTGTGGCAGGAGCGGGGTGTCAGATCAGCAGCCATGGAAGAAGCTCCACTCATGGATCCTGCATTCCTGGAGAAGAACCAGGCATCCAAGAGCACGAGTGTGCAGTGAGAAGGGACGGGAGTTGTTGGGAAGGATGATGGGGAGCAAAAGCCCTGTGAATCCTGGAAACAAGGTGCCAGTTGAGGCTGGAAGATCAGCAGGAATGTGGGAGCAGTGAATTCAGCTTCCAGGGCTGCTTTGTGCTCAGCAGGCTGTTTTGTGGGCTGGAGCAGGCCAGGGCTGGCAGAGCCTGTGTGAGTGTTTTGGGACGGGGAAATGATGAGGCAGTGCCCGGCTGGAGGTGGGGCAGCAGGGGAAGGAGCTGCGGGGCAGAGCTGGGCCTTGCTCATGGTTTGGCTTTTAGTCACTGCCCTCACAGCATCATCCAGGCTCCTGAGCCTCCTGTGCTTCAAGTCATGACTTGGAGCCTTCAGAGGAAGTGTTTGGGAGCAGGTAGGAAGGGTCTGGTTCTAGTGGGAGAGGAAAATCATTTGTTTCCTTGTTTTTGAGAAGGTGTGAAGCACAGTGGTTGGGAGGATGAGTCTTCTGAACGTGGATTGATGCAGCAGGGTTTGTGGATTTTCCTTAGGGCTCTTCCAGCCAGCAGAGATCACTGAACTTCTTTCCTCTCACTGTGTTTCAATTTGATGCCTTTCTTTGTTTTCCATATTCATTAGAAATCTGTTGCAGAGTTTTTTGTTTCTAGAGGCAGTTTCCTTTTACTTCTAACATACTTGATCTCCTCTCCTGTTACACTGGGATCAGGGCAGCTCCTCTGTGCCCATGTCATTCTTGCAGCTTCTTTAAAAACAGTGTCTGCACCCCAAAACTCTAAACTCCCAAAAGAAATCTAATCTCCAGCATTCATAAGCAAATAGAAATGCTTATCTTTGCCCCAAAGATAAGGATTTTTGGCCTTGCAATTCATTTAAGTTGCATCTGAATGGTAGGATTTAGTTATAATATATGGTCTGTGGTCATGGTGTGACAGTGAGTAATGCTTGATGGCCAGGCTGGCCAGCCAGGGTGGAATTCTGCTGTGCTGTCGTGCCCTGAGCAGGAAAAGTGAGGTGGTTCTGGAGGGCCCGTGCTTGGCTCTGGCTGGCAGTCACTCCTTAATGGCTCTCTTAAAGAGTAACAGCACGAGCCTCCCAGAGAGCTTTTTTAGCTCTGTCCCTTCTTTATTTACTGTGTCTCCTCCCTGCCCCCAGCTCATGCCTTGTGCTGCCTCCAGTGTTTTGCTTCCTCTTCCCCATTCCCCCTTTGCCCTCGTACCTTGCCCCTTCTCCACACCTGGTTTTCTGCCCTACCTGACTCCTGCTTTTGAAATACACCACTGATTTTCCAATCCACACTATTAATCTTTGTCCCACCTACTCACAAGGCATGAAGGTTTTACAGGAGCCCGTTAGCTGTTGTCTCTATCCTACCCTCCAAGCACTCCAGGAAAAAGCAAGGTCTTACAGTCTTCTTGTAGGGACATCACCTGCTCTTTTTGCAGGTCCCACATTTCCTTCCTAAAATCTTGAACCTCCTCATCCTTCTGCCTGGAGGAGAGGAATGTTTGCTTTAAAATGCCTCGTATCCCAAAGCTGCTGGGAGAGCAGGGTGGTTGTCCACAGCCTGTGCTGCCCTTCCTGCCTTGATCTCTCCAGTGCTCCCCAGGGTTAATTTAATCCCTGAGTTTGCTGGATCCTGGCTGGGCTTGGGGGCACCAGAGCTGTCCCCAGGGCCTTGGGAGGCACTGCTGTGATCATGAGGGCAGAACTCCTTCTGCAGTGGAGTGTGGCTGGCAGGGTGGGCTGGGCTATAAAGGGAGCCTTTTCCTTGGCCTTTATCTCTGCTGGCTTGCACCAGTGCAAATCTGTGCTGGACATGTGCTCTGCCTTAGCTTTTCTTTTAAGAAAAGCAGTTCTCACCACTACTCCTTCCTTTTACTTTCAAAACATGCTTTTGGGGTGTCTGTATACAGGCAGTGTATTTAGAGCCTTTTTTTGTTGGTATTTGAGGCACTGCTCCCATTTTCTGCCCTGTCTTCCCCATCTTTGCAGAGATCAGTGTTACCTGCATTTATCCAGCCATGCTACCCATCATCTTGGGGTTTTTTTGTCTCCTTTTATACAGAATGCTCACATCTCATCCCCCACTTCCAGGCTTATTTTTCCTGTTGCTGTTTTCCTTCTGTCTGTCCTCCACCTTGGAAGGTTTCCAGCCAGGCTGCCCAGTCCAGCTCTGCAGATCCCACCGTGTGTGCTCCCTGGCCAAGCCCTGGGGAAGCACAGGGGAGAAGCTGGATGCAGGCAGCCTGCAAATGCTGCCTTGTTTATGAGAGCTGCTTGTTGGTGCAGACTGCAGTCTGGGGGGAGCTGGGAAAGTTTGTCTGGCATGAAGCACTAAAGCTGACAAAAGATTGTAGGGCTTGGGCTGGAATCGATAAAACACAGGGTGCTGGGAAGGGAAGGTCAGAGCCCTTCCTTAGTTCACCCTGTTCTCTAAATATCCCAGCAGCTACTGATGGCTGCAGTGGACATGGGGAAAACAACCCAGCCTCGATCCTCAGAGGGTCCTGCTTTATTTATTGGATGCAACTCTGGCTCCCCTGGTCCATAAGGTGTTCAGTTTTGGGGACCCTTTCTGTGCAGCCCGCTCTCATGGCAGGAGGTTGGAACAGGATGAGCTTTAGGGTCCCTTCCAGCCCAAACCATCCTGGCATTCTGAGATGCTGTGAAATCCCTGGTGGAGAGGCGTTGCAGAATGGCAGCAACCTACATCTGCTTGTCTGGGAGATATCCCAGGCCCGGTGCTGCGGCTCTTGAACTGCTCTGCCTTAATGGGTCAAATTTAGCAATTCAAAATCTGGCTCCTGAGGTAATTAGGAGGGATAATGCCCACTTCTTCCTCTTAACACCCTGATAGAAAAGCATCCAGGAAGGACTCCTGGACCTCAAAGATAAGCTGCCAGCTGCCACAGAGACTATCAAAGGGTGGCTCAAAGTCAAGAGCAAACAGCTGATTTTTTATGGTTCTTGGGTTTTTGCTGGTGGTGACAGGAAGCCATGTTCCCCAAGCTGTTAGCTTCCTGTTTTATTTTTACACCCAGCCCGAGCAGATCCGCATGCCTATCACATGGGAGCTGCCTGCTTCTCTTGGGTTGTTCCTCAGCTGACCTAGAAAAGTGATTCTTTCCCCTTCTAAATTAATCAAGAACTTGGGATGTATTTGCTTTCACTTAGTCCTAAAGATTTCAGGCATGTATGAAGCTCCTTCTAGTGAGCTGGTCACACAGGTTTCCTTCTCCCTCCTGGAGCTGGACAACTGGAGAGGGAGCATTTGAAGCTTAAATGTTTGGGCCTCTTAGCAAAGGAGATTTTTGTTAGTTCAAGACACTGACCTGCACATGAAAGCATCCAAAACGTAACTTCCAGACACTTAGGTTTTTCTCCAGTTTTTTTTTTTTATTTTGTTAGTGTTTTAAAAACTGGAAGTTTGTCCTGCCTGTTGTACAATCAATCCTGACTTGCTTCTGAGCACACTCCAGTCCTGCATCCTGATTAGAGCTCCCTCAACCTTAAACTGCTCTAGCACGAGAACAATGGTCCAGTGTAAACCTCATCCCCGGGGGATTTCCCAGGGGAAGAGGGGCGCAGCCTGCAGGATAAGGAACAGTCACCAGAAAGTTTCCTGGTCAGCTGCAAGCGCTTCCTGTTGTTCCAGGAGAGCCCCTGTGCCGCTGCAGGAGGGAGGCACCGCGGGTGCTTTGGCGTGCTGGGAGAAGCCAGTTTTGTTCTTTCTTTTTTTGTGTACTGACATCTCCCGTGTCCATCTCCCCGGTTTAGGCAGCCGCTGATCGCGGGTGGGGAGCGTTTCTGAAGAGGAGCTGAGAGAGGCGTGCCCGGCCTGCGGGGGCTGGAGCCCTGTCCAGCGCCAGGGGAGCAGCGTGGGCAGAGGTGTGCAGTGCTCCACCTCTGCCCTGCACCTGGGCTGCCGGGGCTCTGCTGCCGCTGCAAGGCAGAGAACAGGGGGATCTTTATGTCTGGTGGACCAGTCTTCTCAGGGTGGGGAGCTGGGGAAGAAGGCTTATAAGTAAAGCCGTTTGAGAGCAGGAAAAACGAACACCATGGCTCTGGTGTGCCTGGAATTTGCGGTTGAGTAATCCTTTCCTGTTTCTTTTTTGGGTTGTTTTTCATCTTTCAGAACAGTGCCTGAAGCAGGTCCACCATGCCGTTAGTAACGAGGAACATTGAGCCAAGGCACCTGTGCCGTCAGACGTTGCCTAGCGTTCCGAGCGAGCTGGAATGCGTGACCAACATCACCCTGGCAAATGTCATTCGACAGCTGGGCAGCCTGAGTGAGTACCACGGCGAGCCTGCGCGTTGCCCTCAGGAGTCGCTCCTGCTCTTTATTTAGCTCCCTTTCTACTCTCGTGTTCCTATTTCTCCCCCATCTGCCTTCCCTGGGTAATGCTAAAATGTTTTCCTAAAGAAATCTGATGCTAATTTCATATCCCTGGTCCCACTGCCTTCCTATCTAAGAGAAAATGGGGAGGGGGGTGTGTGTATGTGTGTGTGCATGTGAGAGGCTGCAGTGAAACTGCAGATGGAAGGATGGAGCACAACTCAGGCTTGTAAAATGGGAGGCTCTCGGAGCAGGCAGGATCTTGTGTCAGAGAACGTGCCTGTAATTGCATGCGCTACTAAATGGAGCTTGACTCTACACCATGGTGTTGAATCTACATCATGTCAGTAGTCTTATTTTTAATGAAAGATAATTAAAGCCCCACGCAGAAGCTCCAGTTTGCCCCTGCTGCTGTTTGTTGCGCTGTGAGACCCAAAGACCTGTGTGAGCCAAGTGGTGCCTCCAGAGCGTCGGCGGTTTGGGGCTGCTCGCTCAAATGGCAGCGTGAGCTGGAGCAATGCCTGGCTCAGCTCTCCCGTGGGCTGACCCATAGCCTTGGAGGAGCTGGAGGGAAAACACAGGCCCACATGCCATAGGAGAAACGAAGAGTTAATTGTGGTCTCTCCGGGATGACTGCATTCTCTGTTGAAATGCTCTGGGTTCTGATTAACCACCTTTGTCCTTGAAGCGAGACTTTGATAATCAAATTAATCCATTGTTTAGCTTCTCTGGGGTGTTTGCAAGCCCTTCTGCTTGCTCTGCAAAGCAAGCCCTTGTCTTCCGCCATGTGGCAGGCAAAGTTTGGGTGCAGCCTCTTTCCAGCAGTGCAAACCATGGCTGTCGCTGAAATCTGGGCCCGTGTTTGCTGCCAGTCGGTGTCACATTCTGTTGGGTTGGAGAAATGTCACTGCACAGGCGAGACCAGGCTCTCTGCTCGCGTTCAACTGGCCCTCGTTGCTCATTTGTTAGGTCTGGTGGCCAAGATGGTTGTGGAGTGTGAGTGAAATCCATCTCGTGCATGTGAAATGGTGAGGAAGGAGGCAGTAAAGCTGTGCAAAGCCCAGCTGCAGGGAAGGCTCGTCCCTGTTCAGAGACACTGTGGGTTACTGTGACAGCCCTGGCCAGATCCCACAGGTTTAGACCTTCTTTGCACAGATATTCAAAGCTGCTCTGCTTCTGAGGCGCTGGGAGCCAAATCACAGCCTGGTTTCTTCTTTGGGAAGGTGCCCTGGGAGCTGGGATGGGGGGATGCAGGGAGAAGGTGTGAGCTG
Source organism: Setophaga petechia (assembly GCA_024362935.1). Classification (NCBI taxonomy): domain Eukaryota; kingdom Metazoa; phylum Chordata; class Aves; order Passeriformes; family Parulidae; genus Setophaga; species Setophaga petechia. The sequence continues at coordinate 1,796,033 of JANCRA010000094.1, read as the reverse complement.
CTGGACCAGTCACAGGTACCTGGGGGGAAACTGAGGAGAGGAGAGGGGAGGTGCCTCCTGCTGACACCTGGTGTGACAGGAGAGCAGGGCAGGTGGGAGGGAAATGCTGAGCACCATCCAGGGTCAGCAGTATTTTAAATAAAGCAGTGTTTAGACTGTTCTTGCACCCAAATGACCAAATTCCTGCTCCCCGCCCTTTCCTCTCTCCAAAAACCAAATTCTCTCTCTCCTTGTACCTTGACTATTACAGGAATGTAGAGCAGGTTCAGTAGGCTGTGACAGCCCTGTCAAGTGAATAATCAGCCATGCCTGGTGCACCACAGTCTCTTTACAAAGATGCAAACATAAATCTTGTCAAACTTTCATATTCCAGTGAGTTTACCCTTCGTTACTATCGCAGCTGGGAGCACTTTGTATAAGTCGCCTGCGCGGTTTTGTGTGATTTTCCAGAATCCACAGGCTAAAGATGGAAGGACCCATTAAATCATGCCGTCTGTCTTCCTGCCAGTGCACGACAAAGATAATTCTGATTGTAAGCTGCACTTTTGCAGTCAAAGTAACTAAACTAAAAAATTAATCTCTGTCTCACCCCATCTAAGTTGTTGGTGAAGCTCAGGCAACGTGTGAGATGCTGGGTGATAACTCCAGGTGCACTTACACAGGCAAGTGAGCACAGACCATCTCTTCTCTCTTCAGGGTCAAAACCAGTATATATATTATTTTATACTTGAAATACACTTTGCAAGCCAAAGACTTAATTTTTCCCCTAGTGCTTGTTGCAGTTCCTTGTGAAATTTGGAAATGTTTTTCACTTCTTGTGAAAGTAGAAATGAAATTGCAACTTTTCTTTTTTTGAGCTGTTGCTGGAAGGTTTCACATTCTCCCACAGATAAATTCTTACTTTCTTTGGATCAAATAGCAGAGCTGATCTGTGCTGGTGTTGAAAATGGAGATTGCTTCATGAAACATGGCTACAACGAGAGCTACCTGGCTCTTAGATCTCCAAACATAAAATCCTTCTCATGAGTTTGGGTTTGTTAATTGAGCATATGTGGAGTCTGCATTGTCTAGGAGGGTGGAAGGAAGAGGTCAGTGGAAGTTAACCTTCAGCATTTGCTTTCTACAAACACTTGGACCTGGCATTGCCTCCAAAAGGGGTGGAGAAGGTTGAATTTTAACCTGGCTTGTTCCCCGTGCTTGGCAGCGTTAGGAGATCTCCTGGGAGCAGGAACAAGGAGTTGATATGTCAGCTTAGATAGCTGGGAGTGTTTGTGCAGCTGGGCGTCGGGGGATGCCCTCGCCCTGCCTTGTGCAAGGGTGCTTTGTCTCCCTGACTCTGTAGACAACCACGTTTTCCAAAATTGCTGTTGAAATTAGACTTCCAACTGTTTTTTCTTTCCTGAATGTCGGAGAGGATCTTTAGGAGTACCAGATTCCAGAGCAAACTGTTGACCATATGATGATGCACTTCAAAACCAGACTGCTTATTGGGAGCAGCCTTTACTCAGCAGCCGTGGCTGGAAATGTTTCCCATCAGTGGAGCACCACGGGCCCGTGGCTGTGCTCAGTGCCAAGGCTGCTCTGCTCTCACCGTCCTCTGCTGGGGCTCCCTGTCCTGGGTTGTGCCTGGGAGCAGAACAAAAGAGCAGGACTCATGGAAGTTCTTGGGTTTCTTCCAGGTCTCCCACCTCTGTCTGCCTGTGGCCATCTCTTGTTGTGTGTAGGTTTTAAACTCCCAAGGACGGGGCCATGTTCTTGTAACTCCTGCAAGTGGTGCAGCTCCTGATCCGAGCCCCGGGCTCAGCTCTCATGGCCCAAACCATGGATGGTGCTTCTCATAGCAGCCCACTGGGCAGCCCAAGCTGTTCCAGAGAGAATGTCCCTGACTGAGAAGTTCCCCTTTGGTTTTGATTAAAATCAATGTGAATGCATCAATTTTTCAGACACTGCCACCTGAAGGAGCAGCAGGGTCAGTGCTGTCAGCTGCGGTTTCAGCTCCAGCTTCAGGATCCAGGACTGGGTCTGCTCTCTGCTTCCAGAGTACTTTGAGCTTGTAAATGTGTGCCAGCTCCCCTGGAGGCAGGCCTGCTGGAGACTGGGAGCCTTTGAGATTCTCCAGAGCAATAAAAATCTAACTGTATTTCCTTGTCTAATAAACAGAACAGCAGAGAATCTTAAAGGACCTTCAGATGCATCCACATTCAGACCAGTGTAGTGTTGTCAGCCCTCTTTAGTTTGTTACTCTAACAGACTTTAAAATGTGTCTCAATTGTTTCCTTATTGCTTGAAGATCCCTTGGAAATGTCAGGTTTTGGTGGAACAAAGCCCTTTCTTCTTGGATGTTAAACTCAGCCCTGACAAACTTGAAAAGAAGAGTGGTTGGTTGGTTCTTTCTTTCTTTCTTTCTTTCTTTCTTTCTTTCTTTCTTTCTTTCTTTCTTCATGAAAGCAAGCTGGGAGACTGAGTATGGTCTGATGTGCTTCATAAGGGTAATGTGGACACTTTAATATTGCAGGTAAATCTGCAGAAGACATATTTGGAGAGCTGTTTACTCAAGCCAACACCTTTGCCTCTCGGGTGAGCATTCTCGTGGAGAGAGTTGACCGCTTGCAAGTCAAAGTCACTCAGCTGGACCCCAAGGAGGAGGAAGGTAATGGAGTGGAGCACAGGCTGAGCATGGAGAAGGTTCTCGTTGAGTCAGCATGGTTGGTTCAGCACCATAAACCCAGCGTGACGCTGCCATGGGTGTTGGAATGTGTTCTCTGGGGCTGAGAGGGGCTGTTTCCCTGCCTCCCAGCAGAGCACTTGGCCAGCTGGTTGGGCTTTGCTCTTCAGTGACTCTGCACGTGGGAACTGGCTCTCAGCAGCTGGGAGGCAGTGGAAGAGCTGCTGGAGCTTGGTCACAGGGTTCCAAAGCCCGTGGGCCGCTCGAGGGAGAGCTGTGTTGATGGAGCAGCAGATCTTGGCAGCACACTGGAGATTTGATGGCTTTCCCAAGGGATCTGTGGGAAAAGGAACCTGACCTTAAGAACTGCAAAGCATGCCAAGAACTCCAACCGAAATCAGATGTTCACTGCTTGGGCTTCAGGGTCGTTGGCCTGGGTCAAGCTGTTCTTCACTTGTTCTCTCCTCTTCCTTACAGTCTCCTTGCAAGGCATTAACAGCAGGAAGGCCTTCAAAAGCTCCACCACTCAGGACCAGAAGCTCTTTGACAGAGATTCTCTCCCTGTGCCTGTCCTCGAAACCTACAGGACCTGCAATACCCCTCCACCTCTCAACATCCTCTCACCTTACAGGTAGGGCTGCAACACCTCCTTGTTCCCTTGCAGAGAAGAACCTCTTCCTCCCAGCCTGCCAGGGAGGTCCTTCCTCATGCTGTGCTGGACTGAAGTAGCTGTTTCCACTGGGAAATTGAGTTGCTAAACAAATCCACCAGGAAATCTCTGTCCTTTGGATTGTGTGAAACTTTGCTTTTGAGGTCATAGAAATGAACGTGGCTAGAAAATGATCTCTGGTTTTCTGCTGTCACTTCTGTGAGTGCCTTGGGGCCAGGCGTGGCTGCTCTGCAGAACCATACTGGGTGTGCTGCAGATGAGGCATTTTCCTCTGCTCCTCCATAGCCCAGTGGCTCCTTTCCAAAGAGCTGCAGTGAGAGATGCAGAGCATTCACCTGGAGGTGGCTCTCACCCAGGTGGCTGCAGCAGGCATGGTGATGCTTCCTGTGGCCTCCAGTGCCTGGTCTGAGACATCTGGTGGGACCTACCCTGGCTGTGTAACCAGTTCTGAGCAGTCCCACTCTGATTCCATCTTGTGGGTAGTAGAAGTAAAGGGGGTCAGAATGCAGAGACTTATCCCACATCCATAAATATCTTCTGAGCAGGTAAAAAGTAATTACAGATAGCTGGAGGCAGCTGTCTCCTGCCAGACGCGGCTGCACTGCAAAGTGGGAGGAGAGGGAGGAGAGGGAGTCTGTGTGTGCTCACTCAGGAGCTTCAAGGACGCTGCTGCTCTGATTTAGGGGTCCTGAGCTGCAGGAGGAGGTTTTTTCACACCAAAATACAGCACAAACTAAAGGGGGTGGAAGCCAGAGACCTGCTGCTCTCCTGGTGATTGCTCAGAGCTGTTGAGCTCTTGAGGTGCTCAGTAATGGAGGGTTTGTGTGAGGGCAGGAGGAGTGGGATGTGGGAGAGCTGGGGTCACTGGGATGGGGGGCTCTTGTTCTGAAATGTGGGGCAGAGGCAAGAACAGCACCTGGGACCATCTCACTGCACTGCTGAACTGTTATCTCAGATAGTGCCTTGTGTTTCCTTCCAAGAAATGTGTGACCTGATCCTTGTCTGTGTGGTTTTCTCCTCCCCCTGTTCCAGGGATGATGGCAAAGAGGCACTTAAATTCTACACAGATCCTTCATATTTCTTCGACCTTTGGAAGGAGAAAATGCTTCAGGACACCAAGGATATCATGAAGGAAAAGCGGAAACATAGGGTGAGGAAGGGAGGACTGGGAAGTGGGAAGTGTTAATAAATTTTGGACTTCAAATTTATTATCCAAAACTCAGGTTTGCACTTTTGGACTCCTGTGGGATCAATTCAGTCAAGTTTTATCTGGTTTACCCACATCCTTGTTAATTAAAAAAAGAGAACAAAGATACCTCTAATTGGGTTTTCCAAATGCCACTGTCTTTGAGCCTTAATGTTAAATTATATTATAGCATAAGAGATGTAGTCCTAACATACTTTATTTAGCTTTTGAGCAACTGGAGTATTGAGCATGAAAACAGATTGTGATTCTTCAATGAGAAATAACAAAGGAGAGATGTAGGGTGTGTTAGAATTCTGAGTGAGCCCATCTAAAGCCCAGTTCTCTGTGGGCAAGTGTCCACATTTCACCCCAGAACACTGAACACCATGAGGGAAAAGGTGAAATTTGGGCATCTTGACACAGAGGCCAGAACCTAAATTGATTTGGGAAACCAAGTTTTTACTCTGCCCTCAAGCTGCTTAAGCCAGGGGGCAATGAGGGCATCGTGTCTGGGCTGCCCTGGGTAACCTGATGTTGTCTGGCATTTTTTATGTTGTCTGTGCTCCAGCTTTTTTATATGGAAGATCTTTGGAGAGTGCAGCAATCAGGAAAGTAAACTAAAAATCCTCTTTGAGAATGTGTCTTGTTGTAAGTGCTTCAGGTCTGTCCTGTCCCTCTCTATTCCCAGTGAATTTAAAGCAAAATCAAGCTTGTGTTTGATCCCTCCTCTCTTAGAAAGAGAAAAAGGAGAATCCGAACCGAGGAAATGTGAATCCACGGAAAATCAAAACCCGGAAGGAGGAGTGGGAGAAGCTGAAAATGGGACAGGAATTTGTGGAGTCAAAGGACAAGCATGGTCCTGCTGGGTAAGCAGGGCTGGGTGATTGGGATGCAGTTCACCCTGCGCTGCAGCTCCCCGGACCCAGATCGATACTGCCACTAATCAGATTGTCCCCAGTAAATCCGCCTGCTGATTTAAAATTTGCCAAATAAATCAGGGAGCTGGAACAAGGTGGCAGGAGTGGCTCTGGCTGCTCTCGCTGCCTGTGGGCACAGAGGTGTTGGGAGCTTTGGCTGTGCCCCACGGCGATGCCCTTCCCTCACACCCAGCCGAGGGTGGCATCCCGGTGCCATTGTGCCATGCCTTTGTTACATTTCACAAATGGCTCTTCACACCCTAAAGTTGAAGCGGGGGCCGTCCCCATCCAAGTATTTCAAGCTACAGATCTCTCTTTAGCACTTCTGGCTTGGGAATTCATTTAACTTTTGACACCAGCAAGGCTGGAAGCAGACCGAATTCCCCACAATGCTCTTCTTCCTTGCAGCTTCCTTTCATATAAGAAAAAAATCTCTCTTTAAATCACACTCTCCAGCTAAAAATAAAACTTGCTTTTAGTTTAATAAGAGAACAGGTTTGGTTTCTAGCAGGGGAATCGAGCAGCACAACAGCACCATTTTCTTGCTCCTCTTTTCCTCATGTGTGTTCTTACATTTGGATTCACTTGGGGTCCAGAGCCCCCAAAAATAGGGTGCTTCCCCCTCCCCACAGTGAAATGAGTCTGCTGAAAGCATGAGTCTGTTTTCAGTACTATTCCAGCTTTGAATACTTGTTTTAATGGCATTGTGGTATCCATTTTGATATTCTATTTTCAAGCTTATTTTTTGGCATCTTTGAGTATCTCCTGGTTTTGCCACTGATGATACTCAGTGTAACTGCAAGTTCTTTAAGTCCAAGTTGGTCAGAACACTCTTAAGTGCTTTTACAAAATCAAGTGTGAAGAAAAATGCATTTCTTCAGGTGTTTGCATGTTTATTAAAATATATACTCCTGCTGTTCTGGTGTACATAATAAACAGCCATAAACGGGGCTGAGCAAATTTTAGCCAAAGAATTACATAGAGCAAACACATACAGGTGTGTGTAGTTCTCTGTATAGGAGTCTTTGAGAAGTAAAGGGGTTTTTTAATGATGTAAAATCATGGATTGATTTGGGTTGGAAAGGGCCTAAAGTCCATCCAGTTCCTTGACAGGGACGCCTCCCACTGTCCCAGGTAGCTCCAAGCCCCGTCCAGCCTGGCCTTGGACACTTGCAGGGGTCCAGGGGCACCCAGCCTTTCTGGACAACTCTGGGTTATAAATGAGCTTTAGACATTGCCTTGAGCTCTTGAAACAAGCAGTGAGTGTTGCTTTCCTCAGGTACCCCTCCAGCACGGTGTACCAGAACGGCAGCATCGGCTCCAGCGAGAGCATGGACGGGAGCTGCCGCGCGCCGCCGCCGCAGCCTGACTCCATTGTGCCACCGCCGCCCGCGCTCCCCGATGACAGCCTGCCTCCGCCCCCGCTGGAGTTTAGGTGAGCCTACGGGATCCCTTCTGTCACCGGGGAGTGGGAGGTGCTGGAAGAGGATGACATGAGACAGGCTGAGATAGTTCAGCAGAACTTCCTCATGGGTGGTGCATGGGAACCAGAATGCTCCTGGCTGGAAGGGAGGTGCAGCTGCAGGCACAGGCGGCACAGCTCTCCGTGAATCCCAGCCACCATCACCGTCCCAGGCAGAAGGGGAGAACTAGAGCAGATTTACTCCACAGCCCTGTCCCAGTGAGTGGCTTGGCCCCATTGCTGTGCAGTTGTTCCATAGCATGGACTTCTGTTCCTTATGTTCCATTTGCACAACACTCTCAGGCACATCGTGGAATTCTTGGGGGTGTCCTGTGCAGGCCCAGGGGTTGAACACGATGATCCTTGTGAGTCCCTTCCTACTCAGGGTATTCCATGACAGAGCTTTGCAAAGAACAGCTTCTTTAACCTCTTTTGCTCTGATCTGTGAGAAATGCACGACATGGGCACTGGAGATGGAGATGTATTTAAGTTTCAAGGGCTTGAGCACAGCAGCTGCCTCCTTCCCAGAGACTTGGGTGCAAGTTCAGGTCATTTACTTTGGATTGAATGAAATGGTGACTCCCAGGCGCCTCCAGAGATGAGAGTCACAGTCCAGCGGTGGCTCAAGACGCAAAAAGGGCGAAACCAGAGTGGACTTTTTTTTAAGGACATTAAAACAGAGTCAAGAGGAGCAAGAGAAAGTCTGTCTGATAGACAGGGCTGCTTGGCTTCTGTCCATCTTATCCAAAGGCAGCAGTGCTGCAGCAAAGGCTTTTCTGATGTGTCAGAGAGACCCCGCACTGCACTCTGCAGCCTGTGCCTCTCGGGCAGAGCACACATGAGCTCTCACATGAAGCTCTCACTGCCTTATGCAGTTGCTTAGATCTCTGCCCAACCCCACACATCTCCCCTCTTCTGGTTTTGTTTTGATGGTTGTTTTTAAGGGACCCTGGGAGGTAGATTTGATCTCCAGGAGTCTGTTTTGGATCAGCACTGTTAAAAATGGTGACGTTTTTGTGGCAAATGTACCTTATTTTTCTGTCTTGCCATGGAAGGAGGTGTCAGTTTGGGGCTTCCCTTGCACAGGATGTCACATTGTCACAGGGGAAGTGGAGTCCTGTGGGATGAGCAGAGCCTCCACAATGGGAGATTCAGTCCCTCTTGCCTCGGTGTTTTCCATAAGAGCACGTTGGGTTCCCGTGTCCTCCCCTTCACTCCCCACGGAGCTCTGAGACATGGCTGCTGGATCCAGGGAGGAGATCCCTTCCAGCAGGTGTTCAGGCATATGCTTTCCTGGCACCCCCGCCCTCCTGGTGCAGTTTGTCCCAGCAGACTTCCCTGCTCCCTGCCTGGTGTGTCACGGGCCTGCCCTCAGGGAGGGGTGATGGCAGGAGCTCTGGAGCCAGAGCTGCTCCGAGCTCGGATGTGCCCACCTGGCCTCTGACAAAGGTGAGGTGCTCGTGTTCTGGTCAGCCTGGGAGATGGGATGGAGGACAGCATTCCTGCCGTCCCTAGAAGCTTTCCTTTTTCTGGAGGTGTAGGCCAAACGAAACAGTGCGAGGGAACTAAAACCAAGGAGTGAGGTCTCATGGAAACATCAGTTAAAGCTGGAACTTGGATTTTTTTGTCTGGACTGCAGCAAACACACATGATTTGCATTAACACAGAGACTGTACAGTCTGATCTGGCCTCAGGGCTGATCCTGTCTCTCTCGTTCTGTTGCCACAGCTATCCTGTAGACAACCAAAGAGGTTCTGGTTCTGGAGGGCCCAAGCGATCCAGCCTGGTCAGCCCGAGCCACCCCCCGCCGGCTCCTCCGATCGGCTCTCCCTCCGCAGCCCGGCCGGGCTTCGCTCCCCCTCCGGCTCCTCCTCCGCCCCCGCCCCTGATGGAGAGCACCCCCCCTCCACCGCCCCCCATGGGCTTCCCGTCCCCTGGGACCACCCCCCCGCCGCCCTCGCCGCCCTCTTTCCCCCCTCACCCCGAGTTTGCAGCCCCTCCGCCTCCCCCCCCTCCGCCGGGTATAGCCGACTATTGCGGCGTTGTCCCGGCTCCCCCGGGGCCGCAGCCGGGCGCTGGGGCTGCGCCGCCCCCGCCGCCGCCCCCGCCGCCCCCGGGCCCGCCCCCGCTGGCTCCCGGTGCCCTGGAGGGCCCCCCGCCCCCCCCTCCGCCCTCGGACACCTCCACGGCCAAGCCCAAGTCATCCCTGCCCGCGGTGAGCGATGCCAGGAGCGATCTGCTGTCGGCCATTCGGCAAGGTAAGGCTGTGTTTCCATGCCAGCACTCTCCTGTGCCTCTGGAGAGCCCTTGGGAGCTGTCTGCTGGGAGCAGTGTGGCTGCCTTGCTGCTCAAGGCTTGTCCCTTGTGGTCCCTCCTTGTCTGCCCCCCTCACGAGCGCCTTGCTGGGTTTATGCTTCCCCCGGCACTTCTGGAGGTGGCAGTGCTGGAATTGGTGTGATCAGGTTTGTTGGGGAGGGTGCAGCCCTGGGGTTACCCTGGGGAGGGATTTGCTTCCCATTGCACCTCCCCACCCAGCCCATCCTGCCGTCACCATTACCCCGGCGCCCCCAGCCCGCCTGGCTCAGAGCACCGTGACCAGGGACATTTCAGTGTGCCCAGAGCTTGGCGTGATCCCCGTTCCCTGTGCCCACCAGGCTTCCAGCTGCGCAAGGTGGAGGAGCAGCGGGAGCAGGAGAAGCGGGACGTGGTGGGCAATGACGTGGCCACCATCCTGTCGCGCCGCATCGCGGTGGAGTACAGCGACTCCGAGGACGACTCCTCCGAGTTCGACGAGGACGAGTGGTCGGATTAGCCGCGCTCCCGCCCTCCTTCCCTCCCCTCCTGGGCTGGCTTCTCCCGGAGCAGGTGGCCACCCCTCGCACCGCAGCCTCCTCGTCCCGTCACCAAAGATGTGCCAAGGGTTTTCAGCACCAGCAGCGTGTGTCCCCTCCCTGCCCTGCAGCTCCGGCAGGATCCCTGCTCTGCCTTTCCCAAAGTCTCCTCGCGGACTCTGAGGATGCGGCGCTGGGATTCAGCTGGAGGGGCTGTAACGGTTGCTTATTTAAAAGAGAGCTAAACCTCCAGATTTTTGATGCCACCAGGCAGAGCACATATAAACCCTCCATCCTGAGGGATTTTTAAAGTAAAGATGGATGATCCTGTTGTGGCCATGTGGCCTTTTGGATGAAGGACATTTTCAGCTGGTTTTCTCAGTGCAACAGCAGACAGTTGATCTGATGGCTCTTCCTTGCCAGTGAGTACTGGTAGTGCTGCAAGAAAATGGGCTTTAAATGTCAGTTCTCTGCTGCATCCCACTGTCACATAATCAGGTTTTTGGCAATAGTGCACAATTCTTTCCCCCCTGACCCCTGAGTATTAATTCCAGATCACCCTGCGTGGGGTGCATTTCCCAGCTCCGAGGGTGCTGAGTGCCTTGGGTGCAGTGTAAGGAGAGACTTTTTTTATTTTAGAAGCTGCCTTTACCTTCCTCAAATCTCCTGGACTGCTTTGCCAAGAGGAGACTTGCACAGAGGGATGTAAAACCAGGGCAGGATGCTTGTTCAGCTTCCCACTCTTGGGAAAGCAGAGCCACTGCCCCACTGAGACACATCTGCGGTCAGCTCTGAGCGGTGGCCAGACCTCGCCGGGCTGATTTTCTCCAATTCATGCTGAGATTGTGTTTTAAAATTCCAAATGCAGTGCCTGGACAGGGAGATGGGGTGGGGAGGGGATCTCTGAGCACCAGGCACTGTGCTGGTCCTTGGCTGCCAGGGCAGTTTGAGAGGTGCTGTTTTTAGCAGGGTGACCATACTTGGAACACAGGGACTTCAATGCTGGTATTGCCTTGCTTCTCCTGCCTTCCCCCCAGGGAGGGGAGTTTGAGTGCCTAAAAACATCATCGTGTGTGTGAACTGAGTTGCCCATCAGTTACATCAGACCTAACCTACCCTAATCTTGTTATTATAATTCATTCGTTAATTTTAAGAGAACGTTTTTTCTCCTCACTAACCCTGTGAATTAATTCCCAGGCTGCTCACTATAGATCCAGTACTGGCAGGGGAAAATGGGGAATTTGAACTAGCTGACCTCGGTTTTATTGCTGTTTTATGTTACCTTACATAGAATATGAGCATATCTTGGAAATCTAACCCAGATACCCCTGATGTGTATTTTAATTTGGACATGACTCAGTAAGGGTCATGCAAAAAGCAATTCCAAAGCCTTTTTGAGGTTATGGGTCCAGCTGTTGTGGGATGTGTGTCCCACTAAGACCAACTCTCCCATCTTTTTGCCTTTCCTGAAGTATTTCACCAGCCTGTGCCTGTCTCTCCTCCCTGCCTCGCCTCCTTTAATGATGTTGCTGATACCTGGAACGCTGGGCTCTGCCCGAGGCTGGCTGGAAATCCTGCTTGGGAGTTGATTGATGGCTTCAGCTTGTGCCATCGAGTTCTTGCTGATTCCCTGTGTGTGTGTGTGTTGAGGTGGCTGGAGGATGGGCTCAGGGCTGCAGACCCAGCTGGGAGCCAGCGAGGCCCCGAGGTCCCTGGGTGGCAGCAGCACCGGGTTTGCCTGCAGGCAGGGTGCAGGAACGTGGGCAGCCAGGGAGCACCTGAGCAGCACTAGTGCCAGGCTCTGGGAGGGGGAGCAAACCCCTGGAGTGCAGTGCAGTGGAGAGACTTGGAAATGCACAGGGATGGTGCTGCAAGCTGGCTGAGGGGATGAGAGAGGCACTGCCTCCTTCTGCTGCTCTTCCTGCGAGCATCCTCCTCTGGCTGCTCTGAGAGCTCCCAGCACACACGGGCCCTGAGCTGAGCTGGGCTGACAGCAGGGTCACACAGGGAGGCCAGGAGCCCACAGATGCCAAACCTGGCTCAAGCTGAGGTTGCCTTAACTAAACTCAGCCCTTGTTGGGAAAGGGGAGCGAGTCCTCCTGCCGCCTGCAATAGCAGAAGTGCCATCTTCCCTGGGCCCCACGGTGCTGTGTCAGCAGGGCCGTGCCCGGGGCCCTGGGACACGGCCCTCACTCTGCCTATTGCACAAGGATGCTGCTGTGTGGGCACGGCTGGAGGTGGCTCCTCTGGCCTCCAGGCGGCGGGAGGGACACTGCCTTGTCCCTGCAAGCCTGCTGGAAACACCCTCTGCTCCCCAGTGCCATCCCAGGGCAGGCATCAAAACTGCAGGATCCTGAACAGAGCGGTTGTGGACAGGTAGGGGAGGTTGGTTGTTGGAGTGTTTTTTAAATCTCCTTTGATTCCTGCCTTTTTTCTTTCCTAAATCTTGATTGCCTTAGTCTGTGCAGGGATCCCTGAGAAACAGCTGCTCCAGAGAGGGACCATCTCTGAGTGTCCTTGCAAAATCGCAGAGCTCTGGGCCACCAAGTGAGCTCAGTGTTTGTGCAAGCAGCAGGGGAGGAGGAGAGGTGCCAAAACCAACCTTTGCAAGACAGAGCAGCTGTGCTGGAAGGGCAGGGCTGCCCTGCCACCTTTGCCCTCCCGCTGGGGGCTCTGGCTCCTTCCTCCCCTTCGGTGGGGCTGGGGTGTCCCTCAGGCGTTTCCCCAGGGCCAGGCACGGTGTGAGCTCCTGCTGCCCCTCGCAGCCATTGCACCCATCCTGGGGGTGCGGGCCGGCCCTGCCGCCCTCCCCTCCCCTCCCCTCCCCGGGCTGGTTTCCCGTGCTGCCGTGCCCTCGCCCGCAGTGCTTGGCTGCTCTCCCTGGCCCCGGCTCCCGGGCTCAGCCCCGGGCCTTCCCTGCCTCCCCTCCCTTATCACAGCCCCAGGGGCTCCCGGGGCTGAGGGCTCCTGCAGTGTCACTTCAGGGAAAGGGGAGATTGGATTTTATTATTTTTTTTTCCAGAACGTGAACTTATTTAACGTGTTTCTTTTGGAAGTCCCTGCCCTGGAGGGGCTCTGGGACGGAGCTGCCTGGCAGGGCAGATGCAGCTGCCCCGGGTCAGGTTTCACTGCTGTTGCATTTCGGGGGTGCTTTCTTCTCTTCCTTTTTAAACAAAGCCTTGAAGTGGAAGTGGATCCGATGTTTTTATTACTGTATTAACATTCATTTTAATTCACTTCAGAAACTAACCCATTTTTCTTCCTGATTAGAATGTCATAGAATTAGACAAGCTGTAACCCCTCCTGAAGTGCCTTATTTTCCTACATGATATAAATATATTTATAAGAGTAATTATTCCACTTATATCTTAGGGGTTTATTGCTGAGCAGGAGATCAGGTGGGAGAGGAGGGATGGGAAGTGCCCTGCACAGACCCAGCCAGGCTGGGGGTGGAGGGGCGACCTTTGATGGATACTCTCAGGGTGCAGGGGGTTCCTCGCTTCAGACCAAAGGAGTTTCAGCAGTGAAACTCTGCTTAGAAAGAAGAAAAAAGGACGAAAAACCCCAAACGTGTGAGCAAAATACTGTAGATTTGTCAGGTTTTTTTTTACCCCTGCAAAACAAACACTGATGGCCGGACTCTGCAGGGAGGCAGTGGGTGAGGGGGATCAGAGCTGCCCCTGGTCCATCCTTGCACATCCCAGTGCAGACTCTGCCTTCTGCATTCCCGTGTCATGTCTGTGCTTTTCCCTGTCGGTTACTGTATAAGCCAGATTTCCTGCTGCTTTGTTTTGTTGTTTTTAATAATCAGCTCAGTAACCCCTGGATGAAGATCCCAACTGCAAATATTTTGTAATGTACGTGTATAAAAAAAAAAGTAATAATTTTTTTGATTCTTTTTTAAAACTTGATAAAATCTTTCTATCCACTCGGTGCCTGTGTGTGTTACTGTGGGGTGTGAGCTGGGCCTGGCACAGGGGCTGCTGTGGCTTCGTGTGACTTGGAGTCATGGGAAGGTTTGGGCTGGAAGGGACCTGAAAGCTCCTTCATTCCATGGCAGGGACCCCTCCCACTGTGCCAGGCTGCTCCCAGCCCTGCCCAGCCTGGCCTTGGGCACTCCAGGGGCAGCCCCAGCTGCTCTGGCAAACCCAGCTCATTCCTGGGAGCGTGGGAGGTGCAGGGCCACCTGAGCCACTCGTGCCTGTCCTTGTGCCCTCCCTGCAGCCACCAGGGCATCCCTTGGGAAGCCCAGAGTGCGTGGAGGTGCCAGCTGCCCCCTGCCCAGGCCAACTCCTTGGCACAGAGACCTTTTCCACACCCAGGTGGGCTGAGGGCTGTTGCCAGTGGGAATGTGAGGTCACAGCGCCAAGGAAGCCCCACCAGGGGCAGCTCCAGCCCCCCTCCAGCCCTCCCTGCCATAGGAAATGAGCCCGGGCTCCATCTTGCAGAGCAGAGTGGCTGCAGCTGGGCTGGGAAGGGGCTGCAGCAGCTTTTTGCCTCCATTTCGCAGCTCCAGCTCCCTCGTGCAGTCTGTGCCTGGCAGCGGTGGCTGCTGGCCCCAAGCTCAGGTGCCTCGTCTGGCCTCGCTCCGTGGGGCTCTGTTCTCTTGCTGCTCGGTGAAAAGCAACAAAAGGCTCTGTCCCTGCTGCTCCTCATCCCTGCTTTTACTGCGGGCTCTGCTCTGCCAAATTCCCTTGGCTTTAGGAGACACCGGTGCCTCGCTCCGCAGCGCTGTGCCTTTCTTGGCTGACAATGGTCCCTGGCTGCAGAACCTCATTAGATTAATTGGCCTTGCCAGCTCCTGAACAAGCAAGGCCTTTAGTCGTGCAGGGGCGCAGAGGGCAGGGGAAGGAGGGAGCTCTGGGGCTTCCACGCTCCCTCGAGCTGCCTGTCCCAGCCCTTGGCTGCAGCCGGAGCCAGGGAGGAGCAACTGGAGCTCCTGGCTGCCTTGGGCCGGGCGTGGCTGTCGCCAGGTGGTGTCTTTGCTTTTCTGGGGTGCAGGACAACACCTAGCTTTGTGCCTTTGGAGTGACAGCCCTTGGAAGTCATCGTCAGAGGTTGGGTGGTGTTGGTGAGTTTCATGCTGGTTTAACCCCCCCAAACAGGGAGCCCTAAGCTCCAGATCTGCCTTCCTGGGTGACCCACAGAGCCCTGTCCTTGCACCCTCCGCGGAGCAGGGAAGCTCCTGGAGCTGAGGTTCGGCCGGGTGCAGGGAGGAGAGGGCCGGCAGTGATTGATTGTGGAGCCCCAGCCCTGTCCGTGAGCGGCGCTTTGCTGCCGCAGCCGGGGCAGCGTCTCCACAGCCCCGCAGCCCTGGCACACCCAGCTCGGCCCCGGCCTTTGATCCCTCTCCGTGCCCGTCTGTCTCTCGCACATGGCACAGGATCACAGCTGGCCGGGCTGCGCCTTGCAGGAGCCCCCGTCTCCAAAGGCCTCTTGAATGTTCTCCTTCAAGGTGGTGTTAGCAACACCCAGAAGATGCTGCCGGCTGCCTTGGACGAGTGGGCTGTGTGTCCTTTCCACACTGACGTCAGCCTCTCTCCCTTAATTCCCCCTCTGGGACCGAGGCGAGTGCAGGCGCTGCCAGCTCGGATCAGCGTTAGCAGCCTGCTGTCCCCGTGTGTGGCAGCTCCGCCGTGCCAATGTCACCCCCGACTGGCACTGCCGTCCCTGCCCGGGCAGCCAGGGGTGGTGGGAGAGCGCTCCCCTCTCCCAGCATCCCGGGAGGGCCCGGTGCCAGCAGAGAGTCCCCGCTCCTCGCCCGTAGGTGTGCTGAGATGGCAGCTCAGCCCCTCAGAAATGGCCGCCTCCTCTCCGGCGCTCCCGCTGCCTGGTGGGTTTTTCTCTCCTCCTCCCTGCCTTTGCTGTTGCCTACGCGGGTGTGTGGGGAAGGCAATCGGCTCCCGTGCTGCGGATGGCTTTATCTGTAGCTCTTCCATCTGCTCACAGCAGCTCACAAATAACCACGGGGTGCCAGAGGAATTATGTTATTTGGAGCTCAAGTTTCTGCAGTCTGGCAGGGCAGCAGCTCTGCGCCGGGCTCAGCCGCTCTGCAAAGGCCAGCGCCGCCATGGCCGGGGCTAAAGGCAGGACTGGGGAGGTGGCCAGGGCTGAGTTACTCTGCCCGTGCGGTCAGACAAAGCCCCAGCCCCGAGCCAGCGTGGAGGCCTGGTGAGGGCAGAGGGTCCTGCTGGCCGCGGGGCCTGCACCGCCATGGGCTCTGCCACGAGGCTGCCATGGGGGCACAGGGGTGAAACGGGGGCTGCCGAGCCCCTCTCCCTGAACTCGGCTGCTTCCCACTGAGCACAGCCCTTTCAGACAGGCCTCCCTCCCTGGGGAGCGCCACGGATGCCCAGGCCTGGCTGTGGTGGCCGGGGATGGTGCTCGAGCCCGGGCTGTGCTGGGAAGTGCCTCCCGCTGCCTCCGGCATTTGGGAAAGCACTTACAGCAGGGCCGTGTTTTCTTCATTTCCTGCCTGCTGCCGCTTCCAAGGAAACAAAATCCCCCAAGCTAGGGCTGAGGTTTCTCGTTTAAATGTAACCCAGGCCCATAAGTGGAGCTGCCAGCCCTCCCCATGGCCCGGCGGTGCCAGGGCGGTGCAGGAGGAGGCACCTCAGGACTCGAGGTCCCATCATGGGCACTCAGAAGGGCCCTGAGAGCAGAGACCCAGCCCTGGGATGGGCTGTGGGAAGGGCAGCTCTGGGCTGTGCCCCAGGCAGGGCACCTGGGGCTCAGGGTGCCAGGGGGAGGTTTGGCAGGAGCAGCAGCCTCCTTCCCTCCTCCCATCTGGCAAAGCCCCGGAGGTTTTGGCACCAGGGCTGGAGCAGGGTGGTTTGGGAGCAGCCCTGGCTCTGTTGTGGGTGCTGCCAGCTCTCTCACCTGCTCGGTGGCCAAGGGCAAGTGCTTGGAGCCAGATCTGGGCCCCACTGCTGCCAGCAGGCCAGGGCTGCTCACAGCAGAGAGGGGGGAGAGCCCCAACCCATCCCCCTGTGCCCTGCAGCACAGCCAGGCCCTGGAGACAGGAGCTGCCTGTGCCTGCAGCATCTGCTGGGAGCCTGGGGAGGGCTGGCCCTGCCAGATGTGCGAGCACAGCTGGGCTGAGGCCATGCCCACCTCTCCTAGCTCATATTTTAACCCCAAAGTTGGGCTGTTGGTCCCCCCGAGCCTCTCCTGCACATCCCTGGCGTGGGGGTGGCTGCTCAGCACTCTGGCACCTTCTTGGGTGGATTTGACTCTTTTTTATAGCTTCACTTTCTGCATCTTTCTCCACCCAAAGGAGAAAGGCCCTGCTGTGTGTCCCTGCCTGCTCCATCATCCCCCAAAGGCCTGGAGCAGCCAGGAATGGCTCTGGGCTGGTTGGAGAGTGACCAGCAGGGCCAGGAGCAGGGCTCCCCCACCCGGGAAGGGGCCCACGGAGCTGGGCAATGGGCTGGGGGTGACATCCTCGGGGTGGGGGTGACAAGGATTCAGTGAGGGCTCAGCTCCCAAATTTCTGGGGCTGGGGAAACGTCTTGGCCTGAGCTGTGATGGCTTCTGGTGCCACGTTGTCACTGTGGGTCCCTCACTCCTGAGCCCTCTGCCTGCCCCAGCAGCCTGCAAAGCTCAGCACAGCAGCAGCACAGCCCTGCCAGCAGCTGGGAAGGGGGGGCTGCAGCCCTGTGCCCCCCATGGCTGGGGGGAGCCTGAGCAGGCTTCCAGCACACCTGAACGGTGCTGCCTCTGTGCCTTGCACACTCTGGAGTGCCACCCTGGGCCCCGGGGAAGTGACAGGGACCCCAGGGAGTGGGAGGAACTGGATGGGCTTGCACACCGTGGAGAGGCTCCCTCTGAACACATCAGCAGGGGAGGCACGAGGGAGAGAAAAGCAGTTTCAGCTGCCACGTGATGTTGATATAAGAATCACCAGGTAGAAGCTGCCCCTGAGCACAGCAGAGCTGGGAACTGCGGGGTTTTTCACTGCTGGGGGAGGCAGAATTGGGATTTATCTCCTGAGGGATCTCAGCTGGGCCCTGGGGTAGAATGAACAGCTCCAGCCTCTGGCTTAACCTCACTGGGGACAGGGGGGGCCCCAAATTCCCCATCCCCAGCCTGAGCCCAGCCCTGGGAGAGCAAGGGACAATCCGTGGGTCCCTCAGCCCCCCCATTCAGCCCCATCTCCCCTCGTCACCCGCTGGCACAGCCCCTGCCAGCGCTCAGCCGAGGGAAATCTGCATTTCCTGTGCGATGAACAGCCGCAGCCCTCGGGGCTGCCACCAGCTCCCAGCCAAGGTGCAGCAGAGCCCGGGGGCCGCAGACATCGCTGGGCCCCGGCACAGCTGAGATGCACAAATTGCTGTGCGGGCCCTGCTGCCCCGCCGGGGCGGGCTCGGGGGCAAACGGGCGCTGCCCGAGGGGCTGAGCTGCCCTAATTAGCTCTGCCATCATTAACCCGCCCTCCCGGTGGGGCAGCGGGGTGGGTGCTCAGTCCCGTGTGAGCAGCGACTCTGGGATCTCAGTGAGGAGGTGCCGGGCACGGCCCCTGTGCCCTTCACCAGACAGGGACGGGGGCACAGCTGGGCATCTCCCGGCTGTGCAGAGCCCAGGCTGCGCCCCCTGGGATGATGCCATGAATGAGCCCCTGCCATCCCTGCGTGGGGACATGTCAGATGTCACCAGCAGAGCGGCATGCAGCCCCTGTGCCTGCCGGGGCTGTGAGGATGAGGATGGTCAGGGGCTCCGTGCTGCTCCCCCCGGGCCAGCTCCGGCTAACAGGATGTGATGGGTGCGGGAAGCGCTGTCACTCGGCATCGCTCACCCGGGAGCCGGGAAACGAGCCGGGGATGGCCCCGGTGGCACCCGGGAACCTCCCCCTGCTCTGCCCCTCGGGAAACACCGTCCCACCCCCTCCCCAGCATCAAACAGCCGCTCCTCATACCACAAATTAATTTATTCCCCTACCAGAGTTGTAAACAAGAAGCAGCCCCCCCACCCTGACCCACCTAGAGGGGTCCCCATCCCAGGGATCCCCATCCCAGGGGTCCCCATCCCAGGGGTCCCCATCCCAGGGGTCCCCATCGCCAGGGATCCCCTTCACGAGGGGCCCTTCACATCCATCTCCCCAGAAATGTGCAAATCCAACCCCAGTGCAAAGAAAGGCTTTGGCAGGGGGCCCTGGGTGCCGTGAGGGGGGTGGCAGCACACAGAGGACCCCAAAACTTGTGGGTTTGGGGGTGCAGAGGCTCGGGCAGGCCCCCCTCCTGAAGGCAGCGAGCACTAGAGGGCAGCAGGGCCCAGCACTGGGTGCGGGAGGCATGGAAATCCAATTAAATAATAATTCAAATACCAATAAATAAATAAATGGACGGCTGGGAGAAGGGGGGGAGGGGGTTGAGTCCCTCCTCCTCTGGCAATGAGTCTCTCCTCCCCTTCCCCAAATGTATAAAATATATTTTGGCTATCTGAGGTAAATAACAAGGTTGTGAAAAAAACAAGAGGGGGGTAAACGTTCCTGGCGTTTCCCCACCCTTAAAAAAATAAAGCATCATAAATAGTTTTAAAGAAAATATGAGGATTGGCCCCCTCTCTCTCACGCATAAATATAGATTATATTATGGATAAAAAATATGTCTTTCTCTCTATTCAAAAAGTGGAAAAATAGAGGAAAAGAAGGGGTTGTGCCCAAAAAGGACGAGGCTGGGAAGAGCTGCCTGTTTCCCAGAGCTCCCGCACGAAGAGGGGGATGAAAGCGAATCCCCGCGCTGTGGCGGTGAGCGAGGGATGGGGGTCAGACGTCACTGGGGGAGCGGGAGGGCGGCGAGGGGGAGCCGCAGCCGCAGCACAGGGCCCACAGCACCCTCTGGATCTGGCGGTTCCTGAAGGCGTAGATGACGGGGTTCAGCAGGGAGCTGTGGGCGGCGGGCAGCAGCGCGGCGTAGCCGTAGAGCGCCGGGGAGCCGCGGTGCCCCAGCAGCCCGTAGAGGGCAAAGGGCAGCCAGCAGGACGCCAGCGTGCCCAGGATCACGGCCGGCGTGGCGATGCCCTTGCCCGCGCCGCAGCGGGAGCCGGCCTCCAAGTGCCTCTGCACGGCGATCTGCTGCGCGTGCCGGCACACCACCCGGCAGATCTGCACGTACAGCTGGAGCATCGCCGCCAGCGCCGCCAGCACGGAGGCCGAGAGCAGCGCCAGGTGGCTCCTGGTCAGCGGCCTGACCGCGCTGCAGGCCGCCGGCTCCTCCCGGCAGTTCCAGCCCAGCACGGGCAGCAGCCCGTGGCACGCGGAGGCTCCCCAGGTGAGCAGCAGCATGATGTGAGTCCTGGTGACCGTCCTCTCCGAGCAGTAGGTCAGGGCGTTGTAGAGGGACAGGTAGCGGTCGACGGTGATGGCCAGCAGGCTGCAGACGCTGGCCGTGAAGGAGCTGACCAGCAGCCCCACGGTGAGCAGGCTGACGGCCTCTGATGGGATGAAGTACACGGAGGCGAAGCGCAGGATCAGCCCCGCGCCCGCCAGCAGGTCGGCGGTGGCCAAGCTGCCGATCAGGAGGAACATGGGGGCGCGGAAGGCCGGGCTGTAGAAGATCACCACCACCACGATGGCGTTCTCGCAGCAGATGATGGTCCCCGAGACGCAGAGGACGACGTCCCACGGGTTCAAGGCGAGGGGCTGCACCACAGACTCCAGATCCAAGGAGCTGCCGCTGCCATTCCTGGCGGAGAACCAGCCCTGCTGGCCTTCGCTGGAGTTGGGGGGCCCTTTCTCCATCATGGCGGCAGAGGCTGGCCTGCAAGAGCAGCCCCCCAGCAGCTGCTGGCCACGAGCCGTCCCTGGGCCACCCGGATGGGACAGTACTGCCTGCACCCAAAAGTTGTCCTCAGGAGGGTGGGCAGAGCAGTGGAGGTTGAGAGTGTGCTCGCTGCTTGCTCCGAGGGGATTTTTCTGGATGAGATGGTTTAATTTTAAAATAAATAGGTGAATAAAGGGAAGGGAAAACACACACACACTCCCCACCCCTGCTCCTGCCTGCCTTAGCTGCTGGGGGTTGGGCACTGCATGATTTCGATGGGTAAATCCGGGGAGCAGGACCGGCAGAGGAAAACACCAAAGTGAGGGGATCCCCAGCAGCAGGTACCGGGGGTGCCCCTGCCCCCCGACCATCACCCCGCGGGAGCAGACACCCTCCCGTGCCCACCATGGCATCCCTCCTTACCCTGGGGCTCTACCCCTCCCCGGGCCGGCAGCGCAGCCCCTGGACGGGCTGGGGGGCACGGCCGCCCCTCGCCACCCTCCCCGTAGCGCGGCGCTCCGCCAGAGCGGGCTCCCCCTCCGCCGGTGCCGCCGGTGCCGCCGGTGCCGGGCACTCACCTGCCGGGGCTGCGCGGGGCTGCCCGGTGCCATGGGCGCCGCCGAGTTATAGCGCCCGGACCGACCGGGGCCGGGGGGGCCGCGCGGGTGACTCACGGCCCCCCGGCCCCGCCGTGACGTCAATGCCGCAACGGAGCCAATCAGCGCCCGCGCGGGCAGCGCGGGAGCGCGCGCGCCGCATAGTAATCGCCGTTCATTCATAAAAACAGCGCATACACCCCCCCCACCCCAAACCCCGCACCCGCCCCCGCCCGGCCGGCCCCCGAACCCCGAGGGACCCCGAGCACAGAGGGACCCTCGAGCCCTGAGGGACCCCCGAACCCCCAGAGGGACCCCCGAGCCCTGAGGGACCCCCGAACCCCCAGAGGGACCCCCGAGCCCCCAGAGGGATCCCCGAGCCCCAGAGGGACCCCCGGTCACCGCCGAGCTGCCGGGAGGGAGCGGGGCACGGGGCTGCCTCGGCCCTCTCCCCGCAATGCGGAGGTTTGGGGGCTCCGCTGGAGGGGGCGGCCCGGAGCTGGGGGTGAGGGGTGCTCGGGGATGGGGCCCGTCCTGCCCCCGCACGGCCGGGGCTGCGCTGCGCCCTCCCCTCCCGGCGCGTCCCCGTGGGACGTTCCCACAGCCCGGCTGAATAATTCAGGGCCCGGAGGAGCGGGAATGCCCGGCCGGGGGGGCTGAGGGGAGCTCTGCCCCCGGAGAGGAGGAGGAGGAGAGGAGGAAGGACAGGGCTGCGCTCCTCCAGACGCTGCCCCCGCGCCGGTTCCTCGAAGCCGGGGATCTGCTCCGCCGAGGAGAGACGGGGTCCCGGAGAGCCAGGGCCGGGCTGGGGCTCTGCTGGAACCCCTCGGAGCCCCGGGAGGGGTCAGAGTGTCCCGGGCACGGGCCTGGAGCGGGCAGGGGGCGCGGGGCGCTGGGCACAGGCCGGCTGCAGGCACACGGAGCGTGCAGGTGTGTACAGGGCGTGCGGGATGTGCAGGTGTGCGGTGTGTGCAGTGTACGCCGTGTGTGCAAATGTACAGGTGTCTACAGGTGTGTTCACTTGTGCACAGGTGTGCATAGGTGTGTACAGGTGTGCATAGGTATGTACAGGTGTGTACAGGTGTGCACAGGGGTGTACAGGTTGCAGGTGTGTACAGGTGTGCACAGGGGTGCACAGGTTGCAGGTGCGCGGCCCGTGCAGCCGCGGCTCTCCCTCGGCCGATGGGTGGGTGCTCGGTGGCTCGGTGGGTGCGGTGGGGGGTTCGCACCCCGTGAGAGCCCCCCCAGCCCGGGGCGGGGCGGGGCGGGGCGGGGCGGGGCCGCCCCCCCTCCCCCGCCGCCGCCGGGGCCGCCTCCCGCGGGCGCGCATCTGCTGCGCTCCGCTCTCCCGGGAGATCCGCGGGCACAGCTCCGCTGGGACGGTGCCGAGCCGGGCCGAGCCGAGCCGGGCCGGGCCATGGCCCCGCCGGGCCCCGCGGTGCTGCGCTGCGCGCTCCTGTGCGCGCTCCTGTGCGCGCACGGACCCGCTCCCACCCGCGCAGGTACGGCCGGGGCGCGGGAGGGAACGCGGCCCTCGTGGCTCCGGGGCAGCTGAACTTTCCTGTGGGGGTTGGTTCATCCCAGGGCTTCTCTCTGTCCCGCGGGGTTCGGCCGCCCGGGCTCGGTTTGAGGGAGAGGGACCCCGGCTCCGCTCCCAGCCGTGCTCGGGGGGCTGGGACCCCCAGCGCCCGGGCGGTGCGCGGGATGAGCGGAGGGCAGGGCCCAAGATCCTCCCCAAAAAGTGTGGGGATCTCGTGGTGGGCAGAGGGGAGCGGAGCCGCCCCTCCTTCCCGAGGTGCTGCAACTCCGGGCATTAATTATGCAAAGCCCAGGCTTCTGCGGCTCCCCCGGCTGCTGCAGGGAGACCTTTCCACCCTGCCTTGTCCCACGCGTGTTCCCGAGCGCCCCTGGGAGCGGGGGGTGCCCTGGGCCGCCCCCTCCCTCCCTCCCCACACCTGGCGGCAGGAGCGGGAGCTGACAGCGCTGCGCTCAAACGGCTGTTCCTGCGCCTGCCGCGATAAAAATAAATTATAAACCTGCCCAAAGCCTTGCGAACAAAGTCCTACTTTCCCATTGGCTCCCGGCAGGTCTCCAAATGCCGGAGGGGGGGCCAGCGGCGTGCCCACCCCCTCCCGTAGCCATGGCAATGGGGCCGCAGCATCTCCGCTTCCTGCCCTACGCCACCATTGCCCCTCGGCTTTCCCTGGGAGGAAGGGAAGCTTTGCTCCCAGCCGCGCAGGGGTTTGGGGGAGCCCTAAAAGCTGGGGGGCTGCAGTGGCGGCCCCAAAGGGAAGCGCTGCCGGCAGGGTGCCCTGTGCCCGCCCCGTCCAGCCCGCAGCAGCCCCCGGCGAGCCCTGCCAGGAGGGTCTGCCCTGCGAGCCTGGGGCAGCCCAGCGTGGGCAGCGGCTCCCGGCCCGTCCCGGGAGGGGGAAACGCGGGCAGCGCTCCCGCAGCCTCCCTGCGCAGCCAGCGCTGTAAATTAATGATGAGCGCGGGTGGGGGAAGAGCAGCTCCGCGCACAAAGGGTGACTTCACCGCCTCCCCGGGCCGGGAACGGGGTCCCGCGGGATGGCCGGGGCGGGCAGAGGGGGGACACTGCCCGGGTAACCCGCACCAGGCTGGAGCTGCCGCTGATCTCATCCCAACCTCCACCAAAGGACCCCAGACCCCGGGGCCGGGGGTGCTCCCTGCGTTGTGGGCGATGGGGGAGCCCTGTGGGAGCTGGGCTGGGCTGGCAGCCGTGGCCGTCCTGGATGCCACCGGCACCCCAAGGGACAGGGCCGTGGGTTTGGTGCTGTGGGATGCGCCCCCATCGCTCCTGCCGCACCATCAGAATCGCCCCTCGGTGGGCCGGGGGTGCAGCCCCCTCCCCGGGGGGGTCCTGGCGCTGCCCTCACGGCCCTGCCCGGCTTTGGCAGGAGAGTGCGGCCGGCTGAGCTCCTGCGAGCTGTGCACGGCTGTGGGCAACGGCACCGGCTGCGTCTGGGCGGGCTGCGGGACCCCCGAGGAGCCAGGTGAGGGCTGGGGACCCCCGAGGAGCCAGGTGAGGGCTGGGGACCCCCGAGGAGCCAGGTGAGGGAATGGGGACCCTGAGGAGCCAGGTGAGGGCTGGGGACCCTGAGGAGCCAGGTGAGGGCTGGGGACCCCCGAGGAGCCAGGTGAGGGAATGGGGACCCTGAGGAGCCAGGTGAGGGCTGGGGACCCTGAGGGGCCAGGTGAGGGAATGGGGACCCCCGAGGAGCCAGGTGAGGGAATGGGGACCCCCGAGGAGCCAGGTGAGGGAATGGGGACCCTGAGGAGCCAGGTGAGGGCTGGGGACCCTGAGGGGCCAGGTGAGGGAATGGGGACCCCCGAGGAGCCAGGTGAGGGCTGGGGACCCCCGAGGAGCCAGGTGAGGGAGTGGGGACCCTGAGGAGCCAGGTGAGGGGCTGGGGACCCCCGAGGAGCCAGGTGAGGGCTGGGGACCCTGAGGGGCCAGGTGAGGGAATGGGGACCCCGAGGAGCCAGGTGAGGGGCTGGGGACCCTGAGGAGCCAGGTGAGGGCTGGGGACCCTGGAGGAGCCAGGTGAGGGGCTGGGGACCCTGAGGAGCCAGGTGAAGGCTGGGGACCCTGAGGAGCCAGGTGAGGGGCTGGGGACCCTGGAGGAGCCAGGTGAGGGCTGGGGACCCCCGAGGAGCCAGGTGAGGGCTGGGGACCCCCAAGGAGCCAGGTGAGGGAATGGGGACCCCCGAGGAGCCAGGTGAGGGAATGGGGACCCCGAGGAGCCAGGTGAGGGAATGGGGACCCCGAGGAGCCAGGTGAGGGCTGGGGACCCTGGAGGAGCCAGGTGAGGGCTGGGGACCCCCGAGGAGCCAGGTGAGGGGCTGGGGACCCCCGAGGAGCCAGGTGAGGGGCCCAGCTGGGTGGGCACAGAGAGGGGCTCTCTGCAGCCCTCCCCTGCCCCAGTGCCCAGGGGTGGTGGCTCTCAGCACCCTTGGGTGCCCAGTCCCAGCTGCTTTCCCCATCCCAGCTGCTCCCAAGGCCCTGCCTGGGGCTCTGCCTTGCAGGGTGCAGCTCTGAGCCCCCACTCTGATGCCCACCCTGGGAACGAAACCTCCTCATCCCAACCCCTCGGGTGCCCTGGCAGCGCTGGGCCTGGGCAGGGCTGGCTGCCCTGGCGTGGGATCCCTGGGAACTCTGCTCCTCTGCCCCCAGGAGCCGGGAGCTGCGTGCAGAGAGGCTCAGCCGTGCCGGGGACCTGTGCTCTCTACAACAGCAGCGCCCTGTGCCGAGGTAACCCCGGGCCCAAACCCCCCAGACCCTCTGGCCCTGGGCACAGAGCTGCTGCTGCTGCTGCCGGGGCCATGGGGGTGAAATGACACCGTGGGAAGGAGGGGACGGCTGCAGGGCTGTGTGGCAATGTCCCCTGCCACCCCTTTACCCCCTTCCCTCTGCCCCTGCCTTCTCCAGCACTGAAGTCCCACACGGAGGAGCCTCCACGATCCCATAGCAAGGAGCCAGTGACACACTCCACAAGTGAGTGGCTCTGGGGAGGGGTGGGAGGCGGTGGGATGGGGGTCCTGGATACCCCAGGGACCAGGGACTTGTCCCAGCAAGGCTCTTCCCTCTCCAGCTCACGTTCATTCGGGAGGGATGAGCAGAGCTGAGCTCGGTGTTGGGCCAGGGAATGTCCCCACTGTCCCCGGTCCCAGCCCTGTTCCTGTCCCTCTCTCTGCGCTCATGGCACCCATCAGCCCCCCAGGAACAAGCCCTGATCCCAGCCTTGCTGGGAACTGCCAGCTCCAGCCTGGCTGGGAGCGGAGCAGGAGCCCCTTCCAGTCAGGGGGAACTGGAGAGCCCAGCAGGAAACCGGAGCCTGGAGCTGCTGAATTATTGATCCACCGGGATCTTCTTGCTGCTGGCTCCGTTCCTGCAGCTCCGGCTGCTCTGGCGAGGGGCTGGGCCCGTCCCAGCAGCCACGGGTCAGTGAGGGCACCCAGCCCCAAGCCGGGAGTGCCTTCCCTCCCTGGGCAGCCGCGGGTTTCCCCGGGACCCCAAATCCCCTCTGTTGGTGTTCCCATCTGCACTCGGGGGTGCCAGCAGCCCCCACGGCTCCCACAGCCCCGTTTCCCCCTGGCACCAGGGACCAGCACCACCAGCGCCCCCCTGACGGGCAGCCCCGAGCTCCACACGCCCGGCTTCGACACGGCCAGCTTCATCGGGGGCATGGTGCTGGTGCTGTGCCTGCAGGCCGTGGCCTTCTTCCTCTTCAAGTTCATCAAGTCCAAGGACAGCACCTACCAAACGCTGTAAGGGCCCCCTGTGCTCCCTGGGACCTGGGAGGGAGGGAAGGGGACCGGGGACAAACCCACCCTGCAGCAGGACTGGGTCACCTGGGGAGTGTCCTGTGTCCCCAGTCCTGTGTCCCCACTGTCCTGTGTCCCCAGTCTGTGTCCCCAGTCTGTGTCCCCAGTCCTGTGTCCCCAGTCTGTGTCCCCACTGTCCTGTGTCCCCTCTGTCCCGTGTCCCCTCTGTCCCGTGGCTCTCTGTGCCAGTCTGTCCCCACCCTGCAGGGGATGATTTGGGAGATGGAGGGGTTCACGTGCCCCTGCCTGTCCCCTTGTCCGGCTGTCCTGCCCCCTCTGTCTGTCTGTCTGTCTGGGCCCTGGCTCTGAGCCCCCGGGGGTGGGAGGGTCCCAGATGTGTCCCTGGGAGCTGCCGGGGGTCCCAGGGCTGTCCCCCCGCCCCAGGATCGCTGTGTCTGATCTGATGTGGGGCTGTGCCCCCTCTCTCTTTCCTTCCACGCTGCCAGAGAGGACAACCAGTAGGTGCTGGGCAGAGGGGAGGGGGTGACCCCCGCCCCCCGAGCTTCCCCCTCGCCCCGCCCTCCCCAAGCACAGGGGGACGTGGGCCCTCCCTGCTGCTTTGCACGAGGCTGTTTCCCAACTGGTTTTGCTGTTTCCTGTCGGTTGTTAGGGAGGGAAGGGAAGGGAAGGGGGTCCCCCCTGGGCCCTTTCCGGCATGGAGCCCTCGGGGGGGGGAGAACCCATCCAGCCCCTTCTGCCACCCGGGGGGGTGTCCCCAGTGCCCCCAGCCCCACCCTGAGCCTCCCTGACAGCAGAGGAACCGCAGGGCTCCCAGTGTGGCCCCAGTTCGGCCCCAGCAGCCCCCTGCCCCACTCTCAGCACCCCCTGCCCCACTGCCTCCCCACAGCCTCGGGGCTCGTGGGGCTGGGGGTCCCCCATCCCCTCGTGGGCTCCCGGGTGTTTTCCCTGCAGGATTTTGGCCGGAGCACCCGGCCGAGCCCTGCCCCCGTGCCCGCCGGAGGAGCGGAGCCAGGGCCTCGCTGTGTGCTTTTGCTGTGCCTCTGTGTGCTCTGGGGGGCTCGGGCCCCTCTCCCCACCTCTCTCTGTGTGCTGTTTTGGGGAGGGGGCTGCGTGCCGTGTGCTGTGGGTGACACTTGTATCTCGGGCTGCCCCATTAAACTCTGCCAGGCGGTGTCTGTGTCGTGTCCGGGGCTTGCTGTGGCCGGGGGGGTGCAGGGGGTCCCCCCGTCCCTCCAGTGCAGTCCAACCCTGCCCCTTGGTGTGGGTGGGCCCCGGGACACCCCCAAACCCCTCCCTGGGGCTGTGAGGGGCCGGGACCCCCGGGGTGGAGCCCCCGGGCCCTTTCCTGCGACGTCTCCTCTCTGTCCAACCCCAGGATCTGAGCTCCTCCCGGCCGGGGGTCGCTGTCCCGGCCCCCCCAGGTGAAGAGGCCCCCGCTGGTGTCCCCCTGCCCCCCGCACGGCCCCCACCACGACTATGCAAAGCCAGGAGCCCAGGGTGGGACAGGCGCCCCTGCCCTGCACCGCGCCTGGGGGGCTCCGGGGCTCTGCCCCCCCCGGCTGCTCCCAGGGCTGCAGCTGGGCCGGGGGGGCCCCTCCGGCCCTGAATTCCTCCTTGGGCCCCACCCTGTGCCTGCCCAGGGCCCGCAGGGATCGGGGACACGGCCATGGGGGCACTGGGGGACCCTTGGCGGCCCCAGCCCCACACCGGGCAGAGCCCGAGCTGCAACGGGAGGACAGAAACCAATAAAGGATTTTCCGGTAATTTCTGGTGTCCGTGTCATTGTCACCCCGCAGCCCCAGCAGTCCTGGGACAGCAGAAACTCCTCTGTGGGTTTGGCTGTTCTCCCTCAGGGTGGGGTTGGTGGGTGGCCCCGAGCCTCCAGTCCCCGCCGTGAGTGGGGTGCAGTGTGGGGTCCCAGCGGGACAGGGCAGCCCAGTGGGGGACCCCGGTAAGAAAAGCCCCCCTGGCAGAGCAGGGCCCACCCCCAGGGGTTGGAAGGACGGGGATGGAAGGAAAGGTCAGTGAGGTGAGAGGCAGTGCTTTGTCCTCCGCTGAGGAAGTTAATTATGCTTAGGCAGTGGATTAAAGGGTTAAAGTCTCCTAGGGATGTGGAGAAGTTTGAGATAGGGGTTTGTGTTGTGAGGATGAGTGTGTGACTCCAGTCCCCCCAGGTCCCCAAACCCAACACAGACACCTCGATTCCCACACTGGCAGCAGCGGGATGCAGCAGCTCCGGCCCCACAGCAGAGGGAGAAGTCAGGGGATGCTGGCCGGTGCAGCAAACAGCCGCCAGATGTGCCCACAGCAATAAACAGCTGCCAGCTGTGCCCTCTGGTGCCCCTTCATTGCTGTTGGAGGGAGGGCGCAGACCCCGGCCCGCACAGACCCCAGCCCGCAGACCCCAGCCCGCACAGACCCCGGCCCGCACAGACCCCGGCCCGCAGACCCCGGCCCGCACAGACCCCAGCCTGCAGACCCCGGCCCACAGACCCCGGCCCGCACAGACCCCGGCCCGCAGACCCCGGCCCGCACAGACCCCGCGGTCCCGCCGGCAGCGGCTGCTCCGGGGCCGGGGCTACCCCCGGGCCGCCAGGTCGGTCCGCAGGGGCAGCAGCGCCTCCACCCAGCGCCCCGGCTCCCGCAGCAGCTGCTGCCACACGCGGCGCTCCTCGGCCGTGGAGTCCATCCAGCCCACGGGCAGCCCGTAGCTGCAGCCTGCGGGGAGAGCCGCCGTCAGCACGGAGGGACGGGGACACCATGGGGGATTGGGGACAAACTGGGGGGCTGGGAACACCAAGGGGGCTGGGGACATCCTGGGGACACCCCTGCTCTCACCAGTGCCCAGGCTGAGGCGGATGCCGCCCAGCTGGCGCTTGGAGAAGGCTTCGTGGTGCCAGAGGGTGAATTCAGCGCAGGCCTCTGCCAGGTCCCTGGCCTGGAAGCCGTCGTACACCATGGTGTGGTTGAAGAGGGGGTTCAGGCTCCGCTTCACCACCCGCGTTTTCTGCCGGCTGGCCTTGCTGTCGTCGGGCAGCACGTAGCTGGGGGCACGCCGGGGTCAGGGGGGCGCCCCAGCCGCCCCTCGGGGGTCCCCGGTGTCACCCCCGCCCTCACCACTGCACGAAGGCGTCCACGGTGCCGCTCTGCAGCGGGATGAGGCCCTGAGCATCCTTCACCCAGATGTGCAGCTCACCCGTGGGCGGCATCCCCGCTCCTGCGGGCAGAGGGGTCAGGGGCACGCTGCCGTGCCATGCCATGCCATGCCATGCCATGCCATGCCGTGCCGTGCCACGCCATGCCAGCCCCCGGGCTGCCCACGGGCGGCCCCTCTCACCTTCGGAGCCACCGGGGATGAACTTGAGCGCCAGGTTGAGGCTGCCACGGCTGGCCAGCCCGTCCGAGGGGATGGGCATCTGAGGGCACAGGGGGGTTACGGGGGCACTGCACCCACGGGGGCTCGGGAGGGGGGCAGCTCACCCGCGGCTGCAGGCTGAACCACTCGGGCCGCGTGTTGGCCCAGTCCCAGGTGCCCAGGGCCACCTCCACCTCGCCCAGGAACAGGTTCCTGCCCAGGCTGTCGTGGTGCCACACCGAGAGGTTCAGGGTCCGGCCCTGCAGGTCCCGCTTCTCCAGCTTGTACTGGTGGGGAGGGCACACGGGGTGAGATCCCATCCCCACCCACCCAGCCTGAGCCACGGGGACCCCCCAGGCCCACCCCAAGGGAGGGTCGGGAACCTTGAGGGTCTCGTTGAAGACGGGATCCAAGCTCCTCTTCCTCACCGCCGTCTTGCGCTTGCTGCGGTTGGACTTGTCGGGCAGCAGGTAGGTCTTGATGTACCTGGGGCCGAGAAACGGGCTGGGGGCGCTGGGGCCGGGGGCGTCCCCTGGGCAGGGCCGCGGGCCGGGGGCACTCACGGGTCCGAGCGCTGCTTCTTGGCCTCGGCCAGCTGGCGGCAGCGCAGGACGTGCACCTGCAGCTCCTTCTCGGCCGCCTGGTAGCGCAGGGAGAACTGCACGCAGCCGCGCACGGGCACCCGGCCCAGCTCCCCCTCGCTGTACAGGCTCATCAGGCTCCCGCTCAGCTGCGGGGAGAGGCAGGGGTGATGGGGAGGTGCCCCCTGCCC
Organism: Setophaga petechia; assembly: GCA_024362935.1. Taxonomy (NCBI): domain Eukaryota; kingdom Metazoa; phylum Chordata; class Aves; order Passeriformes; family Parulidae; genus Setophaga; species Setophaga petechia. The sequence continues at coordinate 1,765,512 of JANCRA010000094.1, read as the reverse complement.
ACCCTGCCCCATCCCAGTCCCATCCCCATCCCAGTTCCAGTCCCATCCCCATCCCAGTACCGTGGAGGAGCTGAGGCTGGACACGGAGGAGCTGGTGCTCAGCAGCCTCGGGGGGGTGTGGCCGTTCTGTGGGGACAGTGGGTCTGGGGGCGTCTGATCCGTCTGGGGGGTCTCTGGTCTCTGGAAATGCAAAGAGGGGTCAGCACCCTCCCTGGGCCCCCAGACCCACTGAGGACACCCAGCTCCCAGCTGTGCCTGGTGCTCGGGTGCAGCCCGTGCTGTGCTGGCTTTGTCCAGTACCCCAGGGTCCCCCAAACCCCACACAGACACCTCCAGACCCCCAAACCCCACACACCCCCTCCAAAACTCCTCACAACCCTCTCCAGCCCCCCAATCCCATACAGCCCCCCCAGCCTCATCCCACCTGCCCAGTGCTGAGGCTGCCGTGTGCCGAGTCCGGCTCTTCCTCCTCCTCCTCATCCTCCTCTGTGCTGCTCGAGCCCAGGGAGGGAACTCCCGTGTCCCCTGCAAGGACAAGGGGTGGGCGGGGGTCCAAGGAGCAGGGGGGGCAGGAGGGGGATCCCTGCAGGGCTGGGGGGCTCCAGCCCCCCCAGCACCGACCCCGTCGCACTCACCTGGCTGGGCCGGGCTCTCCTGCTCCCTCGGGGCGATGTCACCCTGCAGCACGGGCTGTGACCCCGGGGTCCCCTCTACAGCCGGGCCGGGGGCGCTGGGCTGTGAGGGAAAGGGTCAGAGGGGACCCCGGGCACCCCCTCGTCCCCAGCTGCTCCCCCAGCCCAGCCCTCCCCTCTGTGCTCCAGGATGAGGGATGGCCCAAGGGACACCCATGGGACGCTTTGTGGGACGTTTCCCACTGCTGCGGGTGCAGCACAACCCTGGGATGGCGCTGGGGGTGCTGCAGGGCGAACCCCACTGCTCAACCCCCCAGCAGGGACCCACCTGGGGCTCAGCGGCCTCCTGCACCTCCTCGGGGGGGGAACTGCGGGAAGAGAGCACCGTTAGTTTGGCCCAGATGGTCCCAGCCAGACACCGGGACATGGGAGACACTGGGACAAGGACAGACGGACAGACGGACAGATGGACGCTGGGATGGTGGACAGATGGACGCTGGGATGGTGGACAGACAGATGCTGGGATGGCGGGAGGCAGAGGTCACAGATGGGCAGACACCAGCCCTGACTGTGCCATCCCCTCCACCGGGGCTTCTGCCCCCTCCAGCCCCCTCGTGCCACCCCCAGCGGGCACCAGTGAGGTGCCACCAGCCCGGGGGTACCCGCGGGGTGACGCCCTTCCTTCCTCACCTCCCGTGCGTCTCCAAGGCACCATCCTCATCCTCCCTCTCCTCTGCCGGCGGCTCATCGATGGCCTCCAGGCTGGGGCTGTGCTCCAGCTCCCCCGTCCCTGGGGACACCGGGGAGCTCAGCGGACCCAGTCCTGTCCCCTCCATCCCTGGGGACACCGGGGAGCTCAGCGGACCCAGTCCTGTCCCCTCCATCCCTGGGGACACCGGGGAGCTCAGCGGGCCCGGCCCTGTCCCCTCCATCCCCGGGGACACCGGGGAGCTCAGCGGGCCCAGCCCTGTCCCCGCCCCGGTCCCGGTGCCCCCCAGCGCCCCTCGTGTACCCCGGGGCCGCCTCCTGCGGCGGATGGAGGCCCGGACCAGGTCGGAGCCCAGCGGGTGCTGGTGGCGCTGGGCGCGGGCGTCGCTGAACCAGTCCCCGGTGAGGCTCCGCAGCAGCGCCGGGTCCGACACCGACTTGCGGAGTTTGCTGTGGGCGGGACGGGGACATTGGGACCGCCAGGCTGGCGCTGCCATCGGCCCCTGTGCCACTCCCCAGAGCCTCCCCGGTGCACGGAGCCGCCCCAGCAGGGCCCGGGGGCAGCAGGACCCCTCCCCAGGGCCTCCGGGACCCCCGGCGCTGGTGCGACAAACCCTGAGCTCAGGGGTGACCCCATCCCCGGTGGGCAGGGGACCCTCGGCCCGGCTGCTCTGGGACAGGGAACTCTCTGAGACCCCAGGGAGCCGCTGCTGGGGGCTCCCCGCTGTCCCCAAGGGTGACCCCGACCCCCGCCCACCTGACGCGGCCCTCCTCCCGCCGGCGGAGCTGCCAGTCCCGCCGCAGCACCCGGGCGATGCAGCTCCGCTCCTCCTCCGTCAGGAAGCTCAGGTCCAGCGGCGGCTCGGGCGGCAGCGCCATGCGGGGACAGCGCGGCGACAGCGCGGGGACAGCGCGGCGACAGCGCGGGGACACGGCCGGGGACACGGGCGGCTCAGCGCGCCGGGCGTGCACCAGCGATGCCAGCATCGGGACAGGGAGCCGGGGGCCGCTGGGGGGGATCCCCCGCGCTCATCCCGCTGCAAGGACAAGGGGCGAGCTCAGCCCGCAGCCCTGAGCACCCCGGCCGCAGACGGGGACACCGGGCCGGTGCCCAGGGACACGGAGAAGGGCGCGGGCAGCCCGGGGACACCGGGCCGGTGCCCAGGGACACGGAGAAGGGCGCGGGCAGCCCGGGGACACCGGGCCGGTGCCCAGGGACACGGAGAAGGGCGCGGGCAGCCCGGGGACACCGGGCCCGGGGACACCGGGCCGCTCCTCCCGCTGCCGGCTCCGTGCCAGCCCGGCCCTGCCCGCGGCCGCTGTTTGCCCAGCGTGTTTGCTCAGGGCTGGCTCTGCCCCTGCCCTTTCCCAGGGATTCACCGGCTGCCAGGGCACACGGACAGATGGCACAAGGGGCTCGGCTGCCCCCCGCGCTCAGCCCATCGCATCTCCCAGAGGGGTCTTGCCCCATGCCCGGCGCTGCCTCCCCGCGGCCCTTCCTGTCCCGGTGTTGGGAAAGCGCTGCCCGCAGTCACCGAGGGCAGGAAATTGCAGCAGCCGTGGGGCAGGAGCAGCCTGAACCCCCCCGGGCACCCCCCGGGCGCGCCCCCGGTTCTGGGCACCCACAGAGCCAAGCCCGGGGGTGTCCCCCCTCCACCCGCGGCCCTGTCCCCAACCCCAAAGGTGACCCCAACCCCGCTCCACGGGTGGCCCTGTCCCAGCCTGTCCCCAGCCCCTCGAGGGTCCTTTCCTGCCACACAGGTGCCCCTGGGGTACCAGACACCCCCAGCCCAGGGCCTGAGCACGGTGGGTGCCAACCCCGCCACAGCAAACCAGGGACCCCCCCCCAGCACACACAGGGAACCCCGACACCCCCTGCCCCCCTCGGGGCGACCTGGGACACCCAGCAGCCCCCGGCCCCGACATCGCACCGGGAGGGGTCTGGGGGCACGAACCGGCTCTCCCGGGTCAGGAGGGGTCTGGGGGGGTCTGGGGGCACGAACCGGCTCTCCCGGGTCAGGAGGAGGCTCGGGGCACGAACCGGCCCTCCCGGGGGGGTGATGCTGCCGCTGTCTCCCCGCCGCAGCCGCTCGTATCCTGTTTACCGCCGGCACACGGGGGGGTCCCCCCGCCCCGGAACAGAGCCACCACCTAAAAATGTCACCTAAAATGTCGCCTAAGTGTGAGCCGGGCCCCGTTCCCCGCGGGTCCCCCAGCCCGAGTCGGGCAGGAGCCGCGGAGCCCAGGGGGTGCTGGCGCCCGGCCCCCGCCCCGCACCAGTCAAACCAGTTCCACCTCCCCAGCGAGCCGCAGCCGGGCTCGCGCGTCCCCTTCGCTCACCGCAGGCAGCCCCGCAAGGTGACGGGGGGGCTCCAGACGGCGTGAAACGCCCCCCAGGCCCCCTCCTGAAGTGTCCCCAGTGACCCCCCAGCCCCCAGGCAGGTCCCAGTGCTGGAGCTCAGCCCGGGGCTGCTCCGAGCCCCCCCCGCCTCCTCCCGGCACCGGGGCCCACCCCGGGGGCTCGGTCAGAGCCAGGTCCGTGTCACAGCGCGGGGACAGGAAAAGCCGCCCCTCAAAGGGGAGCCCCCAGCCCAGGCTCCTCACGGGGGCACAGGGAGGAGGGAGCGCAGCCAGAGGAGCGAAACCAGCCCCCCCTGAGCCCCCCCTGAGCCCCCCAGAGCCCCCCCGAGCCCCCCGGCCCCGCTCAGCCCCGCGCCCCCCTTACCTGCCCAGGTGCGGGGCTCTCCGCGCCCCCAGCGCCGCCCCCGGCCCGGCCGTGCCCGGGCTGCCCCAAGCGCAGCCCCGCGAGCGCCTCCGCGGCACCAAAGCCGGGACTGAGCCGGCAGCGCCCGCCGGACGGGGCTGAACTGGGCTGAACTGGGCTGAACTGGGAGGCGTCAGCGCCCGGGAAGGGGCGGCGCAGCGCGGATGCGCCCGGGACGGGGGGACCCCCAGCCAGGGGGAGACCCCAAGGGTGTGGAAAAGGGGAGGGGGTGGGGGATGCCCCACCCTGGTGCCACACGGGGGGCTGGGGGCAGGATGTGGCTCTGGGGCTCGCGGGAGAGCACCTGGGCTGCCCTGGGGGGACTGGTCTGTGCTGGGAGCAGCACACCTGCAGCACACCTGCCCCTCTGCACCCCCACCCCAAAAGCCCAGCGTGGAGCCCCAGGTCCCTGGGCCTCTGCAGGACCCATCCCCAGGGTGCCCCCATCCCATAATGCATTCCCAGCCCACGGGACGGCCCCAGCCCCCTCCCCAAACCGCGGTTGCCCCCACCCCACCCCACCCCACCCCACGGCTCCCCCAGCCCCACAGATACACCCAGCCCCACCACCCCCGTCCTGCTCTGGATGCCGAGGGTCCCGAGCAGCCCCGGGCACTCAGCCCCCGCAGGACGGGGCCAGCAGGGCCAGGCAGGGACAAACCCCGGGCAGGGGCACCACAGCGGGACCTGAGCCTCAGCTCCCCCCGATGCCAGGGGAGAGCAGCTGGCTGGGGGTGGGGACAGGCTCCCCCCAGCTCTGATGTGAGGTGGCAGCACTTCACGAGCACAGGACCGCAAGAGAAGGGGATTATTTTTAGCCTGGTGTCTCAGGAAGTGAGACTTCAGCAGAGGCTTGGTGTGTCTGTCTGTCCGTGGGCCGCTCCCCCCCGTCCCCTTGCAGGGCTCTCGCTGCTCAGCTCGGGGGGTCCCAGGGGTGTCCTGGGAGTGCAGCCAGGCCTCCAGGGAGGGACAGGGATGTGGGGACACCTCAGTCCCCACAGGGCTCAGCTCTGGGTGACCCGGGTGGGCACCAGGCCCTTGCTGGGCACCCTGGACCCTTTGCTCTGCAGCAGCCACAGCGAGGAGCCCTCATGGGATGGAGAAGGGTGGGAGGAGAAGCAGGACCCGTCCTGCAGTGAGTCCCACCCATCCCTGCTGAGCCAGGGGTGCAGAGAGTGTGCTGGGTCTCAGCCACAGCCCCGGGTGCTGGGGACAGAGCTGCACACCCAGTGACAGCCTGGCACACCCAGGGACACCCAGGGACACCCAGGGACACCCTGGCACACCTGACCAGGTGCCAGGCCAGCCCTCGGGGATGGTTTTCCTTGCAGGCAGCTCGTGGGGCACAGGCCCAGGCCCAGGGCAGGTTCTGTCTCACCTGGGCAGCCCCGAGCCAGCGCTGCCAGGGCGAGCCCCAGCCTGCTCCCAGCCCTCCTCCCTCCAGGACCTGCTCCTCAGGTCTGGGAGGTTCAGGCAAGTCTGGCTCTCCGGGGGGAGCTGAGGCAGGAGCAGGGGCTGGAGCATGGCTGGAGCCCCAGCAGTGGATTTTTGGGTGCAGGGAAGCCCCTGCAGCACTGCACCTGGCTTGGACACTGCCACATGTCCCCCAAAGGGATGGGGACACCTGGCCCCTGCCCCTGCTGGGGTCTCAGCCCTCCCTGCCCTCTGCCCTCCCAGCCCGGTGATGTGGCACTCAGCACTGCCAGGAATGGTGCCACACACGGGAACGGTGCCACATCCCCTGGGACGGACCCCACAGGGATGGAGCCCAGCTCTAACAGTGACAGACCCCAACTCCCTGGGGCTGGGGGCCCTTGGCTTGCTGCTCCTTTTCATTTTCTATTCCAAATGCCCGCCCCAGAGCAGGGACCCCGAGGCGTTTCCAGCTGCGGCTCTGGCTGGGAATGGCACTCCAGGCCTGGATGGGCGGCCGGTGCTGGGTCTGCCCCCTTCCCTTTCCCTTCCCCTTCCCCTTTCCCTTTCCCCTTCCCTTCCCTTCCCTTTCCCTTCCCTGGAACACGGAGGGATCCGCAGCCGGGGAGCCCCCGCTGCTTCCCTCCGGTGGCCTGATCCCGCAGCTCATCGTCCCACAGAGCCCCCGAGCTCCCGGCAGCAGCGGAGATTGTTGGAAAATCCTGCCCGGCTGGGGAGGCGGTCCCGGGGGCTTCGCACGCTCCCCTCACCTTGCAGCGGCAGAGCTGTGGGGATGAACCCTGGAGCCCCTGCCCGCCCGCAGGAGCTGCGCTCGCTGCCTGAGGGCTGAGCGGGAGGATCCAGGTGGTTTTCCATGAAATGGCTGCACCGTGAAATCCCCTGGCCTCGGACACAACCCAGTTCTAAGGCTGGATGTGCTCCCTGCGCACAGCTGCAGCCCCTGGACATCAGATGGACAGAAAATCAGCAGGCGCAGCTCCCCCTGCTCCCGGCTCACCCAGCCTGGCTCTGGGCTCCGGGCAGCCCCTGCCCTGGAACGATGGGGGCTCTGGGCTGGAGGGGACGGAGCTGGGAAAGCCTCCAGGAAAAAGGACACAGACAAAAGGGAAGCTGCTCACAGCTGAAGGGAATCAGCCTTGGAAAAAAGCATCTCCCGCCCCAGAACACCCGGCTGCCCCTGCCCCGGCATTAAACCCCAGCTGCTCTTGCTGCACTGCAGGGATTGGGAATTCTCCTGCCCAAATCCCCCTCCCAGCCGCAGGGGTGGGAGTTTTCCCTGGAGCAGGAAAAGGGCGAGCTCACGAAGCCAAAGCTGTGGGAGCTTCGGGATCCTGTGGGCAGGAGAGGGGCCGGGAGACCCCGACCCCAACCCCGCTCCGGCTGAGGGCTGGGAGGAGACAGCACTGGGAGACATCCACAGAAATCAGTTTATTTCCCTGCCGTCGGGATTATGAAACCACAGAAGCAGAGTTTAAATATTTACAAAGAAATCCAGCGCCCCGCAGAGATGAAGGGAACAAAGGATGAGGGATGGGGGCTCGCCCTCGCCATTCCAAACTCCGCTCTGGTAAAAAGCGTCAGGAGCAAACGAGAGGAATCTCACAGTGGGGTTTTGGGACTCCAGGGGACCCTGACACCCCCAAGTCCCCGCTTTGGCAATTCTCGCACAGCTCGTGGGTAAACGCGGACGGGAGGGGCCGGGGGTTATTGCTGAGGGGGCTCCGGGGCCGGCGCTCCAGGAACTGCTCTGGAATCGGCACAAGGGAGCTCTGCCCTCTCCAGGAACTGCTCTGGAATCGGCACAAGGGAGCTCTGCCCTCTGCAGCCCCGGGGCTCCAGGAACTGCTCTGGAATCGGCACAAGGGAGCTCTGCCCTCTGCAGCCCCGGGGCTCCAGGAACTGCTCTGGAATCGGCACAAGGGGAGCTCTGCCCTCTCCAGGAACTGCTCTGGAATCGGCACAAGGGCAGCTCTGCCCTCTGCAGCCCCGGGCAGCGCTCCTGAGCTCGGAACGCTCCGTGCTCTCAGCCGGCTCTCTCCGATCAGGACTGCGGTGCCAGCAGCCTCCACCCCTGGAGGGAACGGGGGGACAGCACAGAGCGGCTCCGGGCTGGGGGAAGGCCACGACAAGGTGACAGAGGGACAGGAATGGGCAGGAGCTGTAAGGGCTGGTTTAAAGTGACTGAGGAAAGGGGGAAGCGCAGAAACAGCTCGAGAGGAGGCTCCAACCCTCCCACACGGCCGGAGGGGTCGGGGCAGTGGCAATGGGGAGGGGTCTGAGAACCCGCGGGCTGCCAGCGAGGGGCTCTGCAGTCACAGGAGGCTGCAGCCATGGCACGGACCCCAGGAGAGCTTTCCTGCTGGCCACAGGCACTCCTCGAAATGGGTTCCTTGGAACCCTCGGGTACTGGGGTAAAGGGTGAGAGGAAAAGCCTTCACCCCTCTGCAGCCAGCTGCACATCACCCGCCAGCCTGGCTGAGCCCTCCACAACCAGCACCTGCAGAGCAGACCCAGCTGCAGAACGGGCTCCAGGGCACATCCAAACTCCCTCCCTGCCTGGCACTCAGGGACAACCCCCCCATGGCCCATCCTGCCCGAGCTGTGCCCCTCACACCAATCCCCGTGCCCAGGTGTGCCCCTCACACCAATCCCTGTGCCCAGGTGTGCCCCTCACACCAATCCCTGCACAGCCCCGTGCCCAGGTGTGCCCCTCACACCAATCCCTGTGCCCAGGTGTGCCCCTCACAGCAATCCCTGCAGTCCCATGCCCAGCTGTGCCCCCCAAAGCTCCCTGTACCATTCCTCAGCAGCAGCAGGAGCAGCCTGTGCCCGTTTGCAGTGCCCAGCACACAGGCAGCCCCCGGTGCCTGCAGCCCCTCCCCAGCCCCAGCTCAGGTGCTGCTCCCACAGAGCTCCCCAGCCCCAGCTCAGCTCTCTGCCCCAGCTGCTGCTGCTGCAGCTCGGGGATCAAAGGGAAGAGAGGCCTGTGAGGGCTGCAGTGCCAGACTGGCAACAGAGAGCCCAGGGAGGAGCAGGGCAGGGATATTCTCTCTGGCACAAGCTGAAAGGGAGCAGGGCTGCCTCCCCAGGCTGCAGCAGGGTGCACCCTGCCAGGGGCTGCTCCCTGCCTGGCCGGGCTCACCAGCAGCACCAGGGCAGCTGGCCCTGCACGGGGGTCCCTCAGCAGGGTCCCCCCAACACCTCCTGCCACTGCTGGGGCACCCCCGAGTGCTGGGGCACCCCAGCCTGCCCTCTGCAATGTGTGCCACAGGGGGAACAGCCACTGCCAGCTCAGAGCCAGGGAACTGAGGAAGCATCTGGTGAGGAGGAGGAGGAGGAGAGCAGGTGATCAGAGACCCTCCCAAGGAGGATCTGCTCGTGCCCCTGCAGGAGGCAGAGCCTGCCTTGGGGCTTTTCTTGGCACTGAAAGCACAGGTGCCCACCCCTCTCCTTCCCTGAGCCCACTCCCACCTCCCCAGCTGCACAAAGGGAGAGGGCAAAAGCTTCCAGACCCCTGACACGGGGAGACACCACCGAGAGAACAGAAACAGGAGGAAAAGAAGCCAGCTCCAGGAGACAAAGATGAGCTGTCACGATGGAGTGGGGCTGCCACCTTCCCTGGAAAAGGCTCCCAGAGCCCCAGGCCTCCATCCTGCTGGATCAGTCACAGTTTCTTCCCTTGTGTGCTCAGCAGTGGGGGCTCGGGGCTGCCATCACCGCAGGTGCAGGGTGAGAACCACGGTCACAATCACCCCCAGGAACAGCACAAAGGGCAGCCAGGTCTTCACAAACCCCCCTATGCTGAGGAGGAAAAGAGAGGAAGGGTTAAATCTGAGAAACCAGCAGAGACAAAAGGATGGGAGAACAACTGGAGAAATCAGAGGCAGACAAATGCCTGACTGTCACCTGCTGCTGGCACTGCCACACTCCCCATCCTGGAAATCTGGTGTCAAAAACTGAGACTCAGTCAGGATCACAATAAATGTACCACAAACAACAGGGCTGGAGCCTCCTTCCAGCCTAAATGAAGTGAAAGACAAGCCCATTTCATCCCTGCACAGCCAGGAAGGGTGACAGGAGGCCACAAACAATGAAACCCCATTACCACAGGGCTTGTTATTCTGACTGCTGGTGGATTTAACCCAGACAGCTGGAGCTATCCCTGCCCAAAGCAGCTACAGCAGCTCTTCCAGGACAGGGGAGACTCCACAGAAGTGGAGCTTCATGAGCCCTTCCTTAAGGCAAGCTCGGGGTTTCCCTCCCCAGGGCAGTGGGAGCTCCACAGCAGCTGGAAATCAGACCAGGCTTATGTAAACAAGACTCCAGAGAGGGGAGGGAAACCAGCAGTCCTTGGAGAGAAGCCATCCTGTGACCTTATGTTCTGACCTACCCCAGAAGACAACACAGAGTGAGATTTGCTTTAGCCAGCATCTCCCAAATTCCAGGCACTCCAAACAGGATTTTGGGAGCAGCATCTGGTGCACCCCAGCAAGCACTGCTGCTTGTCCTGCTGAGCACAGGCAGGGCCAGCACCACCCACCAGCAGCACACCCACGGCTGGGGGGATGTTTGTCCCTTCTCCACGGGCCAGGGGATGCTTCAGAGGGCTCAGGAGAAGGAAAGGGCCCCTTCTGGTGCAGAACCCAGGCTGTGCCTCAGCTCACCTGACGTATTTCCCATAGAGGAGTGTGAAGAAGCACAGTTTCACCATGTTCCAGGAGGTGCTGTTATCGTATCTCATCAGGTTTAAGGCCAGAGCCACGTGGGAATGGCAGTTGTCACAGCAAAGGTTGTGCTGGAACACAAAAAGGGATTGGAAAGCCTGTCCCTGAGGTTTCCCAGCCCTGGAAGAGAGCCCCAGGTGTCAGCCCCGAGGCCAGGAGCCACACACTGGGGAGGGGAGGGATCCCCTCCAGCCCCTGCAGAGACACAGAATGGTTTGGGGTGGGTGGGCTTGGAAGCTCCTTGCTCCAACCTGGCCTTGAACACTCCCAGGGATGGGGTATCCAGAGCGTCTCTGGGAACGCCTGGAGCCCCTGGGGACCCTCCCTGGCTCCCTCCCCCAGGCAGGGCAGGGTGGGCAGGGCAGGGAGGGCAGGGTGGGCAGGCAGGGCAGGCTGTACCAGGCAGGGCAGGGTGGGCAGGGCAGGGCAGGGCAGGCAAGGCAGGGTGGGCAGGGCAGGGCGGGCAGGGCAGGGTGGGCAGGGCAGGGAGGGCAGGGCAGGGCAGGCAGGGCAGGGTGGGCAGGCTGTACCATGCAGGGTGGGCAGGGCAGGGTGGGCATGGCAGGGCAGGGCAGGGTGGGCAGGGCAGGGCAGGGTGGGCAGGGCAGGGCAGGGTGTACCATGCAGGGCAGGCTGTACCATGCAGGGTGGGCAGGGCAGGATGGGCAGGGCAGGGCAGGCAGGGCAGGGCAGGCAGGGCAGGCTGTACCATGCAGGAAGGGGCTGTACCATGCAGGGCAGGGCAGGGCAGGGCAGGGTGGGCAGGGCAGGGCAGGATGGGCAGGGCAGGATGGGCAGGCAGGGCAGGCTGTACCATGCAGGGCAGGGCAGGGCAGGGCGGGCAGGGCAGGATGGGCATGGCAGGGCAGGGTGGGCATGGCAGGGCAGGGCAGGCAGGGCATGGCAGGGTGGGCATGGCAGGGCAGGCTGTACCATGCGGTGCTTGTACTCCTCGGAGGCAGGCAGGGCAGGGCAGGGTGGGCAGGGCAGGGTGGGCAGGGTGTACCATGCAGGGCAGGGCGGGCAGGGCAGGATGGGCATGGCAGGATGGGCATGGCAGGGCAGGGTGGGCAGGGCAGGGTGGGCAGGGCAGGGTGGGCAGGGTGTACCATGCAGGGCAGGGCGGGCAGGGCAGGATGGGCATGGCAGGATGGGCAGGCAGGGCAGGCTGTACCATGCAGGGCAGGGTGGGCATGGCAGGGTGGGCATGGCAGGGTGGGCATGGCAGGGCAGGCTGTACCATGCGGTGCTTGTACTCCTCGGAGGCGTCGTGCACGGCCGTGTCCCACGCGTTGGCACCGGGGGCATAAACCTTGCTGGGGTCCAGCTTCCAGTACCTGCAGGGGAGAACAGCTGCCCTGGCATGGCTGAACTGCTGCACCCGCCCCAGGGCACCCTGGCCTCAAAGGAGCCACCAGGAGCAGAGGGCAAGCCCTGCTCTGCACACTCCTACAGGCCTTGGACACACCCAGTGCCCTGAATGCAGAGCCAGCTCTTGGCATCTCACTGCAGGGGCTCCACACTGCTGGCTCCTCATCACAAAAGTTTCACCCTCCTGGGTGTTTCTGGGGGGCAGCTCCTCAGAGCACCACTGACTCCAATTCCCCCCTCACCCAGCCACTCTTTTACAGCATCTTCTGCTCACTGGTTATAGCTGTGGCCTGTTAAGGGCAGACTGTTCCTAATCTTTGGTAACTGGCTCCAGCTCCTTAGGGTAAGATTACTTTCTACACTATCTTTATTTTCTTACATTCTATCCCCCTACAAGCTCTGAGGGGCAGCAGAAAGGCTGCTCAGCACCCCAGACAGGAATCACAGAGCCCAGGGGACAGCCCTGAGCTGCTCCCACATCCCAAAGGAGCCCCCCGGCCACTGTGAACACAAAGCTGACCTGGGAGACACAAACCAGCACTGACAGCATGGGAGGGAGCTCAGCTCCCCAGCAGGGCCAGGCAGTGTTTACTCAGAGCACTTGTTAACATCATCCTAAACAGTTCAGCCTTTTCTTTTCCTTTTCTCTAACAAAGGCTCCACACAGCTCTGGTTATTAACACCACCACGTTGCTGTCATGCTGCTAAAAAGATTTAATTTAATGTGGTTTCCTGAAAAGCAGAGACACAGCAGCCACCAAGGTGAAGGAGGGCAGCTGAGCACCAGGAGAAGCAGAGCCACAGCTCATGTGCCCCAGGAGCTGTAGGGCTCAGGTGAACACAAACACACAGCACTTACTTCACAGGTTTCCCAAATGCCATGTTGTCCTCCTGCAAAAACACAAGGAGAGCTGTCTCAGGAGGCTGAAGGCAACATTCAGGGCAGGCTGGGGCTGCAGGTCCCACAGGTGAGGGATCCAACTGCCCCACAGCAGTCCTGGGGTGCCTGGGTTAGGATTCCCATGGTTCCCACAGTCCTGCTCTGGGCACATTTACACTGCACACTCAGAGACATCACTGACCTACAAGTGCCTTGTCCCCCTCCCCTTTATTTTTTTTTTTTTTATTGTTAATACTTTGTTAACTCTTTGCTGCAAATGTCCCAATCTATTGGGAGCATTAATTATCCCAAATTAAAACCATCTTTACTTCCAGAATCCCCTGGAGCCTGGGCAGCTCCAGAGGCCTGGCACACACCTGATGCTGAGCAGCACGACACACACAGCCACGCTGAGGCAGCTGAAGGCACCTCTGCTGCCCACAACTCAGAGAATTTAACTCCTCAACTCCTCATTAGAGCCTGGAACATCAGATTTTTTTTTTCCCCTTCTCCTCACCAATTATTACCAGGCCCCCAGATGAGCTCCAGGGGAGCAGCAGAAGGAGCCCAGACCCTGAGGGGCCCTGCAGGTGTAATGTGAGCAGGGGCTGCAGGGGAGGGCAGGGGCTGCAGGGCAGGGCAGGCAGGGCAGGGGCTGCAGGGAAGGGGCTGCAGGGCAGGGGCTGCAGGGGAGGGATGCAGGGCAGGGCAGGGGCTGCAGGGGAGGGATGCAGGGCAGGCAGGGGCTGCAGGGGCTGCAGGGCACTCACAGACACGAAGTAGGGCCCCGCGAAGTCGCGGATGACGCCGGCCGAGGTGCAGATGCCCATGTGGCCAATGATGGGGAACAGCCACCTGTGAGGGACAGGGACACGTCAGGGGACACCTGGCCCTGCTCCCAGCACGGCAGGCAAGGGCTGGCAGGGAGCAGAGCACAGGGAAAACACCAAGGGAGCAGCCCCAGAGGCAGGAGGCTGGGAGGGAACAGCCCAAAGCACCCACCCCAAAGCACCCACCCCAAAGCACCCAGCCCAAAGCACCACCCCAAAGCACCCAGCCCAAAGCACCCTGCACACAGCAGGGCAGGGCAGGGCAAGGTGAGCCCCAGAGCCACACAAACCCCTTGTGCAGCCAAGCACAAAGATCAGATCCTGCAGGGACAGCCTGGGCACAAAACCGGCCTTTCCACTCCAGCAACCAAACCCAGGTCGCCCTGCCCACCTCGCCATCACCACGCTGCAGCTTTCCACAGCAGCCCAGACCCAAGCTCTCCAGACAGAAAGCAGAGTTCCTGGCTCTAGCACGGGCATTCCCTCCTCTAAAAGATCCCAGTGTTCCACTGACCTTCTCCCTGAAGGGAGCTTACAGCCCCAGGGAGCAGCACGCCAATATCCCAATCCCATTCCACTACCAGAGCTACATCCCAAACCCTGTCCCTCACCACACCTACACGCCAGCCCCCTCCATCACTATCCCATAGGAGTGAACATCCAGGTCCCGTTCCAGCCCTCTCCCACCTGCTCCAGCACCCTCAGATTTCCTGATCTCCCTGATTTCCCTCTCCTCTCTCCCTGCAGGGCTCAGTGGCTCTGGCAGCTCCCTTCAGCCGGGGTTAGGAATGTTAAAAAAACTCTGGAAAATCCTCCAGGAAAAGGCTGAGATGAAAGACTTAAGCAATCAAAAAAGAAAAGAGATAAAAGGATAAAAGAGGCGGCAGGAGGGAAGGGCAGCCTCTCCCCGGGCCGCTCCCGATCCCGGCACACCCCGCCCCACATCTTGTACCCGACTGGGAGCCCGGTTCGGCAAACATCACCTGACGGGAACCCGGGGGAAGAGCAGGTGGAAAAACAAGCCTCGCTGTGCCCAGACAGCCCCCAGAGCCACAGCTCTCCGCGTTCTCACGAGCGGAGCAGAGCTCCGAGCTCTCCCCGGAGCCTGCCCACGCTTGGCCGGGACGGCACAGCCGCTCCCGGGGATGCAAAGAACGCACCGAGACTCCCCGGGGGCACGGGCTGCTCTCACATCCCCGCGCTCCAAGAGCGCTTCCCACGCTCCCCGGCTCGCTCCGCTGCCGCAGGGACGGGCCCGTTCGGCACCGGGCCTTGCCCCGCTCCCACGGCCGCGGAACGAGCCCGTCCCGGGCCGGCAGGCGGGACCCGGGAGGGGCAGCGGGACCCGGGACGGGCAGGGGGGAACGCGGGAGAAGGTCCCGGGAAGGGCCCGGGGGAAGCGCGGGGCTCCCGGGACAGGCGAGGGGAGGCCCCGGGGGAGGCGCGGGGGTCCCGTCCGGGCCCGGGCCCGGCCCCGCCCGCCCCGGTGCGGCCCCGGCGGCTCGCTCACGTCAGGACGGGGATCGGGGTCCACACCACGCAGTGCGGGAAGCGGCCGCGCTCCGCGTCCGGCGCGGCGCCGCCGCCGCCATTGAACTGCTTCATCCCGGGCTCCGCCGCCGCCATGCCCGGGGCGCGCCCGCAGCGCGTCACTTCCGGCGGGCCCGCGGCTTCCGGGAACCGGGAGCGGCCCGGGCCGGGAATGGGACAGGGAACCGGGAACCGGGAGCGGCCCGGGCCCGGAACGGGAACGGGAACGGGACAGGGAACCGGGAGCGGGCCCGGAACGGGAGCGGGAGCGGGAATGGGAATGGGAATGGGAATGGGAATGGGACAGGGAACCGGGAACCGGGAGCGGCCCGGGCCCGGAACGGGAGCGGGAATGGGACAGGGAACCGGGAGCGGCCCGGGCCGGGCCGGGAATCGGAACGGGCCGGGAAGGGGAACAGGAACAGGAACAGGAACGGGACAGGACAGGGAATGGGCCGCAGCCGCAGGACCAGAGCCCAGGGCCGGGCCCGGGCCCCCATCCCGGACCCGCCGGGCTGGCCCCAGGGCCCGGAGCTGGGGGAGCCCCCTGAAGCCCCGAGGGGAGCTCAGGGGCAGAAATCATCAGAAATTATCAGAAATAATCCGAAACCATCATCCCACGGCGCCTCTGGGACGGGGGAGGAACTGTCGGAGCAGCACCAGCAGAGGGAAAGCCCCGGCTTAGGAAAATGACAGTCGCTTTATTAGGAAGTTAAACTCGAAATACAGGAGGAAGCTGGAGAAATGTGTTTATTCCAGATTCCCACCCACCACAACACTGGGAGCGCAGTGAGACCCGCGGGGCTGGGGGAGCACAGCAGGGTCAGAGCCAAGCGCAGTGCGGGGCTGTCCTGCCCCAGGCTCAGCAGGGTCAGAGCCCAGTGTGGGGCTGTCCTGCCCCAGAGCTCAGCGGGCTCAGAGCCCAGTGTGGGGCTGTCCTGCCCCAGGCACAGCAGGGTCAGAGCCCAGTGTGGGGCTGTCCTGCCCCAGAGCACAGCAGGGTCAGAGCCCAGCCCAGTGTGGGGCTGTCCTGCCCCAGGCTCAGCAGGGTCAGAGCCCAGTGTGGGGCTGTCCTGCCCCAGAGCACAGCAGGGTCAGAGCCCAGCCCAGTGTGGGGCTGTCCTGCCCCAGGCTCAGCAGGGTCAGAGCCCAGTGTGGGGCTGTCCTGCCCCAGGACACAGCGGGCTCAGAGCCCAGTGTGGGGCTGTCCTGCCCCAGGCTCAGCAGGGTCAGAGCCCAGCCCAGTGTGGGGCCGTCCTGCCCCAGAGCTCAGCAGGGTCAGAGCCCAGTGTGGGGCTGTCCTGCCCCAGGCTCAGCAGAGCTGCCCGTGTCCCCCTTCCAGCCCTGCCTCCCTCCCCGTTCTTGGAGCTGCTCATTTCCCCCTCATGGCACAGCCAGGGCTCTCCAGGAGAGCTGTGGTGTCACTGCTCTGCCCGGGCTTGGCAGCAAAAATAAAACACTCCTAATAAATATAAATAAAACCAAACCCCCCTTCCTGCCTGTGGCACAGAGGCACTGCAGAGCCGAGGGGGTTTGGGGCTGACAGACCCCGTTCCCCACACTCACCACAAACGCAGAGCTCCCCCTTTTTACCAACATTCCTTCCCCAAAGGCTTCTCCCTGCTTCCTCCCCTCCCACCTGGTCCCTGCTGTTGGGCTGGGCCTGCCGTGGGTGTTCTGTGCTCCGGGGCAGAGCAGCAGTGGCACAAAGAGCTTTGGAGGGCTCCAGGGCTGAGCTGTGCCCGCCTGAGGGGGCACCCCGAGGGGTCCTCCCCTCTGCAGGGCACTGGGCAGCAGAAAATGTCACTGCAGTGTCCTCTCAGGGTGGGCTGTCCCCCTTCAGGCCACAGCAGCTCCCCTCGAGCTGTCTGGTGGAGAGGAACCCAGAGAACAGTCTGTCTCCCAAAGAGAGGGAGCTGAGCAAATCAAACCCTGGGGAGCCCAGCCATGGCTGGTGCTTTGGTTTCTGCTTTCCTCTTCCAGGACAAAGAGCAATGGGTGCAAACTGAAAGGGGGGAAATCAGCTTGGACAAGAGGAAGGGATCCTCCCCTAAGGATGGGCAGGCCCTGGCACAGCTGGGGCTGCCCTGGGTCCCTGGCAGTGCCCGGGGCCAGGCTGGACAGGGCTGGGTCAGGCAAGGGGAGGGTGCACTGAGGTGCCCTTTAAGGTCCCTTCCAGCCCTGAACATTCTCTGGCTCCATCTTGGCACTCGGGATGGCAGATGCACACAAAGGTTGTGTTTCACTGAACACTTTTTGTTCGGCAAAGAAAAAAAAACCCTGGCACTGATTTGCTGCAGGCCAACATAAATATCAGAGATTGTGAAAAAGCCACGAACGAGGGCCAATGTTCACATCAGCTAATGTGGTCCTGGCACGTCGCTCGGATTAGGCAATGGATTTGCTCTTCCTGCTCATGGCTGGGAGGCTGCTAAGCAGGATATCACCAGGGAGCAGCTCCTTGGCAGAGCCACACGGCGGGGACAGCGCTGGCAGGAGTGTCCCTGCAGTGCCACCTCGATAGGACAAACCCAGCGCCTCTGAAACGCACAGAGCCCAGCTCTGAGACAAGCAGGGGCAGTGCCACCTCTGATAGGAGTGTCCCTGCAGTGCCACATCTGGCAGGAGTGTCCCTGCAGTGCCACCTCCCGCGTGGGGCAGCTCTGGCAGGAGTGTCCTGGCAGTGCCACCTCTGGCTGGAGTGTCCCCGCAGTGCCACCTCCCCTGGCAAGGGGAGGCTGTGACAGGAGTGTCCTGGCAGTGCCACCTCTGATAGGAGTGTCCCTGCAGTGCCACATCTGGCAGGAGTGTCCCTGCAGTGCCACCTCCCGCGTGGGGCAGCTCTGGCAGGAGTGTCCCCGCAGTGCCACCTCCCTCCTGGGGCAGCTGTGACTCCTCTCTCCCTCCCGAACCGAGTGCAGGAAGGCAAACCCCGCTGCCGGAGCTCGGGAAGAACACAGCTTTCCCCAGGCTGGATTAAAAAAAAAATAATTAAAGCCCGAATCAATAGAGCACGGGTTGGCTGCGCAGCCCTTTGTGTCTGTCGGGGAAGCACGAGGGCTCTCAGCCCGGCAGAGCTCGGCTGAGCTGAGCTGACAGCAGGGTCTTCCTAGTGACAACCGGGAAGCTGCTGCTGTTGTGCTGCTATTGATCTAAGCAGAATACAAAACACCTGAAGTCAGCAGGGAAAAATAGCTGCAGTTGGAAAAGGAGCTGTGGGGGGGAGCACGGGGAGGGGAGGGCAGGTAAGAAGTTCTCCATGCATAAAATTAAAGGCCAGGGTTTTATTGCAGCTCTCCTGCCTGACTACAGCCCTGGATCGATGTGCGGAGCAGGAATGGTGCCATCATTGTTTGTGCAAGCTCTCATTTGAGGAGGAACAAAAGGCTTTGCCAGGGGATGGCTCCTGTGCCTGCCCTCAGCCAGACACGCTCAGGACAGTGGGGCTGGAGCCTTCCCGAGGGAGCCATGGGGAGATGGACAAACTGGGGGTCTGGCCCAGCCCAGCCCAGCTGTGGGTCTGTCCCAGCCCAGCCAGGGGGAGATGGGGCACTGCGGGTTTGACCCTGGGTCTGTCCAACCCAGCCTGGAGCCCAGCACAGCTGGGACCCGGGGCTGTCCCGTTCCAGGCTGCCTCTGGCTGTGCTGTTCCCGTTGTGCCATTCCCTGCTGTGGCTGTGCCATTCCCTGCTCTGGTTGTGCCATTCCCTGCTCTGGTTTTGCTGTTCCCCTGCTGTGGTTGTGCCATTCCCTGCTCTGGTTGTGCCATTCCCCTGCTCTGGTTGTGCCATTCCCCTGCTCTGGCTGTGCCATTCCCCTCACTGGCTGTGCCATTCCCTGCTCTGGTTTTGCTGTTCCCCTGCTGTGGTTGTGCCATTCCCCTGCTGTGGCTGTGCCATTCCCTGCTGTGGTTTTGCTGCTCCCTGCTCTGCTCTGTGCAGCCCCAGAGCCTCTCCTGGCTCAGTGTGAGCCCAAAGGTCCCTCGGGGCTCTGCTGGTGCCACTCACAGCCCCAGGGGACACCCCAGGCTCAGCCACCCTCCCCAAAGTGGCCCTGAGCCCCCCCGGCCCTCAGCTCCAGCCTTCGCAGCTTTCTCTCTCCTGTCTCTGCCTTTCCCCCTCCCTCTCTCCCTCCCAAAGCCCAGGGCAGCTCCCCTGGCTCAGGGAGCAGCCCCAGTTTCCCAGGGGCACACTGGAAGCGCTCCCAGAGCCCAGTGCTGGCTGTGGCGATTGCTCAGCCATGAAATCCAGGACAGAACCCAGCTCCCCTCCAGGCACCCTGGACCCCGTCAGCCCCCGGTCCTGCAGGGCGAGGCCGGGACAGCCGGGAGGGCTGAGCTCCCCCAGCACCCACAGCAGGCACATTCCCACCCTGCTCCATTCTGCTCACACAGGACCCATCTTGAGCCCTCTGCAGTTTTGTCGCTGGCACTGCCAACGGTTCCATCAGAGAAAAGTGAATTTGTCAGGCTGCAAATATGTTCCTCCCCCCACATCCCAGAGCATATCCCTCCTCTGCCTCCTCAACCCAATCCTCTCATCCAAATGACAAATAAAACTAATTTTCTGGGTCCTTCTACCCATTTCCACCCACAATTCAAACACTGAGCTTCCAACCACTCACTCCAAGAGCTGACCCAATTAGCTGATTGCCAATTCCAGCTATGGATGCTCATTGCTTTGTTACAGCAGAGCTGCCTTTGGAAGCAATAATTTATATCAGACAGGATTTGAAATGAAGAGGCCTCAAAAGACCTTCAGCTGAAAGGTGTCCAACAGGAATTTTTAAGAGAAGAGTTCAAATGGATTCTGAGAATAACAGCCTGGTTTTCTAGCTGTCCCTTAAGGCCTGCAGATTGGAGAGCAAGGAAATGCTTGGGAGGCTTTGCAGCAGGAATCCAGAGGAAGAAGTGAGTTTATGAAATCCTTTAGCAAAGGAACGTCTCTGTGTGCAAAGGCTGGGATGGGTGCACCGGGTGAGGCAGGGAATGTGCTGCTGCTGACACAGAACACCTGGGGAAGGGTGACCTGGGCAGGTACCTGGCTGTGCCCGAGCCCCCAGCGCTGCCAGCTCAGCCCGAGGGAGCAGCTCCAGGGCAGGGGGGGCTCTGCTGGATGCAGCTCTGGGCCCCCTCGGGCTCCTGGGGCAGCAGGGGCCCCCCAGGATTTGAGAGCTCTGCTGTCTCTGGGAAGGGCCCCCAGACCAGGCCCTGCTGCAGCAGCAGCGCTGCAGGATGAGCTCCCTCCCTCCCTCCCTGCAGCTTCTCCCATCCCCACCCCAGCGCTGGCAGCCCCAAACCCACAGCCCTGAGCTCCCAAACCTGGGTGAATGAACTCAGCGCTGCTCTGTGGCCAGCACAGCTCCTGGGCCGTTTTGGGCTCCCTTCCCACGCAGGTTTTGGAGCCTCTGTTCTCTGAGGAGCTGACAGCCCCCGGCCCGACCTGGCCACCCTGCACCCACCCTCACCGAGCAGGCAGGTACCACAAAACCACCAGGATGCCCGAACAAACCACACCAAGAAAGAACTAGAACAAAGAATTGTTTAATCGCTTAACCCTTTCTCTTCCAGGGACCAGAGAAACAAGTTTTCTGCTCCTTCTAATGAGGGCAGTAAGGCTCGTGTGTTACCTCTACAACTGCAGGGGCAAAGTTTACGAGATGATCGTCTTTAGTACTCAAAAAAGCGAGAAGCAATGGTCACTGCAACACTAAGAGAATCCTAGAGTCTCCTAACAGAGAGCCCATTGCTAGAATACAAAAATAAAGGAGGCATCCCTGCATATCCCAGGCTAGAAAGAGTTAACCAGAAAGAGCAGGAAGAAGCTTTCCCAAAGAGGGGGTTGAAGTAAACAGCAGAGGTCAATAAAGCAACATCTTCTCCTGACTTCCCCAGCATGTTTTTTTTTCCTTCACCAATAAATACAAATTCCTTGTTAACAAGCGACAAGCAGGTAATCTGCCCACAGCAAGGGGAAAAGGGGCTAGAGGCAGAGAGATTTTTCTCTCCCCTTCTCTCCTATTATTATTAATCTTCTTTTTTTTTTTAACCAAAGCAGCCATTAAAAACAGCAACCCACTGCAGAGGCAGGGAATCTGGTTGCTTTCACACTGCAACTGGCAGGTAAAAGAGCTGCACTGTCTCACAAGGGTAAAAAAACCCAAAAAATAGCTGCCACAGCAAAAGGTGAATGGGGAGGGAGAGGTCTGTTCTCTTCAGAGCTTTCCATCTCAGTCTCTCAGTTTAAAAATCAAAGTCTACAGACGTTGTCTACTGAAAGCTGAAAAAAAGTTTGAGTGGGAGGAGAAGAGGGAAAGGAAAAATAAAAAAAAGAAGAGGATGCGTCTAGTAGGAAGCCTTAAGCAAAAAAAGGAAAGGGCAGACCATGTCAGAAAGCCACCCAAGTGAGGAGAATTTTCTGCTGCCCCTGGGTTTGGAAGAGCAGCAAATGCCGGGGGTGCACCTGGCCACACCCCCAGCCAGGTGAACTCAACAGTCACAGGTACTGCGTGAAAACAAACCAACAAACCCGCCCGGGGCTGAGGGACACCGGGCCCGGGGCTGAGGGACACCTGGCCCGGGGCCGAGGGACACCTGGCCAGGTGAGCCCTGCTGGTCCTGCCCCAGAGCCGGGCAGAGCAGGGGAGCTGCTCCCTGTGAGGGGTCCCCAGCACCGGGGAGCTTCACCCCGGGCCAGAGCAGGAGTGCCTGAGGACACCCCCAGTGTCCTGCAGAGGCGCTGCCAGCTGCCCTCTCTGGCTCCCCAGCCCAGGATTGTTCTGGAAGGCAGAGCCCTGGCTCAGCAGCCCCGCGCAGCTGCGCTCAGCGGTGCCTGGCAGCCACAGGCGGCCGGGGCAGGAAAGGGAGGCCTCTCATCTTTCCACGGCAGCAACAGGAAGACCAGGGATTGCAGCACATGGAAGAACAGCACACACACACACATGCGCACACGCTCCACACACACCTCACACCCCTGGGACCACGGCCAACGTGTTCAGACCCTCGGCAGGAAGAGACGCGACACAGCGCAGAGCGGTTCCGATCTCCAGGGGCTCTTTGGTCTTAGTTGATAGTCCTAGAAAAAACAACCTCCAGAGGTGGTTGTAGCACAGCTGTGTAAGATCTGTGGGGTATTTAGTGTTTGGCAACTGCAAGAGGGGAAAACAGGGCTGTGTGTGACAGGAGGGGGAGGCATGGAAGTACAGTGCTGTGTTTGCAGGTGTGCTCCTGGCTGTGCAGCCAGCCAGGCGTGGGGAGTGGGAGAGGAAGGAGGGTTCCTGAGAGGACCACGAATCCATCTGATGTTACACCAACAAAGAGGCAGGGAAGGCCCACCTTGGCCAAGACAGAGCAGCTGGCTGCACACAAATGCTGCTTCTGACAAGTCCAGACTGTAGCTGTATCATTCACACGGTGACAACAGCCTCAGCTCCTGCACAGGTGACGTAGAGAGGAGAAAGTGAACACAGCTTGGGCAATGGAGAGGTGCTGTCACCTGCCCTTTTCCTCAGCAGCTTTAGCTACACAAGTCCTGGGCCCCTGATGCAGCCTGTGCCCATTGCCTGTGCCCACCTCCCTGCACGGGCTCAGGGAGCACAGGAGGGAGTATCAGAACGGGGCAAGCTCATTCTGCCCCATGGAGCTGCACACACCCAGTGCCTTCACTGATCCCTCAGCTACCACAGGGGCACAAACCAGGCAACCTCCAGTCCTCAATACAGCACAGCTACATCTGCTGACGTGTCTGAGATGGAAGCCAGAAGGAAGATGTTATGGGACAAAACAGGTGTTTCATGGCCAACAGCCATAAACCAGGGGCCTCTAGACAGGCTGGTAGCACAGTCAAGCTTTCAAAATCACTGCAGTAAATTCATTCCATAACCCCTGCCCTAGGTTTGTATTTTATTCAGGAATTTAACATCCCCCCTGCAATGCAGGCAACAGCCCCTGTACCAGATCATACAGCAGCTCTGGAAAAATAATCACCAGTTACACTGCTCACAGACAACTCAAAGACCCCTGTTGGGACTAAATTCCACTAAAGGCAAACCCCAGACTGCACTGCCATGGAAGAGGAGGAGGAGGAGGAGGTGATGGTTTAGAGACGGCCGCTCCTGCCCCTGCCAGCTTGTCCTACCCTGTGCATAGTGCGAAACAGTGCAGTCATTCACCAGAGAAAGTTCAGGACCAAGGAAACTCGGTTCCCTTTCAGCCAAACATTTAGAGGAAGGAGAGGCAGTTCTGTTTTAGCTGGGCCGGCACTGGACCTGCCCCTCTGAGCTGTCTTCATCGTCCGAGCCCGCAGCCCCGGCGCTGGTCAGTCCCGTGATCCTGTAGCCCATGTTGAGCAGCATCACCTCCAGCGGGTCCGCGTTCATGCGCCGCTGGTTGGCCTGGGAAGCTCCTTCCATGTCCACCACCACACGGCCATTGAGGGTCTCACTCTGCAAGGCACAGGGGACAGCTCTCAGCACCAAGGAGGGGCTGCTGCGAGGGAGATCCCAGTGGGAAAGCACAGCAGGAAACAGCATCCAGCAAGGGCAGCTCTTACCTCCGGCCTGGGGTTCCAGAGCCGCACGACCGGGTCGATGCCGCTGGTGGCCAGGAAGCAGTAGCTGGGGTGAGGCTGGAGACAGTTCACAATGGACTCGTCCCCCTGCAGCACACGCACCAGGTTGGTGGTTTCCTTCTCCCAGATGAAGAAGGAGCCGTCGTCCGAGCCGCTGACGATGTACTGGGCGTTGCTAGGGAGAGGAGCAGAGCCTGGGTCACACTCCAGAGCCAGGCTCCAGCAGAATTTCACACGGCTTCTATCGTCAGCAGGCTGACACCCCTCAGCCTGCACACCCAGATAAAGCTCCCCATGCTGGCTCCCTGCATTCCCAGGAGCCCTGTTTTCAATCCCAAACGGATTTCTGAATTGCTAGTCCAACCAGGCCCTCTGTGGATCTGCTCCTCATCAGCTGCTCATGCAGCAGCATGGGAGGAAGGCTCCTGTCAGGTCGTCCCCACCCTGTGCCAGTGTCATTCTATGAACAGTAACATGGGGCTACCTGCACAGAGCAGATCACCCTGCTGCTGCTCGCTCCTGTCCTGCATACCTGCCGAAGAAGTTGGCCTCTTTGATGTCCGTGGTGGTGTTGCAGTGGCCGCAGTACCGGAATTTGTAGTCGTAGCTGCGCTCCCTCAGCACCATCTCGTCCTCAGAGATGGAGTCCTTGCGGCCCGTGGCGCGCAGCCGGATGGGGCCACCCCCCTTCTTGTCTTCAGCTGCAAGGACAACACACTTCCCTCAGCACCACGGGGCTTCTAAGCAAACACACCCCAGGAGACCCCAGCAGCCTCAGAGAAGGGTTAAGGACGATTCCAGCAGGAAGCAGGGCTCAGAGCGTGAGCTTCCTTCCTTCCAGATTATCTCCTGCCTACATCAGACTCCTTTTATCACACTCTCACTCAAGAGCAAGCCAGGACCAGGCACAAGGAAAGAACAGGCTCAGGCCAGTTTTTGTGCACAGCAACAATCAATCTCTCTCAGAAGTTGGAGCTTTACTTCAGAGGGGCACTTTAAGGAGGAAGGTCCTTGTGTGCTCATTAGACTGCAGTGTAACCTTGGAGAAGCCCAGGAGCAGCAGCACTCACCGTTATCACTCTTGGAGAAGAGGGCAGCATTGATGTCCCTGTCGAGTGCATCGCAGGCACTGCTGTGTGCTTGTTCTGGAAACTTCCCTTTAAAGTCATCCAGACACTCCAGTGCTTCTGCCACGTACTTGAGCTCAAAGAGGCAGCGGGCCAGGCGGAAATGGGCCTTCAGGTGGCAGGGATTTAGGGATATGGCCTTCAGGCAGTCCCTCAGAGCATCGTAATGGTCCCCATCCCTGAGGAAAGCAGAGCGCTGCATTAGCCAGCCCAGGCAGCAACAGCAAACATTTTCCACTGCTGTTTCCCAGCCCTCATTTCACTCCACAGCTTGTTGTTTCCAGCTCTCCACACAATCCCACACCCCAGGAGCTCGCTAACAGCATTTGCTGTGACTCGGGGGCACCACCTGACCCAGCCCAGCCTCCCCAGGGGCTCGGCAGACGCCCACAGGCAGCTCTGGGATGTGACCGCAGCAGGCTGCCCCGCCAGCCCTGACCTGCCATTTTAAATCCGAGACAGCAGAGCTCCCTGCTGCAGCACATTTCGGGAAGTCCTTTGAAGATGGAGGATGCAGCAGCCCTCTGGCCAGGCAGCAGAGCCCTCCCGTGCCAGGCGGGCTCCCTGTCACAGCTCAATCGTGCCCCTGTGTGGACACACGGCACAGCTCGGCCCAGCCCCTGCAGGACCTCCCACACAAAGGGACAGACGTCTCCAGCAGGAGCCTTCTCTACCTGCACAGGGAAAATCGGTGGAGTTTCAGAAGGGAGCACTGCTGTGGGGTTTGTACCCTGCTCACAGCTCAGGGCTGGGGCAGTGAGGCTGCCTGCCTGTGCTCTGCAAGCAGGAGGGACTTGCTGAGCCCTGTGTGGAGCCCAGCTCAGGCTGGCAGGGCAGACACACCTGGGGGGCCAGCACTGACCTCAACTGCTCACACACCTGCCTAAAGCTGCCTGAACAGAGTGCCAAGGCTCCATTTGATGGTTAATAATAGCAATAATAATAATAATAATAATAATAATGATAATGATAATGTTTTGTATCTGTAACCTACATGCCCCACTGTGACTGGCAGTGCCCAAGGCCGGGCTGGACAGTGCCTGGAGCAGCCTGGGACAGTGGAAGGTGTCCCTGCCCATGGCAGGGGGTGGAATGAGATGGCCTTTAAGGCCCCTTCCAACCCAAACCATTCCAGGATTCTGCGCACTGCACCTCCCAAGGTCCAAAACACTCCCAAGGACAGGATGGATTCACAGAGCAACAATTTCAGATCACGTGAAACCTCTGTCAGGGAACCACAGGAAGGCTCAGGCTGGAAGGGACAAGCAGAGGTCATGCAGGACACCTTCCCTGCACAGACAGGGCTCCCTACAGCACACTCCTCAGGATTGTGTCCAGTTTTTGAGTATCTCCAGTAAAGCAGACTCCACACCCTCTGTGGGCAGCCTGTCCCAGTGCTCTGCCACCCTCACAGTAGGGATCTCCTCCTCATGAACAGCTGAACAGGGAAGAGGTGTCTCAGTGTCTGGCCTTATCAAGGGCAGCTCCAAATCCTGCAGGAGAATGTTTTGCAAGCCATGCACCCTGCAGCTCCCTGCTGCCCAGGTGGGCACAGCCCAGCCCTGCCCCTGAGATGTGCAGCAGGCCCATGGCTCTGCAGGGCTGCCAAGGTAACTCAGGACACGCAGCACTGGGCCATTTTCACTCAGAGAAAGAGGGAATGCAGCTACCTGTTAGGATGACAGACAGGTGTCACACACTTGCACACCTGACTGGGCTTTTCAACTGCTCTGCCACCCTCAAACATCCTTCAAGCTCAACTAGCAGCCCAACAGACTGCTGTGAGAATGGACATGGTGGGATGTAAAGCAGGCTCTGCCTTCTCCCTTTGTTACAGGATTGACTCAGCTTGTGCAAAAACAGAAATCAGCTCAGAACTGCCAACGTGGACTGCTGAAAGCAATCCAGGGGGGGATGCAGTTGGCTTTTAGGAGCAAAATTTCAAAGGAGAGCCTTAGAAGTGCTGGAAAATATGAGCAGGATCTTAAGGGAGATGAACAAGGGGAGGTTAGGAAATTACAGACCTTCCTTTTCTCTTGCTCTGTTATTCAGAGAATGAGGCCAAAGCAGAACCTGCAGGGTTCTGAGCGTGGCCTGTACCTGTTCCTGCTCCAGACATCAAGAACGCCTCAGAGACACGTGGTGGTTCAGCCTGGGTCACTGTCTGCCTCTCCCCCTGCTCAGTGACATCCCAGCCACCTTCCCCACGCTCCACAAACTGTTCCTAGCACAAAAGTGCCCCTTGTCTGCACCTGGAAGGTATCACCTCAGTGCTATTTAAATCCTACCCCCTGCATGCCACAGAACCCCACTGTGTGTGTTTTCCACATCCTCCTGCTACCCAAAACCGTGGCAAAGCAGTAGCTGACACACTGAAAGGTTCAGATGTGCCAACACCCTTCGGGAAAACGATTCCTATAAGAAAAATGTCATTCATGAGATCAGCACTCAGCTTCTGTGTTCCATCCCTTAATCCCAACCTATTGTTCTTCTCCTTCTGAACACTGAGGTCTTTTTGAGGCAGCTCCCAAATCTCTGCTATTGCAAAACAGCCAGTAGGCCAGTTACCAACAGTCACAACAACTGCTGGCTGCTCTTTATCTTGGCAAGAAGAGAGGAGAATTCATACTGGGGATTTCAGCAGGGAGAGGAGAAGGATATCCTCACAAAGCAAATGGAGATGAAGGACCACAGCTATTTTAAATATGTTAATGGCAAGTCATGGTACTCAGTCTTACTCTGCTCAAGGGGACAGGCACTAAAATAACTCAGCTGTATCTCGCAGATGCAGCTCTGGCCACTGGTCAGAGCAGACATTACCTACTGCAGAGGCTGACAGGCTGTTGTGCAACCAGCAGGGCAGAGTCCTCTGCAGACTGCAAGGATCTGCCACCTCCCCAGACCCCTCCCAGAGGTTTGTTTCCAGTCAAAGGAGTGTGGGTTAACTGGGGTAACACAGGAACCAGCAGGTCTGGGTGTCTGCAGTGTGAGATACTGGAGAAAGCAGCAGCAAAGCCACCCCAGCAGCCCTGGAACACCCTCCTGTCACGGGCTGTTACAAAGCACAGCCACCATTACGTCATGTGTTGACAGCAGATTTAAGAGCCCTTCTTTAATGCAAATCAGAACCACCCAAAGAAACACAGACACCCTCGGAGACATCCAGAGTGCTGTGAATCAGATGTGGATTTTGGTTGCTTTTTCAACAGGAAAGGAGCAGGATTTCACACAGCATATCAGCAGGTGACACAGTGGGCTGCTTCCCTGCTGTGCCTCCCCAGACTTTGCCCAGCACGGGCTGCTGCACCACCCCTTTGTGCCAGAGGTGCCCAGCTGTGTTTCAGCTGATGTCCCCACCCCAGGCCCCTGACCCAGCTGTCCCCGGGTCCCCTGCATGGCACTGCCCCTCACCACTTGCGCTTCATGTAGGCAGCAGCTCTGTTCCCGTAGAGCATGGCGTTGTTGGGGGCCTTCTGCACAGCCTTGCTGTACAGCTGGATGGCCTGTGTCCACAGCTGGCAGGCAAAGGCCTCGTTGGCTTGCTGCTTGATCCTCTCCAGGTACGGGGGCAACTCCACCTGGGGGCTGCAGGGGAACAGGGGAGGGCACAGGTGAGCTGCACATCCTTCACCCCAGGTCACAGTCTGCAGTGCTCAGCTCCAGCTCAGCTGATGTTTGCTACCCTTCCTAATGAAAGGTTCAGGAAAAGGCAGAAGGGATTCTGGACCTGAAGAACTGGAGTTTAAGAGGAAAGTTTGGTTTTGACCACAGAATCCCAGAATAATCTGGGTTGGAAGAGAATTTAAAGCCCATCCAGTTCCACTCCCTCTCATGGGCAGGGACACCTTCCACTACCCCAGGGTGCTCCAAGCCCTGTCCAACCTGGCCTTGGGCACTGCCAGGGCAGCCAGAGCTTCTCTGGGCACCCTGTGCCAGCCCCCCCACCCTCTGGCAGTCTCACTCCATCACTGTGACCATCATTTGACCGTTTCCAATTTTTCTTCATCTACAGAGACACACTCCACATTGAGCAGTGGATATTTTAAGCATCAGACTTCACCAATAGGTCTTTGTTTCGACTGCATAAACAACGTTTCCAGTGCTCTTTTAGCAATGCACAACAATGCACATGCAGAAGCATCTGAGCTCACCAGGCCCATGCTCCACAACCCAAAATTCCAGCCCTGTTCCTGCTGCCACGGTGGAGGGGCCATCTAGAGGAGAGGAGCTGAAACAGTCCCCAAAGTGACTCTGGAGGAACCCAGACTACCCATATATGGTATTAAATAAGTGTCTTGACTTTGAACCAAGTCTCATCAGCTGGAAGAAAAACAGCCACCAAGATGTGCTGCTGCTGCTCCTTCACCCCAAATGCATTTTGTTTTAAAGAAAGAAATCAGCAGGAGCAATAGAAGAGGCTCCATCCAGTCCCAGCTCCCATGCTAGGAATGGCAGCAGTGTTCCAGTGTTGTCATAGAACAATCCTGGCTGCTTCAGCTCAGTTTGCAGCAGGCAAGTGCCCAAAAAATGGCAGAGGGAAGCAAGGTTCCTTCACCTGCCAGCCTCTGCCACTATCAACCCACAGTTCCTGAAGGCCAGGAAGCAACCACCACTCAGGACACTCTGCTTCCAGGCCTGAAATATCATTTCTTAGGTTTGTCCACCTTAATTCATCACAAGAGGAGAACTCCTCCCAAGATGCTCTTGCCTGGTCTGACTCCTGTTCACAGCCCAGGCACGAGGGGCCAACACAGTCCCAAGGACAGAGGCCACTTGGCAAGCCAGGAGCAGGGCAAGGAGTCTGCAGTTCACACCTCAGTGGCAGCCCCTCACCCTGTGGGAGGAAGGGACAAAGCCCAGGAGGGGCAGCTGTGGCCTCACCTCACGTGTGCCCTGCCCTCGGCCAGGCGGAAGCCGTTGCTGTGGAGGTGGATCCCATTGGACACTCCATTGGTTGAGGTTTTGCCATTCTGCACTTCTGAGGGTTAGAAAAAGATGTATACAACCATGCTAAGTATCAGTGTAGATTATACAAACTCAGGGTTTATTTTACAGCAGGGCCAACCCAACACGACAGCTCCACTCAGAGCAGAAACAAAACTTCCATGATCCCACCTGCCCCAGCCACCTGGACTAGGTTTGCCCTCTTTATTTACAAATCTCTGCAGGGTCCTTTGCAATACAACTCCAGATCAGAAAACCAGGCACACAGAGAACTAAGTGCTAAGGGAATTACCTTACACTGATTTCACTATCATGGAATCCTGGAATGGTCTGGGAGGACACCAGGACCTCAACCACTCAACAGTCTGCTTAATCCTTGATTAAGGCTTCAGGCACTCTCAACTCACACACCCCTCTCCCCACAGGTCACTTCTGCCCTCATGTTTTGTGCCACTGCAGAAGGATTTTTGGCACTGCACTGCAGAAGCAGCCCAGCAACACCCACACCCTGCTTCATTCTCCCCCTGCACCCTGAAAATGAATTTGTGCACTGCAGAACTCCCCTCTGCTGCTCGCTCCCTTTGTGACAGCATCACACTTACCCCCTGAAGTGTGGCACTTCTTTGGGAGGAGGAAAGTGTATGGTCGCTGTTTGTATGTCAGATCAAACAAATAGACCTGAGGAAAGGAAAAAAGAGCATGAGACAAGTCTGCAAAACAGATATGCTCAAGTCAGAAATAAAAGAGGGCTCAGTAGGTACACAGTTCCATGTTTGTGCTTGCTATTTCAAATTTTCTCACTGGGAATCTTTTTATAGATGGCCACACAAGGGATGGCAGCAGTAATTGGGGTGTGTCCCAGTCCAGCCCAGTTCAGAGAGAACTGGAACACTGAGAAACAGGAACCTGATCTTAGTCCACACCTGCAGAGTTTAAAAGATGACCTGACCCCTGACCAGCCTGCTCAGAAAGCTTCATATTTCAATTAAGCAACTAAAGTATTTCAATTAACACAATGATAATGAAGAAACCAAACACCTATTGACAGAAAAGAGGTGAGACACCGAGGAAATGTCTTTCTAAGATGAAACCAGTATTTCCCAAGAAACTGCCAGGGCAGCTCTGTAAATTCCTATTTTACAGCTCTACTGGGACAGGAATGGACAGCCCAGGCCAGACCCACAGCTCACCCTCTCCTAAAGGGAGCAAGAAAGAGCTGGAGAGGACAAGCACAGTGCAAACTGCCCACAAGCAAAGGTCCTGTTTAATCCACACTGATTAATGCTGTCAGGAGGATTTTCTCATTCCATTGATAGGCTTTACAAAAGATCCATGAATAACACCCAGAGCTTAAAATTAAAGCAATCAATATTCCAGGTGAAGGCCTTTGCTTCTCCAAGTTCCTTATTCACTACATTCTATTACAGAAGCAGTTTGATGTTTCAAGAATGAGTTATGAAATCCTTTCTAGGTCAACAAAGGTCAGTTCCAGAACTGGTTTTGTTTATTTTCTTGCCCCTCTTCCGGAGAGTGAAATGTGAATTGGAAAACCACAACAAAGCATGGTTTAACTTTGATCAGTGACAGTGTAGCAAATATATCCCTAATCCCAAGTATTTAGTCTGAATTAATCAGAAAGCAGTTTAAAATCCATCACATTACCCACAGAGAAGTTGCTGCACCTATTTCCAAGAGCACCCAGCAATGTCCAGTGACCCAGTGTGGTGTTTTGTGCCTCCTTACCTGCTCCCCCCCCATGTTGACCAGCAGCTCGGTGCCATCAGGGCTGAAGGTGACGTACGTGGCCACCAGGACCCTCAGCCTGTTGTTGTAGTCTGGGAGCTTCACTGGGAGGTGCCCTGTGCAGAGGACAAGTCCAGAATTATTGCCTTAACTCTCAACTGTTGTTTCTGTCTGAGCCCAGCTGCTCCCTTTTAAAGAGCAAAGCCATGGAGCACAAGCACCTCCAGGATTTTCCATTTCCCACAGTTTACAGGATCCTTCCACGAGGAACCAGAACATGCACAAACCTTTTCACAGCTTCTGGGTGTTGATGCCCCATCTCTGGAAGTGTCCAGGGCCTGGCTGGATGGGGCTTGGAGCAACCTGCTCTAGTGGAAGGTGTCCCTGCCCATGGTACAGGGTGGAACAAGGTGTGTTTTAAGGTCCCTTCCAACCCAAACCATTCTGTGGTTCCATCATTCCCATTTTGCACAGCCACCCCACAAAACTGCCTTGTTAACAATGAGCCTCCAGAACCCAGCAAACCTCAGTTTTGGGGATTCTCTAGGATTTGGCTTTTGTGATTTGTGGCCATCTGCAAACACCTGCATCCTCAACCCCTTAATTAGGTTTCCTTAATAAAGCCCTCAGCACAAGGAAACCAAAGCTCCTAAGTATTCAGCTCACACACAGGTTCTGTTCTTCAGACAGCAGATGTGTTGCATGACCAATTCAGGGGACCTGAGGAATCCTCTAGTGGGAATCATCAGGAGCAGGACTGTCAGAACTGGTCTGCTGAACATTCTGGTCTGAGATATTGTAAAAAAAAAAAAAAACAACCCAAACATTTTGGGGTAAAACATAGTAAATAATGAGCCCTGGAGAAAAATGTCATCCAGATTGCTCAGATACTGCATCACTGATTCTTTATCTGCAGGATGAGGACAAGTCACTTCTGTGCCAAAAAGATTTTGAACTGGGACCAGTTCCAGGAAAGCCTATAGAGCCCAGGTTATATCCAACCCTTCACTTTCCAGCAGGAGTGACAAAAACACATTTATGCTGGACAAAGAGCAGCAAGGCTGGCTCACCTCCCCAGTGGGATAACCTGCAATTCCAGGGGACATCCCATGGAAGAGCTGCCCTGGGCAGGGGTTTGTGTGTGAGGGCAGCTCTGTGTGAGCACGGTGCAGCCCCCAGGTCACCCTGAGCAGGGCCCGTACCTGCCACGTAGTACTGAGCCGCCCCGTCCGGGAGGGGCTTCTGCCGGTCACAGAACGTGTGCACGCCAGCCGAGGGGCTCTGCTTCATGCTCTTCCTGCAGACAGAGGAACAGCCCCGTGCTAAGCACAGCACTCAGCTGCTGGGAGCCTCATCTGCACTGGCTTTCCCTGCCCACCCACGAGGACACAGCTGCCCACAGAGCCGTGGGGTCAGCAGCCTCACAGCACCCCGGTGCACTGCGCCAAATGACTTTGGGTGACAGAAAAAACTGAGTGAAACCTCCCAGAAAGAGGAGAGGCTGGATCCCTGCAGGTCCCTCCTCCCAGCAGACCCCAGCCCCAGGAGCCTGCCCAGAGCAGCTGCTGTTACCTGTGGTTGTGGATCATGCGGATGTCGTAGAGCCGCACGAAGGGCCCGCTGGCCCCCACGGCCAGGTAATTGTTGTCCTGGGGGTTCACTGTCAGGCACTTGGCCTCCACCAGCTGCCCACAGTACTCAGTCAGGTCTATCAGCACCTCGGAGCGTTTGCTGTTCTCCCGCAGGTCGTACTGCCTGCAGAGGGGGGCAGTGAGGCAGACACACCATGGGGTAACAGAAGCAGCAGAGACTGCAATGTCCTGAGCTGGGACAGCACTCACTGGGCCTCAGTACCAGGATAATCATTAAAAACAGATCCACAATGTGCACAGATTTATTCAAGCTCCAAATTAAACTCCCAAGTCATGACCTGTTCCTTTCCTGTCCTCCCTTTCCAGCAGCGAGGAAAATGGAGGAGCTGAGGAGAGTATTTATGATTCTACAAGATAAATCTTTCCAGTTTTAGGAAGGGGAGAGATGAGCTTAAGCTGTTTAGTACAGCCTCTCTTCAGGTCTGTGCCCAGCACACATTGTGATGGTTCCCTAAAGCAAACCAACTGGAGCTCTGTACCTGATTAAGCCATCTTCTGCTGCACTCCAGAAGGTGTTTGGCCACATGGGCGCCGTGGCAATCCGCTTCACCCTGTTGGTGTGATCTCCAAACATGTGCACGGTCTCCTTGACAGTCAGGTCATGGACGTGCACCTTGGAATCTGCAGCTCCCGTGATGAGGATCCGATCCCCCGAGTGCGGCAGGAACTGCGGCAGAGGGATTGGACACTGAGCCTGGACAGCACGGGGGCTGCTCGCAGGGACACCCTGGCACTCCAGAGCACACTGGGGCTGCTCACAGGGACACCCTGGCACTCCAGAGCACACTGGGGCTGCTCACAGGGACACCCTGGCACCCACAGAGCAGCAATCCCACAGAGCACACTGGGGCTGCTCACAGGGACACCCTGGCACCCACAGAGCAGCAATCCTGCTCCAGGAATGTGGGCTGACCCATGGGATTCCCTTTGACACAGGTCAGCGTGCACACTCAAGGGTCACCACCCACAGCAGGACTGAAGAGTGGCCTCATCACACACCCCAGTCTGCTACAACCATTTCCTTCCAATTCACTGAGAGAATAATGGGATCTGCATAAACTAAGTGCAACATTGGATTTAATCCTTTCCCCATAATTAGAAATATTAAATTTTTTGGGGGGGTTGGAAATTGTTTGCAGGAAAATGTTTCCTAGCAAGGATTTGTCCTTTTACTGCTCAGGTTGCTGTTTCTGTTAGCTGCTCATTCCTTCTAAGCACATACCTTGACAGAAAAGATGTTTGCAGTGTGTCCTGTGTGCATAGAAAGGAGTTTCTTGTGGTGCAGAGGATCCCACACAATGGTATGCTGGTCATCAGAGCCAGAGGCCAACAAGCTGAAAGGAACAGGAGACAAATATGCACCATGAATTCTTCTGCTCCACACCATGAATTCTTCTGCTCCACACCAGTTCTGTGGAGCTGTTTGACCACAGACATCCATTAAGTTAATTCAGCCCTAACCAGCCCATTTCCTCCCTTCCCTCAGCTCTCTGCTCTTGCTGCTCACTGTGCACCCATCCCTCCAGCCAGGTCTAGGAGCAATTCCACAGAAAGCACAGCTGATTAAAGGATCTCACCCGCAGCACAATGGGAAAACAGGAGTGTTTGTCAACAGCAAAATGCAGGGCCTCCACCTCCCCACTGCCCTGGCTGTGTTATCTGCTCCACACCACCTCTGAAGCCCAGGCAAGGCATCCATTCCCAGGCTCCAGAGGTGCCCAGGCAGCCCCACGGCTCGTGGGGTGAGCCACAAACTGCTTTTAAAGTCATTGCAAGGTGCTCTTGGCCTTGTCCATCCATCTGCATCTGGACCAAAGGAATCTGACATCTGCAACTCTCAGCTCTTTTAAACTCAGCCATTCTCTTTCAAGCACATGAAATTTTCACTGGTAAATAATGAAGAGTATCAGAGGGCAGACTTTGGACACTGTAAGAGGCATGTGCAAATACCCACTCTTCCTCCAATCCACTCATTTCTCACACAGAAACTCTTCATTCCACTTGGTTACTGGAAGTTGCTCTTTAGTGTCCCTCTAAAATTGCAGAGGGGTGGATTCTCCACCTCCTTCCCTTGGGTGTCTGTCCCCCAGCAGAGCTTTTAACAGCATGGTGAAGGGGGTGGGGAAATGTCACCACCAGCTGGGCAAATCCTAAAGACCCATTATAATCCATAATACCACTTAAGAGAAGAGAAGCAGCCTTCAATCTCCACTTCTTAGTCTGACCATTTCCCTTCTGAACTCACTAAAGGGGCATTTCTAATAATATCCAGATATATTTAACAAAATAAAGCTTCTTTTGAAGCGTGAGCTCTACTACAGCTCAAAATTTGAGCTTGAGCTCCACTTTACTAGAAATGGGAAGCAGCTGCTTATGATAACATGACCTACATCCTACTCCTGGGAAAACCTGGGGTTATGGCTTTGCTGATTCCCCAAATGAAGCCACATACTTACTCTCCTTTTTCATTCCATTCCAGACAGTTGACACACCCAGAGTGACCCTGAGGGAAGGAGGCAAGGGAAGATGGCATTAGTCAAACTTCAGACGTACCAAACAGAGCTGTCCTGAGACAAGGACACACTGAGCTCCTCACAAATAACTTCTTCCAATAAAAGCAGGGGGGTTTTATTCCAACCCTGCAAAGAACTCCACACACTTGGTAGATAAGCACCTCCAGAAAAGACAGACATGCTAGAGCAGCTGGGGTAGAAAAGGCAAAATGAAACAAATAGAAAAAGGTAGTGTTGAATAAAATGGCAGTTTAGTCTCAGAGGCTACAGCTGAAATCCTGCTGCACACAAGGAAAGGTGACTTTGCTTCCAAAGCCCTTGGCTAGGCTGACAAATTACATGTACAGGCACTCTGGGAACACAGGGAAAATGCACTTTTGATAGCTCTGTTAGAAGCACCTTGCTGCTGGGTGACTACATCATCCATCTTCATCCACATTAACCAACGACTGCACCACGAACTGGGGGAGTGCTGAGCAGCATTTGATGTGGGACATGTGACTGAAAAGGGGGACAAAATAACCCTTTTCTCCCCCAAACCAAGATAATGGATGTGTTAGAGGTTGGCTCAGTTGGGTGGAGCAGGGTGTTGAGGGTCTGACCCCCAGATGGGGCTGTTCACTCAAGATTTCAATGATCCCTTCCAACTCAGAATATTCTGTATAATCTTAACCTGTTCTGAGGTATGTCAGAGTGCACTACAACCTGTTCCTTAGGGATCCCATTAGAGCTGAGCACACTGAACAGCTGCCAATTGTCTTCTTCAGGCACCAGTGCTGAGATGAGGTGGTGCCCACCCTGTTAAAGGTTCTCCTCTAGGTGCACCAGGCAGGGCTGAGATGAGGTGGTGCCCATCTCCTCTAGGGGCACCAGGCAGGGCTGAGATGAGGGGGTGCCCATCTCCTCTAGGGGCACGAGGCAGGGCTGAGATGAGGTGGTGCCCACCCTGTTGAAGGTTCTCCTCTAGGGGCACCAGGCAGGGCTGAGATGAGGGGGTGCCCATCTCCTCTAGGGGCACGAGGCAGGGCTGAGATGAGGTGGTGCCCACCCTGGTACAGGTTCTCCTCTAGGGACACCAGGCAGGGCTGAGATGAGGTGGTGCCCACCCTGTTGAAGGTTCTCTAGGGGCACCAGGCAGGGCTGAGATGAGGTGGTGCCCACCCTGGTACAGGTTCTCCTCTAGGGGCACCAGGCAGGGCTGAGATGAGGTGGTGCCCACCCTGGTACAGGTTCTCCTCTAGGTGCACCAGCAGCGCACAAAGCTCACGCAAGCTCTCACTGAGCTGCTCCTGGCTCTGATGGGGTTTGGGGCCCTGATAAAGCAGAGCAGCTGGTGCCTGCTGCAGCCAGGGCAGCCCCAGGGCTGGTTCCCCTGCACACCCACCTGCAGCTCAGCCTCCAGCCCCAGGCGGCGGATGAAGGGGTCGGTGACGTGGTAGTGGCGCTCGAAGCCCAGCGCTCCCCTCTCCTGCAGGGGCAAAGGCACCACACTGAGCACGGCACACAAACACCCTCCTGCCCCTCCAGACAACATTCCCCAGCTTTAAAAACCACCCCAGCTACTGGGGGGTCCACAGGTCCTGGACTGTAGTAGGGGGTCACAGAATCCCAGAATGGTTTGGGTGGGAAGGGACCCCAGAGCCCACCCAGTGCCACCCTGCCATGGCAGGGACACCTCCCACTGTCCCAGGTGCTCCCAGCCTGTCCAGCCTGGCCTTGGGCACTGCCAGGGATCCAGGGGCAGCCACAGCTGCTCTGGGCACCCTGTGCCAGGGCCTCACCACCCTCACAGGACGGAATTTCTTCCCAATATCCCATCTAACCCTGCTCTCCTTCAGCCCAAGGCCATTCCCCCTTGTCCCATCACTACACATCCTTGGGACAAGTCCCTCTCCAGCCTTCCCACCCTCTGAACATCTCCAGGTGGGCAAATCTTAATCCTTGGCCCTGAACTGATTTAAAATGCTGTGTAAGTCAGGCCAGGCTCCAGCTGAGGAGCCAAAGCCAGCTCTGGGAGGCCCACACTGAGCAGAGTGAGCTGACCCTACCTGGGGCCTGAAGCAGGAGACAGGGAAGAACCTGGGCATGCCTGCTCTGAGCCCTGGGCAAGGACCTCAGCAGGAGCTCCGTGCTGAGCTGCCCAGGAGAGCTGTGTCACTGCAGAGCCTGTCCCAGGGCAGCACAGGGTGAGGAGCTGCCCTCAGGGATGGCTGCCTCGGGCAGGGAGCAGAGCTGCAGCACACAGCCTGCTCCAGAGGGATGGCAACAGCTGCCACAGAACTGCAGCAGTACAAATGAAGGTGAAGGAAAGCAGGACAGTTGTTCCCCCTGTGATCTCACAGGGCTCACAGATGCATCAGCAGATGGCTCTGATGAAAGAAGGCCAACTGCAGAGGCAGGAATGAAGGAGAGAGAATGCCAGTCAGATTTTGGATGGAGCATCTAAATGGAGATTCTTCCCTAGGACTTGACCCAGCTGTGGTCTCACTCCATGCCACACTTGTCAACTTAATCCTTTGTCACCAGCACTTAGAGATAGGATCCCAATGTCAAAATCACCCTGGTGGTGCCCAGAACACCACCCTGGTGGTGCTCAGAGCACATCAGCAGTCCCAGAGCACACACAGAAGTGCTGAATTCCCTTCCCAGCCCAATGTTCAGTAATGAACTCCACACACCAAAAGCTATTTGAAGACAGAATGGAGACAGACATAAAAGGATTGGAGGCAAAACAAACCAGGCTTTTTGTAGGAGCTTCCACGACAGACTTCAAACCCCTTGCTGTACTTTTGTGGAGAGCATTCCTGCAGCACTGCAGGGCCCATGCAAGGTGCTGCAGGTGTAATTCTGCAGCCACTGGGGCCTTGGGAGGGCTGTGGGGTAGGACACTGCTCTTCCTGCAAGGAACTGCCTGACTTAGCACCAAGGTCACACGTCCAAGTCTGACAGAGCAGACAGACTGAGACAGTCCCAGGCTAGGGCTCAAACCACAGAACCAGCCCTTCCTTGTTAGGGCAGCAAAACAAATCTCTGCACATGGATTGAATTACAAGCTTATAACTGAGTTTGGTACCAAACTGCAAAGTGAGCACTCCAGCTCCCAGTTCCTTATTCTGGCCACTCACAGATCCCTTTCCTGAATGCTGATTATCAGCAAAGCTGCAAATGATTTCAGGCCTCCGAGTCCCAGCAATAATTGCCTATTGTGTCTGCTGCAGCCAGTCCTTTCACGTTGATATTCCACCAAAGCAGCCATCAGATGACTGATCCCACCACTGCACAAGTTTTTTTTCCTCTACACAAAGGAAGCAACACAGCACTCTCTAAAGAAAAGGAGACAGAGAGGCTGTGACAGAGATCATTAGCTTTACTACAGTCAGAAATGCCTCTGATGGCAAGATCACACGGGGAGAACACAGAAAGCAGAGAGGGAAGCTGGCTAAGGGCCTTTGTGGTGCCCAAACACAAGCAGCTCTATTTCTCTTCAACTCAGAGGAACAGAGCTGCTGATGGCAAACCAGCCCAGGGAGAGGAACTGTGCTCCTGTCGTGCCAGACTTCAGCCCAGCTCTCCAGAAGGACAGTGACAGGTCCTGGGTGTTTGTTCTCTAAGCTCCTAAGGGGCTTATCAATATGTAAGTAACAGAGATCTGCTTCCCAAGCAGAGGCAGCACCAGGAGTGTCCCCACTCCAGCACCACTGAACAGGGGCCCACACCTACCTTGATCTGCCTGTGGATGATGTCTCTGGTGATGTTGGCTTTTGCCATCTTCTTGCAGTGGGGCAGACGCAGAGAAGCAGAGGGAAGAGCTGCTGTGCCTCCAAGCATGCCAGGGTCCAGCTGAGGGTGCTCAGTTACCTGAGGGCACAGGGACACAGCAGGGACACGGGGACAGCCCCGTTAGGCCACAGCAGTGCCCAGCACAAACACAGGGGTGAACAACAGCTGGAACTGGGAACAAAGGACCCTGGAGAACTCAGGGGGGAACAAGGGAAAGGCAATGTCTGACTCAAGGCTGGTCCTGGTTTGGGGAGACATTCAGGATGAGCAGAATGCCAGGACTGCATCAGCCTGGAAATCCATGTTTCTGTCCCAGCAGAGACCCTGTGAGCCCACAGCAGTTCCCTGTCCCAGGCTTCCCTCCCACCATTCCATGACCACTCATGTCCAGTGTCATATTTCCCAATCTCTACAACCAACAAAGTGAATAAACACAGCACTGATGCTTTTGGCCACATCTTCTCTCCCATTTACTACATTGGATTATCAGAAAAACACCCCTAAAATACCCAAAAGGGCATAAACATCCCTTGGAAATCACAACATGAGGTCACAACTGAACACCTAATTACCTCAGCAAGAGAAAAGAGGTGACCAGTTAAAATTGAATTTCCAGGAGAAATTAAGAGTTTTGCACACTCTTAATGGAGTTTAATGTACTAACCTAAATAACTGAAACCCCATGGAATTGATTACTTCTGCTAAAAAAAATATTCAAATTGCAGAGTGATGGTCCCAACCCTGAGCTGGACAGGCTGCCTAGCAAAGGATCAGTCAGTCCCTGAGAAATGCTGCAATCCCCCAGTTTCCACCCCACAGCCTGGCCCATTTAGACATTTCTACAGTTCTCTTCAAAACAACAAAAAGAATAAAAACGAAATTTCAAACACCCATTTTGTCCTATGTAACCTTCTAGTTTAAAAACATTTCCAAGCAGAACAAGCCAAAATTTTCCTCTTCTAAATGAGGAAATGCTGATTCATTGAAACAAGAGCATTTCACAGAAACGCTGCAACAAACAGGAGTCCTGGCAGCCCTCATCTGATTCTCTGCTGCCACAGGAGGGCATCCAGTGGCCCTGCTGTCCCACCCTGCCATGGCAGGGACACCTCCCTCTGTCCCGGGCTGCTCCCAGGGACGGGGCAGCCACAACAACAGCACCTGCCCTGAGGAGCTGGGAACGGCTCCCAAGGACAGCAAGGGGAGCAGCAGCAGCATCTGGGCATGAGGACAGGTGGGTCTGCTGAGTCTGCAGCTCCTGAGAGGTTTCTGAGCTGCTTCCCCAAACTTTGGGAGAGAGACAGGAGCAGGAGTGAGTCCAGGGAAGGGAACGGAGCTGGGAAGGGGCTGGAGCCCAGGAGGGGCTGAGGGAGCTGGGAAGGGGCTGGAGAATCCCTGAGGGGCTGGGAAGGGGCTGAGGGAGCTGGGAAGGGGCTGGAGAATCCTTGAGGGGCTGGGAAGGGTCTGGAGCTACAGGAGGGGCTGAGGGAGCTGGGGAGGGGCTGGAGCCCAGGAGGGGCTGAGGGAGCTGGGAAGGGGCTGGAGAATCCTTGAGGGGCTGGGAAGGGGCTGGAGAATCCCTGAGGAGCTGGGAAGGGGCTGAGCCTGGAGCAAAGGAGGCTCAGGGGGCCCTTGTGGCTCTGCACAGCTCCTGCCAGGAGGGCACAGCCGGGGGGAACAGGGACAGGAGCAGAGGAACAGCCCCGGGCTGGTCCCACGTCCATCCTCAAAGGACACAGGGACAATCCCCAGCACACCCCAGTGCCTGCCACTCTCCTCAAAGGACACAGGGACAATCCCCAGCACACCCCAGTGCCTGCCACTCTCCTCAAAGGACACAGGGACAATCCCCAGCACACCCCAGTGCCTGCCACTCTCCTCAAAGGACACAGGGACAATCCCCAGCACACCCCAGTGCCTGCCACTCTCCTCAAAGGACACAGGGACAATCCCCAGCACACCCCAGTGCCTGCCACTCTCCTCAAAGGACACAGGGACAATCCCCAGCACACCCCAGTGCCTGCCACTCTCCTCAAAGGACACAGGGACAATCCCCAGCACACCCCAGTGCCTGCCACTCTCCTCAAAGGACACAGGGACAATCCCCAGCACACCCCAGTGCCTGCCACTCTCCTCAA
Source organism: Setophaga petechia (assembly GCA_024362935.1). Taxonomy (NCBI): domain Eukaryota; kingdom Metazoa; phylum Chordata; class Aves; order Passeriformes; family Parulidae; genus Setophaga; species Setophaga petechia. The sequence goes on along the minus strand of JANCRA010000094.1, from coordinate 1,724,175 downwards.
AGGACACAGGGACAATCCCCAGCACACCCCAGTGCCTGCCACTCTCCTCAAAGGACACAGGGACAATCCCCAGCACACCCCAGTGCCTGCCACTCCTCTCAAAGGACATGGGGACAATCCCCCAGCACACCCCAGTGCCTGCCACTCTCCTCAAAGGACATGGGGACAATCCCCAGCACACCCCAGTGCCTGCCACTCCTCTCAAAGGACACAGGGACAATCCCCAGCACACCCCAGTGCCTGCCACTCCCCTCAAAGGACATGGGGACAATCCCCCAGCACACCCCAGTGCCTGCCACTCTCCTCAAAGGACACAGGGACAATCCCCCAGCACACCCCAGTGCCTGCCACTCCCCTCAAAGGACATGGGGACAATCCCCCAGCACACCCCAGTGCCTGCCACTCTCCTCAAAGGACACAGGGACAATCCCCAGCACACCCCAGTGCCTGCCACTCCTCTCAGAGCTCCCCCACAGCATCCCCAGGCTCTGCCCCCAGTCTCCCCTCTCCAGGCACCCCCCAGCTGGATGTGGCTCTCAGGACCCCACCATGCCAGTGCCAGGCTGTCACCTCCCCACTGCTCTTTCAGGAGTATTTTTGTCACGTTTCCCACCTCCAGTTATGGCTAATTTCTAATCAGCTCCTTTCTCTTGCAACAGCACCAAACAACCTCAAGGACACACGTGGGAAAATGCATGAGCATGGAAAGATCCAGATCTCCCATACACAGCCATAAATAACCCCCAGCAGGAGGCCAATTTAGAGCTAAATAAGTCACTGCAAAACCATTCATACCCCATAACCCCTCTGCACAAACAGAGACAAGGAATAGCCAGACCCCCAACACCACCACTCCTTAACAGACTGTTAGAAACTCTGGTTTTCAACAGAGACTCCTCTGTGCAGCATTTTCTACCTTGTGGGACACCTGAACTTTACTTCTTAAAAAATACAGGCAAGGAAAATCACCCAAGAAATCAGCCCTTGGGTAAGAGGCTTGGATAGACCCCAGTCCAGCAGGAGTGCAGGGGCCCAAGGTGCCTCCCTTTCCAGGAAAGGGCTTCATTTGGCAGCTGGATGCTGTGAAGGCCCAAAGGTCTCCCAGACCCTGTGCCTCTGCTTGGCCAAGAAGGCTCCAAGAGCCTTTCCTCCTTTCCCTTTGCTATTTTTTGTTGCTCAACAGGTATTCCCAAATACAAAGGCTCCAGCAACTTTTAAATTATCACGGAATCACAGACAAAGGAGTAAGAAGCCCAAATTCTCATTCCAGATCAAATTTTGAGCATTAGCCACAACTGATCACAGTCACAGACTCCCAGTCCCCATGGATATGACAGTGACCTCCTTCAAACATTAAATAAATAAATAATAAACAAATAAAACAAATATTAAGTGTTCTGAACACTGAAGACTATTGACCCCACCACTGTACAGGCAGATCCAGCCTCCAGTTTCAAACTGACCCTGGAATAAAACAAAATCTCCCAAGAATTTTAGATCTCCTGCAAAATATATGTAATAAAAATCAGACAGAAATCAACCGTGCCTCCCAATTTCTTAGACACAAAGGCCTCCAAACATGAAGTCCCTCCAAAGACTCTGTCTTTGTCACCACTAAAGGAATTGGAAATTCCTTGGAAACTTCCACCATGGAAATTGGTAAAGAATGTTCCTCTTTAGGCAAAACCACCGTGCAAATTCTGCTCTAACCCATTCTTGCAGCTTCTGGCTTTTAACTAACCCGGCACAAGCAGCCCCTGGTGGAATGAGGGATGGAGTCCCAGAGTGAGGGACAATTCAGGACAGACCTGCACTGCTGCTGGCAGGGCTGGCTCCACAGGACACCCCAGGACAGCCCCAGCCCTGGCTCTGTGCTCCAGGCCAGGCTGGACAGGCCCTGCAACACCCTGGGGTGTGGAGGTGCTGCTGCCCTGCAGCAAAACCATCCCTGAGGCCCTTCCAGCCCTCACTCCACAGCCCGTGACCTCTCTGGGCTTGGTTACTCCTTGGATGACACCAGGGCAGTTTCTCTCTGCCCTTCAAGGACAGCTCTCCCCACCCCTCCCTGCTCCAGCCTGCCTGGACACCCTGCACAGGAGCACAAACCTGGACAGGATCAGCCCTCCTGCAGCTCCTGCCCCTTCCCCAGCCCCTGGGCACACACAGACAGGATCACTCCCTGCAGCTCCTGCCCCTTCCCCAGCCCCTGCTCCCTGGGCACACAGACAGGATCAGCCTCCCTACAGCTCCTGCCCCTTCCCCAGCTCCTGCCCCTTCCCCAGCCCCTGGGCACACACACAGACAGGATCAGCCTCCTGCAGCTCCTGCCCCTTCCCCAGCCCCTGGGCACACACACAGACAGGATCAGCCTCCTGCAGCTCCTGCCCCTTCCCCAGCCCCTGCTCCCTGGGCACACACAGACAGGATCAGCCCTCCTGCAGCTCCTGCCCCTTCCCCTGCCCCTGGGCACACACAGACAGGATCACTCCCTGCAGCTCCTGCCCCTTCCCCTGCTCCCTGGGCACACACACAGACAGGATCACTCCCTGCAGCTCCTGCCCCTTCCCCTTCCCCTGCTCCCTGGGCACACACAGACAGGATCACTCCCTGCAGCTCCTGCCCCCTCCCCAGCTCCTGCCCCCTCCCCAGCCCCTGGGCACACACACAGACAGGATCACTCCCTGCAGCTCCTGCCCCCTCCCCAGCCCCTGCAGCCACGCAGAGCCGCAGGGCTCAGCGGGGCTTTGCAAGGCTCAAACCCAACAGTGAAAAATGAACAGGGCACACACTGCCACGGGCTCCACACTGGGCAGGCTCTGTGGCACTGACAGCCACTGAAAAGCCCCTTAAGCTCCTGGGAAAGTACACTTCCAAAGGGTGCTCCAGGGCATGGAGAGGAACGCTCATGCCAAGCCTGGAAACAAAACCTGCACACTGATAACACAAATAATTCCATCAATTTAACATCACACGCTCCCAACACGGCCTGGATTTGAGGGATTGCTCCTTGGCTGGACTGTATTTCCCTCTCATGGAACCACCTGAGCACCTCCCACCCACAGCAACACAGTGATGGGCTCTGCACAGGGGGCACAGCCCCAGCCTTGGCACCAGCACCCTTTGGGAAAGCTCCATCCACCCCAAGGAACTCCCCAGAGCAGCAGGACTCCCAAAATCAGCACTTCCAAACAGGCAATCCCATTCCTGACTGCTTGGATGTGCCCAAGTGTCTCAGGCTCCACACTCAAGGTCACTGGAAAAAAGCAGCACTGTGCACACCACGAGCCTCTGGATACACAGCTCATCCCAAGGGAGCTTCCTTAGACCCTTCCCTTCAGCACCTGTAAATTATTTCACCCCTCCAAACACCTCCCAGAACCTGCCCTGAGAGGCTTCTTTATCCTCACAACTTATTTCCCTGCCCTCTTTACCTTGACTTTCCAAGAGGTCAGAGATCAAATTAAAATATATAAGTGTAGGTAGCAATTATATTTTTTTAAGGAAACCAGACAAACCAAGAGGGAATGCCCTGGCTAGCAGCAAACACCTTGTTAAAAGAAGGCTTTTCTCCAGCAGAGGGGCTGGCAGGAGCAGCAGTGGCTCCCCTGGATGGCTGGAGCAGGGAGCCAGGAGAAGAGGTGAGATGGGAGCCCTGGCAAGGCAGCACAGGGGAGCTGTGGCACACTCAGGGCACTCGGTGCTCACAGCTCAGCCCTCCCACTGCACTCCTGCCTCCCCTGACCCCCATCTGGCACACCCAGGGAAAAGGGAAGAGAACAGAGAGCCCCCAGCCTGCACAGGGAACGCCCCAGTGCCAAGATCCACACGGGCCAGGAGGGTTTAACTGGCACGGGAGGAGAGGCTGAGCCCTCCCCAAGGAGAGGCAGCACACCCAGCAGGGCAGGGAACGGCGCTGGACAGGGCACAGGGAGCAGAGCAGGGAGCAGGGCAGGGTCACACCCAGGAAAGGGGAGAGGAGGGTGAGCACAGGGCAGTGCTGGGGTGGGACAGGGAAAGGAGGCAGAAAGCAGGAGCTGTACCTGGCAGGGGTGGGACGGGGAAAGGAGGCAGAAAGCAGGAGCTGTACCTGGCAGGGGTGGGACGGGGAAAGGAGGCAGAAAGCAGGAGCTGTACCTGGCAGGGGCGGCACCAGCAGATGAGGCAGGGCTGGGGGAACAGGGCCTGGGCAAAATGGGGGTGAGGGGCTGGGGTGGGAGGATGGATAAAGGAGAGATCCCTAAAGGCAGTCAGACTCCTGCTCAAGGGAAGGGGGTGACACCTCAGGGGAATCAGGGGACAGCAGACAGAGCCGGGGGTGGGGGAAACGTCAGGAAAGGGAGGCGAGGGGGGCAGCCGAGAGGGAAGGGGGCTCGGGGGGATGCAGCTGTCAGGGAAGGGGTTGGGGCCTGCAGGGCAGGCAGCTGACAGGGAAGAGGGTACAGGGGCACAGCTGACAGGGAAGAGGGTACAGGGGCACAGCTGACAGGGAAGGAACGGGCTGACAGGGAAGGGGGACGAGGCGTGCTTGACCGAGCAGGGAACGGGCACCGGGGGCAGAGCTGCCACGGAACGGGCACCGGGCCGGCTGACCGACAAGGGGCCCGGCAGATGTAGCTGCGAGCGAAGCGGGTACGGGGCGCAGCTGCTGGGGAAGGCAAGGGGGCACCGGGGGGCGGCGGGCACGGAAGGGAACCGGGCTGGGGGGCTCTGTCAGGGCGGCGGGGCCCGTCCGGCCCGCGGGGGCCCGTTACCTGTCAGGCCTGCCGGGCGCGAGCGCAGCGGGCACCGGAGGCTGCGAGGCTCCATCCATGCGGGGCAGAGCGGGACGCAGCGCAGGGGCCGCGGCGGGGCCCCGGCCGTGCCCGCCGCCCCCGGCCCTCGGTACCCCCGCCAGCTGTCCGGGGCTGCGCTGCGCCCCCCGCCGCCGCCGCGCGCTGCGCATGCGCCACGCCAACTGCGCAACCGCCCCCCCCCGCGCGACGCCGCGCCCCGCCCCGCGCAAAAGGCGTAAATCCCGTTCGTGAATTCCGCCCCTTCCTGCCCGCCGCCGCGCCGGGACTGACAGCTCACGGAGCCAATGGAAAGGGAGGAATCTGACCAGGACAGATCCGCCAATCGGCGTCGAGGGGGCGGGAGCGTGGTGGCGCGAAGGGGCTGCTGGGAGATGTAGTTACGGAGGAGTGATGGCCGCCGCCTCTCCCCCCCAAACCTGGGGGCTGGAGCCCCCTGAGCTCCGACCGCTCCACAGCGGCCAGGACGGTGAAGGGCCTGGAGGAGAAGCCAAGAAGGCATGGGCTGAGGTCACTCAGTTTGTCCAGCCTGCAGAAGAGAGGGCTGAGGGTCCTGTTCCTGTCCCTGGAAATGCCCCTGTCCCATGGCACGGACCCCTCCCACTGTCCCAGGCTGCTCCAGCTCCAATGTCCAGCCTGGCCCTGGGCACTGCCAGGGATCCAGGGGCAGCCACAGCTGCCCTGGGCAAGCTGTGCCTGCCCACCCTCATTTTCTTCCCAAAATCCAATCCAAACTTACACCCCACCAGCTTTAAGGCTATTCCTCCTTGTCCTGTCACTCCAGACCCTTTTAAATAATCCGTTTTCCTTGTTGAGCCCCCTGATCCTGCAGGGACACCCCAGGACTGTCCATGCTGGGCTGGCTGAGCACCCTGACCCTGCAGGGACACCCCGGGACTGTCCATGCTGGGCTGGCTGAGCCCCCTGACCCTGCAGGGACACCCCAGGCCCATCCTTGGCTCCCTGACCCAGCACAGCCGGGCTGGCTGAGCGCCCTCACCCTGCGGGATCTCTCCTCCCTGCAGCAGCACCGAGCCTGGGTTTCATCGGAAAATAAAACTCTCTATAAAATAAAGAGCAAAGAGCCAGGGGGTGGCAGTGTTTGCAAAATCCTTCCCTTCTCCTTGTCCTCCCCGCGGCCGCCCGCCCTGGGGACACTGAGGACAAGCAAGCCCAGTCCCAACCCTCTTAATGAACCCTCCCAAAAAGGGGAGGAGTGTGAAAGAAATCAAAACTCACCCACTCACCTTCCCTATAACTTATTTCCACAATTTAACATTCCTGAAGCCTGCTAATAAAGTGTGATGAATAGTTTAAATTTCCATTTGGAACTCAATTCCCTGGCTCCCAGATAATCCCAGCTGCACGGCAGAAGAAAATTCCTCCTTGGTTATTCCAAAAGAAGGAGGAAAAGCCCCTTAAATCAGAGACATCGGGCCCGAGGACTCCTCCTGCACCTCCAGCCTCATAAATGACAGCTGCAATGATTTGTCTCCATCCTGCAAGTCATTAACCTATTCAGCTGCTGTCAAAGTCCTTTACAGAAGGTAATTGTTAATTGTTGCCTCTGCATCAGTCCAGATTCTAATTAAACAAATAATAATCGGGATCCATCCTCACAAAAGGGTTTTATCTTCTTTTCTCAGATGCCATCTCCATGGGGACCCAAAGCTGCACGCAGAAAATCAGGCAGGCTTCAGATGCCCTTGACATGGAAGTTTTCCTTGCTGGTGGAGAGAAAACTGGGGCATGGGAGCTGGATTTTCTCTCAGGCTGGTGACAGGAATGCCAGGGCTGGGGCCAAGCAGGACTTGCTGGTTCTGACTGTCACACCTGGAGTTTCCTGATGCAGTCTGAAGCTGGGGAATGCAAACAAGGTGTTCTCCCAGCAGCACAGCTCCTGCAGGAGAGCCACACCTGGAAAGGATCCTCGTGGAACAGGGCTGTGGCTGTTCCAAGGAAAGGTGCAGGGAGCAAGGAATAAACCTGCCTGAGAGCTTGCTCTTTCCACAGTGTTGAAATTTAAGTCGTGCAAAAGGCATTTTACATTATGATTAATTTTAAAAGGCATTTCAATAAATACCTGTCTCCTTTTCTATCCTCAACAGAATAAAAAAGGAAATTCGGTGTAAAAACCCCACAACACTCACACAAAGTTCAACTTTACAGCCGAGCCAGGGGTTCCACAGGAGCATTTCTCGCTGCTCTGTACCTGCTCTGGCTTCAGGAGCTGCCTCTGGGGCCAAGCAGCCCCCGGGGCTTTGCCCACAGTCCTGCCCCAACCAAACATCACCGGCTCAGGCTTCTCACCCAGATATGACTAAGCCCTTCAGAACGAGAAACGCTCAGGGTTTCTTGCTTAATTGCTAAAACAGATTAATTTGGCTGCCCAGCACACGGCCAAACGGAAAAGAGGAATTGACACACCTAGCGGGTTCCTGCTGGGGCCGATGATCTGCTTTAATTGATGGGTCACGTTTGGGGATGATTTTCCACCCCGTGGCTGCCACAGGCTCCCCTCCTGCCCTCCCTGTTCCGTGCAGCCTCTGAGCACTGGCGCTTCGGGAGGCTCAAATCAGGAGTGTAACTGGTGCAAACCAGCAAACGTCACCTTCAGAGCTCGAGGTTCAGCTGCCCCATGTCATGGAAAGGGCCCATGCACTTCTCCCAAGAATTAAGGGCTGCATCTTTACCAAAAGGCCCCTTGGCACCTAAAGTTCGGGCAGCAAAGCAGGTAAAAACCCGTTTGGGTCGCTCTGGTCACACACACGTGACAGGCAGGATGGTGGAGGAGAGCCAAGAAATCAGGGTGGCTGAGCCAACGGCCCCCCCAGGCTGCTCCAGAGGTTTCACTGGAGCCCTATCAGATTTCCTGGTGACTCAGACAGAGCGAGCGAGCGGTCACCGGGGAGAAGGGCACGGGCACGGCAGCGAGCCGGGCCGGGCACAGCCCCACGGGGTCCCCAACAGCGGCCAGCAGCCCCCCTGTGCCCCCAGAGCTGTCCCCGCACACCCAGGACAGGCAGAGCAGGCTGTGCCCCTGCAGGGAGCGGGCACAGGAGGCAGCGGGCGCTCAGCTGTGCCCAGGGAGCCGTGCCCGTGCCCGTGCCCCGGCCGGGCCCCGCACCGTGCTCTGCACCGTGCAGCCCTGTCCCTGCCAGCCCCGGTGCACGGCGCAGAGCCCCCCGTGCTCCCCGGCAGCAGCAGACACCTGCTCGCACATCCCGCTGTCCTCGTGTGCTCCGGCACCCGGACCGTGCTCGGGGGGCCTGGATTCCCGCACAGCCCCGCTCCCTGTGCGGCCCCTGCCGCGCTTCCCCCCGAGCCAGCCTTGCAGAGCACCCTCTGCCCCTGCACCTCCTGCCCCGGTACCCTCTGCCCCTTCCCCTGCACCTTCCCTCTGTCCGAGCACACTCCGCCCCTGCATCCCCTTCCCCTGCATCCTCTACCTCTGCACCCACTTCCGCCCCCTCCCACGCTCTCCCTTTCCCTTTCCCTTTCCCTTTCCCCTTCCCTCCCTCTCCCATCAGGATCCCCAGCTCCCGTTCTCCCCTCTTCTCCCCCTGTCCGCTCCCCTCGCACAGGCCCGTTGCGCTCTCGGCCCCGGCCCCGGCCCCGGCCCATCGCCATCGCCATCCCCATCCCATCCCCATCCCCATCCCCATCCCATCCCCATCCCCATCCCCATCCCCATCCCCTCTCCCCTCTCCCATCCCCATCCCCATCCCCTCACTCCGCTCCCGCTCCCATCCCCATCCCCATCCCATCCCCATCTTCATCCCCATCCCCTCTCCCCTCTCCCATCCCCATCCCCATGCCCTCGCTCCGCTCCCATCCCCATCCCCATCCCCATCCCCATCCCCTCTCCCATCCCCTCTCCCCATGCCCTCGCTCCGCTCCCATCCCCATCCCTCCCTCTCGGTCTCCGCCGCCCCGCTCCCCGCCCCGCTCCCGCCTCCCGCCGCCGGCGCCGCCCCGCCGGTGCCTCCCGCCGCCGCCTCCCGCCCGCTGTGTGGGCCGAGCCCGGCGCCGCGGCCGCCCCAGCTCCGCTCGGGCTGTGGCGGGGCGGCTCCAGCCCTCGCCGCCGCGGCGGCCCCGCCGCCCCCCGCCCGCCCGCGCCCCGAGCCCGCCGCCATGGGCGCCGCGGCCCTGCGCGCCCTGCCCTGGGCGCTGCTGCTGCTGGGGCCGCTGCTGCCCGGGCAGGTCCTGCAGGCCAACCCCATGCTCACCTCCGAGGGCCAGCCCGCCCCGCTGCCCGGCGGCGCCGTGCCCGGCTTCACCGCCGCGCCGCCCGCCGCCCCCGAGGAGATCCACCCGCTCAAGGAGCAGCCGGCCAACGGCTCGGCCGAGGGGCACGCCAAGCACCGCAAAGCCTTCCCGGTCATCGGCATCGACTACACGCACGTCCGCATCCCCTTCGAGATCTCCCTCTGGATCCTGCTGGCCTGCCTGATGAAGCTGGGTAGGTGGGCGCGTTGTGGGGAGGGTCCGTGGGAAAGGGCCCGGGGAGGGCCTGGACAAGGAGGGACCCCCGGGCAAATGGGACAGAGACCCCCGGGCATCACGAGGAGTGACCCTCGTGAGTGTCTGCCCCGAGAGACCCGCCGAGCATCCCGCGGTGGGAGCCCCTGGGCATCCCGGGGCAGGACCCCCGGCCGGGTGGGACACACACCCCCAGCCACCCCAAGGAGTGGCTCCTGTGAGCGTCCGGAGGAGCGACCCTTTGAGCATCCTAGGGAGAGACCCTCTGGACATCCCGGGGTGGGACCACCCCAAACATCCCGGGGCAAAATCTGCTGCACATCTTCTGCAGAGCTCCCAGGCCGGCTGGGCCGGGGTGGGCACTGCTCTCCCCACGACCTTGGCTCTCTGTCCTGGGCCCGGTGGACGGCGGCATCCCGGTCCCTCCCCTCCCGCGGACTGCTCATCTCCCACCCGGGAGCCGGCCTGGAGATGCTCCTGACCCTGCTTGGGCCAGGTTTGCTGTGCTGCCTGTGACGCTCAGGGAGGAAGCACCCCGTTTGCTCACTTCCTCTCTGAACCACAGATGCTTTTTGTAACCTTGGAGAAGTCCCTCAGAAGCCTCCCGGTGCCCGGCCTCCCCTTCCTCCCCCTCCGCAGCAGGCCGGGGTGGCTTCGCCTCTGCTGCAAAGCGTCCCGAGATTCCCGCATTAAGGAGAGCGGCTGGGGCTGGAGAAGTCACCCGCTGGGATGAGCCTGGGATGCCCCGCTCGGGGACAGCATCAAAGCATCCCTCTGCGGGGCGGGGGCTGTGGACAAAGTGCTTTCCAAACTTCTGCAGCTGGATCAATACCAGCCGAATTAGCCCAAACCTGTGACGTGATGGAGCCTGCTGTGCTGTCCCCGGCAGTGCAGGGGTTGAGCTGGCCCTGCTCCCATCCCTGGTGATAAAGCCAGGGGGACAGGTGAAATGTTTGCCTTGGAGCAGGTGAGGAGGGAAGGGAGCTCTGTGCTCCTTCATTTTGCTCCTCAGTTGCCATCAGTGGTTTAATAACACTCACTTATGGGGCGCTCCAGCTTGCTGAGGGAAATCTTGCTTTGGGAGCTTTCTAAAGCTGGTTCCTGTTGTAAACTGTGCCCTGTCCTGGTCTGGAGGGGTCTGAGAGACCCCCAGGAGCTCAGATCCTTCCTGCCCACCTACTCCTCACAGTGCCCCGTCCCTCCCCAGCCCGCTGAGCGTGCGTGGGCAGGTGCAGCCCCATTTCCACGGTGCTTTATTTACGTGCAGGCGGAGCAGTGAGAGCACCCCAGGCCCGGAGGCTTGTCCGGGACACGGGCAGGCAGGACAGGCTGGAACCGGGCGGGGTTTGTGCCCTCCTGGCGCTCCCCAGAGGGACCTGGGGGCTGGAAGGTGCCTGTCCTGGGCAGGCAGGGCTCCCTCCGCTGTGGCACTGCGCCTTCAGCGCTGCTCCCGGAGCAGGGAGTGATGAAATCAGGAATATCTGTGCGGAAGCTGGAGCAGAAAGGAGGGGCCAAGGGCCCGCGGGCCTGCCGGGGCCACGGGGAAAGCTGGCAAAGAGCAGAGTGAGCAGAGCTCGGGGGATGGAGGGGCCACCCCGCGCTCTGGCACTGCTCCTGCCCGTGCCCGCAGCCTGGGCTCCGTGCTGGTGCTGCAGGGAAAGTTGTGGCTGCCGGCTGTCAGGTCTTTGATGCTACAAGTATTATGCAAGACTGCGTGTTTCGAGGGGGGTATTTTAGGAGAGGCTGCCCTGCAAGTCTGGCAAAGGTGGCAGGTGCCCTGCAGAGCTCCGGAGGTGTTGGTTGTGCCAAAACCCACACCTTAGCTTACCTGGGGCTGTGACAGGGCCATGGCACGGGGCGGTCCCGGGACACCCTTTTCCTTGGCCTCCTTGCCAGCATTTTGCCCTTCTCGTTGGTGCTGCCTTGGCAGGAAGCTCCCCAGCTGCAGGTACAGCTCCCTGTGCTCGTGAGCAGCCAAACCCTCTCAGTGCTCTGTGTCCCTATCCCAGCCCCGTCCTTCCTGCCCTGGATCTCGGGCTGTTGTTCAGCAGCAGCAGAATGGGCTTTTCTCCACGCAGGGATGGCTCTTACACAGCTGGGCACTGCTGGCAGCACAGCCTGGAATGGCAGGATGGGGCTCACACAGCTCCAGGCTCCCTGCACCAGCCAGGGTCTGCAGCATCCCATTTCCAGGAAGAGAACAAGAGGGGGTGATAAATAGAACAGGAATTTGCAGCGCTTCCTCTTTTTCCCCACACCGTCAGTGTGCATTTACTGATGCATCAGGGTGATCCTGAGCGGACCAACATCTTCTTTTTCCAGGAATTCCTGGGGTGTGGGCTGTGCATGGCAGCCCCTCCTGCCTGCCCCTCTAGCTGCACAGCTCTCCTTGCTGGGCTGAAGCTGCTGATTGAGCCACGAGCTGCTACAAAACTGAGTCCTTGACCCTGTGAGTCACTGCAGGGTGTCACCCTCGGGTAGTGCAGGGTGACCATGTCCAGGAGCCCAGGAGCACTCCCAGGGCTCTGCTCCAGGCCAGGAGATGCAACCTGACCTTGTCCTGTTGCTCATTTTGCCCCTGTTGCTCTCGATGCTTTAGACAGCTCTTCAGACTGAAATGCATCCTCCTGTTGTCCCATCCAGGGGATTTGTCCTTTCTCCAGCTCTGGCTGTGAGTTTGCTTGGGGAATGGAAGCTGTGAGCTGAGCCCTTCCCCTCCTGCTGCAGTTTCTGTGAAATGCCTCAGAGGTGTTGGTTTGTGGAGGATTGCTCACCTGACAGGGCACAGGGGATGTGCCCTGCGTGTCCTGCAGGCGTGGGCTGTTCCTGCTGTGTTAATCCCCGTGGAGAAGGGGAAGCTGCTGCTGCCTGCTTTACTTAATACTCACATGATATTTTAGGGCTGTGCAGGGGCAGAGGGAGTGAGGGGCAGCTGCAGCCATGTGCAGATCGTGTCTGGTGGTGGCCTGACCCTGCCAGGAGGAGCCTTTGCAGCTGCAGGTTGCAGCCAGACCTTGTGTGAACCTCTTGTATTGCTGCAGGAGGCCAGACCTTCCCACAACACCCCAGGCAGGAGCTCTCTGTGCCCTTCTCCAGGCTTTGCAGGGGTGTTGGAAAGGCTCCTTCACACCCTGCCCAGGGAGAGGTTGGTGAGCTGAGGGGTTTTCCTGCAGGAGAACCTGCTCTCCTCACTCAGGGTTGGCCTTTCAGCTCACGTGGCTCCAGAGACATTTAGGGGAATTCAAGTTGGACTGTAAATATGTCCTCGTTTCAGGGGAAAGGGAAGGAGTGAGTCAGGAATGTAAATAACAGCCTGTGGTCAGCCTGTGCTGGGCCCAGCAGGCACAGCTTTGTGCTGAGCACCAGCTCCTTCCCACCCTGGAGGAGAGCTGGGGCTCCCTGTGCCATGCTGGCCCTTCCCTCCAAGGCCAGACAGCAGAGAGGGACATTCCATTAGCACCTTCCACTGAGGCCTGTCCTGCTGTCTGTCTGCTCCAAATGGCTTCCCCTGGACCATCCTGGCCATTCCACCCCCAGCTCAGGGGGATGGCAGGCTGTGGTGGCTCACCTTGGCTGGAAAGTACCCTGAAATGAATGTCTGAGCCCAGGGTTTGAAAGCTGGCTGGTGCCTTCCCTTCTTTTCTCTGGGAATCCATGTCCCCCAGATGGAGAGAGGCTTCATACCAGGGCCTGTCGTGACAGGACAAGGGGAAGTGGTTTTATGAAGGCAGGTTTAGATTAGATAAAAGAGATAACATGCTCAGGAGGTGCTGAGGCCCTGGCACAGCCTGCCCAGAGCAGCTGTGGCTGCCCCATCCCTGGCAGTGCCCAGGGCCAGGCTGGATGGGGCTGGGAGCAGCCTGGGGCAGTGGGAGGTGCCCTGCCATGACAGGGTGGGGGTGTGGAGATGGATGGGCTTTAAGGTCCCTTCCCACCCAGACCATTCCATGGCTCTGTGACTCCTGGTGTCACTTCCCTCTCTGCAGGAGAAACGAGGATGGAAAAATCCGCACGGATCAAGATAAAGGCAGTTTAATAAAGCAAAAGCAAAGGTCATGTGCAGAAACAAAGGGACACAAAAGATTTATTCTCCACTTCCCATCAGCAGATGATGTGCAGTCACTTCCTGGGAAGTTCCTTCAGGAGCGCAGTGGCTGCTCCGGAAAGCAAATGTCCCAATTAGAGTGCCCACCCTGCCTTCCTCTGTTCCCTCTGCTCCATGTGGTGTGTGACATCCCTTTGGTGAGTCTGGGACAGTCCCAGCAGTGTCCCCTCCCAGCCCCAGCTCCTGCTGAGTGTGGGGCAGCTTTGGTGCTGTGAGCAGCACTGGGTGTTACCAGCCCCCTCCAGCCTCCACAGAGGGGCTCCAGCTCAGCCAGACCCAGGCCCTGGGGACATCCCTCCCTGTGTCCCTCAGTGTGACCTGCTGGGCTGTGGGACATCCCTCACATCCCTCCCTGTGTCCCACAGTGTGACCTGCTGGGCCATGGGGACATCCCTCCCTGTGTCACACAGTGTGACCTGCTGGGCCATGGGGACATCCCTCACATCCCTCCCTGTGTCCCCATGGTGTGACCTGCTGGGCCGTGGGGACATCCCTCCCTGTGTCCCACAGTGTGACCTGCTGGGCCATGGGGACATCCCTCCCTGTGTCCCCATGGTGTGACCTGCTGGGCTGTGGGGACATCCCTCACATCCCTCCCTGTGTCCCATGGTGTGACCTGCTGGGCCATGGGGACATCCCTCCCTGTGTCCCTCAGTGTGACCTGCTGGGCTGTGGGACATCCCTCCCTGTGTCCCATGGTGTGACCTGCTGGGCTGTGGGACATCCCTCCCTGTGTCCCTCAGTGTGACCTGCTGGGCTGTGGGACATCCCTCCCTGTGTCCCATGGTGTGACCTGCTGGGCTGTGGGGCCATCCCTCCCTGTGTCCCATGGTGTGACCTGCTGGGTCATGGGGACATCCCTCACATCCCTCCCTGTGTCCCATGGTGTGACCTGCTGGGCTGTGGGGACATCCCTCCCTGTGTCCCATGGTGTGACCTGCTGGGCTGTGGGGACATCCCTCCCTGTGTCCCATGGTGTGACCTGCTGGGCTGTGGGACATCCCTCACATCCCTCCCTGTGTCTCACAGTGTGACCTGCTGGGCCATGGGGACATCCCTCCCTGTGTCCCACAGTGTGACCTGCTGGGTCATGGGGACATCCCTCACATCCCTCCCTGTGTCCCATGGTGTGATCTGCTGGGCCATGGGGACATCCCTCCCTGTGTCCCACGGTGTGACCTGCTGGGCCATGGGGACATCCCTCCCTGTGTCCCCACAGTGTGACCTGCTGGGCTCCCTGGGGCAGCTCCTTGGCCCAGCCCTGCTGCTCCCTGTGACAGTCCCTGAGTCACTGCTGTGTCTCTCCTGCCCCTCCACACGAGTGAGGGCTGCCTGGCACTCCCAGGACTGTCCCCAGGGTGTCCCCACCCTGTGCCTGTTGTGCTGGGGATGGAGCTGAGCTCAGCGAGCAGAGCCCAGAGCTGTGCCAGGGTGGGTTGTGTGGGGACACGCCGGTGCCTTGGGGAGGTTTGGTGTCACAGCTGAGCCCGCGGTGCCAGCACTGTGCCCGTGCTCGGTGGCACTGCTTTGGAGAGCTCCAGTGCTGCCCAGCCCTGCTTTGGAGAGCTCCAGTGCTGCCCAGCCCTGCTTTGGAGAGCTCCAGTGCACCCCAGCCCTGCTTTGGAGAGCTCCAGTGCTGCCCAGCCCTGCTTTGGAGAGCTCCAGTGCTGCCCAGCCCTGCTTTGGAGAGCTCCAGTGCACCCCAGCCCTGCTTTGGAGAGCTCCAGTGCACCCCAGCCCTGCTTTGGAGAGCTCCAGTGCTCCCCAGCCCTGCTGTGCCTGCAGAGGAGCGAGATTAGGGAAGGTCCCAAAGCCTGCGAGCTGGTGATAGGGGCTGGGAGAAGAGGGGCAGAAGCTGAGGGGTGCAGGTGGGGTTGTGGAGCCCCACAGAGGCTCAGGGCATGGGGGGTGGCTCCTGTGCCTGGAGGAGAAGAGACAATTTCACAATTGCCAGAGAAACGTTTGTAGAAGCTGGTGGCTGCTGGCTGGCAGTGAGATTTGGGTGCTAAAGCTCTCGGGTGTTGGAACACTTGGGTGCTTTTCAAACGTTGTTATCAGCCCACATCCCTGCCCTGGAATCGTGGCTTTTGGAGGGGCCACCCCAAGGTTTACAGAGCCCTGGGAGTGTAGGAACTTGAGATTCCTGTGGGTCGATAAGCAGGGTAGGAAACCTGCTGTGGTGGTGGCTCTGGATGGCAGAGCTGGATCTGGAGACCACACACAGCACAAACAGCCCAGAGCAAAGCCAGTGCCATGGGGACAGCCCTGCCAGTGCCACCTGCGAGGGTGGGAATGGCACAGCAAGGAGGCATTCCCAGGGGAGCTCTGCCCAGTGTTGGGAACAGGAGTGTGTGACTGCTGAGTGTGTGGGGTCACCTCTGGCCCTCCTGCCACCCCAGGTGTGGCTCCCCTGGGCACGGGTGGCCGTGCTGGGCTGGGCAGAGGGGCTGTTCCTGCTGGATCCTGGCACTGGCTGATCCGGGTTCCTCTCTGGGCCAGAGGGAAATGTTTGTCTCGTTCTTGGTGGCAATGTTTGTCCTACAGCCTGGCTTATCACTGCTGGCTTATCACTGACGGGGTGGTGAGGGCTCAGAGCTCACCCCAGTGTCCCCCCTGTCCCAGGGAGCTGCTCAGGGGAGCTGGGCCTTGGGGAGTGACTGTTCAGAAAGGATTTGGAAGTGCTGCTGCAGCTGGTGCCACAGGAGTGTAAATTGTGGTGACGATGAATTTAAACAGTCTCTTCCAATGCAGACTTGTTGCATTCCCACTTCCTTGTTGGGGGATGATCTAAACATACTTTGGCTCCCTTTTCCCCTGCTTTGCCATCTCAGAAAAAACAGCCACAGCATTTATTTTTTCCTCTCTGATCTGCCCGTTGCTGGTGTCTGAGCTAAAAAACATCCAAACTGTTCCCTCCATGGATCTGAGAAAACCATTAGTTTAATTATGGTTGGAAGAGTGAAGGATTCCTGCTGTGAAGTACGGGCTGGTGATGGAGTGGGAGAAGCAGAGCAGGTCTGTAATCACAGCCCTTCCTCCCTGGTGAGCCCTGGTGTCCATTAAGGCAGGATTGTGCTCCATGGCAGCCTTGGCTCTGCTCCCTGCAGGGACCCCATTGCCTGTGGCAGCTTCTGGACCCCGGGGCCCTCAGGAGCCAAAGCTTTTGTTTCATCCCATTTGTCAACAAAGGCTTGGAGCCCTGGTGCTGGGGTCAGGGATGGGCTGGCTTCCCACACAGGCTGTGGGTGGAATTTGGGGTGTGGGTGTTGCACGTCCCGTGGCAGCCAGAGCCCAGCTGGGTGCTGGCCTGGAGATGCTGTGGGGCTGTTCCTGCCCTGAGCCCTGCAGGTGACCTGGCTGGTTTGTGGGTGACAGCAGAATGTGTTGGTGTTTGGCCTGTCTGGTTCCCATCCTTTCTCCCAGAGTGCCCAACCACCCAACCACAGCTGGCCCACGACCCCCAGAGATGCCTGAGCTCCCTGGGGAGTTACTGGGGTGCAGGACGAGTCTTTTGTCTGCAATTAATGCAGCTAAACAGTGTCCTGGGTCTGAGGGTTGCACGTGGGAGAAGGGACAAGCAGGTGGTGGTGGAGGGCAGAGGGTCATTCCTGGGGTGACAGCACTGCTGTGGCACAGAGGGACTGCAGCCCCTCTGCAGAAGAGACATACATGTCTCTCTAGCACTTGGATCAACCAGATGCTCATTAGACTTGCAAATAAATACTTCTTTATCACAATCCTTCCCTTTTCCCTCCTCAAGCCCTGGTTTTGGCTGTAGGTGCAGGGCTGGTGGGGGCTCTGAGCCTGTCCCAGGATCAGGCAGGGCTTGGTCCTTGGTACAGCATCCTTGGAGCTGTGGGCACCAGCAGAGGATGGGCAGCAATGGGGATGAATGGCTGCAGCTGCCTTGTAAACATTTGGTTTATTTTTATTTTTTTTCCTCTGTTTTGGGTCCCCAAGGCTTAATTTGTTCAAATAAAACCCGAAATCCACACGGAATACTCTGTGGAAACCCAGCCTTGCTGAGTGGAGCTGGAGCTGGGCTGCCCCTCATCCCTGCCCTGGGCTGCCTCAGTCAGCAGCAGCTCCTTCTCACCCATTGGGGCTCACAACTGCCAGCATGGGCTTGATGAAAGCCTCAGTGTCCTGAGATCAGGCCTGACAGCTTCCAAGGCAGCAGCAGAGGAGCAGGGCATGGTTTGGGTAGAGCCAGCTGGTGGTGGGTGATCCTCTCACTGCACTGAGGTCCCACCGTCTGCTCCCGAGGTGTGGGATGTCTCATGGACCTCTCTGATTGCACAGTGCCTTCCAGCTGTGTGTTAATCTTGTCATGTTCTGTTCTTTGGCTCTTTCCTGGGGCAGCAGAGCTCGTGTGCTCCTGCTTGGGAAGGAGGAAACCAAATTAAAAGCTCAGCAGATGGGCATGCACACACTCGTTGCTGCCTGTTCGTCAGAAGGGGCAAGATCCAGGGTGGGCCTTGCTTGGAGTGGAGCAGTGAAATGAATCTGGTGGTGTGTCACCTCTGGAGGTGCAGAATCTGGTGGTGTGTCACCTCTGGAGGTGCAGAAACTGGTGGTGTGTCACCTCTGCAGGTTCAGAAATCCGTGTTGCATCACCCCACGTCTCTTGGGGTTCCTTCCCAGAACCTGCCTGCCTGAGAAGGGCACGGCTGAGGCTCCTGTGAAGTTGGGCTGGTGTTTTGAGTGGAAAGTTTAGGAATACAAAGTACTTTTTTAGTCAGAAGAGAACACACACATTTTCCTGGGTTGCCCAGGAGCGACTCACAAACATCTCAGCATCCGAGGTCTTTGTCTCCAGAAAGTTGCAGTACAATCGACCTCCAGGGACAGCACTGAAATCCCACTGAGCAGAGGGTCTGCCAGGGAAATAATTCCCCTCTCTTGTGCAAGACACACGCTTGCAGAGCAGACACCCCGTGGCAGCAGTTTATTTCCAGTGCCTGAATTATTCTGCATTCTGGAGTCACAACATGCTCAGTCTCAATGCCGGGTTTGGAGAGAAGGCAGCTTCCCACCCCAGTGCTGGAGGCTGAGCAGCACAGCAGGGCACAGATTCAGCACCTGCAGGGCTGTGAAGAGAGGAGCTGGTGTTTCCAGCCCTGTTCATGCCTTGGTTTCCCTTGGGAACATTTTCCCACAGCAGCCTTGGTCCCTGGGGTGACTTTGCAAGGAACAGCTCCTCTCCTGTGCCAGCTGCTGCTCCCAGGAGCCGGGCTGGGTGTGAGAAGCAGCATGGCTGAGATGGTGCTGGGGGGCTGGAGTGGTGCTGGAGGGCTGGGATGGTGCTGGAGGGCTGGGGTGGTGTCTGTGAGTGCTGGGATGGTGCTGGGAGGTTGGGATGGTGTCTCTGGGTCCTGGGATGGTGTTGAAGGTTGGGATGGTGTCTCTGATTTCTGGGATGGTGTCTCTGGGTGCTGGGATGGTGTTGAAGGTTGGGATGGTGTCTCTCAGTGCTGGGATGGTGTCTCTGAGTGCTGGGATGGTGTTGAAGGCTGGGATGGTGTCTCTCAGTGCTGGGATGGTGTTGAAGGTTGGGATGGTGTCTCTGATTTTGGGATGGTGTCTCTGGGTGCTGGCCTGGTCTCTCTGGGTGCTGGGCAGAGGTGGCAGTGGCCGGGTGTCTCTGGGTGCTGGGCAGAGGTGGCAGTGGCCGGGTGCCTCTGGGTGCTGGGATGGTGTCTCTGGGTGCTGGCCTGGTCTCTCTGGGTGCTGGGCAGGGGTGGCAGTGGCCGGGTGTCTCTGGGTGCTGGGCAGGGGTGACAGTGGCCGGGTGCCTGCCTGGCTCGGGCCGCGCTGCTGGCGTGTGCTGAGAGTGCTGTCACTGTGTCTGGGCTTGCAAAGCCCGGTAGTAATCAGTGCTAATTGCAATTACCTCCTCCCTGCAGTCCGATGGAGCCCAACAGGTTATTTCCTGAAAAGCTTTTGTTTGTCTTTCCTGCCCGTGTTCCTGGTAGGAAATCTGCCCTTCCTGGGAAGGGCGCTGGGCATCGCCCTGCCCGGGGACTTTGTCCGTGCTCACCTCGGGCTGGCTCAGGTTCAGCTGTCCCCAAGGCTTCGAGGGTCAGCAGGAACTGGGAATCAAATGCTGTGTCTGTGGTTGAGGGTCAGGGGCTGGGAGAGCAACTGGAGCCTGATTTTGGGTGAGCAGGCACTGTCTGTCTGCATCCCCCTGCTCCAGGCACCCATCTGCATCCAGCAGTGGGAGGGTTCCCTTTGCAGCACGCAGATGTGAACTGGGAGCATTCTACTGCAGAAATCCCCTGGCACTGACCCCTCCTAGCCCAGCTATTCCAGGCATCCAGCGCCTTGGAGCAGCTGAAGGAATCTGGGAAGAGCCTGGCTGGTGAGAGTGAGTTATGTTTAGCTCCTTGTCCCTTTCCCTGGAGCTAAAGAAGTTTTTCTAGGCCTTAAACCTCCCCAAAATGCACAAGTCCAGCTGCTGTCACCGTTCTGAAGGATATAAACCTGGATGAGGATGCTGTTGTCCCGTAGAAAACTCCCTTTTCCAAGGTAAATGAGCTGTGCCAGGAAGATCCCAGCCCTGCAGGCCTGGCTGTGAGCTGCACCCATCCAGAGCTGGTGGAGAAAAGCCAAAGTGAGTCTTGAAGCAGCCACAGCAGAAATCTGGGTGGCAGTTTGTCCCCGAGCGCCCGGCTCGCGCTGGGTGAGAGCCATGGGCTGGTGAGGAGTCCTGGTCCCACCCCAGGGAGGGTGTGCAGCCTGCCCAGGGGCTCTGAGCAGCTTTGGTGATGGCAGCTGTGGTTTGGGAGTGGCTCTGGAACGTGCCCGTGAGAGGAATGCAGAGGGCAGGGCCGGGGTCACCGGGGAGCCCCAAGCCCTGCCTGGTGTCCCAGAGCCCTCTGGGCTTGCTGGCTTGTCACAGGGCTGCTCCTTGCACAGCTGTGCACAGCTGGGCCTGGAAGAGGATTTTGGGAGATGTGGTGGCACCAAGCCTTGGAGCCTCCCATTGGTTCTGTGCTTTCCTCCCTGCTTGGAATGCTGCAGCCGTGGGGTGGCAGTCCCAGGGCCCTGGGTCTTGCAGTCTTCAATGGCAATTAGGTCTTTCTTAATATGTGCTTTTCTTGCAGAGTGTCCTTGCCTTCCCTTCTGGTGTGAAGGAGAAGGTTATCTAAACACAGGACTGGAAATTGGGAGCTGCTGGGTTCTCACACCAGCTCTCACGCCACTCACTTGGGGACGTGGGCAAGTCCATTTAATGTCTTTTGTCTCTCATTTCCTTTTTACAGCTGGGAGGAAATTAATACCAGCTCTGTAAAAGACTCCCAATTGATCTGTTAATTTCTTGTGAGTGCTTCAAGATAAAACCAGGGTACTTGCCCTTGCTGCTCTCAAAAAAAGAAAAAGTGTTCAAGTGTTTGTGCTGAAGGCCTCTGCCCATGGATTGTTCTCAGGGCAGCTTGTGGTTGTGTGTGGGCACCTTCTCCTCCCAGGATGCTGCTCCAGGTCATCCCAGTCCTTCCCAGGGTTGAGGTTTAACATCCTTGGCATGAATTTCTGTGCTGCTGCAGTCCTTCCCAGGGCTGAGGTTGAGCTGGAGGGATGGCTGCAGCCCTTTGCAGGCTCAGCAGTGTGCTCTGTGCAGGGAGTGCTGGGTGTTGGGTCCCTCCACAGCTGCCCAGGCCTCTCAGAGCTGCCCCATGGTGTCCCCAGGGCTGAGGTTGAGCTGGAGGGATGGCTGCAGCCCTTTGCAGGCTCAGCAGTGTGCTCTGTGCAGGGAGTGCTGGGTGTTGGACCCCTCCACAGCTCCCCAGGCCTCTCAGAGCTGCCCCATGGTGTCCCCAGGGCTGAGGTTGAGCTGGAGGGATGGCTGCAGCCCTTTGCAGGCTCAGCAGTGTGCTCTGTGCAGGGAGTGCTGGGTGTTGGGTCCCTCCACAGCTGCCCAGGCCTCTCAGAGCTGCCCCATGGCGTTGGCAAAGAGGGGCTCAGCCCCTGGGGTGGGAGCAGCACACCGAGGAGCCCCTGGCTGTGCTGGAGGTGGGTGCTGGGGCCCGGGGGAGGTGTCCTGTGTGAGCAGCTCCTTTGTGAGGGTGCACAGCAGCTGTGGCAGGGGCTGCCCGTGCTGCAGGGTCAGGGTGCCTGTGGTGGTTCAGGGCTGGGATCCGTGTGTGCTCTCCCTCTCTGCAGCACTGCAGCACACCTGCAGCGCTCACAGCTGCCCCTGCACCCCTCCAGGGCTGGTCTGGGGAGGGATTTGCCTTGCCAGGGGCAGCGTGCTGCTCCTGGAGGGTCTGGGGGCAGCTGGGAGCTGGGCTCATCTGCATGCAGCTCCTGGCTCTGGCTGCTGCAGGATGCAGTGATGCCTTTGCTCCTGCTCCCCGGGCTGCTCAGCTTTTTGGGGACCTTCCTGCATCTCCAGGTCTAGCACTGCATGGGAGGGACAACCTCGGGGGTTCCTGGGAGTGCCATCATCATCAGCAGCAGCAGCAGCAGCAGCATCCTTGGGATGAATTTGCTGCTGCAGGAGCGAAGCTGTCAGACATCAGAGCCCTGCTGCACCTGCCTGCCAGCCTCCTCTCACAGTGAGGAGGGAGCATCTGTTGTTTCTCAGGGATGAGGGCTCTTCCCTGGTGCTGCAGCAGCTCAGCCTCCTGCTCTGGCTGTACCTTGAGGGCTCCACCAAGCCCCTGCTCAGAGTCCTCCTGTGTGGGGCCAGCTCAGGCTGTGGGTTGTGGCTGCTTGGCTGAGCTGCAAGGCTGGTACCTGGCAGTGCCTGCTTTTTGTCCTGTGGCTTTCAGGTTTTCAGTTGCCCTGATGCTATCAGCCCTGCTCTTATCTTCAGCAAGGCAGGCAGGGTCCAGCAGGGTCACCCTCCCACACACAGCTGCTCCTGGGGCTGCACCAGGCACCCTGGGCTCCTGTCACAGAGCTCCTTCCCTGTGCCCCGGGCTGTTTGCTTTAGGTGGGAGAGGGGTGAAACCAGGGCCGGGTGGGTGGGGTGGGGCTGGGCTGGGTGAGCGAGGAGTGCAGGCACAGGGGTGACAGTGTCACACCGAGGGGAGCACAACAGCCCTTTCCCCGTCTGGCCAGGGCTGCTGATGGCTCTGGGCTGTGGCAGGGTGGCTTTTGGGGACGCTGTGTGCAGGGCAGGGTCCCAGCCAGGCTGGGCAGGCAGACCCTGGGCAGGCAGACCCTGGGCACCAGCACAGGGCTCCGTCCCATCCCTGATCCTGGCTGCTGAGGATGCCCGGGGGCCGTGGGGCTGTCCTGAGCACCAGCCTGCTGCCCACCCGAGCTTGGGGTGCAGGAGTGACCCCGCAGTCAGGGCTGGATGTTTGCTGTTCCCTTCTGCCCCTGCTGGCTTTGCACGCTGTGCCCAGTGCTGGGTTTGGGGGGTGGCTCTGTGGCCCTTGTGTGGGATCTGCATTCACTCATGACTCACAAAAAGCAGCATAAATTAATTACCTTCCTGGTTCTTGGCTTTGCTTTGTAATTAGCGACAACAAAATAATGAGGCTTGAATGAAACATTTGGTTTGTTCTGGAGGAAGTTGTTTTGCTTAGAAGCACTTTCTGTACCTGTGCCTTAACAGAAAACAAGAAGTCAACTTCTCCCCAGGAAATGGCATTTTGGGGTGGAAAATCAGCGCTTTTCCGTTCTGGACATTGGAGCCACTGGGTGCTTAAAAGGTTGCCCAAACCAACCCAAGCTGCTGAAACCAACCCAGAAGGAGCTGCAGGGAGCACTGGGGTGACCTGCAGCTGCATCCAAGCCCTGCCTGCTCCCTGGTGAAACAGAAAAGGCTTTGGCAGAGCCCAGAGTGCGTCATGGCCCCACCTGCGCCCTCCCAGTGGATGCTGTGGCCGTGAGCCAGCCTGGAGCTCTGTGGGGCTGGGATTTCAGGGCACGTGGTGGTGCTGGGGCTTGTGAGAGGCACTGACTGTAATTTAAGTGCAGTGGTTTTACCCCCTCTCCTGGCAGGGTGACACCAGCCGTGGCCTCGCTCTATTTATAGGTGTAAAGCAGCAGCTTTTTAATTCCTTTTGAGCGAGTTCAATTTTCATCCCCTTCCCTCGAGGCTTCCCCGTTGCATCTGGTGCAGCTCTCTCTGTTCTCCTTGCTCCCTGGATCCGGCTCCATCTTCCAAGGGAGGAGCAGGGCAGAGACAGCCTGCCATCCCTGCTGGAGGCCAGAGCACTCACAGGGCCTGGCTGATCCCTGGGCAGCTGCTGGTCAGCCCAGGGAGGAGAGGACTCCACTGTGGTCTTTGTGAGGGTAAAAGATGAATGGAAGAAGTGCAGCCAAGCTCTGGAGGACTGGGATAGATTTTCCCTTGGGAGGGAGCTGCAAAATGTTGTGTCAGTGCACCACCATCCTCACAGGGCTTTCACCCTGCTGGGGTCTTAGCCCACCCTCGACCTGCCCCAAACACAGCGTGGGAAAGCCAGATCCCAGGGGCTGGGAGCTCTGCAGCCCCTGCAGCCCAGCCCTCCTTCCCTTCCCTTCCCTTCCCTTCCCTTCCCTTCCCTTCCCTTCCCTTCCCTTCCCTTCCCTTCCCTTCCCTTCCCTTCCCTTCCCTTCCCTTCCCTTCCCTTCCCTTCCCTTCCCTTCCCTTCCCTTCCCTTCCCTTCCCTTCCCTTCCCTTCCCTTCCCTTCCCTCCCTGCTGCTCCATCCTCAGAGAGAAGGCCGTGCTGCTGAGTCACGGCTCCGTGGATCACTTGTCCCCAGGGCTGGTGACACGTGTGTGATTTTGGGGTGCAGCCAGCAGTGTCAGCGTGGGGCTGTCCATGTGTCACACAGGAGCAGGGGAAGGTGAGCACACCTGCTGCACGCCTCACCTGGCCCTGCTGCTGCCCCTCTGCCCAGCCTGGGGTCCTGCAGGGTTCAGGTGGCCTTGGAGGGGCCCCTGGGCTGTCACACACCCGAGTCTGCTCCAGCCCTGCTCTCTGCAGTGTCCTTCAGAAGGGCAGCCCTTCTGAGCATGCCTGCTCCTTCCCACAGCCAGCTCTGCTCCCAGCCACCCTGCAGCCCAAACCAGCCCCAGCCTGGGCTCCCGGGGCTGGGAGAGCATCTCTGGGGGCTTCACTGCCCCCTGACCCTTCATGCACCCCCTCCTTCTGGAGCAGCATCCCCGGGGCTGGGAGAGCATCTCTGGGGGCTTCACTGCCCCCTGACCCTTCATCCACCCCCTCCTCCAGAACAGCATCCCCAGGGCTGGGAGAGCATCACCTGTGGGCTTCACTGCCCCCTTGCCCAGACTGACCCTTCATCCACCCCCTCCTTCCAGAGCAGCATCCCCAGGGCTGGGAGAGCATCTCTGGGGGGGCTTCACTGCCCCCTGACCCTTCATCCACCCCCTCCTCCAGAGCAGCATCCCCAGGGCTGGGAGAGCATCTCTGGGGGCTTCACTGCCCCCTGACCCTTATCCACCCCCTCCTTCCAGAGCAGCATCCCCGGGCTGGGAGAGCTCCTAGCCCTGGTTAATCATTGAGTGACTCCTCCAGCCTGCCTGCTGGAGCCTGCAGCTGCTCCAATGTGGGGGGTTTGTGTGAGCACTCTCCTTTCCTGTGCCTCCTCTGGGCTGACAGGATCCTCCTGGAAGCATCCTGGCTCTCGTGTCCCTGCGTGGGTGTTGGGGAATGTGGGGTGAAGCCTCGGGAGCATCCGGCTTAACCATGAATGTGCTGGGCCCTTCAGCTGTGCCCTGTGCTCCCTTCCCTGCTCCCTCCTGTCCAGCAAATCCACCGACCCCAAAACAAAGACCCAGAAGCTGCAGAACAGCCTCTGTCAGGGCAGCTTTCCTTGCCCGAAGTCTCTTTGATTGGAAGGATGGGATTTCCTGCAGATCTGCAAGGCTCAGCCCGTGGTTGAACCTGGGGTTCCTGTCCCTGGTTCCTTTCTGCCCCGACCCCAGGAATTGCTGAGCACCCTGAGCAATCCCTGTGTGTGCTGGGCACGTGGGAGCAGGCTGTGTGCTGTGGGCAGGGAGCTGTTTTCATAGGAGCTGTTATCTCCTGCATTTCCTTTTCTGTGTTTGCTCAGCCTCTTGGGGTTCCTGCTGAACCCAGCTGTCTCTGTTTTAATGGTTCAGGTGGTGTTGGATGCTGGTGAGAGGGAGCTGCTCCCATGGTGTTTTCCAAAGGAGGAAGCTTGGGTGATTGTGCTTGCCCGTGCTGGGGATTTAGGGATCAGGGGTCACATTATTATTATTTTATTGTTCTTATTATTATCATAATCATAATCTTTAAAGCCATTATCGAGGCTTATTCCCCTTTCTGCTGCTCCTGGACGTGCCCTTGGCTGGGCATTGTCCTGTCCCAGCATCCTGCCACAGCCCTCCTCATCTCCAGGAGGGGAGTTCAGGCACAGGGCTGGGATCAGAGCACTTCACCCCTGCCTGGCCTCGTCCTTCCCAGCAGTCACTCCCATCCCAAGGTGGGATGCTGGCTCCCACCGACAGATTGGGACCAATGAGCTCTGGGATGCTCCAAAAATACAGAGCGGAGCAAGCAGGGAGCAAAAAATGGCTGAGGTTCAGTGAAATCAAAGGCATAATTAAAATGCAGCCCGTGTAAGTGTATTTTTAGGGCCCTACAAAAAGGCTGTAAACCATTGAATTCCCATCAGCACACGAATGTTCCAGTTTAATGGAATCCTGGGGCCTGTGGGGAAGAAGTGAGAGATGCTTAATTGTCAGTGTTTGTGTTTTATTCATGATTGAACATACTTAGCAAGCAAAAACGGATCTGCTGTTGGCTTCTCGCTGCTTGTGTGGCTTTAAGCCTTATTCCAGGCAGAAATTGCCCGGTGTGCTGGAAGGGTCGGTGGTTCCAGGGTTTGCATGAGCTGTGCATGGAGCAGGGATTATCACCTCCCTCCCACGGGGAGCTCTGTGCCAGGGCTGCCTTGGGGTGCTCCGAGCCCGTGTGGGCTCCAGGGGATCCAGGAAGGAGGAAAAATCCCATGGGGGCAAATCAGGAGCTGCATCCGGGCTGGGAGTCCCTGAATGCAGGTGCTGGGGGTGCCTTGGGCAGGGTTTGGGTGTTCCCAGCTCCTCCTGCCTCCCCTCGTGCCCATCCAGCCGTGTGGATGCTCCTGGAGCACCCCTGCAGCCCCTGGGACCCTCTGGAGCAGCTGGAATGGTCCCTGGTGGGGTGAATCCTCTGGCTCCCCCAGGCTGGAGCCTGTTCCTGCAGCTCAGCTGGAATCTGGGGCTGATCCTCCCCCAGGGCCCTGCACGGGGCTGGGCTGGGGGCTCTGCTCCTTGGGGAGGGCCTGTGGAGCTGAGGCCTGTCCCCTGGGAGTGGGCTGCCTGCCCAGGGCAGGAGGGATGAGCTGCCCGTGGCTCAGATGTGGCCCCTGCGGGCTCGGGGGGAGCTGGCACCGTCTGGAGGGGCTGAATGTGCTGTGGGATGGCTGCAGATGGCACGGCCGGAAGGAGCGCAGGAACACGGCATGCCCAGGCACGGTTCCTTATTTTAAACTGCTTCCCTTGCCAGGGAACAAATATGCCTCGCTTCAAAATAATAATGATTGAGCCTGGGAGGAGCTGCAGGGAGCCCAGAGCCCTCCTGTGGGTGTTGCTGTGCTGGCAGGTGCCCGGCTGGGGCTGCTTGGTGGCAGTGTCACCCCAGCGGGTCAGGGCTGGCTCAGGGACCTGCCTCTGGGGTTGTGCTGGGATTGGAAGAAGGGAAATGTGTTCCCTGTTAGCTTCACCCCAGGGTGCATCCTGTCCCTGCTGCAGCCAGCCGTGTTAGACCTGCAGGGAGGAGAATTGCATCCTGAAATGCACCAAGCAGCAGCTGCATCCACATCCCTCAGTGCCCTGTGCCAGGGATGCCCGGGGATGGGGCTGTGCCTGGCACACGGGGAACAGTGGCACTGGTGGGCTGATGGGAGGGAAATGGCACTGGCAGTGTGTGCCTGGGAGCAGTGCTGCAGTGGGGAGAGCTGGAGCAGGGGCTGTGTGTGTGGGGAGAGCTGGAGCAGGGACTGCATGTGTGGGGAGAGCTGGAGCAGGCACTGCATGTGTGGGGAGAGCTGGAGCAGGCACTGCGTGTGTGGGGAGAGCTGGAGCAGGCACTGCATGTGTGGGGAGAGCTGCCTGTGCTGCAGTGGGGAGAGCTGGAGCAGGCACTGCGTGTGTGGGGAGAGCTGCCTGTGCTGCAGGGCTGTCACAGGCAGGGACGCCTGCCCTGGTCACCCTGGGGCCCAGGGAGAGACCCTGGTGTGTCCCAAGGGTGGCTGTCACCTGCTGCTGGGGCTCTGGGGTCCTGGCCTGACACAGCAGTACCAGGGTCTGGTTGAGCTGCAGTTTCCACTTGACAGAGCGGGGCAGGAGGGGAAACTGAGGCACACGAGGAGTGAGGGGTCACGAGGAGTGCAGGGAGGGCCGGGAGCTGGCCCTGGCTGTGGCAGGGGTGTCCCCTGCAGGCAGCATCCTCCATTCCCACAGCCAACGTGTCTCTCCTCTCTCCCTCTCCCCAGGCTTCCACGTGATCCCCTCGGTGTCCAGCATCGTTCCCGAGAGCTGCCTGCTGATCGTGGTGGGGCTCCTGGTCGGGGGGCTCATCAAGGGGGTGGGTGAGAAGCCCCCCATCCTCAAGTCGGACATCTTCTTCCTCTTCCTGCTGCCCCCCATCATCCTGGATGCCGGCTACTTCCTGCCCCTGCGCCCCTTCACCGAGAACCTGGGCACCATCCTCATCTTCGCCGTGGTGGGCACGCTCTGGAACGCCTTCTTCCTGGGGGGGCTGATGTACGCCGTGTGCCAGCTGGGCGGGCCGGGCCTCAACCACATCGGCCTGCTGGCCAACCTGCTCTTCGGCAGCATCATCTCGGCCGTGGACCCCGTGGCCGTGCTGGCCGTGTTCGAGGAGATCCACATCAACGAGCTGCTGCACATCCTGGTCTTCGGGGAGTCCCTGCTCAACGACGCCGTCACCGTGGTGAGTGCCCGGGAGCGGGGTGTGCTCAGGGCACAGCGTGCCAGGCTGGGGCTGGGGCAGCGGCAGGGCTGTGCCAGGCTGCCTCCTGGCAGCCCCACCTGGACCAAACCTGCTCCAGGTGCAAAGCTGAAAGTAGAGCTTGAAACAGAGCTGGGTTGAGGTGCAGTGATGCTCTTGGAGGGCTGGGGAGGCTGAGGGCACCTGCCCAGGGAGCCCCTTGGAGCCTGGGCTCTGGGAATCTGCTCCTGGCTGGAGTCACTGCTGTGCCCATGAGCCCCTTGGTGCCTGGGCTCTGGGAATCTGCTCTCCTGGCTGGAGCTGCTGCTGTGCCCATGAGCCCCTTGGTGCCTGGGCTCTGGGAATCTGCTCCTGGCTGGAGTCACTGCTGTGCCCAGGGAGCCCCTTGGTGCCATGGGCTCTGGGAATCTGCTCTCCTGGCTGGAGTCACTGCTGTGCCCATGCCTGCCCTGCCAGGGGAAGCTCAAGGGGCTGACCCTGGGTCAGGCAGAGCTGCCCTGTAGCTGCTGCTCTGTCTCTCCTTTCTCGTGGTCAGCCTTGCTGTCCTCCAGCTCCCAGGAGTTGGGAGGGCAGCACATCAGCCATGGATAAAGGGGAGAACTGGAGGGTCCAAAGCCAGGCTGGCAGCCCCCTGGATCAGGCCTCAGCCCCTCTGCAAGCAGCAGCTTTGCAGGGCCCTTTGGGAGGTGGGGCCAGGCCTGCTCCCTTTCCAGAGGACATCACTGTCCAGGTGCTGGCTTGGCTGTCAGCGTGGCCTTCTCCTCTCTGCAGAGCTGACCTCTAAACTGACTCCTAACCCACTGCTTTTTCCTGGCTCCTTTCCCACATCCCAGCTGTCCATTCTGGAGCTGGCTGCTCAGCCCCTGCTGACAAGGTTCCTGGTGACAAAGAACACTCTGTCCCACCACGGGGCTTTTTCCAGGCACTTCTCCCCCATTTTTCAGCAGAGGGGTGCCTGCAGGGTCTGTGTGCCCTCTCTCATCCCTGGGGAATGCCTTTGTCTGCCCCTGGCCCACCCAGGGCCTGGCCCTGGCAGGCAGGAGCTGGCACCTCGCCCTCTCCTGCCTGCAAGTGCTGCTGTTCCTGCAGGGTGCCCTAAATCCTGTTTCCCATCCTGACATGTGCTTTACCATCTCTGCAGTGTCTGGGGGTGGCAGAAGGCAGCACAGCCCAGAGTCTTTTCCTCAGGTTTCCCTCAGCTGCAGAAGCCACCTCAAGGCTTTGGGCTCTTCTCTGGGCTGGGCAGGGCAGATGGGGGCTTTTCTCTCCATGCATCTGTCAGGACTTCCCCAGCCTGGATCTGTCCTTTCCTGCTCTTTGGGAAAGCAGGAACAGCCTCTGGCTGGTGACCAAAGGCCCTCCTGGGACAGCTGGAGAGCAGAGCTGTCCCAGACACATCTCTGTGTGTCCCTGTGGGCACAGAGCACAGGGAGCTGGTCCCCGGGTCTGTGTCTGGCACAGCAAAGCACCAGCAGCTGCGTTTGGTGTGAGCCCTGGCCAAGCACCCAGCTTGGGGTCACCAGGCAGGGACACAGCTTGGCTCAGGTGTGCCACACTCCCTGGGCAGGTGTCCGAGGTGAGGCTGTGCCTCGGCAGAGGAACAGTTGGAACCCTGCTCTCCCTTCTCCCTGCCAGGTGCTCTACCACCTGTTTGAGGAGTTTGCCAGCTTCGAGCAGGTGACCATCCTGGACATCATCCTCGGCTTCCTCAGCTTCTTCGTGGTGTCCCTGGGCGGGGTCCTGGTGGGCGTCATCTACGGGGTGATCGCCGCCTTCACGTCGCGCTTCACCTCGCACATCCGCGTCATCGAGCCGCTCTTCGTGTTCCTCTACAGCTACATGGCCTACCTGTCAGCTGAGCTCTTCCACCTCTCGGGCATCATGGCGTGAGTGGCAGCGGGGAGGGGGTGCCCGGGGCCCTGGGGGCTCTGGGGGATGTGTGAGCCCAGCCCTGGCTGGCCCAGCGTGCCCAGTGCGTGCCCAGGGAGCCCGGGGTGTGTTTGGGTGGGATTTGCAAGGAGGGACACCAGAGAGGTGGGGCTGGGAGTTATTGCTGGCATCTGTTTCTGTTCTCCCGGGCACACAGGAGCAGGCAGGGCCTGCTGAGCACTCAGGACACCGTGGGTTTGTGCTCCAGTGCTCCCTCTGCCCTGCCAGAGGAAGGACAAACCTCATGTTGCCTTCTCTGGAAACCTTGAATATTTGCTGGTGGTTCCCGGAAGGACAAACCTCATGTTGCCTTCTCTGGAGGCCTTGAATATTTGCTGCTGGTCCCTAATGCCTGTGCTGCCCTGGAGTTTGGTGTCACAACACAAAATGCTGCTGCAGGGCCAGGGCTTGGGGCTGTCCCCATGTCCCCATGGCTGCTGAGGACCCCAACCTCACCCCCAGGCTCATCGCTGCTGGTGTGGTCATGAGACCCTATGTGGAAGCCAACATCTCCCACAAGTCCCACACCACCATCAAGTATTTCCTCAAGATGTGGAGCAGTGTGAGCGAGACCCTCATCTTCATCTTCCTGGGTGTGTCCACCGTGGCTGGTCACCACTACTGGAACTGGACCTTCGTCATCAGCACACTCTTCTTCTGCCTCATCGCCAGGGTGTTGGGTGAGTGTCAGTGTGGTGGCAAAGCCCTCGGGGTGGTAAAGGAATCATGGCATGGTTTGGACTGGGAGGGACTTAGAGCTCATCTTGTTCCAGCTGCCATGGGCAGGGACACCTTCCACCATACCAGGTTGCTCCAAGCCCTGTCCACCCTGGCCAGAGTGGCCACCTGGGTCATGGTGAACTCTCAACCATGATGGTTTGCCTTGCAGGGGAGGCTGGAGATGCCTGGGTGGCACTGTTCCACCGTGGGCATCAGCCATGCTGGTGGTTGGTGTTGGGAGATGGGGCTGAGGCCGTGGTGGTGCCAGCCGCGGGGTGGAAGCTGCCATGGGATGTTGAGATGAGCAGATGGCCCCTGAGGGGCTGCAGGGTGGGCTCTGTGGGACTGCAGGGGATCCTTGACCATCACCCAGGCCTGTGCTGCTCCCCCAGGTGTCCTTGTGCTCACCTGGTTCATCAACAAGTTCCGGATCGTGAAGCTGACGCCGAAGGACCAGTTCATCATCGCCTACGGGGGCCTGCGGGGAGCCATCGCCTTCTCGCTGGGCTACCTGCTGGACTACAAGCACTTCGGCATGAGGGACATGTTCCTCACGGCCATCATCACCGTCATCTTCTTCACCGTCTTCGTGCAGGTGGGCGGCACCCGGGCTGTGCTTTCAGAGGGGAGGGGGCTCTCATGGCCGTGTGCAGTGGGGAGCTCATCCCCAGCCTCCATCCCTGCCCTGTCACTGCCCCGCGTCCCCACAACACTGCACGGTGACACCGACAGCGGGGTGGCTTTGCTGGGCCCATCCCACCCCCACCACTGTGCCCTGGGCAGAGGTGTAACCCCCCTCCTCCTCCTCCTCAGGGCATGACCATCCGGCCCCTGGTGGATCTGCTGGCTGTGAAGAAGAAGCAGGAGACGAAGCGCTCCATCAACGAGGAGATCCACACGCAGGTAAC
This sequence comes from Setophaga petechia, assembly GCA_024362935.1. Lineage (NCBI taxonomy): Eukaryota > Metazoa > Chordata > Aves > Passeriformes > Parulidae > Setophaga > Setophaga petechia. The sequence goes on along the minus strand of JANCRA010000094.1, from coordinate 1,692,295 downwards.
GCGTGCTGCCTTAGCCCTCTGCTCTCTCTGCTTCTGCCACCTCTGTCACTGGGACTGCCCCTAAATCAGAGCCCAAGGTAAGGGGGCAGAGCGGGGGCTCTGCCCTGTCTGTGTCGTCCAGTGCCCGCTCTCACCCAGACCCCCGGTGCCTGTAGAGCCAAGCCCGGTTGTGTGGGTCCACCCTGCCCTCCCAAAGCCCATCCTGGACCCACAGCCCTGATTTTACACGCCCTGAGTGCCCTCCCCGTGTGTCAGTGTGGCTGTCAGGGGAGGGAGGGGGTGGGCAGGAGGCCTCTGAGCTTCTCACACCCTGGACCATCTCTTCCAGTTCTTGGATCACCTTCTGACAGGGATCGAGGATATCTGTGGTCACTACGGGCATCACCACTGGAAGGACAAGTGAGTGGCGAGGTTTGGTGGCTGGGGAAGGTTTCACTCACCACCCAGAAGGTTTCACAGCTCTGTGGGAGTGGGAGTGGGGAGTGGGCCAGGGCCAGGGCTGATCTGTGTCTGCCCCTCCTGTGCCCCTCCTGGGAAGGCTGAACCGCTTCAACAAGAAGTACGTGAAGAAGTGCCTGATCGCGGGGGAGCGCTCCAAGGAGCCCCAGCTCATCGCCTTCTACCACAAGATGGAGATGAAGCAGGCCATCGAGCTGGTGGAGAGCGGGGGCATCGGCAAGATCCCCTCTGCCGTCTCCACCGTCTCCATCCAGTGAGTTCCCTGCCCTGGGCACCCTCCCTGGCACCCTGAGAGCTCCCTGCTGCTGGCCGCAGGGCGGGCAGCCCTTGGGTGGTGTGTGGCTCTGAATCCTGTCTGTCCGTGCAGGAACATCAACCCCCAGACCCTCCCTCTGGAGCGTGTCCTGCCAGCCCTGTCCAAGGACAAGGAGGAGGAGATCCGGAAAATCCTCCGCACCAACCTGCAGAAAACCAGGCAGAGGGTGAGGTGTCCCCTGGCACTGTGTGTGTCCCCAGTGGCAGGGACACTGCCCACCGGCCCTCAGCTGGGCCCTCCACCCTGCTGTCCCTGCCCTGCTGTGCCTGCTGCTCCTGGCCTGACTCTTCTCCCCCAGGAGGCTTTTCCTCCTGGGATGGTGCTGGGATAGTCTGAGGACCAGGCTGATGTGGGCAGTGGCTGAGCCCAGCCCTTAAACCCTCGTTGGGCCAGGGTGGGTTGGGATCAGGCATCCCATGGTGGCACACAAGGGCCACGAGCCTGCCTGGGCCTGCTCTGCCCACTGGTGGCTGTTCCATCCATCTCCAGGACAAATGGGGCTGTGACCTTTCTTTCCCTCTCCGTGTGGGATTTTAACCCGTGTCCTTCTCTGGGCTCTGTTCCCAGCTGCGATCCTACAACCGGCACACGCTGGTGGCTGACCCCTACGAGGAAGCCTGGAACCAGATGCTCCTGAGGAGGCAGAAGGCCCGGCAGCTGGAGCAGAAGGTGCTGAGGGAGCACCAGGCTGGGGCAGGACGGGGCCTGGGGGGCTTCCCAGCCTGGGAGGGCACGGGGAGGGGGCTGAGGTTGGATGACAGAGGGTGACCCCGAGCCTTGGGGGTCCTGTGATTGCCCCAGGCCCCAAGCAAGTCCCTGGAGCGTGGCTGGGAGGATCTGTGCCCGTGTCCTCTGTGTCCTACTGCTGCTCCCTGCCCATGCCTGTGTCAGTCCCTGCCCAGTCCCCTGCCCATCCCTGTGCCCATCGCTGTGCCAGGCCCTGCCCATCCCTGTGGCCACACCGCTGACGGTGCCTCGCTCCCGTTGCAGATGAACAACTACCTGACGGTGCCGGCGCACAAGGTGGACTCGCCCACCATGTCCCGGGCTCGCATCGGCTCAGGTAGGTGGGAGGGGCTGCAGGAGGAGGCACTGCCCTCACCTGGAGCCCTGGGAGCTGCCCTGCTCCTCCTCAGCTCCCTGTGGCTCTCCAGCCCCGATGGTCCCCAACCCACGCCCCAGCAGCCCGGCCCCAGAGCGTTGCTGTTCCGAGCGCAAGCACCCCGCTGGCTCCCAGCACAATTCCCCTGGGAAGAAGGGTCGGGCAGTCCCTCCGGAGCCCAGCTCGCTCCATCCACGCAGCCACATCTCTGTCCGTGCCCCTTCCAGCCCTCCTCAGGGGAGAGCATCAGGAGCGCTTGGCCCAGGACCTGTTGCCAGAGCATTCCCAGTTTGTCCGTGGCACATTTGCTTTGGCATCCTCGGTTCCCCCTGTCCTGTGCGTCCCTCCCGCCCCGGGGACGGGGTGTGGGCTGTGCCGCGGGTGCCGAGCCCGCGGTCCATCAGCAGAGGGCAGCTTCGCCCTCCCGATGGAGCCGCGAGCTCCTCTGGGCTGTGAGAATCGGGAAAAGGAGTTACACGGCTGAACTGGAAATCAGCGAGACAGCCCAGGCACCCCAGCCCAAACAAACATCTGGGGTGCACCGCCGGGGGTCCCTGAGACCCCTCCCTTCCCTGGCTGACCCCTCTGTGCCTCCCAGACCCGCTGGCCTACGAACCCAAGGGGGACTCGGAGAACCTGCCCATCATCACCATCGACCCGGCCTCGCCGCAGTCCCCCGAGTCCGTGGACCTGATGAGCGAGGAGCCCAAGGGCTGCAGCGGCCTCCCGCCCTCGCCCGAGGAGGATGAGGAGGGGCTGGTGATGCGGGTGAAGGAGCCTTCCTCCCCGGGGACTGACGACGTCTTCACCCCGGGGAACGGGGACAGCCCCAGCAACCAGCGGATGCTGCGGTGCCTGAGCGACCCCGGCCCGCGGCCCGAGCCCGAGGAGGGGGAGCCCTTCATCCCCAAGGGCCAGTAGCTGCTGGCTCAAAGCCTGCAAATCGTTTCTCTCTCTCTGTTCATTCATTCGTTCTTTGCTCTCCGTTTTGGTTTCTCGTCACTACACACCGGGTTCGGTCAGGGGAGCCTGTCCTGGATGGACTGGGATTGCCAGGACGGCTCTGCCCAGCGAGCCCTGGGCTGGCCCCAGCGAGCAGGGAGGGGCCCCGGGCTGCCCCGGGCTCCTTGGGCCGCGTGGCCCGGGGGCGATGGACGATTTTCCGCCCGGGATTGGGATCTGCAGGTGCCTCACGGCCCCCGCGGGGCTCCCCAGAGGTGCCCACCCACTCAGGACCTGCGGCCGGCTCTGACCAGGGGTCTCCACAGTCACTCCCCATGGCACAGCTCCCCCTCTCCCCTCCTGTGCTCCACTGCCCCTCACCCTGCTCCGGGGCGGAGAGATGGGACAGCAGGAGCTGGCACGGGGCTGGCACACACGCACAGACACACACAGACACAGATACACACACACGCACACACAGACACACACTGAGACACATACGCACACGCACACTCTCACACACATGTACACGCACACACACACTCTCACACACATGTACACGCACACACACTCACACACACATGTACACGCACACGCACACTCTCACACACATATACATGCGCACACACATGTACACACACGCACACACACTCACACACACACTCCCCCTGTCCCCACACCTCGGGCTCCTGCGCTGCTCCCTCGCCTCGGCAGCTTCCCCGTGGGCCCGGCTGTGCCTGGGATCCTCCCTCCTGGCCTCACATTTCATGCCAGGTCTTTTCAAAGAAATATTCTAGAGCCATGCAGGGGGGAAGCTGGGACCCCCTCGCTTAGAGCAGCCTCTCCATCCCTCCTGGAACTGCTGTCACCTGTCCCCGTGGGGACCCTCCGGGGGCCCTGTGCCAGCGCGGCAGCGGCTGCTCCTTAACCAAAGACGGGGCCCGGGGTGTGCCAGGGGCGTTGTTTGTCCCCCCGCAAGCGAGAGGAGCTGGGGAGAGCCGAGTGCCAGCTCCCCCAGCGTGGGGACACCTTGGATCCCAAAGGTTGGTGGCAAAGGGACACCTGGGGGTGCCGGGGGGCCTGGAAGGACTTTCCCCAAGGCCTGGGAGGGATCACTGGGTGTCCTGGTGGCTCGCAGCCCTCCCCGGGCTCGGGGGTGTCCTGTGTCTGTCACCTTGTCCCCCACCTTGTGCCACCGTGGGTACGGGGGGTGCTCACCGCCCCTCCCCGGGGACCCCGGCCGCTGTCCCCTCCCTGTGCCGTGCCTTGCCACGCTCTGCCCCGCTGCCTTGGTGGGCGCCCGTCCCACGTCCCACCCGCTCCACGCCCCGCTGGCACCCCGGGGCCGGTGTCACCGGGCGAGCGCCCGCGCCGCTGCCTGCAATGCCTGCTGCCCTGCTCTGTTTCCAGGAGGAAAAAAAAGCAATGGAAATTCTCTTGTATAAAAAGGAAAAAAAAAACCAAACCCACATGTAAAGAGATTCTTGGTTTTTATCATAAATATTCTAATAAATTAATGTTAATTTTTAGTGGGGGTTTTTCCAGCTGTTCGAGCTCCTGGTGCTGCCTCACGGTCCCGGCTGTCCCAGAGGAACAAGGTGGCTGTCATACCCCATCCCCATTGCTGGCATGGAGAGTTTGCCTCTCACCCTCCTGCCTGGCACAGGGACAGCTGGAGCCCCGTCCCAGGGGGGCATTTTCAGCTTTGGCAAAGACAGAGGCTCAAGAGAGGCTCCCAAATCCCTCCCTGGAGCTGTGCGGTTTGAGGGGGTGTAGGGGGGGTCTCCCGGGGCAGGGTCCTTTTCCGGGGCATGGATCACCTGAGCTGGTCCGTGACTCAGCCCGCGGCCATCCCGCGGCTCACCTGCCCGGAATACCTGAGCGCAGGCAGGGGACTCGGCTGCCTCACCCCGCTGCGGGGCTGGCCCGAGGGGCTCCTGGGCACCATGAGGTGGCTGGGGATGTGTGACAGGCGGTGCCAGCTTAGTGGGTGCCACCCTTGCATCCCAAGCAGGGTCCAGAGCGGTTTGTCCACTGCCCATCCCAGACACTACCCACCCTGGACACTGCCCACCCCGGACACTGCCCATCCCAGACACTGCCCATCCCGGACTCTGCCCACCCTGGACACTGCCCATCCCGGACACTGCCCATCCCGGACTCTGCCCACCCTGGACACTGCCCACCCCGGACACTGCCCATCCCGGACACTGCCCACCCTGGACACTGCCCACCCTGGACACTGCCCACCCGGGACACTGCCCACCCTGGGCACTGCCCATCCCAAACACTGCCCACCCCGGACACTGCCCACCCTGGGCACTGCCCATCCCGGACACTGCCCACCCCGGACACTGCCCATCCCAAATACTGCCCATCCCGGGCACTGCCCATCCCGGACACTGCCCACCCTGGACACTGCCCACCCCGGACACTGCCCACCCCGGGCACTGCCCACCCCGGGCACAGAGGAAGCAGCAGGAGCACGGCAGCCCCGGGCAGTGCCCAGCTACCTCACCTGCCCACGTGCTGGGGCGCATCACCTGCAGCCTGGTTTCAGTCATAGCTTTAGAGCGAGAACTCCCCAAACCCAGGCATTTCCAGGATATTCTTGTTTCTGTCTCAAAGGGTGAGTAACTTTTTTAATGAGAGAGGACTAATGATCCCTCCGGGGCTGTGCTGTCAGCACTGAGCCACTGCCAAAGCACTCGCGGTGCTGGGGCCGGGGCATGGGGGGGCCCCAGCGTGTCCCCCCGTGCCCCACGGTGCTGGCAGTGATTTCTTTTCCCTGTGTGTGTCCCCCGTGCCCCCCGTGCCCCACGGTGCTGGCAGTGATGTCTTTTCCCTGTGTGTGCCCCCCATGCCCCATATCCCCCTCTGCCTCCCAAAGCATGTTTGGACCTTGGTGGTGGCACCAAGAGCAGGGAGAAAAGGGACTCTGAGCAGGATGGCCTTGTCCTTCCAGGTGAGTTCCACGGTGTTTATGCCCCTTCCACAGCCCCCGTCCATGAGGGTTAAAGATCTGCTGCCTCTGCCCCAGCCAGAGGGGCTTTCCCGTGCCTCAGTTTCCCTCTGTGGGGTGCGGGGGGTGGCAGGAGGGGAGGGACTGTCCCCGCGGCCCCAGCAGGGCCCGAGAGCCCTCGAGGTGCCCCTGCAGTCCCTGCCCGGGTGAGCCGGCTGCTCCAGGTTCGGCGGCCTCCAGAGCAGAGCTCCCGGCTGTCCCCAGGGCAGAGGGCACAGCGAGGTGCCCCGGAGCTGCCACCCCCTGCAGGGCACTCGGCTGTCACCCGGGGCCCGAACCTGCGGCAAAGGGAGCGGCCGCGCTCCCTGCCAGCCCCAATTATGGCACCGGGATGGGTCATCCCTGCCAGGGCTGCAGAGGCACAGGTCACGCCAAGAAAAACAGCGCGTGGTGTCACCGGGAAGCCGCCGAGCCTGGGGACACGCGGGTCATGCTGCCAGGGGACAGGGGTGTCCCCAGCCGGTGGCAGCCCAGGGCGATTCACAGCAGGGCACATCAGTGCTGGGGTTGCTGCTGTGTCCCTGTCCCCACAGCCCGGCGGGGCCGTGTCCCCCCCACTCCCCGGGCAGCATTTTGCAGCAGCCAGGGGAGGTGACAGGTGCCATTCCCGAGCTCTGTGTCACCTGCACTAATGACACCCTGCGCTCCCTTTCATCCCAGCGCCTCCCGGGTGGCCCCTCTCCGGCAGCATCACTCATCATCCCTTCCAGGATGGGATGTGGCCGAGTCTGGGGGTCCAGGGCGGTGACACAGGGACGCCAGGCTGAGATCAGAGAGTGGCAGCACGGTGACACCCCTCATGCCATGCAGTGGGTGCTCACAATGCCCCTAACCCAGCCAAACCCAGCCTTGCTGTGGCCAGGACGGGGAAAACCCCTCTGGAGAGCTGGTGGCACTGCCCCAGGGACACCAGCGAGGAGCGGTGGCACCGCGGGGACGGGCGGGCTGTGCGGGAGTGAGCGGGGCTGGACAGCAGCTCCGGGCCTGGGAGGTGTCCAGGAACCGTGTTTGCCCAGGGAGGGCTTGGACAAGGCCATGGAGGGGACTCCACCTCCTAAACCCACAGGGGCACGTGGGCACGGGCATGTGCGTGGGCATGGCAGCGTGGGCGTGGGGACGGTGACGAGAGCGGGGACAGCAGCAGCTGGGCTGGGGACGGTGGCTGTTTGCCCGGCTACGGTGGCTTTTGTGCGTGGGGATGGCTGGACTCTGCCTGGGGACACTTTGTGCCTGCGTGGGGACAGATTGTGCCTGTGTGGGGACACTTTGTGCCCACCTGGGGACAGTTTGTGCCCACCTGGGGACACTTTGTGCCCGCCTGGGGACAGATTGTGCCCGCCTGGGGACACTTTGTGCCCACCTGGGGACAGTTTGTGCCCGCGTGGGGCAGCCACGCACAGCGGTGCCCGCACGGTGACAGCTGCCGGGGCCCGGGGACAGGGCCAGCCCGGGACACGGTGCCGTGGGAGGGGGACACCGGCGCGCCCCCGCCCCGCCAGCAGCGCTGCGGCTCCCGCGGGGCGGCTGCGTGACGCCGGTGGCTCCGGGAGCAGGGCTGGGTCCCTCTGCTTGCTCAGGGAGGTGGCGCACGCCCTGCTAATGCCGAGTGGGACGGAGCCGTCCCACGCGCGTCACGGAGCGCCCGAGGTCCCTTCCCTGCAGGCTGGAGAGATTTTCACCCACTGCCCCAGTCCCGGCCGCTTCCCGCTCCTGTGCCCCGGTTCCCGCTGCCCGGGGCTGCCCGGGCTCCCCGGCGCCCCGAGGGGCTCCCATCAGCTCGGGGGGTTCCCCCTCTGCCCCTTCCCGTGCCCCCGGAACCGGGGTGTCCCCGCTGCTCCCCACGCCGGTCACCGGGGATGCCGCGGACCCCAGACCCGCGGGGCCAGCGGGGTCCCGGCTGCCCGAGCCGCCGCCCCCGCCCAGCCCCTGTCCCACCCCCGTGCGGCCAAAGGGGCTCCGCCACCCCCGTGCCACCCCCGGCAGGCAGGATCCGCCCGCGTTTCACCCCCAGACCATGATTATTCCTTAATTGCCCACAAAACAGACGAATAAAGGCCGGGCTGGCCCTGGCTGAGCTGGAGGGAAGCGGCCCGGGCGCCATTCCCGGCTCCGGGCTCGGTCCGGGGGTCACCGCCCGGTGATGGACGGGCCCGGTCCCGGTGATGGACGGGCTCGGTCCCGGTGATGGACGGGCCCGGTCCCGCGGTCACTGCCCGGTGATGGACGGGCCCGGTCCCGGTGATGGACGGCACCGAGCGGCCCCGCCGGCCCGGCTGGGCACCTCAGCTCCCTGCAGCGGGCCGAGGTTTCCTCCGGAGCCGGCAGCACCGGTGTCCCCTGGGCCCGGGCAGCACCAGAGACCTGCCCAGCTCATCCCAGAGGATCTGCAGCTCCTGTCCCTGCCTGGATCCCCCAGGGCTGCCACAGCCGGGTCCCCGGGCCCGTGGGGTGCTCAGCCCCGATCCTGCTGCATCCCCCGGTGCATGGAGCCATCCCCAAAGCCATCCTGCTCCTCTCAGCCTCTTGGGAAACTCCCTGATCCAGCCTTTTCGCCAGGAACCTCAAAAGGGTTTTGCAATGAGAGGCAGCTGCCTGATTTTTAATGAAGTTCCTTGGAAAATCGGTTTCCAGCAGGGCTGCCCCTGTCCTGTGCCCCAGCTGGGACCTCACAGGGAGCACCCGGGAGCAGCTTTGGATCCCTGTGGAGAAGCCCGGTGGAGTCCCACGGGTGGAAGCCAGGGAGCAAAACCCCACAGGAGGAGCATCCCAATGGGGACCCCCAGGAGCCCCTCTGGCAGTCAGTGCATCAGGAATGGGGAGGATTCCAGAGGGATCCAGGGCTCCACTGCCCTTCCTGCCCCTCCAGCCCCTCTGTGGTTGCTCCTGAGCACCCCAGTTCCCCCAGCTCCTCTTTGTGCAGCCAGCTCCAGCTCCCAGCAGCCAGCCCCGGGATGTAGCAGATCTTCCGAGCCAGACTTTGCATCTTGGGAGAGCTCTGCAGCGCCTTCCCTGAGGTGGAAAATCCCAGGGTGGATGTTCGGGAGTTTTCAGGGGAGTTCTTGCCATCAAACCCTGCGAGGGTGTAAAACACAACCAGCACTGGCTCAGCTCCTAGCGGGACTCTGGGCTCCGAGGAGGGATCCCAGGCTGGAAGGAGGAACCCGGGCAATGGGAGTGGCCGTGCAGGTGAGGAGCTGCAGTCACTCTGTCCATGTGCAGGTGAGGAGCTGCAGTCACTCTGTCCATGGGCAGGTGGGGAGCTGCAGTCACTCTGTCCATGGGCAGGTGGGGAGCTGCAGTCACTCTGTCCATGGGCAGGGGAGGAGCTGCAGTCACTCTGTCCATGGGCAGGTGAGGAGCTGCAGTCACTCTGTCCGTCCCCGGGGCCGCGGGGCAGCGGCTCAGCAGGAGGGAGGGCCCTGCTGGAAATGTCTGCGGGTGAAACGCTGTGAGAAATGAGCGCTGCAGAGGGACGGGGATTGTTGGGATGAAAGGAAACGGTTGGTCAGAGGCTGGGGACACCTCTGGCCCCAGGGGGAGGTGGTGGCTCAGCTGAGAGCTGGGCCACGCTCTGGGATTCAGGGGCTGGCTCTGAGCTCCTGGAGCTCCATCGCCCCAGGGTGGCACCCAGAGCTGGCACATGGGGGCCCTTTTGGCCAGGGACACGGGCCAGGGGCAGCTGGGCGTGCCAGGATGGGGACACTGCGCTGTGGAGTGACAGACCACGGGGTATCTGTGCGGTGTCAGAGCGTGGGCATCAGTCCAGGGAGAATCAATGGGGCGCCAGCCTGCAGAGCATGGATGGGCACCAATGGAGCATCGGATCACCGGGCATCTGTGGGGCACGGGGATATAAATGGGGCATCACTGGGGCACCAGGTCATGGGGGATCAGGTCATGGGGCATCGGTGGGGTATCAGTGGGGTACCAATGGGGTATCAGTGGGGTACCAATGGGGTATCAGGGCATATCAGAGGGCACCAATGGGGAACCAAAGGGAACCAACAGGACATCAGAGGGCACTGGTGTGGCACGAGGTAACTCAGTGGGACACCAAGGCCGTGGCTGAGGTCCCACAGGACACCCCAGAACCACCCGATGCCACCCGGGGCCACTCGGGTCTGTCCCTGTCTCCCGTGTCTCCGGGTCTGTCCCTGTCCCCCGGTGCCACCCGCGTTCCTCGGTGCTGTCCCTGTTCCCCTGTATCTCCGGGTCTGTCCCTGTTCCCCGGTACCCCCCGTGTCCCCCGGTGCTGTCCCTGTTCCCCTGTATCTCCGGGTCTGTCCCTGTTCCCCGGTGCCACCCGCGTTCCCCGGTGCTGTCCCTGTTCCCCGTGTCTCCGGGTCTGTCCCTGTTCCCCGGTGCCACCCGCGTTCCCCGGTGCTGTCCCTGTTCCCCTGTATCTCCGGGTCCGTCCCTGTTCCCCGATGCCACCCGCGTTCCCCGGTGCTGTCCCTGTCACCGTTCCCCGGGCCCGCCCCGGGCCCGCCCCGCCCCTCGTCCCGCCCCGCCCCTCATCCCGCCCCCTTCCCCTCATGTCCGCTTCGATTGGCCCTGTCAAGCCGCGCTCCTCCCCCTGGGCACGGGCTCGGGCCGGGATTGGCGGGGGCCCGGGCCAATGGGGCGCGGCGCGGGTCCATAAAAGGCGCGGCGGGGCGCGGGCGGGCGCAGCGCTCGGCGGAGCCGGTGGCGGGCGGGGGGCGGCTGGGGCCGGTTCTGTGCGAGTCCCTGCGGGCACCGACCGCGCTCCCGCCGCGCCCCGCGCAGCCGCCCCTCGCCGGCGCCACTGGGGGGGTTGGTTTTTTTTTTTGTTGTTTTTTTTGCTTTCCCCCCACTTTTAAATTTTCCTCCCGCTCCCCCTCCCGCACCGGCACTTCCGGCGGTTTCCGGGCGGTTTCCGGGCGAGCGGCTCCGGCGGCGGCGGGGGCGATGCTGGAGGCGGCGGCGGGGCCCGCTCCGGGCGGCGCGGAGCAGCGCGGGAGCCGCTTCAGCGTCCTGACGTGGGAGCAGGTGCAGCGGCTGGACCAGATCCTGGGCGAGGCCGTGCCCATCCACGGCCGCGGCAACTTCCCCACGCTGTCCGTGCGGCCGCGCACCATCGTGCAGGTGAGGGGGCTGCGGGGCTGAGGGGCTGCGGGCCGGGTCCGGGCCCCGCTGGACTCTGCCCCGCTCCGGCGGGGGTCAGGCAGAAAATAAAAGTGCTGAGGCGACGATAACCGGCCCGGCGGGCCCCGAGCCAGCCCGGCCGGGCACCTCGGCCTCCTCCCGCGGCCCGTGCGGGGCCCGGCGAGCGCGGAGCCGCTGGACGGGCTGGGCTGGACGGGACCTTAAATTAACACCGGGGAATGGCCTCGGCTGAGGGAGCGCAGGGAGCCCCGGCACGGCTCTGCCCGGGACAGCCCGAATCCCAATGCTGAGTGTCCCAATGCTGCCCGACCCCTGCCAGGCTTGGAATTCGGGAAAAGCGTCTCAGCCATGGGCACGGCCACCTTCCACCAGAGCAGCCTGCTCCTAGTCCTGTCCGGGCAGGCCTGGCTGCTCCAGGGGGAGTTTCAAGTTTTGGGGGCCTGGCCCCATCATCCCGGGGGTCCCGGTGGGGCTGGCCCCTGCCGGCAGCCGCAGCAGGAGCGCCTAACGCTGGCAGGACCCTCCTGAGCAGCTCACCCCATCCCTGCAGCTTGTGCCAGAGATCCTGCTTGGCTTCCTCCCCTCCTACCTTGTTCCTACTCTTTTTGAGTTAATTTATTGCCCTTAAAAGCAGTGAAATGTGTGTGGCCAGGGCAAAAGCAGCTTTTTTTGGAGCTGCTTCCACGAAATGGCTTCGTGCTGGTGGACATGTTGGGCTCCTGCTGGAAGAGGCAGAGTTATTAATTCAAAGGCCGGATCAAATGTCCCTGTCCTTTGATTTCTGGGCACCCCTGGCTGAATTCTCCAGAGCCTGCCAGAGACTTCGGCGTGTTCACGAGCTCCTCTTAGTTTAACCATCAAGTAATAACTCTGTTTAATATTAAACTAACAATGTAGCTCCAATGAGCTGATGCATATTCATATTTGGGAGGCGACTTCATTCCTCAGTAATGACTCATCAAATGTAAAATCGGGCATGTTGGCTTCTAATTAAAAAGCCTATTCACGGTGCTAAGACCCAACTGGCTTTCACAATAACCGGGATTTTGGAGCCTCAGCTGCTTGAGAAAGAGTCAGAGTTAAGCCTGGGAGACGGCAGGGTGACATTTGAAAGGCAGGTCTGGGATTCCTCGAGTTGCTGTCGGGGGCAGCAGCGCTGGGTTCGGCTGCCTCGGGCGGAACGGGCGATTGTGAGAGCTGCAGGCAGGAGGAGGCTGCCCTGGCTGGGGCAGCAGCTCGTGGGGCTGCCCAGAGGATGCTGCCAGCAGCAGCCTCCAGCACGGGATAGCTGAGGGCTGTAATTGTGCCCGGCCATGCTGGCAGAGCCTGTGTTTAGGGCTGACTAAGCTGGAACAAGTAACCCAAAAGGCAGTTATTTATCCTGTTGTTGTTGTCCAGGGAGCTGCGAGGCGCAGGGCAGGACGCAGCAGGATTTGCTCCTGCCTGGCTGTCACAGTCAATTATCCCAACCACACGGAAGGTGAGCTGCTGTTTTGGGAAGCAGGTCAGCAGCTGCCTAACCCTGGAAATATCCAGCCCTCTGGGGGAACGTGCAGCCCTGAACCCACTGCCTGCAGCCAGGGGGGATGAGCTCCAGGTGAGGGCTGGTGGGTGGAAGCTCCCAGGGAATGGCAGTGCTCTGCTCCCTGCTGCTCGGCAGGGTGGAGACTCCTGGGATGGTTTGGGATGACACTGACTGGAGCAATTGGGTCTTTTCCCTGTTTTCTGAATATATCTCACACAGACAAGTGTGAGTAAGCTTGGAGCCTGTGGGCCTGGAACACTGCAGATCCTGAGCCGTGACCAGAAAGGGGTTAAGCAAATGTTCTTTGGGGTCAGGAAATTAATCTGGAACAAGATCTTCTCCAAGCACTGGGCCCAGCTCTGCCTCTAAGACTTTGTGACCTATATCTTGTGTCTCTGAGCCTGGGAGCAGCCTCTGAGTGCACGAGCAGTGCTGGAGCCGTGCCCCGGGTGAGTGACTCCAGCTGGCAGCAGGGCCAGCCCAGCAGCTCCCCTGGGTGATGCCTGCTCCCTTTGGGGCAGCAGCCCTGTGTGTCTTCCAGGAGCAGATCCATCCTTTCAGACTGCCTGCCCTGGAAACAGCTTCATCCTGTGGCTGGGCAGGTGTGGCCCGGGCTGCCAGGGTGAGCAGCCCCTGTTCACCGTGCCTGGGGTGTGACTGTCACCACGGCCTGGCCAGGAGCCCGGCTGCACTTGCAGCCCAGCAGGGATGGCTCCTGTCAGGAGAGAGGGGAAGCCCCACCAGGGGAGCTGCCTGTGAGCCCTGACAGCCTCCCAGGTGTGCAGACAGCAGAGGGCTCGTTCTGGGGTGTCTTTGGGAAGGCAGCAGAACTCGCTGGTGGCCCTTGGTGCGGTCACTGAGGGTCTGGGAGGTGACGAGGGTTCCCTGCTGCAGTCCCTGACCTTTTGTGTATTCTTCCTCCCAAACAAAACCCATGGAGGGGCAGCTTTACTGCTCTGGGACCAGAACTGCAACGCTTCTGGTCTCCCCCAAAACTGCTGAGGCCCAGGGCAGCCAAGAGCTGTGATGCAGCCTGGAATTGGAGTTCACGGTTTGGGCAGCCAAAATGCAGAGTTTGTGGGGCCTCCCAAACTAGGGCAGGCTCCCAGGGCCGAAGGGCCCAGTCAGACTGGCTCTTGATGATCCAGTTTGTCCATTTGTGTCCCAAGCTTCGGCTCTTTCAAGCCATGGCCTTGCTCTAGGCTGGCTGGTTGGGACTCCCAGGAAAATGGGAAATAGCCAGAGGGGAACACGAAAGCAGGATGAGACGTGGGGAGAGCTTCTGCTGGAAGGTGCAAACCTGATCTTCCTGGGATCTTTGAGCTGAGTTAAACTCAAATTATAAACTGGTGTCCAGATAGTTTATTTTATGGTCTTGGGGGTTATTTTAGCCTCCTGCTTGTTAAGTAATCAGGCAGGTGATTCAGCTTCCCAGTAAATGAACAAAGCTTTGGAGGGGCTGCTGGGTGTGCCAGGACTGAGCAGGCAGCATTAAAATCACCGGAGTAACACCCGCAAGATGAAAGGTGCCTCTTGTGCTTGATAGCACGCCAAGCTCAGCACGAAGCTCTGACACACTGGAAATTGTTAGGATACACTTACTAGTTGGGACATGAACTTGCATACGCCTGGCTGGGGCTTTTGAGCCGCTCTGGCATCTTGATTTGCCTTTAATGAATCTTGACAGGCCGAAGGGATGGCTAAAAGGAGTGAGCCACCCTGATTAAATCCACAGGGACTGCTGCAGACTGTGCTGCCACCTCCTCTTTGGGGTCACTTTGGGGTCGGCTGCTCTTGGCTTGGTCACTGCAGCTGGGAGGGGACGCAGAGGGCAGAGGCCACCCCAAAAAATGGGGTCAGGAAGGCTCTCCAGGCCAGAGTGGGGAAGGCAGGGAGAGCAGACCCTGCCCTGGAAGCTGAACAGCTGATCATGTGCAGTGAGATCTCTAATGCCAGGGAATGAGTGAAGGAGAGCCACCCCAGCTGCTGGTGGGACTTGGGGTGCTTTCCAAAGTGACCCCTTTCCAATGGATTCGCTTTTCATTTCACTGTCTGGCGCTGGAGTGACCGGTGTGGACGCTGGGGGTGCTCCTGCTGCCCCAGGCTGCTCCCTCCTGCCTCTCACCGCTCTGTCTCTGTCTCAGGTTGTCCGCAGCCGCCTGGAGAAGAAGGGAATCCCAGTGCACGACGTCAGGCTGAACGGCTCAGCTGCCAGCCACGTGCTGCACCAGGACAGCGGCTTGGGCTACAAGGACCTGGACCTCATCTTCGGCGTGGATCTGAAGACCGAGGACGTGTTCCAGCTGGTCAAAGATGTGGTCATGGACTGCCTGCTGGACTTCCTCCCCGAAGGAGTCAACAAGGACAAGATCACGCCCGTGACCCTGAAGGAGGCCTACGTGCAGAAGCTGGTGAAGGTGTGCAACGAGACCGACCGCTGGAGCCTCATCTCGCTGTCCAACAACAGCGGCAAGAACGTGGAGCTCAAGTTCGTGGACTCGCTGCGCCGCCAGTTCGAGTTCAGCGTGGACTCCTTCCAGATCATCCTGGACTCGCTGCTGCTCTTCGGGGAGTGCTCGGAGAACCCCATGGCCGAGAACTTCCACCCCACGGTGACCGGCGAGA
Organism: Setophaga petechia; assembly: GCA_024362935.1. NCBI lineage: Eukaryota > Metazoa > Chordata > Aves > Passeriformes > Parulidae > Setophaga > Setophaga petechia. The sequence goes on along the minus strand of JANCRA010000094.1, from coordinate 1,677,177 downwards.
GCATGTACGGGGACTTCGAGGAGGCCATGGAGCACCTGCGGCACCGCGTCATCGCCACCCGCAACCCCGAGGAGATCCGCGGCGGGGGGCTCCTCAAGTACTGCAACCTGCTGGTCAGGGGCTTCAAGCCCAAGTCCGAGGTGGATATGAAGGCCCTGCAGAGGTACATGTGCTCCAGGTTCTTCATAGACTTCTCTGACATCGGCGAGCAGCTGAGGAAGCTGGAGTGCTACCTGCAGAGCCACTTTGTGGGCATGGAGAGCAACAGATATGACTATTTGATGACCCTGCACAGGGTGGTCAACGAGAGCACGGTGTGCCTCATGGGACACGAGAGGAGGCAGACCCTGAACCTCATTGCCATGCTGGCCGTGAGGGTCCTGGCTGAGCAGAACATCATCCCCACGGTCACAAACGTTACCTGCTTCTACCAGCCGGCCCCTTACGTCAGCGAAATAAACTTCAACTACTACGTGACCCACGTGCAGCCCTTCCTGCCTTGCAACCAGTCTTACCCCACGTGGCTTCCCTGTAACTGAGCCGGGACAAACCCCAGGGTCTGTCCTCCAAGGTATTTCCTTGCCTTGGGGGGTTGGGAGGGTGGGGAGGGGGGAACAAAATGAAACCTACCGACCTTCCCAGAACTGCAACAAAGGAAACTTCCTGGACTCTTGCTCGAGTGTCTCGTTCCTGCCATTGTTGGGACGAGCCTTGTCTGCTGTACACTGTGATGGGAAGTGCAGTGTTATGGGAATGACTCCTTATGGAATTGTGGAGGCCAGGGGGTGGGTGGGGTGTGTGAGGGGAGACTGTAGAATTACGCTAAGGTAGAGCTGCACTGCCCTGAAATGGATCTGAATTGTGGGGTTTTTTAGTGCAGGAGGTGTTGTGGGTGTGCAAACTTGTGGTTTCTGCCGAGAGAAGCCAGGGTGGCTAATTCCTTTGAAGGACCAAAGAATCCTGTTTAAGTGCCTGTAACAATATAAACACAACTGTACTGTAAACTTTATTATTTTCTGCGGGGCTGATGGCCCAGAGCTCGAGTGGGGAATGTCTGAGGAGGAAAACGTTTCTGTCATGGGTGGGGAGGGTCGCAAGAGCATTTCTTATCCTGGCTGGGGCCAGAGCAGGTTCTGTGTGGCTGAGGGGTTTGGGCATGACTTGCTGCCTGTCAAGGACCAGCTGGAGCCAGGAGCTGCCCAAGTGGGGCTGCCTAACCCAGGGGTTGGAATTGCCTGAAACTGGGAGCCCTGGGGAGGGGGGAGTGCATGGTGGAAAATGCTGTGCAGGGCTTGCTGGGAAAAAGGCAGCAGGGACCTGCACTTGGATTCCTTCAAGCTCCCAAGTCTGCAGTGCCAAAATACAGTGAGGCAGATGATTTGTCCAGGAGCCTGCCCCAGGCTGCCAAACCTAATCCTGTTTTTTCTAGGGGAATTTGAAATGCTGCTCTTCCAATTTTTTTTTTTTTTTTTTTTTTTGACATGCAGTGTGATTTTAATGCACAAAGCCACAGGCCAGCTGGGCCATGGGGAAGGTGAGGCTTGTCCTTTGAAGCACAAACCATCCAGGTCTCTGGTCAGTCATTTCCAGCTGTCGCTGTGTCCTCCAGGGAGGTGGACAGACCTCCTGATGCTGGAGATCATCCCTTGGGCAGGTCCCATCTCCAAAGCAGCCCATTCCCAGCTCTGTGATTCCTGTGTGAGCCACTGATAGCATTTGAAATTCATTCTCTAGCTAGAAATGGAGCCTGGGGGCGGAAGGGGGTGAAGTTAGTTGGCCTTAGGGAAGCAATGTCTTCTGAGCAGACCCTCTGGTGTTTGGAGGGTTTGGCTCTCTCAGTCCAGCGTGGCTTTGGAGCTGTTGGGTGTCTGGAGCACAGAGGTTTTTCACGGGGGTGCCTGGGCTGCCGAGCCCCAGAGGTCTCAGGTTTCAGTGGGCAGGCAGTGGGCATTCCCTAGGGATGCTGCCTCCGGGGCTCACCTGCTCCAGTACCTTTACTAACTCCTGTTTTTTGGTTTTTTTTGTTTTTGTGACAAAACTGTAATGGCCGGGCAGATTGAAATAAAGACTAGATCCTTGGAATGTGCTTAGCCAGATTGGAACCTTCTTTGGGCTGGGGGCAATGTGGATGGGGAGTCAGGGGTGGGGGTGGCTCTTGCCCTGGGCTGGGGCTGGCCCAGCTCTGCTCCCTGCCCCCGGAGCTGGGGCTGGCACTGCCCCTGTCCCTGTGCAGGTTTTGCTGCCTCCTGAGCTCAGCTCAGCCCTCAGGGCAGTCCCCAGCTCCCCCGAGCCTCAGCCCTGTGCTGGGAGCTTGGGATATCCCATGCAGGGTCAGGCTGGTTTAGGGCTGGATTTGGGAGCCTGATGTGCCCCTGCTGTGGCTTTGAGGAAGGTGAGATTTTTTTCCTTGCATTTGAAATGGAACATAGATGCCATGTAGCACGTTTTTTACAGGCTGCTCCTACCCACAGACACACTAAACTGAGATTCCCTCCTTCTCTTTGAGGTGTCCAAACAGATCCCCTACAGCCAACAGCTCAACAGGGCGACCTACCATTGAGATTGCACTTTGGATTTATGGAGTGTGTGTGGTGGGACTCTTGTGAGTGGCTTGAACCTGAATTTTTCTAGACCTTGCAGTGATACTGTGCTGCCTCTTGTGAGGGGGCAATTGGAAGATTCCAGTAGCTTGAATGGCACTTGATTTCTTTTTTTTGTTGTTGTTGTTTTGTTTGTTTTAAATGTCTTTTTTTTCCTACACCTGTATCACTTGTCATGCGATGGGCTTGACATAGACTCACTAGATTCTTTAGAATCTGTTACGAATAAATACAGTGTATTCAAATTTGTTGGATTATTTTTATTTGCTTGTCCATCCGGATGGTGTGATGAGGAGATGGCCCAACCCTGTTCCCACCAGGCTCAGAACCAGCTGGGCACCTGGGAAGGGGCAGGCTGAGCTTCTGGAATGGATCTGCCTGAGTCCAGAGCAGCTCTGAGCCCTGGGGAGCCCGTGGCTGTTGTCAGCTGGGGGAGGTTTCTGTTTTAAACACTGTTCTTTGGAGTTGTGCATTTTGCCTTTCCTGTTGGTGGACAGGGAGGGTGGCACCAGGACCCTCCGTGCTGGCTCTCCATGGCTCCATCCCCACGAGGTGCCTGGAGCCCTTGGGCTTGGTTCTGACCCACCTGCAGGGTGGTTCCTCCTGGAGCAGGGGAGGCTGAGGCTGGGAGGGCTGTGTCCCAGGAGAAGCTGTGTGCCCTGGGTGTCCCAGCTGTGTGCCCTGGGAGTCCCAGGAGAAGCTGTGTGCCCTGGGTGTCCCAGCTGTGTGCTGGGACATCTCTGTCCCAGGAGAAGCTGGGGCTGGCAGGGCTGGCAGCTGGGTGCAGCTCCTCCAGCCCTGGCTGCCCTCCAGCCCAAGATGAGGTTTCACTTCCCCCTGTGGGCTCCAGGCAGTTCTGGTTCCACTGCAACAATGGAGCTGACGATGTGCCAGTCCCTCTTGGGGACAGACTTGCTGGCTCTGCATCTCCAAATCTTCACAGTCCTGGGCCAAAGCTTCCCTCTGACAGCAGGGCTGGGGTGTTCTTGCTGGGCTGGCACTGCCACTGTCCCTGTCCCTGCTTGGGCTGGCACTGCCCCTGTCCTGTCCCTGCTTGGGCTGGCACTGCCCCTGTCCTGTCCCTGCAGGGCTCATTTCTCTCAGACCTGCTGGGTTTAGAGATGTTTCCCTCTTTCTGGCCCAAGCCCAGCATGATCTCCTGCCTTTCCCAAGTGTCTCTCACCTATGGAAGCAGCTCTGAGGTATCTCAGCCCCTCAGCTGTCTCCTGTGGGTGCTGCTCCTGCTGTGGGTGTGTGGTGAATAAGCTGCCTCTGGATTTGTGACCCTGAGCAGAGCAGCAAAAGCCCTGACAGAGTTGGCTGGGCATTGTTGGGTGGATCAGAGCATACAAAGGGATGTTAGTGGAAAGTACTCGTTGTGATCAGAAAGGAGCTATCAATGTTTACAGCCCAGATTCCCATCCCTCTTTTGTTAATTGTCAAATAAAAAAAAAACCCTATATATTTTCTCACAGCCTGTAGTGTGTCATTATTCTCCTCTTTGAGCAGAGGGTGGTGGATCAGCCAGGATGTGCCCGAGGCTGTGCTGGGTGCAGTGCAGGCTCGGGTGCTGCTGCAGTGCTCCCCTCAGCCTGGCTCTGAGCACAGGGGTGCCTGTTCCTCCAGGGCTGTAAATGCAGCCCCGAAGTTCAGCCCGTGGCCTGGGCAGTGCCCAGCGCTGGGAGCAGGGCCGGTGGCACGGTGGCACGGTGCTGCATGTGCCCGCAGCCCCTCTGCACAGGGCAGTGCAGAGCATCCAAACCCCCCAGCCCTGCAGAGCAGGAGCACTCCTGGGGCTGCCTGCGGCTTCTGCAGCTGCAGATTTTCTCCTGGAAGGACACCTGGCCGTGCTCCAAGCTCACTGAAACGGCAGGAATTTGTCCTGACTCCAGCATGCAAGAAGCATCTTGCTGCAGCGCCGCTGCCTCCAGCCTGGCCCCGTGCCCGGGTGGCAGCAGCTCCGCGCGGGCGGCTCGCTAGCCCCAGCGCGGCGTTTCATTGCACGGCGTTTCATTGCGCTTTATCTCTGCCGAGCTCTTTCCTTGCGGTGCCAGCGTTCCTCCCCGGCCGCCCTCCTCCTCCTCCTGTCCCGGCTGTGCAGGCTGCTCCTGGGGCTGCAGCAGAGGAGGGAACAGCCTGTCCGTGTGCCTCCCTGCCGTGTATAGCGCGCTCGGGGCTGGGCGCCGCTGCCAGGCACGGGACAAACGCTCCATTGATGTGTCCCTTTGTCCCTTCCCCGAGGGCACCCGGCCGGGCTGGGCTGCCCGGGGCTGGCACGGCCCCTCTGCCCATCTGCCCCAGGATGGCACAGCCCATCTACCCATCTGCCCCAGGATGGCACAGCCCCAGTGCCTGTCTGCCCCAGTATGGCACAGCCCGTCTGCCCCAGGGATGGCACAGCCCCAGTGCCTGCCCCAGGGATGGCACAGCCCCAATGCCCGTCTGCCCCAGGGATGGCACAGCCCCAGTGCCTGCCCCAGGATGGCACAGCCCCAATGCCCGTCTGCCCCAGGATGGCACAGCCCCAGTGCCCGTCTACCCCAGGATGGCACAGCCCCACTGCCTGCCCCAGGGATGGCACAGGGCAGGCAGAGGGTGAGGATTCTCTCTGTCCCTCACTCTGATCCCATCTCCTGGCCCTGCTGCCAGACCAGGCTCAGTCTTTTCTGCTCCAAGGGGGGTTTGAGCTCCTGCTGGAACTGTGGAATATCCTGGCTTGGAATGGATCCACATTGAGCATCAAGGACAGCCCCAAGTGTGCTTCTGAGGGTTTCCAAACCCTTCCTGCCCTCTGGCAGACTCAGTGCTGTGACCACTGCCCTGGGGAGCCCGTTCCAGTGCCCAGCACCCCTGGGTGTAGAACCTTCTGTGTGCACAGCCAGAGGAACCTTTAAAAAGCTTTTTCCCCTCTGTACATGGAGTATTTGTTCTGTTCAGCTCTAAACACAGGTTGCCACAGACTTCTTGGCTAGCAGCTCCGTGATTTCCCTGACAACCACCTTCTCTCACCTCTGGCCTCTTGGATGCAGCCTGGAGTGAGCAGCCCAGGCATTCCCATCCCTCCTGAGCCCCCCCAAGAGCAGATCAGCTCCTGCAGAGCCTCCTGCCTGCTCCGCGGCGTTCCAGCCTGCCCCAGGCTCCCGGCTGCCTGCTCTTCCCTGCTCCTTCTCAGCGGAATGACCCACACGTGCCCGAGCTGCTGCTCCCTCGCCTGGGCGGATCCCCGGGCCCGGACACACATTCCAGCCTGTGGAAACACGATGGCTCTGACGAATTTGATTGAAATCCTCCGCTGGCACGCCGAGGTGCTCAGGGGGATGACTGACAGCCAGGGCAGAGGCGTTTCCTGAGGAAAGGAGGAAAAGAAATCAATTGCCTTGTCACCGCAGCCTGGAGGTGTTGCACAAGGGAGAGGCCAAGGACGGGGTGTCCTTGCTCCCCTGCACCCCAAACCCGGCCCGTCCCACCGGCGGGGGATGCCAGGGGGATGCCAGGGGGATGCCAGGGGGAAACAGCGACATTCCCGGGTGGATCAGGGCTGGGGGAACAGCGACATTCCCGGGTGGATCAGGGCTGGGGGAACAGCGACATTCCCGGGTGGATCAGGGCTGGAGGGAGGGACGGTGGCTCCGGAGCGGGCAGAGGCTGGAGCGGCGCCCGGGGAGGCGCAGGGCGGTGTGAGATGTGTTATCTCTCCCCGTGCAGGTGAGAACTCGCATCTTCTGCCAGCACAGAGCTCACATTTTCACTGCCAGCACAGAGCTCACGTTTTCTCTGCCAGCAGCTCGCTCCTTTGCCATTGCCGGGCCGTTCCCACCCTCCCTTCGCACAGGATGGGGACAGGGGACAGGACGCAGCCTGGCGTGGTTGATCCTTGCCCTCTCCACCACCACGGCCTGTTTACCCTCCTTATCTGGCCGCTATCACAGCCCGGGCTCGGCCGGAGCAGTGTCACCGTGCCTTCCAAGGGGAAGCAGCGCTGCGGGGCTGTTTGTGCGCCCTGTATTTGTGCCCTGTAATCCAAGGAGGGGCCGGAGGTACGGACACCCCTGCAGCCCTCCTCCCTTCCCCCCGTGCCGGCGTGGCTGCAGCAGCTGATTACTTTAAGCATCCCTCTAGTAATATGCAATTAGAGGAGGCTTGGGCTGAAATCCCGGCTAAATCCGCGTGTCCGTGCCGTGACTCACCCAGGAGCGCTCCCCTGACGGTCCTGGGCGCATTCCTCAGGGACTGGACACGATGCTTAACGTGCCACTCACCGTCACCCTTCCCGATGCCACCGGTGGAACGAGTCCAGCCGGTTCCTGCCCTGCTCCTCCTTCCTCCCCGCAGCCCCGGCCGGCTCCACGGCCAGGCCGAGCCCCGGGGCTGGGATCCCCTTCCAGAGGGGTTTGCAGCCAGGCCCGGGCTGGGATCCCCTTCCAGAGGGGTTTGCAGCCAGGCCCGGCAGGAGCCAGACCCTCACCAGACCCTCACCAGACCCTCACCAGTCCCTCACCAGCCCCTCACCAGTCCCTCCAAAGGTGCTGCTCTGCCCGGGGGTGTTCAGGCTGAGATCAGAGGCTGAAAACCCCGAGCTGTGGACGGTGGGAAGGCAGAGCAGTCCCAGCCCTTGCCTGGGGTGACAGGGAGGGCTGGGGAGCGTGTGTCACCTTCTCCCAGTGGGAGATGCTGCCAGGCAGCTCCGGGCTTTGGGAACGTGCCCTTCCAGGGAACAGGGGAGCCCTTGGAGCCAGCCTGCTCCTCTGGGCAGGGCGCTGCTGCTCCGTGACGTGAGGAGGGCACAATGTGAGTAAGAGCATCCTCGGCAGGGCCCACGTCAGAGCTGAGCTCAGCCGGGAGGGGCCGGGCCCTCCGCCCCCAGAACGCCCAGGGAGCTGGAGAGGTGGCACTGCTAATGGCACTAATTGCCAGCGCTTACTGAGCCCATGATTTGCATTATCCAGGCGGGCTGAGTTGCCCCATCGGGCCCGAGGCCATCCCGGGTGTGCAGAGAGCCGGAAGGGACCGGGGGTGGCACAGGCAGGGCTGGGGGTGCAGGGCAGCAGCCCTGGGCAGGAGGGCTTGGGGCTCTTGCTGGGTGAAAGCTCAGCAGGGCCTCACCACCCTCACAGGGAGGAATTTACTCTAAAATCCCATCTAAACCTACTCAGTTTAAAGCCATTCCCCTTTCTGCCACTTGTCTTCTTTTCCTGCAAAGCTCTCAGCAGCTCCTCTTGAGTGGAAATACAGCTTCATCTTGGCTGGAATTCTGGTGGAAAGTGGGGATTTGGGTTAAAATCCTGGGCTGAAAGCAGAGCAGGTGATGGGAGCTCAGAGGGTTGAGATTCTGGGAGCTCACAGTGCAGCTGAGCTTTACATTTAGGATGTTTCCAGGCTGGTGAGCAGATCATGGCTCAGCCTTCAGACTTTGACTGCCGGTCACAGGAAGGATTTAACAGCTCTCAGGAAGAGGAGAGTGGGGAGAGCACATCCCTGTGATCCCCTTTGGAGGATGAGCAGAGCTCTCTGGGGCTCCCCACGGCACAGAGTGAGTTCGAGCAGCAGAAAAACACCAGGACCTGATCCAAAACCCTCCCTGGGAGTTTTTCCATCTGCTGCACCGGGCTGTAGATCAAACCTCGGCTGACCTGCGGGGCTGACACGGGGAGAATGGGCTGTGGGGTTTGTTTAATGTCCCTGGGGCTGGGAAAGGACGTTCCCTGTCCTCCCTTTGTTCCGGCCCGGGCAGTGTAGCACGGAGCCCCAGCAGGGCTGTGCTGCCCCGGCCTCTCCTCCTCTGGCAGCCGCTGGGTTTTGGTGTCACAGGGATTTCCAGGGAGTTTCAGGAGTGTGCAGGTGGCGGGGGGAGCTGTTCTCTGGGCTTTCCAGAGGAGGGGCTGAGGGTGCAATGCCAGCATCTCCTGGGGGACAGCGAGCAGAGGGAGAGCGGGATGGAGGAGGATCCCACAAGGGTCCGAGTGTCCCACACCGGGCAGGGACAGCGAGCAGAGGGAGAGCGGCTTCCCAGCTTCCCCAGGAGGGATGGAGGAGGATCGCACACGGCTCCGAGTGTCCCACACCGGGCAGGGGTGCCGGGGAGGAGCTGGGAGCGCCGGGATGAGGCTGCCCCGGCAGGAGGGGGAATGCTGCGGGAGGACGGGGCTGCTGTGTGTGGAATTTGGCCACAGCCTCCCCTCCAGGCAGCCGCTTCCCCCCTCGCACGGGGTTATCGGAGCTCTCGGCTGGCAGCGATAGCACAAGGACACGGCCGGCTCCTGGGGACACGGGGACCTCGGGGACAGCCTGCCGGCTTTGCCTATCACAAGGAAAGAGCCGAAAACAGGCAGGGAAAACAAACCCAGGCTCCGTGTGGGAGCCCCGCTGGCATCAGCAGAACTTTCCACGGAAATCGGTGGCACTCGGGGACAAAGCCTCACCCCGGGGACCCACCTTGTCCCCGCATCCTCTGCTGCTCTCTGGTCACCCAGGGGACCAAAGTTTATTGATGGCTGGGATTGTGGAGCTCCCCATGGGAATGGTGGGTTTCTATGGGGTGGAGAAGGGGCGGTGTCCCAGAGCCGGGTGCGGCGCCCACCGGGGGAAGCCGCGGTCCCGGAGCCGTCCCCGCCAGCCCCGGTGTCCCTCCGGTGCGGGTTTTTCTTGGCCGCCCCCGGGCAAGAATGTTTCCCGCTGCCGAGCGAAAGTGGAGGCAGGAATTGCTGGAATAGCGACAGGCTGAGTAACAGCGCTAACTTTATTCTCCAAACAAAGGGCAGTGTCCCGGCCGTGCGGGGGCGGCCCGGGGTCCCTGCCCCGAATTCCTGTCCCGGATCCTCCCCGGGCCCGGCCCCGTCTGTGCTCCCGCCGGCCCAAAGCGCATTTCCAGAAGCGAGGAGAGGCTGTGACACAGCACGGAGAGGCGGGGATTCCCCTCCGAGCTTCTCCCTCTGCAGGTGCATCCCCAGCCCGTCTCCCAGGATTTTGGGGGCTGCCGGGCTGGTGTGGGCACCAGAGAGCCCTGAGCCCCCCGTGCTGTCCCCAGGGCCGGGGGTGGGCGCTGCCCTCCCCTCTGATTCCTCACTGGGAAGGGATCCCGGCCAGAGCCCCGGGCCGGGGCAGCAGCTCCCGCTCCGAGCCGGGATCCTGCCCGCAGTGCAGCCCCGGGCTGGCTCTCCCTGCAATCCCCGGGCTGGATCCCCGCAATCCCCGGGCTGGATCCCCGCAATCCCCGGGCTGGCTCTCCCTGCAATCCCCGGGCTGGATCCCCGCAGTCCCCGCGGTTCTCTCGGAGCCGGACCCGGCCCCGCCGCAGCCTTGGTGCCAGGGCCGGCCTTGGCCGCGGGGCTCGGGGCACGGCAGCGCTTTCCAAAACAAATATTTGTGCAGCGCAACAACACGTGGGAAAGAGCAGGAGGATTTGCTTCCCCGGCTCCAGGGGAGGTTCCCAGGAGCTGGGCTCGGCCGTGGGGGCTCAACCGTGCCCTGCCCGGTCACTGAGCTGAGCTGCTCGGGTTTGGAGCCTCTTTGTGCCCCGTGGGTTTGCACAAAATGGGTTGGAATTTGCGACCCAGAAGGGAAACGTCTCTTGGATGGACTCGGAAAATCCCTCTGGACACGAGGGAGGGGGTGTTGAGGGAAACCTGGGTCTGCACCGTGCCTGGCTCTGCCCTGCCCTCGGTGCTGAAGAATCTCAAAGACCCCAAATCTCCCCCAAATCCTCCTGTGTGTGGAGCTGGGCAGGGCTGTGCCCTGGCAGCCCGAGGTGCCAGAACACCCAGGAGCTCCTGAGCTGCCCAGGTGCTGCAGAGGGACCCGAGCCTGGGGCACCGAGGGCCAGAGCTCACTGGGACCTGAGGCACAGAAAGCCCGGGGTGAGGCCAGGGCCCATCTCATACATTGAATTTCATATATTCATTATAAATTGATGGCCTGGCTGCTCCCACCCAGGCACCAGAGCCTGGTGAGAGCTCTTCCTCCTCCTCCTCTTCCTCTGCAAGACGCACCGGCTGTCGGGGGGAGTGTGGCCCTGCCCGTGCCCCCGCTGGGTTTCACTCCTATAATAAATAAAGCCTCGGTGCCTTATTGCCATTGTCCCTCTGTCCCTGCGGGGACCCCGGTGCCCCTGGAGCTGCCAGCCCCTCCGGGCCCCCCGGACCCCGGGCAGGAGGCTGGGGGCTCCGGGCTGTCCCCGGGGCCGGTGGCGTGTCCTGAGCACGTTGTTCCCCCCGTGCCGCGCTGGGCTGAGCCAGGGCTTCCCCAGGGCTTCTCCATAACGGGAGCTGCTCCCGGCCCCTCTTCCCTCCTGCTCCTCTCCATAAGAGGCGAGGCGGGAGCGCCGAGAGGAGCCCGAGCCTGGCTCCGCTCCCCGGATTCCTTTCCTGCCCGTCACCGACCGATTTAGCGCCCGGCGTCAGCCCGGGGGGCGCGGGGCTGGCACGGCCGGGGCTGGCACGGCCCGGGGCACGGCCGGGAGCCCAGGGTGCCAGTCCTGGTGCCGGGGGTCCCGGGGGGATTGCTGGGCACGGGGCTGTTGCTGTTTTGCCGGGGTGGTGGGCACGGGGCTGTTGTTCCGGGGGTCCTGGGGTCTCCTGTCACGCCCAGGGAAGGATGAGCACCGCAGGGTGGAGCTGGCACATGTGGAAACCTGGGGCTCTCTCTGGAAGGGAACCCCAAACCCCCAAACCTGCCCGTTCCGAGGATTCTGCTGCTGCAGTTTTTAGGAAATCCTCACCTACAGCCCAGCACACCGAGCCCAGGGATCTCTGGGTCCTCCCGAGGGAAGGGCTGCGAGCAATAATTGGTGCTTTTGGCAATTAATCTCATTAAAGCTCTTAATGAACCGTGATCAGGTTACAGGGCTCCTGTCATGTCAGAGGGCCGGGGATTAGCAGGGGCAGGGAAGGAAGCAGCAGGGGAGGGGTGTCCCTGGAATCAGCTCTGGCATCCCTGCTGCAGGCCTGGGAGTCGGGCTTCACACCTACCCATTCCACTTCATACACTGAATTTTACATGTTTATTATAAATTACAGCATCGAGGTTGCAGGGGGATCTGTCCCAGTCCCCCAGCGGGAGATGGGACAGTGAGCAGGGCAGAGCCTCCCAGCAGCACCTTGCCCTTTGCTGAGCACGTCATGGAGCTATTTTGGGGACCATTCCTCACTGCTCTGCCCTTCCCAGGACTTGCCAGCCCACAGATTTGGCCGCTGCGGGTGTAGGGAAGCCCTGGTGCTGAAGGGAAGGGGCAGGTGCAGGGCCCAGGGATCTGCTCTGGGGAGGAGCAGGAGAAGGTTCCCCCGTGCTGGGGACAGTCCTGGATCGTGCCCGGGCTGGGGACACGGAGCACCTGGGGAGGAGCAGCCGTGGTGCTCCCGGGGCAGCCAGGACTGGAGACAGAGAGGCTGCTCCGTGCTGGGAAACGGGGGTGCCAGGCAGCCCCGGGGTGGAGGTGGCAGGCAGGGATGCTGAACCCTGGAGAATCAGGCTGGGACAGGCCTGGCTGTGCCCAGCTCCAGCCCGGCCCTCCTGGAGGGAGAAAAGCCTCAACAACCCGCACGTGGCAGCATTAATTACCCTGTTTAATTAATTACCCCATTTCCCTTGAAGGATTCCTTTGCAAAAGGATGGACAAATCTCCAAATGCCTGGAAAAGGGGGGTGAGGAGGGGCTGAGGCTGATGAGACATTTTCTGCCATTCCTCACCCAAAAGCAGAGGGGCTGTGGGAGGTGCAGCTGTGCCAGGGTGGGCACCACTCCCGAGCCTCATCCCAGCCCTGCCAGGCCATGGAGGGCACAGGGCAGACCCCAGGAGGGGTGGCAGGCCAGGCTGGGGCTGGGGCACCCACCAGGCTCACACGGACCCCGGGCACAACTCTGCATCCTGCCCCAGCCCTGCAGCCCCCCTGAGCCATCCCTGCCAGCCCAGGGGCACAGCACCGCCCAAACCCTGCCACCCGTGCCCAGGGACCCCCAGGATCCACGGGGGGCGTCCCTGGTCAGAACCAGGCAGGAGCCGAGCAGGGGGAGCCGGGGCTGGGCCAGGGAGTGCCAGTGTGGGCACAGGGACTGGGCAGGAATGAGGCACAGTCACCTGCAGGGCAAAACAACCCGATTGCTGAGCTTTAACGAGATCAGTGACTTAAGGAGCTTTAGTGGGGAAGAGAGAAGTGGACCAAGAGGAGCTTAACACAGTGAGGAGAGCACAGGGCACCCAGGTGCCACGGGAATGCCCTGCCAGGCCGGGGAGCTGCCCGGAGCCACAGCAAGAGCCCTGGAGCTGGGCACAGGGGCTGATGAGGTGGTGAGGACAGGGTGCCCACCCTCAGGCCCTGGGCAGCGTCCCCAACCTGGCAGGCCCAGGGGACAGACTGAAAATAAAGGGTTTATGGGCACTGAAAATAAAGGGTTTATGGGCACTGAAAATAAAGGATTCATGGGCATTTCTCAGCACACCTGGCCGGGGATGAAGCACAGGGCTGCTGGTCCCAGGGGTGAAGGAGCAGGAAGATGGAAATACCCCGCAGCAGGCTCTGGGGAGCGCAGGCTCAGGGCTGGAAGGGGGGATCAGAGGCCGGGGGGGCAATTCCCACCCTCTGGGGCTGTCTGGGGCTGGGATCGGGGGGCAATTCCCACCCTCTGGGGCTGGGATCGCCGCGGAGAGGAGGAAGGGCTGGAGCGGGACCGGGACCAGCGGGACCAGCCGGACCCACCGGGGCCGGGACCAGCGGGACCAGCGGGACCAGCGGGACCCACCGGGGCCGGGACCAGCGGGACCAGCGGGACCAGCGGGACCCACCGGGGCCGGGACCAGCGGGGCCGGGGCTGCTCCGGCGGCTCCTGCAGCGCCCTCTGGTGACCGCAGCGGGGGCGGCCTCGGCTCCTGCCGCTGTCCCCTGTCCCTGTTCCTTGTCCCCTCTCCCCTGTCCCTGTCCCCTCTCCCCTCTCTCCTGTTCCCGTCCCTTGTCCCCTGTCCCTTGTCCCTGTCCCTCGTCCCCTGTCCCTTGTCCCCGTCCCCCGTCCCCTGTCCCCACCACTCTGGCACCATCCCTGTCCCCTCTCCCTCACCCCCCCACGTTCCCTGCCCTCCCCCTGTGTCCCACCAACCTCCCGGAGCCATTCCAGCCCTGGGCAGCTCCTGTCCCTGCCCGTGGGTGCCTGTGCCCATCTCCCCCCCACAGCAACTCTCTCCACCAGGCCCAGCCCAGAGGAATTATCGGCAGGAAGGGGAGAAGCCAGGCTTAAGTATTAACACGCCACATTAATTTCATTTTTCCCAGAAAGTCTGTAACAGAGTAATCCCATAAACCCAACAAGTGTGGGTGCTGTTATGTAAGGGTGCTGCAGGAGGGCAGGGGGTTATGTAAATCCCTCTGCTCCCCTGCCCGGGCTGTCCTGGAGCCACTGAGGGATCTGCTCCTGTTCTTGTGCTGGTGCTGCTCTGGGTTTGCCCCCCCAGACGGGCCCAGGACCCCCCAGCAGCGCTGGTTCCAGCTGGAGATTCCCCGCAGGATGTGCTGCCTGCTCCCACCCAGGAATGGGGCTCAGGACCAGCTTCTGTTTCCTTCCAATTCCTGTTCCTGGGGGTTCCCACTCCAGCACCAGCCTGGGGAGCTGCTCCAGCCCAAACCCCACGGCCAGAGCTGCCCTCCCCTCCCTGCTGCAGCCCTTTCTGCCCCTCCTGCTGGACACGGGCACGTCCCAGCGCCAGGGGATGGAGGTGGCTGTGCCCCGCCTGGCATTCCCTGGGCACCCGGGGCAGACAGGTGTCCTCATCCCAGCCCTTTGCAGCCCGGGGCTCTCCTTGCCCTGCCACCAACCCTCCTGTGCTCATGGACAGCGTCAGCCTCCCCAGTCCTGGGGGAAAATGGGAAAAATTGTCAGGATTGTAATGGATGTCATGTTCCAGCTGAAGATACTCCAGGAATACAGAGTGGGATGAGGCTGTACCCTGACTGAGACTGAAGGGTGAGGAGCAACCAGCACACACAGGGATTTTTAATGATTTTGGCCTTTCTGCTTTAATGGAGTTGATTTATTATATATTTAAGGTCTTTTCCTGCATTTCCTCTAAGTTGGTTCCACTCTAATCAGGTCAAAAGCTGATTTGCAAATAATCACCACAGAAAGGGAAAAAAATCGAGGGATTTAAGGCCAAGCTGTGCATTCCATACTATTAATTGAAAGCCAGGAGAGATAATGTGTCTCTTCTCCTGGCTGAGATCCCTAAGCTGCTCTTAGCAGCAAACTCTGCTCTGGGCTCTGGGAATCACCTTCCAGCTGGGATTACACACGGGGAGATCTCCCTGGGAGGGAAAGGGCAGGAGCTGGGCAGCACCAGAGGTGTCAGAGCATTCACAGCTCTGCACCGGGCAGCACAGAACCAGGAGCTGTTCAAAACCTGGGATTAAAGGGGAAAGGCAGAGCTCCTGAGCGTGGGGCTGCAAAGCCAGGATGGGAGCTTGGCTATTTCCCTGCCACCTGTTTTCTGCAGATATTTATATGCGAGCTGGGCCTTGTTTGTCACCCAAGTTTGCCTTGTTGTCACTTGAATGAGTTTTTCAGGACAGACCATGTCTGTAGGCATACACATATATTAATTTATATATATAACAGTGATGTCCTGCTGCAGGAATTCTGAACATATTCTTCCCCATCTCCCCACACACGCAGAGGAGGGAAGAGGTTGATAATCAGAGAAATCCACTCTGGTATTAATTACATGCCATTACCAGGGCTTATTTGCTAATCCCCATTCTAATCACCCTCCCGGTTATATTTCAACCAGCACTTGAGGACACTGCACGTCATGAATAAAATATATATCAAAGTTTATTCCAGAGCACGGGCAGCACGGTGCGGGCAGCGCAGCCAGGGTTACACAACAGACCTGCTGTCACACCAGCGGAGGGCGGCACATTCGGGCGTCAGAGAAACCCCCACCCCAGCCCGAACCCGGGCTATGGGGGTTTAATTTAAATAAATAAATAAATAATTTAATTCATTAATAGCAGGGCGTCAGTGAAATCCCCCCATCCCAGCCCAAACCCGGGCTATGGGGGTTTAATTTAAATAAATAATTTAATTAATTAATAGCAAGGCGTCAGTGAAATTCCCCCACCCCAGCCCAAACCCGGGGCATGGGCTTTTAATTTAAATAAATAAATAAATAAATAAATAATTTGATTAATTGATAGCAGGGCGTCAGTGAAATCCCCCCATCCCAGCCCAAACCCGGGGTATGGGGTTTTAATTTAAATAAATAAATAAATAATTTAATTAATTAATAGCAGGGCATCAGTGGAATCCCCCCACCCCAGCCCAAACCCAGGGTCTGGGTTCTAAATTTAAATAAATAAATAAATAAATAAATAAATAGCCGGAGGTCAGTGAAATGCCCCCACCCCAGCCCAAACCCGGGGTTTGAGTTTTAAAATTTAAATAAATAAATAAATAGCAGGGGCTCGGTGAAATCCCTCCCCCCCACCCCAGCCCAAACCCGAGGTTTTGATATTTTAACATTTAAATAAATAAATAAATAAATAAATAAATAAATAGCAGGGGGTTCGTGAACTCTTCCCCCCACCACCCCAACCCAAACCCGGTGTTTTGGTATTTTAAATGTAAATAAATAAATAGCGGAGGGACTCAGGTTTTCCGGGGGGTTCATGCAGCTGCGCCACTGCGGGCGCTCGGAGCGGCGGGGCGGGAGCTGCGGGCTCGGCCGGGGACGCTCACCCGCGGCGGGCACGGAGGAGGAGCGGGGCCGCGGCCCGGCCACCGAACCGCTGCAATTCCCGGCGGGAACGGGCGCATCCCATCCGGCCCCAGCGTCCGTCCTGAGGCCGGCTCAGGGCTGTGGGACAGCGGCGGGGACAGCGGCACCAGAGACCGGCACGGGCTTTCAGTCCGGAGAGAGATCCTTCATCCCTGGGGAGATCCTTCATCCCTGGGGAGATCCTTCATCCCGGAGAGAAGTCCTTCATCTGGCGGCGATCCTTCACCCCGGACAGGGATTCTTCATCTCGGGGGGATCCTTCATCCTGGACAGGGACTCTTCATCCCTGGGGAGATCCTTCATTCCGGAAAGAGGTCCTTCACCCCGGACAGGGATCCTTCATCCCGGACGGGGACCCTTCAGCCAGGACAGGGATCCTTCACCCCGGACAGGGATCCTTCACCCCGGACAGGGATCCTTCACCCCGGACAGGGATCCTTCATCCCGGACGGGGACCCTTCAGCCCGGACAGGGATTCTTCAGCCCGGACAGGGATCCTTCACCCCGGACAGGGATCCTTCATCCCGGACGGGGACCCTTCAGCCTGGACAGGGACCCTTCATCCCGGACAGGGACCCTTCCCCCCGAGTCCATCTCCGCCTCCTCGTGCCTTCCTGCCAGCCCGCAGGGCCGGCTCTGCCCCCAGGTGACATTGAGTGTCCCCAAGGACGCTGCTGGAAGCGCCGGGAGCCTTCAGTGTCCCCGCGTGGTTTGGTCGGTCACCGAGCAGTCCCAGACTCCGCTCGCCGGGCTGAACGGTGCCGGCGGAGCCCGAGCCCCGCTCCCGTCCCGCTGTGTCCCCGCTGCCCGGGGTGCTGCAGGTGCGGTGGTCCCGAGCCCGCTCCGCTCCCCGCCGAGGCTTGCAGGGGGCACGCCAGGGCTGCCCGGTGTGAGTCACAGTCCCAGCAGTGTCCCAAGGGCTGGGGTCCCCTCCGGGGGCCGCGGGGCTCAGGCGGGGAAGGGGCCCTGCCCCAGAACCTGCTGCCTTCAGGGGAGGGGCGGCCCCAGACCGGGCCGGGGGTGCTGGCAGCAGATTCCTCCATAAACACCCCCAAACCTGGCAAGATCCTCCAGGGATCCCGGACTCTGAAGGGTCTCCAACCCCAGGGAGGTTCCCAGACCCTGCTGGGTCCCCCAGTCTCATTGTGTCCCCCCACTGCACACCCCGGACCCTGACCCTGCAGGGTTCTTCGAGCACCACGACCCTCAGGGATGCTCTCCCCACCAAACCCCTCAGGGCACCCCAAGGTCCCCAGACCCTGCTGGGTCCCCTGGAGTGCCCTAATACCACAAGGTCCCCTTTGGAACCTGAAATACCCCAAAGTCTCCCCCCATCAGACCCCTTGGGCCACTGTTGGGGTCCCCAGACCCTGCTGGGTACCCCCACCCCACAGAGTCCCCAGGACCCTGCAGGATCTCCCTCGCACCCTCAAGGATGCTCAAGCCCTTCCAGCCCACTGGGTCCCATCCCAGTGGACCCCCTCAGACCACCCCCAGACATGTCCCCAGACATCCCCCACCCTGCAGGATCCCTCTGGGACCCCCAAATCCATTGGGTTCCAGCCCATCGGATTCCCCAGACCCTGCTGGGTCCCCCCACCCCATAGGGTCCCCTGGACCCTTCACACTCCGCAGAATTCAACTGTAACCCTCAAACTGACCACTTCCAAACCCACCGGACTCCTCTGAAGGACCCCAGACCCCACTGGGTTACCCCACACCAGGTGGGTCCCCCAGATCCTGCAGGGTCCCCTCACACTCACCAAGGTGCCCCCGAGCCCGGGTCTCCCCAGCCCACCAGACCCCCCAGGACTCCCTGAAGGACCCCAGGCCCTACTGGACCCCCCCACAGCCCTGGCTCCCACAGCTCCCCCAGTGAGCCCAACAAGGTGTCCCTCCACTTTCAGAGCCCCCAGACCCCCTGGCTTTCCACGGATCAAACCCCCTCAAGTACCCCAGACCCCCCCAACTCCCCAAACCTCCCGCGTCCCCACCATTTACCCTTCCCAAAACCCTCTGAAGGACCGGATCCTCCCCACCACGGGCTCCCCCAGATCCTGCAGGGTCCCCCACACCCACCAAGGCGTCCCCCACTTCCAGAACCCCCCGTGTCCCCACCTACCAACCCCCCGGGTCCCCCCGAGCCCCGCAGCCCCCCCGGCCGCCCCGCAGCCCCTCGGCCGCGCTACGCGGAGCCGCGGCTGGCGGCGGGCAGGCGGCGCACGGGGGTGCCGGCGGCGGCCCCGCGGCTCCGCGCGGGGGCCCAGGGCACGCAGCTGCGGAGGGCGCGGGCGGCGGCGAGCAGCGCTCCGGGCCGGGGCCGCGGGCGGCGGCGCAGCCCCTTCTGCAGCCGCTGGCTCTGCGCGGCCAGGGCGAGCTGCGCCTGGGCCACGCCGGCGCCGAGGCGGCCCAGGGTCTCCGCGCGGGCGGCCAGGCGCAGCTCGGCGTGCAGCAGCGCGCAGTGCACCTGCCGCACCCGCCCCTCCAGCTCGGCCGCCGCCCGCCGCCGCCCCTCGGCCGCCACCAGCCGCCGCCGCGCCGCCGCCAGCTCCACCGCGCCCGGGCCGCCGCTCTTGCCGTCGCTGCCGCCGCCGCCGCCGGGGCCGCCGCGGGACGGGCGCTGCGCGTCGCCGCCGGAGGGGCTCGGAGGTGCCGGTGCCGCCGCCGCCGCAGCCATGGGAGCGGGAGCGGCGGCGGAGGATGCGGCGGGGATATATAGCCCGGGGGCGGCGCCGGCGGCGCGGCTCGGCCCCGGCGGGGGCGGCTCCGGCACGGGCTCCGCACCGGCACGGGGGAAGGGGGTGGGGGACACGCGAGCCCGGACCGGCACGGCGCAGCCCGGGGCTCGGTACCGGCAGGCACTGCACCGGCACCGGACTCGGCGCGGCTCCGGTACCGGACCGCTGCGGGCTGATGCTACACCGGGCTCGGCGCGCCTCCGGGGCGGGACCGCAATGGGCTCGGTGCAAACCGGGCTCGGTACGGCACCGGCATTGATGGGCCCCGGGCTCGGTACGGTACAGCCCTGGCCCGGTATGGCACAGTCAGGGGATGGTACCATTGGGCTCGGCACCAGTCCCGGGCACCGGGCTCGGTACCGCTCGGTACGGCGCCGGCCCGGGGGCGTTACCGGTGCTGGAAAAGTGCCCTCCCTTGGAGGGGCCGGTGGGCACTGCGGAGCTGGGGCCGGGTGGGATCGCTGAGAAGGGCCCCCCGGGGGCACTGGGGGTCCGGGAGGGGCTGGGCCGGGCTGTCCCGGGCACCGGGGCGTCCTTGGATGTGCGGCTGTCACAGCAAGGTCGCTGCCACCGTCGTTGTCGTTTACACGGTGTTAATAACGCTGGGAGTGGGCTGGCGGGGCAGGGGGCTGCAGCGGGAGGTGCCACTGCCACGCTGCTCCCCCCAGAACCTGGATTTTGGGGTTCCTCCTGTTGGAATGTCATCCTCGGCGGCTGCATCTCCGTGCAGCTGCGTGGGTCTCGCAGCGGAGCGGCAGAGATGACAGAAACCAGGTGTCAAGGTTTCATCCCACCCCCAGACTGGAATAAAAGCCTAAGCCAAAAACAAACCGAGCCTAAATCTGTTTCAGGCAGAACCACATCCAGGCCTTCAGTGGATGTCGCCCACGGGGCTGGTGACATTTTTCCTTTCCTTACCTTAGGAGGAATAAAACCCCATCTCTTGTGCTTTGCATCACATCCCCGCTCCTGCCAGGCTGCCACGCGTCTGCCAGGCACCGGAGCAGCGTCAGCGGCTGCAGCTGCGTCACTGCTCGGCCCCCGCGGCCGTGCCACCCCGTCCCTCCCATCCACCCCATCCCACCCCGTTCCATCCCATCCCATCCCATCCACCCCATCCCATCCCGTTCCATCCCATCCCCCGGCTGCCGCCGCATCCCTCCCGGCTCGGAGCGCGGCCCCAGCGCTCCCTGAGCTCCTCACGCTGTTCTCCGGGCTGGGGGGAAGCTGGAGGCTGGGCTGAACCTTCATCTATCCGATAGAAATGCTGCTGGAAATGGGGTGTGGAAGTTGAGGGGTGCTGCTCCACCGTGGGGTTCAAGCTCTTTCCATGTTTCCTCTGCCCCCAGCCCAAAAAAAACTGTGAGGACAGGCAGGAATTAAATATAATCTCTCATTTTATTATCCTTCTTCTCTCATTTTTTTTTGCTCTGATCCAGTGGAACTGGAGCCTCAAGGGTCCCCCCAAAAGGGGAAGGGACCGGGATGGGTCCTGCCCTGAGCTTCCCCCATTTCCCAGAATGAAACCCTGGGATGGCAGAGGCTGGAGGGAGCTCAGGAGGCGCCTGCTCCGTCACTGCCTGCTCAGAAATAATCGCTTTTTTGGGTCACCCCCCATGTCTGCGCTGCTTGACGCCTTCCCAGCTCCAGGCCCTGCTCCAAGGTGAGAGAAGGACACGGAAGGGGAGAGCAGCTGTGCCTGGACACGAGTTCCAGGAGGTGAGCTGGGGACACCGGGCAGTGAGGCTGAGCCCCCAGAGCAGCCTTTGTGTCCCCAGGCTGGCCCAGCACATCCCAGCAGCGAGCGGACAGGGGCTGGGAAAGGCAAATCTCAGAAAAAGACAAGAAATGTCCCTGCCCTGAGGCCAGGCACAGCCTGAGTCCCCAAACCCCTCCGGCACTGCAGGATTCCTGCTCGGGCTGACGAGCTATTAATGATTTAGCAGAGGAGGCTGCAATTAGCAACGCTCAGAATAAACCTCGGTGATACAAAAACCCGGTGAGAGCCTCGTCCTCCCTCCGTTCTCCCTTCCCTGGCAGTGCCGCTCTGCCGAGGCACCGGGATGGGACACGGGAACAGGACACCGGGATGGGACATGGGGACAGGACACCGGGATGGGACAGCGGGATGGACACTGGGACAGGACCCCGGGTCGGGACACTGGTACAGGACACCAGGATGGGACAACAGGATGGACACTGGGACAGGACACCAGGACAGACACCAGGACGGGTCACCGGGACAGACACCAGGACGCGACCCCGCCCTGCGTCCTGGGCCAGCGCAGCCCCCGGCATTGCTCCGGGACACGGGGATCAGGGATGCAGGAGGATGGAGCCGAGGGATGAGCAGCAGCCTCAGCTCCAGCCCCAGTAAAGCCCCGTGCCGGGTTGTGCTCCAGAAAAGCCAAGGCTCGTTACAGGCAGCCATAATTAACGCCGGTGCCCTCCCTCCCAGCTTCTCCCCAGGTTTTTTCCCGGGTGTCCCAGTTACCAGGGCAGCAGGGATTCGGGTGCTGCTCTTTCATCCTGGCAGGTTTAGGGAAGGAATTGTGCATCAGGAGTTCAGGTTTAAGGCCCAGAACTCCTGGGCTGGCCCAACTCCCTGTCCCACCATCCTTTTGGAATCCAGCAGCACACTCAGTGCCCCACTGCCGTTCCACCGGGCTCCGTCCCTGCTGCCCTCCAAACCTCCAGGGCAGGATCCGACCCCAGGAATGCATCACCAGGATCCGACCCCGGGAGTGAACCACCAGGATCCGACCCCAGCAGTGCATCACCAGGATCCGACCCCGGGAGTGCATCACCAGCCCTTTGGGACAGGGACACCTCAGGACAGGGATCCTTGGGGGTGGGAACACTCGGGGTGAGCCCAGGGACCCTCCCCAGGGAGACGATCGGGCCAGCAGGGATCCCTGGCACCGGGGGGCTTTGGGGCACACACCTTTGGGGGGCCAGGGGGCCGGGGTTTGTACTGGGGTTTGTACTGGGGTTCGTGCCTGGGTTTTTGCCAGGTTTGTACCGGGGTTTGTACCCGGGTTTGTACCCGAGTTTGTACCGGGGTTTGTGCCGGGTTTGTTCCCGGTTTGGGCCGGGTTTGTGCCCGGGTTTGTGCAAGGTTTGTACCCGGGTTTGCACCGGGGTTTGTGCCAGGTTTGTGCTCGGGGTTTCTGCCGGGTTTGTGCCAGGTTTGTGCTCGGGGTTTCTGCCGGGTTTGTGCCCGGTTTGTGCCCGGTTTGCCCGGGCTCGTGCCCGGCCCCGGAGCAGCTTCGCCCGCCGCGCTCTGCTGTCCCTCGGCGCGGCCCGTCCGGGTCACGTGGCGCACCTGGCCCAGGTGAGGCGGGGCCGGACGCGCTCCCGGCTCGCAGGTAACGAGACCCGGCCGGGCCCGGCCCGACCGACCCCGACCCCGACCCGACCCCAGCCCGGGCCCGGCCCTGGGCACAAACCCGGCCCCAGCCCCGGCATCAGCCCCGGGCCCGGCCCGACCCCGCCGCCGCCCGGCGCTTCCCGGCCCGGGGGCAGCCGCAGGCCGCGACCGGCAGGAGGGAAGGAGGCAGGCAGGCAGGCGGGCAGGGCTCGTCCGTCACCCCACACCGGGCCCCCCTCGGCCCCCGGGCTGCCCCCGGCACAGGGAGCCCCGGGGCGGACCGGCCCCGCCGCTGCCGGTGTCCCCGCACTGTCCCTTCCCCACCGCCCCGGCCCTGGGGAGGCTGGGGGCGGTCGGAGCTCGCCCGGTGGGTTTGGGATCGGCTCTGATTCCAGGGCTGGGAAGGGAGCGGGGGGCGCGGTGGGAGCCGGTGCGGGGCAGGCGGGGATGGGGCTGTTCCTGCTGCTGCCGGCGTCTCCTCTCCCCAAAATCCCCCCCTGGAGCTCACGCTGGGGCCAAGGTAGGCAGAGGGAGCTCCCTGCGGTGCCCAGGTGGGTCGCCCCTTTACTTTCCCTTTCGTTTGGAAGGGAAAAGGGTCAAACGTTGTTTGGCTGCCCCGGGGTGGAGCCCTGGCCGTCGGCTGGAACGGGGTGGGTGTTTTGGGCCAGGGGCACAGGGGAGGGTTTGGCAGGAGGCAGTTCCTCGGGCAGGCTGTTGGTATCCCAGAGAGCTGCCCGAGGGATGCTGGGTCCCCAGGGATGCACAGGGACGATGCTGCATCCACATTTACGGTGGGTTGGGGTCTCCATCCCTCCTGCTGCCAGCAGAGCAGTGCAGAGCAGGAGCTTAACAGGTGACGTCCAGCTCCTGGCAAGGCTCCTTAGGACACCTCCCAGCTGAGGATGCTTCCACAGAGTTCAGAGAAGCTGCATCAGTGTGTAAATCCTGTCTCCTGGATTTAGGAGACATTCCCTAGCTGCCAGCAGCACCAGCAGCATGGATATTGCTGGCTGGATGTGATGTTGTTCAGGAGATTCACAACTTAACTGAGCTTTTTTAAAACTTTCCAGGGAAATCCCGCCCTCTGAACAATGAAGATCTTAGACCCTGGCTAACTCTGAGTCCTGCAAGCCCCTTGTGGATCCTTCCTGGCTCCTCTGGAGCAGATGCTGAAGCTCTCTGGAGGGACCTGCAGTCACTCCCAGTGCCTGTGTGAGAGCAGAGGAAGCTCCCAGCCATTGTGTGAGTAACACTTGGATGTGGATTGTGGTCTGAGCATTTATTTATGGCTGGGGGTTTTGGTCCAGCCCGTTCCTGTGCTGGGGGAGCTGCTGGATCGAGGAGCTGTGTCCTGTCTGTGCTCCTCAGGAACTTTTCCATGAGGTCCAGAGGTCCCAGAGGTGTGAGCTGTGAAGGAAATGGGCCAGCCCAGAGGTGTCTCTGGCAGCTGTGCCTGCAGGTCTCCTCCTCAGAGCTGAGCTAATGCTCCTCTCTCTGTCCCAGATGCTCTGAAATCTCAGAATATTGTCTGTTGTTACATAAAGGAGTGTTGCTGTGCAATGCAGATGTTGGGTCTCTCAGTGAGGCCTTGGAATGAAAGCAAACATCCCAGTAAGCTGTTCCCAGTTCAGCTTTTTATTTTGCATATTGCCCAGGAATGTGCAAAGGGAGCTCCTGGGATGAATTTTCATAAGGTAACAGAGCCAAAATATTCCTGGAAAGCAGTGGTGTGCTGTAACTGCCTGGCTTTCAGTCGGGGCCTGTTTCTTTGTGGGGAAAATGTGACTCTGGGTTTCAAAACCAGGGAGAAAGAGGCAGTGCTCTGACAAGGTCTGAAAGATTTATTTATTCATGCTTGAGGTGCCCTATAGAAAGTCCACAGTAAAACAACAAGGACAGCCCTACAACACTTACACTATGGCTGGGCTCTCACTGCTTATTAATTACCCTAATTAGTATTTGAAAGGATCTCTTGGAGGTGCAAGCAGCGTTGGCCAAGAAGCCTGGAAACCATGGAGAATTCCAGGACCCACCACAGCCCGGGATAAAGGCAGAGCAGAAGTGGAGAGTGACAGCCCTGACCTGACTTTCCTCACATGGCCCCGTGCTGAGCTTTAATGATAAAAAGATTAAAACCAGGGAGAATGAACGTGCCGGAGTGTGAGGGCTGGCTCTGTGCAGAGAGAACGTGACAGGGATCTCTGTGGAAACAGTTCCCCCCTGCCTGCTGACCTGGAGGAGCTGTGCTGGCACAGCTGAGCACGCTCTGCTCTGGGGCTTCTGTTTCTGCAGGGTTTGTAAAGGTTTTGTTCCCATGAGGGGTGATTTGAGACCGACTTGTTGACAAGGTCTTTTCCTTAATCCAGATGAAGACGTTGGGTTTTCATGGGGAAGTCTTTGACATCGCCCGACCTTAGCATGACTGGCAAAAATCATTAGTGTTGGTAATGCTGTCATTGCTAAATCCTCTAAATTGAAATAGCAGCAAATAACGTGGAGTTGGAATTGGCAGCTTGCATAATGATGGATTGCTTGTCATCTCCTCCTGGGCACGATGTGTTTTGAAATGGATAAGTGCTGTCAGGGCCCAGCCTAATCCCGAGGAATGCAAGACAAAGGGAAGTTGTTTAAAAAAAGATACTTTCCCTTTGGAGCCTGTCAGTGGCTCCACCTCCAGCTGTGCTGCTCCTTCATTGCTCTGGAGCTGACTCCTCTTCCAGCTGCGTGGAGGAAACTCTTCTGAAGGTTACAGGGATTTTGATGTCTTAAAATAGCCCTTTTAAAGCATCTCTCTTCTGATGAGAGCATCCACCCAAAGGAAGCAGCAAGGCTTGGGTGGTGGGAGAGCCCCGGGCGCGGGCCCTGAGTGAGAGCAGCGTGAGTCCCGACACAAAATATTCCTGTAAATCGTTGGCTTTGGGAACCTCTGGCCGTGAGATCCCTCTGTGCTGTGGGATCCAATCGGCTCTGGCCGTGAGATCCCTCTGTGCTGTGGGACAGCTCGCTGAGGGGGTGCTGGCTTGCTCTGATTTCTCCCTGTGTCCTGCAGGTGCCCCAGTGCCGAGCCATGCTGGGCCGGAGGAGCCGCCTGCCCCCCGAGCTGAGCAGCGCCCGGCAGAGGGAGCAGCCCTGCCCCGAGGCCGTGCCCCTGCGGGCCCGGGCAGCCAGGGACAGCAGGGACAGCAGGGACACGGATGTCAGCCTGGAGGTGCTCAGTGGCTCCGAGATCAAAGCCGGCCGCGGCCGGGCGCAGCAGATGCGGGACAGGAAGGGGCGCAAGGCCGAGCTCAAAGACCCCAACGGCCGGGAGGCAGAGACCATCACCTTCATCTCTGGGACAGCAGAGGCTCCCCAAAACCAG
The DNA here is from genome assembly GCA_024362935.1 of Setophaga petechia. Classification (NCBI taxonomy): domain Eukaryota; kingdom Metazoa; phylum Chordata; class Aves; order Passeriformes; family Parulidae; genus Setophaga; species Setophaga petechia. Next base: position 1,651,355 of record JANCRA010000094.1, on the reverse strand, counting down.
AGCTTCTGCTGCTCCTCCCTGTCTCAGGCCTGGAACACGTACAAGGCTGTTTTCTGTTGCATAGTGACGTGTGGGGGCTGCTTCCAGGACTGCAGTGTGTGCATTCCCTACCCAGGGCCCGCTGAGACCTCCACAGATGACGGCAAGAACGGAGACTACAATGGGCGGCTGCCAAACAGCCCCACCAACACCTCTCCTGCTGAGAAGAACGGGAACCAGATCAAAAAGTCCAGCATGGGCAGCAGTTTCAGTTACCCAGACGTGAAGCTGAAGGGCATCCCTGTGTACCCAAACAGGAACACCAACCACCACGTGGAATCTGATTCCTGCTGCAAGGAGCTGCTGGAGAAGCCCTTCAGGAACAGCATAGAAAAGCCGGCGCTCCCCAGCAGCCACCGGAGTTCAGAGGAATATTATTCCTTCCACGAGTCCGACGTGGACATCAGCGAGCTGAACGGCTCCATGTCCAGCAGGCAGATCGACGTCCTGATCTTCAAGAAGCTCACGGAGCTCTTCAGCGTCCACCAGATCGACGAGCTGGCCAAGTGCACCTCGGACACCGTCTTCCTGGAGAAGACCAACAAGATCTCGGACCTCATCAACAGCATCACTCAGGACTACAACCTGGACGAGCAGGACGCCGAGTGCCGGCTGGTGCGGGGCATCATCCGCATCAGCACCCGCAAGAGCCGCGTGCGGCCCCACATCTGCAGCCAGGGCCCCCAGGAGCCGTCCGGCCGCGGCACCGCGCCCGACAGCGGCAACGAGACCATGCTGGAGTCCATGGTCATCAGCCAGGACGGTACGGGGGGCGCCGGGGGTCCCTGGGTGCTGCAGGAGGGCTGTGCCAGCAAAGCCACCGAGCCGTGGCGCTGGAGCGGGGCTGGAGGCTGCTCTGCCCCAGTGGGCACCTTCTGCTGGGGGGTGTGAGTGCAGGGCTCTGCTTCTCACCCTCCTCCCTGTGCCGTGGCTTTCTTGAGCCTGTCTTCCCTGCCCATGAGGTTTGTGCTGAGCAATAGATGGGTTTGTGCTGCTGCTGCTGCTTCTGCCTGTGCTCATCTGAGGGAGGCAGAAAAACGGTGAGTCAAACTGAACTGGTAGGACCAGACGAGCTGCTCGTGCCCGAGGATGTCCAGTTACTCAGCTGGCTCTCTCCCATGTGCTGCCTGGCTCATGCTGCCCTCAGACTCTGTGACAGTGTGTCCTCAGAGCCCAGACCTCCTCCACACACTGAATATCCCTGCAAAGAGGAGGGAAGGGCTGTTCCACAGCGCCAGCTTCTGCTTCTTCCTCCTTGTGGGAGCAGCCTCAAGTGCGTGAGCTCCAGAGCAGGCTGTAACAGTTTGTTGTAGAAAAACCTTGAAAAGCTGAGTGTGGGAGCAAGGAGATAGCCAGAAGTCCCAGAGGAAACCGTGTGGGTGTTGTGCTTCCCAGATTAGCAGAGAGGCTGCTCCTGGGATTTGAGGACACAGCTCAGGCTGTCCGGACGATGGCAGAAGCAATGGGAGGAATCAGACTGTGCCTGTGCTGTTCCCTGAGGGTGTTCCCTGACAGGATCCTTAGTGCTGAGTCATCCTTTGCATCCTCCCTCCCTGTCTCAGCCCCTCTTGTTTCCCTTGCAGAGCTGGCCGTGCAGATCTCGGAGGAGACCCCGGCGGATGTGCTGGCCAGGAACATGAGGCGGCACAGCAGCGCAGGTAACACCCAGCCCTGGCTGGGCCTGGCTGCAGAGGAGAGCCCTGAGCCCCCCCTGGCCGTGTCCTCACCCTCCACACAGCCTGGGCTGACCCTGCTCCTCAGGCTCCCCTCGGTTCTCCTGGGCTCTGGGGGTGATGGAGCTCAGACATTCCCTGGGTTGGTGGATCTTTCTGAAAAGGGTGAGATCCAAGTTCCCTGTCCTCGCACAGGACCTGTCCTGAGAGCTCTCAGTCTCTCTGTGCCCTGACAAAGTTTGGGGCTGTATTTGGGGTGTGACTGCCAGAGGTCACAGCTGGGTGAGACTGGGAACAAAAGGAACTGTGCAAAAGGGAAGCAGGCAGGGCTGCCCCGAGCTCTATCCTCCCAGAGAGCAGCCCAGGGCTACCAGACAAGTTTCCTCCTGCACAGCAGCTCTGTCCTGGGAGATGGCTGCAATGCAGGCAGGGCTGTTCCCTGCCATGGCTTTGTGTGGCTTTCTCCTCCCTCATGGTACACAAAGCCTTTTGTGGCAGCTGTTTCCCCAGTGCCAGGCTGCTGTGCTTCCCCTGGGCTAATGGCACAATCTCTTCTCTCCTCTCTCCTCCCCAAGGCTCTCCAACCAGCAGAGATTCCTCTTTCCAGGACACAGAGACTGACTCGTCCGGGGCCCCTCTGCTCCAGGTGTACTGTTAAGGACCCGAGCAGCAGGGAGGCATTCCAGGCCTGTGCTGCATCACAATCCTCCTCCTTCCATGTGGAGTGTGTTGTGCAGAGTTTAAATTTTTTTTCCCAGTCTTCCCTGATCCTTACTGAAGCCAGATTCTTCCTGCTGTCTGAACTTCACTGGATATTTTGGTTTTTATGGACAATCAAGGAAGCAAACTGCAGAGCTAATGAACTTGGAGGTGGAATGTGTGCCCAGGGAGGAGAAGATGGACAAGGAAGTAGCAGAGAACTTGTGCCTCTGTGATTCCTGTAAATCACAGTTAGCTCCAGCAGCCTCAGTGGCTCAGCTCTTTCCCTGCTTTGAGGACCTGTTGTACAGTTCTGCTTCCTGCATTGCCTGAGTGAACTTGGATAGGGAATCACTGTGGTGTCTCTGTGCTGGTGCTGATGTTGAGGTGCAGGCTGAGGTCCTGCTCTGCAGGGACCCAAATCTCTATTTAAAGTGCCTGTGTTGGTCCCACCCACCCAAATTCTTCCACCCATGGTGTTTTCAGATCTGCCTTTCCCTGCTGAGCCTTGGTGTCACCTGCTGCTGCCTGAGGAGAAGGTTCAGCTTTATGGGGTTCATTCAATGTGTGGCCTCTTGGCTCATCCCCTGGTTCAGGGCCAGTGCTGGGGGTGAGCAGGCCATGGGGACCTGCTCTGCTCAGTCCAGGAGCACACACTGCCTGCCTGCCTGCAGCTCTGGGGCAGGATTGTGGCAGGTGAGGGGAACACCTGATTCACTCCTGACTTTGTGTGGTTCAGAACTGGGCTCTTTGACTGTTCTGCTAAAAATCCCTTCAAATGCCTTGGGTTGCCTCAAAGGAAAGGCTCCTGAGAGTGTCAGCAGAGGGTTTGTGAGGCACTGCTGGCCCCTGCCTTTCCCTGTGGGCACTCAGCACCTTGTCCTTCCCTTTGCAAGCCTGGGAGCCAGGAGATGGGCACTGCTGTCCCCAGGGCTCAGTGCCAGCCGACCTGCAGGGCTGCAGCAGGAGGAAGCTGCATCTGAGGTGCTGCCACTTGGTTGTTTATCACAAAGTAAACATGTGGAGCCATGGGACTTGTTTGGGGCTTTGGGTGCCCTTGGACATGAACAGAAAATGCTTCATTTAATTCACCAGCCATAGGATAAACACACCCACTGGATTTTGGGGAGAGGGAAGCCCAAATAGGCCCTGGGCTTTGGTGTGGACCATGGTTTTGTGCCTTAGATGGGCTGGAATGTGCTTCAGTTGGACTGAAATGTGCCTTAATTGAACTGAAATGTGCCTTAGTTGAAATGTGCCTTTATTTTATAGCTTGTGATTGTGCTTCAGAGGTCTGGGCAGGGAGGAAGGATTTAATTCCTCTCACGAGCTCTCAGGCTTCTTTAAAAGGCCAAAACCCTTTGGAATGGACAGTTCCAGTCCCTGCTAGAGCTGTTTCTGTAAACCACTGGCTGTTTTCAGAGTGTGCTTCCAGGAATCAGGGGCATTACTGAGGCCACACCTGGAGACACTGACAGAGATATTTCAAAGACGAAGGGAAGGGACTGAGCCTTGGATTTGGCTTCCCCTCCCTGCTTTGTGTTTAAAGCTGTTGGTTGATGAGAAATTAAGTTTATACAAGGGAAAGACTTGAAGCAAGGCCAGGCTGGGACTCCCAGGGGAGCTGTGTGAGGTCACCTCCCTCCAAATGCTGCCTGTCCTGAGGGACCTGCTTGGCTTCTGCTTCTCCTGGGTTTGTACATTGTTATTTGGACAAGTTTCCTCAAAGCTGTGTGCTGAGGTTCACGTGGGTCACACTGACACAGCTCTGTGGGCTGTGCTGGAGGCACGGGGTGAGCTGGGCCTGCAGGGAGCTGCAGTCACAGCTACAGAGCAGATACACATTTTAGTGCCTAGGCTGGGTGGGAAGAGTGAGCATGTGGGGGTTAAACTAGCCAAAAACACCCCAAGCCCCCCAAAAACTCACCGAGAGGAAGACTGTCAACTCGATGGTCCCTGAAGCTGGTTCACCTGTGGTGTCTTATGGGAGATTCTTTTGCACTCATTGGCCTTAAATGTTCTGGTTTGGTCTTTTTTATAAAGTAAAAGTTGTGCCCTTTACTGTGCTGTGGCTTTTACATTCCTGTTCTCATCAGCTTGGGGACCCTGGGGTGGGGGCTGCACAGGGGGTGGCTGATTCCTGCAGTCCCAGATGCACAAGGACATTTTCATCCATTTGGTGGCTCCGGGGGGATCCTGAATGCCAGGCTGGTGTCAGGAGCCTCTGGGGAAGTGTTTGTTGTCCTGCAGGGAAACCTGGACCAGGGTGTGATGCTGGAACTGAGCTCTGGAGAAGCTGAGCCTGGGGGGAGGATTCCCAGGTTGTCCCTGTGATGTCACCAGCCCGTGGAGCAGATGTGGGGTTTGCTCCCCAGGATCACCTCAGGGACGGAGGGTGGCCCAGCCTCTGACCCTGGGACTTGGAGGAGCAGTCCTGCACTTCCCAATTTCAGTGCAAACCCCAGGGTAACCTGCAGGGCTTCATTCCTGGCTGCTGACCTTCCCTCACCCTCTGGGGCAGGAGCCCTGGGGGTTTCCTGCTGGTGCACAGCACCAGGATGTGTTTCCTGGGAGGATTTCAGAGCCAGGAACAGGTAAATGCTGCCTTCTCTGGGCTGGGAAGGGTCTCTGGGGAGGTTTTTGTGTCTGGAGCCCTCAGACCAGCTGGGTGGGGTCCATCAGCCCAGTTTGTTCAGCAGCTTCCCAGTCTGCTGTGTCCTGGCTCACCTCCACACATGGGATGAGTCCATGGGGTTCTTGTCTGCAGGAAGGTGTTTGCTGTGGATGGAGCTGTCCTGGCTCTTGCTGGTTTTTGCTCTGAGCATGTGTTGAGTGTTGTGCTGAGTGAGCTGACTGGGTTGCCCAAGTGGAGACCTCACAAACACGAGGGCCTTTACCTGGCCACACACCTGTGGAGGTGTTCTCTCACACAGGCGCTTCCTTCTGGGAACCTGACTCAGCACCTGGCTTCTCCTGAAGACCTTGTTTGGTTTTATTGGGCTTGGTTGTGCCAGGAGTCTCCAGACACTCCCACTTTGTGGGTGCTTCTGTGCTGTGCCCTCAGAGGGATCCCTGTCCTGCCCAGCCCGGCTGTGCCCCTGCCCAGGGTCCCCTGGCATCAGGGAGGGCAGCTTAGGAGCTCTGCAGGGAATGGCTGCAGGAGTGTTGAAGAAATTCCTCTGCACATCCCCACCCTGAGCTGCTGAATTATTTATTTCAGCGTGGCTCAGACATTAGGGAGCAGATGGATGGACTCTAATTCCTCATAGCCTGGCCCCTGCAGTAACAGAGCAGCTGAGGCTCCTCCTAAAACAACACGGGAACATCCAATACTCGCTGTTCCTGTTCCCTTCCTCAGGGTTTTGCTGTTCCATTGCTCTTCCCAAAGCAGTCCTGGAGTCTGGGATATTTCCCAAATGCTCTGAGCTGCAATATTCATTAATAAAACCTAAGCCAGGAGCTGCTGTTAAGGAAAAAACCCAAATGACTGGGGAAAACTTTACCCTGTAGAAAGCTGTGTGCAGAGCCTGTTGTGCCTGCAAAGGCCTTGCTTTTACAGGTGAGGAGCCCTGGGCAGGTGAGGAGCTGCAGGCTCTGCCCTCCAGCTGGTGGCAGCACCTGAACAGCTGCTCCAGGTGACCTGGCACAGGTATGGAGAGCCAGAGGGACCTCGGTGACCTGTCCCTGTCCCTGTCCCTGTCCAGCCCAACCCTTCCCGCTCTGCTGGGGCTCAGGCACCACTCAAGGTGTGTGCACAGTGTGGGTCCTGGTGCTGCCCAGCATTTCCCTGCCTGGTGCTGCCCAGCATTGCCCTGGTGCTGCCCTGCATTGCCCTGGTGCTGCCCAGCATTTCCCTGCCATGGGCACAGCACAAGGCCCTGCTCTGAGGTCTCCAGGGACTCAGACTGAGGTGGGGCTTTGCATTCCTCAAGCCTTGAGCAGCTCCTTGGACCCAGCAGGGTTTATCCCAGGGGAATCTGCCTCGGGAAGCAAGGGGGGGCTCCCAGGTCCCTCTGGCTGGGGCAGTGGTGGCTGGGGGTGTTTGCAGAGGACAAGGCCAGCAGTGAAACACCTTCTGTTCCGCTGCCGAGGGGGCAAAGTCCAGGGGCAGCTCTGGGATCAGCCACGTCCACAAACAGGGCCTGGGCATTCACCTCCTCCGGGGCTCAGGGCACCAGGGCTGGCCCCGTTCTTCCCTGACCCTCCTTCCTCCCAAAAACTCCCCCCAGCTCCCCTGGGGTTCACCCACAGAGCTGAGAACAGGGAGAAGCTCATCCACAGCCAGAGCAGCTCAGCCCTCCCAGCTCCCCTGTCCACAAACAGGCAGGTTTGGGGCTAAAACCTTCAAATCCAGCAGAGTTCAGCTTTTCTTATGAAAACAGAGGCTGCTCTTGTATCAAGGCCAAAGTACAGTACAGACAGGTGGGTGTAGGGGGAAGGCAGGTGGGTATAGGTGATCTGTAAGACAAACAGGCAGGAGGATCCAGCCCAGAGGCAGCTGCCCCAGTCTGGGTCCTTGCTCACCCTCAAGGTCACTGCTCTGCTGGGAAGGAGCTGCTTTTTAACCCCAAGAGTCTGTAAAATGAGAGACTTCATGCAAACAGTGTTCTGCTGCTCAGAAAACAACCCCACCACACCAGGAGCTGCGCCAGGCTGGACTTTGCCCACACAGGATTTTCAGCCCTTTGTGCCCATCCCTTGGGCAGGAGCTGGAAATGTTTGGGGGAGGCAGAGGGAAGAGCCACAGCAGCAGGGATTTGGGATAGAGCCCAAGATTTCCTGACACTCTCCTTGTTACCTGGGCATGAAGGAGACCTGGGGCAAGGGTGGCTTCCCGGTGTGCTGCCCAGAGCCTGGAGCTTTGAGCTGGGAATGGGGCTCAGCAGCACTCCTGAGCAAAACACAGCCCCCACTGCCACCTCCTGAGGGAGGGAGAGACCATCAGTCCAGAGCTGGGAGCACGAGGGAGTCCCAGGCAGCTGCAGAGAGCAGGGGCACAGCACTCCTGGCACCCCTCCCTTCTCCCTCCCAGCCTGGGTCCCTGATCCCTTCTGCCAGAGAAACCACACGCTCTGCCTGGGATATTCCATTGTTTTCCTTTATGTTGCACTGCAGTTTCAACAAAGACAGAACATGCAGAGTGATGCCACCCGTCAGCGGGAGCTCGCACAGCGCGAGGGGAGGGAGGCTCTTGGGGAAGAGGCAGGAGACACTCCCAGCAACAACAGCATCCCCAACGCCCCCCACGTCCTCCCCAGCCACAGCCAGAGTCCCCAGGCTCTCCCTGCTCCAGGACAGCAGCCTGACCCTCCATCTATGCTGGGAGCCCGGGGTGCTCCAGCTGTCCCACTTGTGGCACAAACGGGAGCAGCAGCAAGGAGAAGCAGGGTCTGTCTCCACTGCCATGGCTGTGCTTTCCAACTACTGTTCTCCCTTCCCAAGAAGGCAGGAAAAGATTTCTTTTACCAAATAAACTGACCCTTGTTTTCCCAGGAGAGCAGGAGGGAGCAGAACTCAGGAGTACCCGTGCCAGCGGCAGAGAGCGGACGAGCAGCTCGGAGCAGCCCAGGGAAGCGAAGCAATGCCTCAAGGATTTACCCCAAACCCTCTCAGGTCTGGCTCTCTCAGCCCTAACACCCTTTTGGCTCTAAGCCCTGCTCCCCTCCTCACTGCCTTTGGGAATGGTGGCAGATGGCTCTGTCTGGAGCTGCTCTGGGGCCCTGCCTCTGCTCCCAGGACACTGAGGGGGCTGAGCAGGGCCCTCCACAGCAGGCTCGGGTGGGGGATGCTGAAGTTTAAACTTGCCCAAGGTGAGGAATATCCAACCATCCATTTCCTGCCCCATTCAGGGGGCTGACTGAAAGAGGGGGGGAAGGGGGACAGCTCAGTTGAATTTAGCCTTTGAAAAGTCCATTTCTGGATGCTGTTCCATGAACCTGCAAGGAAAACAAAGACAAGAGTTTGGGTGAGTCAGCAGCAGCCAAGCAGCTCAGTTTGGGGAGGGAAGGGTTCCTGCTCCCTGCTCTCTGGAGTTCTGCTGCAACCCCACGCCCTCCACAGCAGGGAGGGTTCTGCTGAGCTCCCTGGGACACATTCCCTGGACATTCCCTACAAACACCTTTTCCTTGGGTCAGTGGGAGCAGCATTCCTGCCAGCCTGCCAGGTCAGCAAGCCCAGGCACACGGGAGCTGTTAATTATCAAACACTCACCCTCACTGCTGCCTCTGGGCTGCACACGTAACAACCACCACAGATTGTGGGGCACAGGGGAGATGGTGAAGGCAGATTAGGGCTGGCAGCTTTACTGGAATGTGGGGAATATCCCCAGTGCTCTGACAGTAAAATCTCAGGGAGGACATGACCAGAGGTATCTGGTTTCACAGCAGCTGAGATCTGATTTCAAATGTCCTGCAGTCCCAGCAGAGGCAATCACAGAATGCTGTGGGTTGGAAGAGACTTTAAAGATCATATTGTTCCAACCCCCTGCCATGGACAGGGACACCTTCCAGGGCTATTTGCACTCAGGTTGCCACTCAGGAAGTTGTGAGGGCAGTGCTCTGTGCCCAGGGCTGCTCTGCCCTGCTCCCCAAGGGACACAGCACATCACAGCCCTGTGGAGGCCTCACACACCCTGCAAGTCAGGGCAGCTTGGTCTCCTCTGTGTTCCCATCTCGGGGTTTCCCTGGAACGCCCCCACAGCGTTTCCACTTCCAGGGCCATCTGTGCTGTGAGGATCCTGGCCTTGTTTGGCAGCCAGGACAGCTCCCCTGGCAGACATCAGCACCCACATGGGTGTCACTGAGTCCCCTTTGCCCTGGACAAAGTCTAAACTTCCTCTCCATCCTCTGCCAGCTTCCAGAGCACCAAACAAGAGGCCGTGCCAGCGAGGTGTCTGCATGTGCCCTCCCAGGAGCAGAGGGTGCTTCCCATCCCTCTGACACCAGGGCAGCCTGGTCCCTGCTCTGCTCACACCCCACTCAGCTCCACAGAGAAGCTTCTGGCATGAGAGATGAAGCCAAGGGAGGCAAGGAGTCAGGTCAGCCACAGCAATCCTTCACCCAGAGATAAGGTGTGGGGCTGCACTTGCTGAAGAAGCTGTGTGACCCAGAATTGCCTCCACACCTTCCCAGATGGCCTTGGGAGCTCCAGGAATCATTTCCCTGCCACAGTGCATTTCTGCCAAACAAGGCAATAAAGCCATAAAAGTGGCTTGGGGACAACTGTCTGGAGGCAAGAGGGAGGGGTGATTATCTGGCTACCGAGGGAGATTACACACCAATCAAGACCATGTTAAAGTTCAGCAGAGATGGCACCTCCAGTTCTAAACGTGCCTTCTGGACTTGAAATCAGCAGATTAGGACAATTCCAGATCTAGGCTATTCCCAGATTTCCCCACTAGGCTTTCTACCCCCACAGCCTTTACAGACACTATTCCTGGTGGTTGGCCAACAATGCAGAGATGAGCAGAGGTGAGCACAGCTAGGACTGAAGGCCAAGCTGCTGTTCCCTTATTTGTGCCAGAGAGGAAGGCAAAGCCAAGCAAAGGAATGAGCTGCACCCACTTTTTCAAAATATCCTGCTTCTTCTGCTCATCAGAGGTGGGCAGGCCCATGGACTTCTGTCTCTGGTCATACATCATCTTCTCCACCATGCTGCGAGTTTCACTGTCCAGGTCTGACAACTGCAAGCAAGATCCACACTGGAACAACTCTGGGCCCAGCTGAGGTATCCTGGGCAGGCTCTGTCCCATAGAACACAACAATTCTTACCTTTGAGTTCTCTGGATTGATTTTCTTGGTGTTGATTTCTGGGTCTGTGGACACCAGTTTGTTCCACCATTCCATTTTGTTGATCTAGAGGATGAAGAAGCAAAACCAGTTTATCTTTCTTGGACTTGTTCTAGGGTTTTTAAGTCTCAGTCACAGGAAAAAAAAATTGAATCAAACTTTATTTGACAGTTTTCTAAATATCAGTAAAATAGATAAAGGGTATTTTTGTTTCAAATTACTTTAGGCAGCCTAAATTTTCACAGCTGGGAGATCTGAGAGAATGTCAGATGTCACATCTGGCACGACATAAATGGGATTACAACAAACCACCTGGAGAGGCCCAGAGGGGACACAAGGAGGGACACAAGGAGGTCTGCCCCTGGATTTTCATGTCACTAACAGATGTCAAAACATGCTAAAGGACAACATTAAAATGACTGATTTCCTTCCAGCTTTTCCTGAACTGCTGAGAATCACACTGGGTATCCTGGAATAGCATAAAATTAGGCTGAAGATGGAGGAACTTAAATACAAATTAGGCTGAAGATGGAGGAACTTAAATACCCCAGTGTGCCCAGGACAACCACGGTGGCTCTGTTTCAGCTGAGGGCCAAGCCTGACCCCTGCCCAGCCCTCCTGCTGTACCTTCTCCAGGTGCACAGTGACTGTTTTGCCATCCTCGATGAGCCAGGAGCTCTCCTCCACCTTGACCTCGTTGAAGAGCTCCCCATCAATGACAGGAGGGTGGCCCTTCAGGCCCACCTTGAGGCGGCGTCTCTGGATATCCACCACCACGTCCTTGCCCTTCAGCCTGAAGCTCACCTTGAAGGGCACGGCCAGCTGCAGCAGAAAGGAGCACATCTGAGCAGCTGGGCAGGGAAAGTCCTCCTCACCCTCCCATGCTGCTGCTCCAAGCCCTCCTGCCTTGGTTTCACCACAGCCAGGCAGAGCAGGGACTCTTCCCTAAGGTACTGAGCGAGCAGAAGGTGAAAGGAAAGGACCATAAAAAAGGAAGAAGATTTTGATGCCTGGTTAAAACAAGACCAAAAGTTGGAGAACTACAGCTCCTGGGAATTTTACTGAGTTACCAAGCTCTCTGCCAGCTATTGAAACATTGCTGTTTCCAACAAACTTCCAGAGGCAACAGGAACACAGGGCAATGGCTTCACCTCTTACCAGCACCTCCCCTTATTCCCCGTCTCAGATTCCTCAGATCCTGGTCATAAAGCACTACTTACATCCAATTCTGAAAGAGTCTGTGTCCATCTGTAATTTGGAAGGTCAGCTCCATTGCCAGAGTTGGGCTTAAGTTTTCCTTTATCCTTCTCATCTTCCTCTTCATCATCTGTTCCCTAAGCAATCCAAGATAAAGAAAGAAGCTTTTCCAGTTTCCATTGCAACAACAGCTCTTTGGCTTTTAAGAATTGCAGGTCAGTTGTTTGTATTTTATATCCCCCTAAATTTAGCTCCATAATTAATAGCTGGTTCTGGTAAAACATGACTACAAAAAAACCCCCCCATAAGCCGTCTGTACTGGCACATTTAGGAATTAACTATGCATTTTTAAAGCCAAATTTTCTAATTTGTATTTTCAAAGTGTGTATTTTGGACAGGGATTGGAGCAACCTGGTGCAGTGGAAGGTGTCATGGCAGAGGGTGGAACGGGATGAGCTTTCAACCCAAACCATTTTATGCATCTAAAGTATTTCCAGACGAGTTTTACCTGTTTGTTGGAATCTGAAGATTCACCTTCCTCCTCCGAGGGCTTCACTGGGACACTGTTACCCTGCCCTTGTGCCTCCTTCTTCTGTTTGAAAAGAGAAGAGCAGGAACACGCTCAGCCAAGAGCTGGCACTTTGTGCCACCTCCTGAGCTGGCACTAGATGGCCTCAGCCTTTCAGCTGCAGCTCCACTTTGAAAGCAGGGAATTTTCAGCCCTTAGAAGAGCTGCAGCAAAGAGGTACTGCCAAGGGGAAGAGCAAGCCTGAGCCGCTCTAGCCCCGCACAGCCACGGGGAGCACAGAGCTGCAGCTGCAGCTGCCTGCTGGGCTCTCACCTGGTTGATTTCCAGCTGCAGCCTCTCTGCCTCCTCATCAGTGAGCTCCTTGATGCGCGGCTCGCCGGGCTGCGGGCACTCCCTGGCCCTGTCCCTGGCCAGGCGGGCAGCACGCTCGGCCTTCTCGCGCCGCTCGGCCTCCTGCCGCGCCTTCTTCTCCCGCCGCTCCTTCTGAGCCAGCTTGTTGTGGTGGCTGAAGGCCTCTGTGATCAGCTGGGGACAGGGGCACAGGGTTAAACACCACCCACGCTACACCTGAACCACCACACAGGGTCAAACACCACCCAGGCTACACCTGAACCACCACACAGGGTCAAACACCACACACCTCACACCTGAACCACCACACAGGGTCAAACACCACCCACGCTACACCTGAACCACCACACAGGGTCAAACACCACACACCTCACACCTGAACCACCACACAGGGTCAAACACCACCCACGCTACACCTGAACCACCACACAGGGTCAAACACCACCCACGCTACACCTGAACCACCACACAGGGTCAAACACCACACACCTCACACCTGAACCACCACACAGGGTCAAACACCACCCACACTACACCTGAACCACCACACAGGGTCAAACACCACCCATGCTACACCTGAACCACCACACAGGGTCAAACACCACCCAGGCTACACCTGAACCACCACACAGGGTCAAACACCACCCACGCTACACCTGAACCACCACACACGATCAAACACCACCCACGCTACACCTGAACCACCACAGAGGGTCAAACACCACACACCTCACACCTGAACCACCACACAGGGGTCAAACACCACCCACGCTACACCTGAACCATCACACAGAGTCAAACACCGCCCAGGCTACACCTGAACCACCACACAGGGTCAAACACCGCCCAGGCTACACCTGAACCATCACACAGAGTCAAACACCACCCAGGCTACACCTGAACCACCACACAGGGTCAAACACCACCCACGCTACACCTGAACCACCACAGAGGGTCAAACACCACCCACTTCACACCTAATTGCTCCCGAGGAGCACAAGAACATCTGCTGAGTCACACAGATGTTGGGAATCTTCCCTTCATCTTCGTTCAGTTTTTTGGATTGGAAATCTAGGGATTTTTCAATTCAAAAAGCAGAGGAGGAAGTGAAAAGGGAGGAAAAGGGGAACATTTGAAATATTTAAATGTAGTCTGTCCTAGTTATGCAGGGAGTATGTTTCCAGGAGATAATAGTGAAATTAAGATCCTCCACTAATTTTGTCCTTTGTGCAACTCCAGCAGGATGAGCTGATGCCCAACCCAGCCACCTGAAGCTACTCCATACCTCCAGGACAGCTGGACACACCAGATCCAGCCTCTTTACCTGCTTCTGACCTTTCTGCGGGCTTTTCTCCAGATGGAGCCTCAGCACCACGATGTAGGGGAGAAATGCTTGAAGCACTTGTTTTTACACTGAGGGGTGAGTTCCTCCACACACCCTTTGTTTCAGCCCTGCTCCCAGGTCTCTGAAGGTTGTTGTGACTCTGGGATCAATCCCAAGGTCTGGCTGCCAAGGGCCTCGTGCTCAGGGAAAGCTGAGTACACAGGCAGGGAGCCAGAGCACTGCCCCAGGCTCGATAAGGCCAAGGCTGCTGTGCACAGCAGCACGTAGGTGAGCTGGGGTCTGCCCCAGAAAACAACAGGGACACATCCTCACACAGGAATCACAGGGGGAACATTTATTTATCTATTTATATGTCCCAGGAGTTTCGGGGTGGGAGGGAAATCCAGAAGCTTTTCCAAGCAAACTGCAGTTTGTAGGCAAGCACTGAGTGTTTCTGCCTGGCTTTAGGAGCAAGGATTGTTTACACAGCAGCACGTAGGTGAGCTGAGGTCTGCCCCAGAAAACAACAGGGACACATCTCAGACAGGAATCACAGGGGGAACATTCATTTATTTATATATATCCCAGGAGTTTCAGGGTGGGAGGGAAATGCAGAACCTTTCCTGAGTAAATTGCAGTTTGTAAGCAAGCACTGAGTGTTTCTGCCTGGCTTTAGGAGCAAGGATTGTTTACACAGCTCGGCCCCAGTGTCCCCTGAAGTACAGAATGCAAGATGTGCATCCCCCAGGATGTCCCAGCCTGGGTGAGCAAAGCACCTTCAGTGCCTGAGCTTGTCCCTGTCACTGCCCACACCACGAGCCTGCTGAAACAGCCCCCAAAACATGCAGGGACCTTCCCACCCTCTCCTTCCTCCTTCATGCCAAGGGCTCAGCAGGGCTGGGGAAGCAGCTCCTTCCCTGTTGGTTGTGTTCCTGTGGTGGCAGAGCACGTTTCCAGGAGGCCATAAAGCACTGTGACAGATGCCACCACTGCCAGGCAGTGCTGCCACTCAGGTGGGATCACACAGCCTCCAGGAACAGGGGAGGTCTGCTCTCTATTCCATAAAAAATGACAGTGGGGTTCACCTTTCCTTCTCTCTTTCAGAGAATCATAGGATGTTTTGGGTTGAAAGGACCTTAAACCCCTCCAGCTCCAGCAAGGGCTCCCTGCAGGAGAGGGGATGCTCTGTCCAGGCTGCCCAGCCTGGCCAAGGGGCAGCTGCATGTGCAGACCCCTGGACTTTGTGTTTTTCCTGGCTGAGCAAACAGGGTAACAGGGGTTATCACCTGCTGTGTCACTGCTAAGTCAGTGTGTCTGGCAGGTTTGCTTTCCAAACTAGCCTTTGGCCAGAGCCTGGCAAGAAACCTGCACTGAGGTACCATCCCAGATGGGAATTGGGTATCCCTCACCTGACAGGGGCAGCTCTGGGTCTCCTTCCCTCGGGAGCTGCTGGTGGAAGGGATGGGAGAAGAGCTAAAGGCCTGCAGGTTTATTTTTTACCTTCTCTGCTACTCCGTCCTCTCCCCCGGTGAAGAAATCTGTCTTCCTCCTCAGGAAGCTGAAGAAGGTGTTCACGAGCTGGGGAACAGGGTGGAGAGAGAGGGAGCAGTGAGCCCAGGTCACTGACAGGCACCTCGTGTCCCTGGAGCAGCCTTTATCCTTTGTCCTCCCTATCTGTGGCTGTGCCAGCAGTGCCCTGGAATCAGCCCCGTGCGTGCTGCCTCCAGAACACTCAGCTGTGCACATCCAGCCTGGATTCCTGCACAGAGGGCTTGGGGTGCTTTGCTTGAAGGCAGCAGCTTATTCCCAGCTCCTGCTCCCATGCCTCAGGCAGGAATGGATTTGTGCATGCATACATAGCCCATATATATATATGTAAAATGTTTTGCTTCTTTGCACACCTAAAAGCATGCAAACTCCTTATTTTTACAGCTGCCAGGGACCACTGATGCATGACCCAGCACCTCCAATCCCCTCTGGAATCCCACATTCTCCTTGAGCTTGGCTGATCTTTATTTCCCAGGAATGCTGTCCCGTGCGGGTTTCACTCCGAGGTTTTGCCACATGATGGGCATTTTTTATAAATTATTTCTGAGCGGGATGTGGGTGGGATGTTCCCACACCCTCCAGCCGTGGCGCCGGTCAGTGCCGGGATCCCGGAGCCCGCAGCCGGTAGGACCGGGGTGGGTGAGCAGATCCCGAGCACGGGGAGATGCCACGATCACGGCCAGGCCTCGAGGGGTTGTGCTGGGAGGGTGAACGGGGCAGCTCGGTGCTGCCCTGTGGTGGTTTGCCCCATCACCGGCACTGCCGCGCACCCGGAGCCCTCCCGGGGCACCGGGGCCGGGATGCGAGGCCGCGCCGAGGGCACCTCATTAACACCGCACTCATTAACGAGCGGGGCCGGCCGTTATCGCCGCTCCGGGAGCGGCGCACGTGCGGCCCCTGCTCCACGTGCCGGGGCGGGGCCCGAGGAGGCCGGGCCGCTCCCCGCGCTCCCCGCTCGCTCCTCCGCTCCTGCCCCGCCCTCCCCGCGCCCGCTGCCGGCGGCGCTACCTCGCGCACGCCGCCCTGGTGCTGCTGGGCCATGGCGAGCAGCATCCCGTCGAAGCGGTCCTCCTGCTCCGCCGCCTCCTCCGCGCTCAGCCCCATCGCGCCGCCGCTCCCGCACCGGGCCGCCACCGGAACCGGAACCGGCGCCCGCGGAAGCGCGAGGCCCTCCCCGCCCGCCAATGCCAGCGCGCTCCCGCGCCGCCCTCTTCGCTGATTGGTCGCGAAGGCCGTCAATCTCGCATCGAAGCGCGGGCCGCGCGGTGCGGCGGGGTTGTCATGGCGACGGGCCGGGCGGGCCGCGGTACCCGGGGCGCGGGAAGGGCCCGGCCGGGGCCTGGCCCGTCCTGCCGGGGAGCCGGGGTCAGAAGGGCCCCCTGAGCCTCCTTTCCTGAACCCCGCTGCTCCCTCAGCCGCTCCTGGAGCTCCACCCCTCCCCAGCTCCGTTCCCCTCCAGGACTGTTCAATGTCTGCCTTGCAGCGAGGGGCCCAAACTGGGCCCAGGCCTTGAGCGCGGGGCCACCCGAACAACCACTGCCCACTTTGGCTCATGGTCAGCTGCTGTCCACCAGCACCTCTGGATCCCTTTCCACTGGGATAATTTGAGAATTTTGGCCTTTCCCCCATACTTTTCTCTCATTCTGCAAACGGCAGCATTTTCCCTTTCCCAGACCCGTGTTTCCTCTGAGAGACACAACCCCTGGGGCATGTTTCCTCTAGGACAATACGAGAATTTTGGCCTTTTTTCCATACTTTTCTCTCATTCTGCACATGGGAGCGTTTTCCCTTTCCCAGGGCTCTGACAGACCCGACCCCTGGGCCCATCACAGCCTGGCAGTTCCCCGGGTTCCTCTTCCTGCACCACAACAAGCGGCTGCCAAGCAAGGCCAGGCAAACAGCTGCTGATAACACAACTTCCAGGTTGCTGCTGCCAAGGCCGAGCGCCGGGGCCGTTGAACGCCGGGCTCAGACGAGCGCCCCGTGTTTGTCTGTGAACCCTGGCAGCGACAGCTGCCCGATGGGGCCTTGGTGCCATGGTACAGCCTGGGCTAATGACTCTGTTTATCCTGTTTGGGTAATCCTGATAAGGCCACACAACCCCTCCCCGCCGATTCATTGAGAAAAACGGCCGTTGACCGCGCCTGGCCCGGCCAATCCGCCCAGCAACCACGGGGTTGGTCGGCTGGTTTAATGAGGGCTGCTTAATCAGGCCGGTCAAGGCTGCCGAGGGGTGTTCACTGTGACCCGGCCTTATAAGAGCTGGCTGGAGCAGCCAGGGGCCGGCAGGACAAGGACAATCCAGCCTGGGCCATATTCTGGACGGGACTTTGCGTCTCTCTCGACGAAGAGCTGGCAGAGCCATGAGCTCCAGCGTGGACGCGGGCTGTGAGCGGTGCCGGTGCCACGGCAAGGACAGGCAGCCCGCCATCCTGTACACCCTGCTGAGCCAGGAGCTGCGGCCCCGGCAGCAGTGCCCGTGCCGGCAGCGCCGCGCCGTGTGCCTGCGCACGCCGCAGCTCACCTGCCGCGCCGCCTCCCACGTGCTGCTCAAGACCATCAGCTTCATCAAGAACGTGGCTGCCTTCGGCCTGCTGCCCCGGGAGGACCAGCTGCTGCTGCTGGACAGCTGCTGGGTGCCGCTCTTCCTGCTGGGGCTGGTGCAGGAGATGGTGACCTTCGAGGTGATGGAGGCGCCGGCGCCCAGCATGCTCAAGAAGATCCTGCTCAGCGGGCAGAGCAAAGGGCAGGAGCCCGAGGGGACACAGCCCACGCTGGCGGCCGTGCAGAGGCTGCAGGGCTGCCTCAACAGCTTCTGGAGGCTGGACCTGAGCCCCAGCGAGTTCACCTACCTGAGGGGAGCCATTCTCTTCAATCCAGGTGAGTGCTGGGCCCTCATGGCTCTGCTGGCCCCCACTGGCAGCTGGGCACAGAATCACGATGTCCCAGAGCCACTGAGGCTGGAAAAGATCTCCAAGACCATAGAATGCACCCTGTGCCACTCCCCATCAGCCCAGAGCACTGGGTGACCCCACCACTTTCCCGGGTGAACACAGACCCTGTGGCCTGGAGATGCTCAGAGATGGGCAGGTGTGAGAGCAGAGAGGGCTGGTCACCTTTTCCTTAACTCTGGCCATTCCCAAATGCACTGGGAAGCAGGAAAGAAGGATGTCACAACCTTTGCCCGCCCTGCAGACAATAAATCCTGGATTCCCTTACTTTTAAAGCATGACTTTCCCTGTTAGGTGCTGTCCCTCCCTCACCCAGCATCCCTGGAACAGCTGTGCCTCTCCAGCGCTGTGTGCATCCCCTCTGAGAAACTGGGGAGGGTGGGAATGGGAGAAACCTGGCTCTGTTTGCCATCCCTGACCTTCCTGTCCGTGTGCTGTCCCTCGCAGACATCCCGGGGCTGCAGGCTGCCCTGTACATCGAGAGCCTGCAGCGGGAGGCGCAGCGGGCGCTGCGGGAGCTGCCGCACCCCGAGCACCGGGAGCGCTTCCCGCACATCCTGCGGCTCGCCGCCTCGCTGGGCTCCGTCCCCGCCGCCCTGGTCACGGCGCTCTTCTTCCGACCCGTCATCGGGGACGCGGCCATGGGCGAGCTGCTGGCCGAGATGCTCTTCGAGGTGCCGGGCTGGCCGCGGGCGCCCTGGCTGCCCCTGGCCCGCTGAGCCGGGACACGGGACAGGAACGCTCCGGACCTGCGGGATCTGTGCCACTGGCGCTCCGGGAACTCTGTGTGCCACTGCGGGATCTCTCTGTGTGCCCAGGCTGCAGGAGCCCTGCGGGATCTCTCTCTCTGTGTGCCCAGGCTGCAGGAGCCCTGCGGGATCTCTCTCTGTGTGCCCAGGCTGCAGGAGCCCTGCGGGATCTCTCTCTGTGTGCCCAGGCTGCAGGAGCCCTGCGGGATCTCTCTCTGTGTGCCCAGGCTGCAGGAGCCCTGCGGGATCTCTCTCTCTGTGTGCCCAGGCTGCAGGAGCCCTGCGGGATCTCTCTCTGTGTGCCCAGGCTGCAGGAGCCCTGCCGAGGCAGCTGAGGCTCAGCAGGTTCACAGCAGCTCCTGCTCTCCAGCCCGGGCAGTGTGAGTGGGCAAAGGGTTTCCTGCCCTGCTCCCGGTTTTTGCTCATTTTGCTGTGAGCTCCAAGCAGTGAGGGTTGAGCTCAGCTTGATGCCGTGTGTCTGACAGTGATCCTCAGTGGGATCACTAATTATGGAATTAGCTCTGGACCTGGCTTCCGTGCTTGGACTCTTAGAAATGCTCAGGACATTTCTTCAGGGAAAAAGCCAGAGTGTTAAATCCTACAGGGTGGACAGACTGACCCCTCTTTTCCTTAGATTCTCTCTTTCCTCTGTAATTCCATGAAATGCAACAGGATTAAGAGCACTTAACAGCACCTAAACCTACTGCACCTCCTGTGGGGCTCTGAGCTTTCCTGTCTGTGTGAAAAGCTAAACCCGAGCAGAGCTGGTTTAGTGGGAGATCCAAACCTCCCTCCCTGACGACAGAGCCAGGTGCACACCTGGAAAACTCGCTCCTCCTGCCTCCAGCAGGTGAGGTGTCAGTATTTTATGTGTACATTTGCGTGGTTTGTATATAAGATGCAATAAATTATTTTTTTAATAAAATATTTGCTGTTTTGGACCACAGTGGTGCCTTTTTTTAGCAACGGTGTTGAATTTGGGGTGGGCAGAAAAAAAAATGCAGGCATGGAAAAGGTAGAATGGAATAAAAAGGGATTTTCCATCTGGCAATGCAGACAGGAGTTTAAATGGGGACAAGGCCAGAGCCCTGGCGTGGGGTGAGGAGGGCAGCCCGGGGACCCCCTGGGACCCCTCAAAGGGGGATCTTGGTCCCCACCCCTGTGACCCCCTCCCAGGGCTCCCCGCCTGCCGCGCGCTCCTCCGCCACAAGGCGGCGCCCTTCACACGCTACGCACAACGTCATCACTACACGCGCAACGTCATCACAGCGCGCCAGCACAGGCCAAGATGGCGGCGCCCAGCGGTACTGACGGCGATGGCGGCCCGGCCCGGTACTGCCTGGTGAGCGGCATCCCGGCCTCGCTCCGCTCCGCACAGCTCCGCGCCTACTTCAGCCAGTTCCTGGAGGCCGGCGGCTTCCTCTGCTTCCACTACCGGCACCGCCCCGAGCGCCCGCCAGCGGCCGGCGGCGGCGGGGCCTCGGCGCCGCGCACCTGCTGCTGCCTGGTGTCCGTGCGGCCCGGCCGTGCCCGCCGCTTCGTCCGCATGTACTCGGGCAAGCGCTGGCTCGGGCCCGACGGCGCCGCGCTGCCCGGCCGCTGCCTCATCCGCAGGGTCCGCCTGAGCGCCGGGACAGGTACGGGCGGGGAGTCCCGGAACGGCACCCTCGGGGCACCGGGTGGTTAAAGCTCCTCCTATGGCTTCCTTAACGCTTTAAATCTGCTCCGAGGCAGGAAGAGCCTGTGTGGGCTCTGCTTATCCCTCTCCTACTCGTGAGCGCCTGGATTTACCTGCCCCCGGTGGGGTGTGGGACCCTCCCGAACCATGCCTGCTGTCCTATAACCCCCCCAAACCATCCCTGTACTCCTGCGGGCCCCCCAAACCATCCCTATACTTCTGCGGGCCCGCCAAACCATCCCTGCTCTTCTGTGAGCCCCCAAAACCATCCCTGCTCTCCTGTGGGCCCCCAAACCCTCCCTGTTCTCCTGTGGGCCCCCAAACCCATCTCTTCTGTCCTGTGGGGTCCCCCAAACCCTCCCTGTTCTCCCGCAGGCCCGGAGGCTCCTCCCAGCCCGGCCGGGGCTGCCGCCGGCCCGGCGGTCACGGAGGCGGAGCTGCGGCGGCTGCCCGAGCTGAACCCGCCCTCGTTCATGCCCCGCGGGAACGTGGGCACCCCCCTGGGCGTGTTCCTGGAGCTGATCCGGGCCTGCCGGCTGCCCCCCCGCGTCATCTCCCGGCTGCAGCTGGATTTTCCCAGGACGGGCTCCTCCCGCAGGTATGGGAACGTGCCTTTCCAGTACCCCGGCACCGACACCGTGCCTGAGGAGGAGCGAGTCTACACGGCTGCAGGGGATGAGATCACCGAGGGAGAGGAGCCCGTGAGGCTGACTCAGCCTGCCCAGCCCCAGGAGGATGAGGAGGGGCAGCAACAGGAGGAAGAGGAGTCAAACTCAGATGACGTAAGTGGAACATTCCAGCACCGTCCTGTGGGCTGGGCTGTTGGAGCTGTGAGGGCAGATCCCCCTCTCTGAGCTCATTTTTCACCTCTTAGTTGGATAAATGGTGTGTTAAAACCAGCTGTAAAATAGGATTGTTCACCCCTTGGTGCTCTGAGCCCCTCAGGGCAGGGACAGGGGCCCTGAGCCCCCCAGAACTGCTCAGGGGGTGGTGGGGGTTGATCCCAAAGGCTCTGATCCAAGGAGGAGCAGAGGGGAGGCTGGTGCTGCCCAGCAGGTCCTGCCTGGTGCCTGGCAGATGGGGTGGCAGAGCTGGGTTGTGTCCCCAGCTCCATGCCAGGCTGTGCTGTGTCCCCTGCTCCATCCCACCACGTCTGGGATGACGTGCAGAGCTGCACAGAGGGCTGACCTCGGCTGCTCCTGCACTGGGGGTTTGTTCAGTCACTCTGGGGAAAATGGCTTCAGTGACAAAGGCTCCTGGAGGACTGGGCAGGGCAGGAGCCATCCCAGCCCTGTCCCTGGCAGACGCCTGTCTGGCCTGTTCTCCCAAACCTCTGTCATTACAGATCCCCAGGCAAGCCATTCCCGTTCTCTGCTGTGCCAGAATTAACTCAGATGCCACATCTCTGCTGCAGCTGCACCCCATTCCTTTCTCCTGGCAACGTGGGGCACAGGGACGCTTTGTTCCCTCCTTTTCCCAGATTTTTATGCAGCCTTTCCTTCTGCAGACTAAACAGACTCCTCCAGCTGTTTCTCCCGGGCTGTTCCTTGGCTGGGCAGTGGCTGTGCCCAAGACTGGGCAGGCAGCTCTGTGTCAGTGCCAGGAGCTGCTTCCTGGAGCCCACGCAATCTCCAGGGATCAGCTGCAGTGGAATGAGTTCCCTGCTGTGCTGACTGAGGTCCAACAGCCCTGCTCCTTACATGGGCATCAGCTGGGGCCCCTGGGCTGGGGCTGCTCTGGGATTTCTCCTGCTGACTCTGGCAGGGCTCTGAGTCAGGGATGAGCTCATCCCTCGTGTCGGGGCCTGAGCAGAGCTGCTCCAGGGGAGGGCGGTGGGACGGGGCAGGGAGCAGCCTGAGCTGCTGTCCCCAGCTCCATGCCAGGCTGAGTGTCTGTCCCCAGCTCCATGCCAGGCTGAGCTGCTGTCCCCAGCTCCATGCCAGGCTGAGCTGCAGTCCCCAGCTCCATGCCAGGCTGAGTGTCTGTCCCCAGCTGCGTCCCAGATTGTCCTTGCAGGACAGTGACATGTGTGAGGAGGGGACAGTACAGTGTCCCAGCCCCATCCCACACCCTGCTGTCCCCCCAGGACAATGACACGTGTGAGGAGTGGCAGGGGGCTGTGCAGTGTCCCCAGTGCCATCCCAGGCCATGCTGTGTCCCTGCTGTCCCCCCAGGACGATGACACGTGCGAGGAGTGGCAGCGGCACGCGGCGCTGCACGAGGACGTGACGCAGCAGGAGCGGCTGCGCGAGCGGCTCTTCGAGGAGGAGATCGAGCTCAAGTGGGAGAAGGGCGGCTCCGGCCTCGTGTTCTACACAGATGCTCAGTTCTGGCAGGAGCAGGATGGAGGTGACCCTGCTGTTTGTGTCACTGAGCCCACGGGCCAGCTGGAGCCCCCAGTACTGTGCTCTGGCTGCTGAGCCTTCCCTCGGGCACTGAGCTGAGACCCCTGCTGGCAGCCCCTTGCGTGGGCAGTGGGTTTGGGGGCCCTCTAGGGCCGTTTCCTCTGTGCTGGCACTGCTGAGGCACCACCCTGAGTGCAGAGCTGTGTCCAGAGACATGGAGGGGCTGGGGAGTGCCCAGGGCAGGGGCTGGAGCTGGGGAAGGGGCTCAGCCTGGAGAAGGGAGGCTCAGGGGGGCCCTTGTGGCTCTGCACAACTCCTGAGAGAGGGGACAGCTGGAGGGGTCGGGCTGTGCTCCAGGGAACAGGGCAAGGGCTCTCCTGTGCCAGAGCTCACCCAAAGTGCTGCTTCCCTTCCCTTCTCTTGGCAGACTTTGATGAGCAGACGGCCGACGACTGGGACGTGGACATGAGCATCTACTATGACAAAGGTATGAGAGCTGAGCCACCCACCCCAGGGAACCAGAGAACTTCTGACCATGCACAATTCAGGAGCTCTTTGTCATTCTTTGAAAGCACCCAAGCTGTCAGTGAACCTGAAACAGTGTTTTTCTGGTCTGGCAGCATGGCTTGCCAAAAAGAACAGGTTCTGCCTCCTGTGCTGGTGCTCTGGGGAGCACGCTGGTGGTGCCCAGGCTGGCTGAGCTGGGCTGTGCTGACTGTGGCTGCTTTGTCCCCAGATGGAGGGGACAAGGACGCCCGGGACTCGGTGCAGATGTGGCTGGAGCAGCGGCTCCGGGCCGGGCTGGAGGATGGATCCGTGTCAGGGCAGCACATTGGCACCTTCGAGAGGCACACCAAGGTGGGTGAGCTCTGCCTGCCTCTCAGGGCAGGGCAGGGCAGGAGGGGCTGGGCCCACAGGATGGGGGCAGGAGGAGGAGGAGAGGAATTGGCCGTGGGAAGATGGGGGTGGGATTTGTCCAGCAAGTCTGTGATGGTTTTCTCCTCTCTCAGGGCTTTGGCAGGAAGGTCCTGGAGCAGCAGGGCTGGACAGAGGGGCTGGGCCTGGGCAGCAGCAACTCTGGCATGGCTGAAGCTCTGGACAACGAGGGTCAGAACCCCCGGTGCAAGAGGGGGCTGGGGTGAGTTCCCAAGTGCCCTCCCAGCCCCTGTTCCCCCTGTGCCCAGGCTCACAGCAGCAAAGGGAGCTGGGTGGGGACAGGGCTGTCCCACGGATCCCTGCACAGCTGGGCAGTTCACAGCCTCCACAGCTGCTCCTCCTGACATCCAGGGCTCCTCGGTGGAGCAGGGCTGGAGCCTCTGTGGGAGCTGTCCCTGCCCATGGCATGGGGTGGAACTGGGTGGGTTTAAGGTCCCTTCCAGCCCAAACCATTCCAGGAAACGAGCTGGGAAGCTCAGGGATGCCTGAAGCCTCTGCAGCCTCCACCAAACCTTCCTGCTTCCCTCCAGGTACCATGGGGAGAAGCTGCCAACCTTTGTGAGGAAGAAGAAGCCCCGTGGTGACAGCTCTGTTGTCATCTCCACCATCTACGATGAGCCTGAGCCCCAGGACATGGGTGACCAGCTGCTGAGGCGCCAGCCCCTCACGGCCATGAAGTACAGACAGGACATGGCCTTTGTCCGAGCATCCCAGCCCGCCCTGGGCAGCCTGAAGGCACAGCCACGCTGAGCAGGGACTGTCACAGCCTTTGTCCTGCTCCCCAGGCCAGGCTGGCTCCTGGCCTGAGTGTAAGCAGGGTGCTTTTGTATTTATTTTTAGTAAAAATACAGATTTGTAATTAAAATCACCACAGTGGGGTTTTTTCCCCTACGAATTGAACCCTTCAAATGAAAGGAAATTGTGTTCTGTTTGAATGGAGAAGGATTTAGGGTGATTAACACTTAGATTCGTGCTGGGATCAACTGAATGTGTGCGTTTGTGAGGCTGAGGAAGCAGAACACTCAGCCTGGGAGGCAGGGAAGGACAAGTACAGGCAGGGCACGGTAACTCCTTCCCTGCCCGAGCGTTCCTGGGCGTGGCTGTCCCGCTCTGTGGGATGAAAGGCTGGTCCTGGACTGCAGGGGGATTCTCTGTTCCCTGTGGCTCTGGTAGCAGGTGCTTTCCAGGCTGCTCTGCCCCGTTCTGCTGGCCTGGGCACTGGCACAGGGGACAGCTCTGTGCCACTGAGCCAGTGCTGGCAGGCCAGGCCCTGTGTGACTTCCTGAAGGGGTGAAGAGGGAAAATGCAAGGAAGAATTCCTCCTTCTACCTGCCAGGAGGGTGTAGCTGCCTGGGAGTTGGGCTCTTCTTGTCCATGAGTGGCAAGACATTGTCTTAAACTGCTCCAGAAAGGTTGAGGGTGGACATTAATCCCTCTTCACAGAAAGAGGGATTAAACTTTGGGAATGGAGCCAGGCAGGTTGTGGAGCCAGAGGTGTTTAAGGAAAAACTGGGCATGGCACTCAGCGCCATGGTAGTGTTTGGTCAGAGCTAGGGTTCGATGGCCTCAGAGACCTTTTCCAATCCAATTTATTCTGTGATTTGGATAAAAGCGGAGCTGGGGCGGTGCTGGAGGGACGAGAGCCGGGGCCGGGACTCGAACCCGGGAGTCTCGCACTGACCGAGTCCCGGGGAGGCTGCGCGTCCCCCCGGCCGCCAGGGGGCGCTGTGGGAGCGGCGGCCGCTCCGCGGCCGGAACGCGGCGCTCGGGGCCCGCGGGCACCCGGACCCGCATCGGGGGCACCGGCAGCGGTGAGCGGCCTGCGGGCCGGGGGGAAATACCGGGATAACGGGGGGATAACCGGGACTGCAGGGGATAATCGGGACTGCAGGAGATGACCGGGATACGGGGGGATAACCGGAATGGGAGGGATAACCAGGATAGGGGGGGGATAACCGGGATAGCGGGGGGATAACCGGGGATGAAGCGGTCTGGGCAAGGACGGGAGATGGGAGGGAGAAAGCAGGAGCGGGGAGGGAGGGTCATGAGGGAGAAGAGGGGACACGGGGGAAACTCGGGGACAAATGGGGTGGTGGGGAGAAGGGGACGTGGGGATAAATGGGCCCTGTAAGTGCAGAGCAAACCCTCATTGGGATGCTGTCCCTCTGTACCCTGTATCAGAGCCCATCCCTATAAACACAGATCAGACCCTCAATGGTTGCTGTTCCCTCTATCAGAGCTTGTCCCTATAAACACAGACCCTCACTGGGGCGCTGTCCCTGTGTCCCCTCAGGCCGGCACTGTCCCCGTGTCCCCCCAGCCCGGCAGGAGGAGGAGGATGATCCAGCATGGCTGAGGACAGCCGGCCCAGCCCGCTGGCCTTTGGCCAGGTGGTGATCGGCCCCCCGGGCTCGGGGAAGAGCACCTACTGCCAGGCCATGCGGGAGTTCCTGGCGCGGCTGGGCCGCCGCGTGGCCGTGGTGAACCTGGACCCCGCCAACGAGGCCGTGCCCGGGCCCTGCGCCCTGGACATCGGCGAGCTGGTCACCCTGCCCGACGTGATGGGCAGCCTGGGGCTGGGCCCCAACGGGGGGCTGCTCTACTGCATGGAGTACCTGGAGGCCAACAGCGACTGGCTGCAGGAGCGGCTGCGGGGGCTGCGGGGACACTACCTGCTCTTCGACTGCCCCGGGCAGGTGGAGCTCTACACACACCACCAGGCCCTCAAGAACGTCTTTGCCCAGCTGGCCAAGTGGAATTTCAGGGTAGGGATGGGATGGGCAGGGGGAGCTGCAGGCAGCTCCACACCCCTGGGCACAGCAGGGCTGGGGGGGTTTGTGGCCTTTCAAGTGAAGTGGCTTTATCGGGGAAGGAAGGGAATTTTGCCCTGTTTTATTATGCTGGGAGAGATTGGCAAAAGAGTGGCCTGTCAGGGCTTTTAGTGGGAGCAGGAGCACAGATTCCTCCCTCACACTTCACACAGAATCCCAGAATGGGTTGGGTTGCAGAGGAGCTCAAAGCCCATCACATTCCAGTCCATTCCATGGGCAGGGACACCTTCCACTGGCCCAGGGAGCCCCAGCCTGTCCCTGAGCCCTCCCAGGGCTGGGGCAGGAGCGTGTCCTGCTGTGCTGCAGGATCCTCCCCCAGCCCGGGGGGGTTTCACCAGGGTGGGTTCTGTGTGTGCCGGGAGCCTTGGCACTGCCCTGAGGAATGCAGGGGCCGTGCCAGGCCCTGCTGCAGCCCCAGCAGAGCCCCAGCAGGGCCCTGCAGCAGCCGTGGGACGGGCTCTGGGCTCTTGCACAACGGGAGCTGCAGGTGAGAGCAGCCCCGAGCTGCTGACGCTGCGCTTGCTCTGCGGCGGGGCCGCACCACCAACCTGCAAACCCTGCGTGCTCTGAGCAAGAAGGGCAACTTCATTTGCTTGGGAATGTCACTGAGAATCTGCACATTAGAGCTTATTTTCATTGGGGTGAGTGGACACGGGATTGGAGTTGCTAAAATAAGACTTGTGCAGGGCTGGTTCTGCTCTGCCTGGAGCCCCAGACTGGCTGGGCTCTGCTGCCGTGACTCAGCCTCAGAGCCCTGACTTGGAGTGACCTCCCCAGCTCTGGGACCACATCGTTACAGCCACACAAAACCCAGGGAATCAGAGTGCTCGTTAGTGCAATTATTAATTATTAGTGCCAGCCACAGGGGACTCTCCCAGCAGAAGGTGGTGAGCTGCAGGTACTGCTGCTGGCTCTGGTGGGGCTTTGGGTCCCCTCAGACCCAGAGCAGTCCAGGATTCTCTGGTGCTGTTTGGGGGGCAGGAGGTGGGAGCTCATTCCCCAGGAGGTGCAGTCAGGCCTGGACAGGTTCTCCTGTGGCCCCTTCCAGGCTGTGCCATGAGCAGGGGTGGGCTGGTCACAGGGGAAGAGCACCTCTGACTGTGTCCCTTCACTGCCCAGCTGGCTGCCGTGCACCTGGTGGACTCCCACTACTGCACAGACCCCGGGAAGTTCATCTCTGTGCTCTGCACCTCGCTGTCCACCATGCTGCACGTGGAGCTGCCCCACGTCAACGTCCTCTCCAAGATGGACCTGATCGAGCACTACGGGAAGCTGGGTGAGGATCTGCTGAGCCACGGCCTGCTCTGGGGGCTGGGAGCTCACAGCTTGTGTCTTCTGCCTCCCTTCCACCAGCCAGGGTGGCTCAGAGCTCCATTCTGGCCTTGCACAGGGAGGATTTTGAGGGGCAGGGGTGTGGAATTGGGGTGCCAGGTGGAAATGAGCTGGGTGAGAATGGGGCTGGGTGGGGATCTGTGCAGATCCCACTGTGCTCCTCAGCTCCCAGCTTGCCCTCAGAGCTCCCTGTTGCCCTGCAGCTTTCAACCTGGACTATTACACCGAGGTGCTGGACCTCTCTTACCTCGTGGACCACTTGGCCTCCGATCCCTTCTTCAGGAATTTCCGCCGCCTCAACGAGAAGCTGGTGGAGGTGATTGAGGACTACAGCCTGGTGTCCTTCGTGCCACTCAACGTCCAGGTGAGCCAGCAGGAGGGAGCAGGGAGCCCTGCATGTGCTGCAGCTGCTTTTTGTGTGCTCAGAGCCACGGGGCTGGAAACCTCAGCTGTGAAGAGACTCAGGGAAAGCAGGGAAGCACAACCAGATTGTAAATGATCTGTGAGAGCCCAAGGAAAGAAAAAGGCTGATGAGCTTGGGACTACCTGGGCCTTGTGTCCTGGGGTGGGGAATCCAGGCTCCCCCTTTGTTCATGTCTTCTGGCCTGCATTTCCAACCTGGGCTGAGGGTCACCTAAAACCTCGTTAAATTAGGGAGCAGCAAATAATGAGAAAGGGGGAGGGAGGGCTGAAAATGCCCTTAGTCAGGCAGTTGGCAGAAGTGTCAGCAGGCAAATGGGCTGGGGGAAGGTGATGAAAGGGAATGAGAGGGTGGAGGGCCATTGGCAGTGTCCCTGTTTGTTTGTCCCTGTTTGTCCCTGTTGGTCCCTGTTGGTGCCCTGGCCCTCGGGCGCTGTCAGGGTGGCCCCAAAGGGCCCAGGCCAGCGTGGGCAAGGAGCTGCTGCCTGTGGGGAAGGAGCAGGCACAGCGAGCTCCCTCCTGCAGGACAAGCAGAGCATGAGGCAGGTGCTGCAGGCTGTGGACAAGGCCAATGGATATTCCTTCGGGGACCGGGAGCAGCGCAGCCTGGAGGCGCTGATGTCGGCAGCTGTGGGCGCTGACTTCCACTTCTCCTCGTATCCTCTCTGCTGCTGGGTTCAGTTTCCCTCTCCCTGGGGGACCAAGGCTCAATTTGCAGGCCCGGGTTCATCGTCTGGTGGGTGACACACTCGTGGGGAGTGGGGTGTGCTCAGCCCAGCCTGGGGCAGACACCTGTGCCCACCAAAGCCCCCAAAGGTTGGGAATTCATACTGTGAATGTGTCAGGAACCTTTTGACAACTTTCCTCTCTCTCACCTTCCCTTGGGTGGATCTTTCCTTCTCCTTCAACCATACAGTTGATTCTCCTGGACTTGCCAGGCCTGGGATCAGGCAGAACCAGAAGTAACTCAGGTGATGCTGCCTCTTCCCGATGGCCTTGGGGCTAATGTGAGGCTGGGCTGGTTCCTCGCTGGGAACTTCAGAGCTCCTGCAGAAGGGAGTGTTTGAGCCCAGCCCCTCGTTTTCCTTAATTACTGCGTTATCAGCACCCTGGCAGTGCAGGAGAAGTATGTGCAATCTCAGGACAAAGCTGTGGAAGAGGAGGTGATGGATCTGTGACACGCCCTTCCCCAGCTCCTCTGTCTTGACACCTCTCCTTTTCCTACCCGGAGCTTCAGCTGTGACTCAGAGCAACTGAAAACCTTTCCAGGCAGAGTCTGGACCCTCTCTGCATGGGTTTGACCTCCTGATCTTCAGGCCTGCTGCCCAGAGCAGGGCTTTGGCAGAAGGGAGGTGGCTGAGGGTCTTCCCTTAGGAACAGAGAGCCAGGGAAGGCAGGGAGAGCAAGGAAAAGAAGCGAGATAAGGTCTTCTCCATCATGACCAAGTCAGATCCAGAGAAAGAAAAATCAGCAGGAGCTGCCTCGTGTGCAGGGAGAGTGGAGGCAGCAGGCCTGGGTGTGCTGCAGGAGCAGCGTGCACGGGCCCCACACTCCCAGCAGAATCCAGGCCAGCACGCCTCCACACTGTCCCAAGGACAGAAAGATGTTTGTTTTTCTTTTTCTTAGAAATAATGATGGACTCTTTCTTAATAAAACGCTCCTCAGTCTCACTTTCATCTTAGAGTTTGCAGAAGCTGAGTAAATAAACCCAGGAGTGCTCTGGAGCCCGAGGCCAAAGGGCCTGTCCCCTGTGCCCTGCTGGGAGCAGGCTCAGCCTGGCAGGGCTGGGGGCAGCAGGCAGGGCACAGCTGCTGCTCCTGCACCCGTCCAGGGGCACACACACACAATGCCAGCTCGGCTTCTTTGGGCTCAGAAAGCCCCTGTGTGACTCAGCTCGTGGTTTGCATCTCAGGCCTTTCCCAGGAGCAGCCCTGGGTGTCCTCATCCACCTTCCTTCTCCTGGCCCTGCTTTCCCCTCGTCCCAGAACCGGGGCTTCCCCTCCTGCCCGTGGAATTCCCTCTGGCTGTGCTGCTGCAGCTCCCAGGGCTCCTCATGTGCTCCCTGCTCTGAGCCCTGCTCCAGGAGCAGCTGGGGTGGATTGGGAGGGCTGGGGGGGATCAGGGGGTCTGAGGGTAAACTGGGAGGGCTGGGATTAAACTGGGAGGGCTGGGGGTAAATTGGGAGGGCTGGGGGTGCCAGGGGGGTGTCCACATCAGGGAGCCCCCGGGTGCCTCCTGGCAGCCCCACAGGGATGGGAGCAGGCACAACTCCCAGTCCCAGCTCTGCAGACTCAGCATCGCCTCTTGCCCAAGATCTTGCACAAAATACAGCAGGATTTTCCCACAGGATGGTTTGGCCCTTGGCAGAGGGATTGGAGACTGGATCCTTGATGGATCTAAATGTGAACGGGGTCTTGGGCAGCTGGGCAAGGAATTAAAATGAATTTTTCCCTCATCTCCCAACTCTGTGGCCAGGATTTGGAGACAAGGAGGAGCTCAGGGAGAGGAGGACGCAGACACACAATGCTTGTGCTTCACCCAGACCCCTTCCCAATGAAACTGAGATTTCAGATACCAAACTCAAATCCCAGAGTGCTGCCAGGGCCTCAGCTCTTCCCAGAGCCCAGGAATTTCCCTGGGTGTTCCTGGCTGGAACCCAGCAGCTGCATTTCAGTGCTGGGGCTCTGGAAGCCAACCTAACCATACCTGAGCTGAAATCCCATCCTCTCCCTGGGGCTCGTGGCCTTGTCCTGCTCCTTTTGGAGCTCTGTAGCTGCTGTGAAGGGGTGGGAGATGGGATCATAAAAATATTAATTTTATAGTGGCTTTTTCATGGCTTTGAGAGATTTGGTGGCTTAAAAGGGTATGGTCAGGTCAGGCTGAGTTACGCAAGAGCCATCAAAGCTTTTGTGGCTTTTTGGCTTTTTTATTTGAATGCTCTGGATATCTGCAGCCTCAGCCTTGGGATGGAAAATGCTCAGCTCAGCTCAGGATCCTCTGCTGTGCTCCAGCCAGGAAATGCTCAGGCCTCAGAGAGCCTCAGCCCCAGAACTGCAGAGTTTTGCACCGAGGAGCTTCTTAGAGATGAATCAGGGGCTGAACCGGGACCCAGAGCCCAGAGGGGACAGCTCTGCTCCTGCCCAGGAGGGCTGGAGCCCCTGTTTGGAATGCAGGCTGAGAGGCAGCCTGGCCCTGCTCCCCACACACCCCAGGCAGGGAGGGGACACGGCGGGGCTCCCGGGCCAGGGAGGTGACACTCTGACTGCCAGGGAGGTGACACTGGCTGCTGTCACTGCCTTGAGCAATCGGCGGGGCCAAGGGCCAGGATGAGTCACCCCAAGCCTGGCACGTCCCTGGGAGGGGGCTCAGCTTTCTGCTGAGCTGGTCCTGCTGCTGAGCCCACCCTGCCCTTGGCTGGTCCTGCTGCTGAGCCCACCCTGATGGTGGCACTGAACCTGAGAGAGGTGTTTTGGGGATGGAGGGATCTGAGCACCCATCACAGCCACAGAGCTGGGCTTTCCTGGGTCCCCACCGGGTTCCACCATGGAGCTCCTGCTCAGAAGCTGAGTGGTGCTTTCTAATGGGGATAAAAGGCCCCCAGAGCAGGCAGTGGTGCCAGCCTGGCAGGAGGCTGCCCTGGCCAGGGACGATGGGCACCCCGTGTCTGGTGCCCAGACTGGAGGTGCCCCAGCCCGGAGCCGCCAGCCCCAGCCCTGGGCACAAAGCCCTGGGGGAGGCTGGTGACAGGGACAGGCAGGGCTGTGGGTCCTGCAGCTGCCACCCAGGGTGGGCAGAGCCTTTGGCAGGCAGCAGAACGTCCCTGCTGGCCCTACAGCCCTGCTTGGTGGCCTTGTCCCCAGAGCCACCTGCCCCCTGTGTAGGGGCTGTGCCAGGGCCCTGCGAGGCGGGGACACTCCTTGGCCTGGGCACACAGTCCCTCTGCTCTAAGGGTGTTTAAGACACTAAAACGGATCCACCTCAGAGCTTTTCTGGATGTCCCTCCAGACAGGAATGCCAGGAACATTCCACAGGCACCGGACAAGGGCCAGGCTGGGGATCGAGGTCCTGGTGTCCCCGGGTCCTGCCACCTGGGTGTCACCATCCTGTGTGAAGCAGGGGGACAGAAGGACCCCAGGGAGCTCCCCCAGCCTCTCGCAGGAGTGTCCTGGGGACCCAGGGCTCCTCCTCCCCAGCCCGGAGAAGCTGCGGGACCGGCTGGGAGCGGGGAGCACCTTCCTCCCACACGGCCCCGCCACGCTGCAATTTCGGGAGTGTCGAAATCAGTTAACTCCTGGGGAGCCACGGGAACCCACGGCCCCGGGGCGGACAGACACCCCGGTCACCCCTTCCTGGGCACAGCACTGCCAGCTCCAGCCCCGCCGTGCCCAGTTTAACCAGTCCGGGTGTCCCCAGGCCGTGGGGTCAGCGCGAGCCCTCGGCTCGTTAGTCCTGATCTGGCTAATTACAGGGCTGGGGCTGTTCCCAGGCCGGCAGAGCTTGGGGCCAGGGGGAGGCCAAGCTTTGGGGTCCCTCAGGACCAGCCCTGACACCTCTGGGGGGCCAGGGCAGCACCAGGGGTGTTGTGATGGGGCTGGGGAGGGCCAGGGGGCTCACGGGGGCTCATCCCCTCTGCATCCACCTCTCCAGGTGTCCCATCCAGGTGAGCAGGGCTGGTTTGTGCAGCCCAGCCTCCCACAGCAGAGCCCATCCCAGACCAGCCCCTCGCTTTCCCAATTCCTGGATGGACCAAGGGGGTCCCGTCCCTGCTCGTGCCTCATTCCCCAAAGCTCGGGGGTCCCTGCACTCCTCGGGCTGGGATTTGGCCAGGCCAGGGCTGGGGACTGGCGTGTCCCCCCTGTCCCCCTGCAGCACGTCCTGAGTCAGGCGCCTTTCCTTTCCTGCCAGGGCTCCCCATCAAAGGCAGCTCCTGCCCGGCCCTGCTGGCTCTGTGAGCTCATAGCCCAGGGTGCTGTGACTGTATTTTATTGTAATTATTGTTCGTGTTGAAACGCGCTGGTGGGGGAAGGCGGAGGCAGCTGCGCCCTTCCCGTGGCCCCGTGCCAGGGCCAGAAGTGCTGAGCTTTCACCTGTGCCAGCGTGCCAGGACCTCGAGGGGGATGTGGGACCTCGAGAGGGATCTGGGACCTCGAGAGGGGTGTCCCCACTGCAGGGCTGTCCCTGTGTCGCTGCCCATGCAGCTTTTGTGGATTTTCCTCCTCGGAATTAGAGGAGCCATGGGGGAGGACCTGGGGACCCTCACAGGGGTGTCAGGGAGAAGTTTTGGGGAGCTTTGGGTTTGTATTAATGGGGTTGGGTCAGGGACTTGGGAACTTTGAGCACCTCGTGGAGCAGCCAACCCTGCATGGGGCTGCCAAAACCCCCGTCCCAGGGATGCACAGACCCCTGAGCCCCTCCACGGGCTGCAGCTCAGCCCAAGGCCCTGCTGAGGGGCTGGGGGGCCCGGCTGCCCCCACCCTGGCCTTGGAAGGGGGCGAGGCAGGCCCGGAGCTGCCCGGACATGTGCGCAGGGAGAGACGAGGCAGACGAGAGCAGAGGTGCAGGAGAAGGTTTATTGGAGCACAGAGGCAACACGAGACCCCCTCCCGGAATGGGGGGGCTGCCCGGACCCCCCCTCGCCCCGGCCCAGCCCCTCACCTCCTCCTGTCGCTGCTCCAGCCCTCTGGGACAGGGGTTTGGAGCTGGCACAAGCCAGACCGGACACCCCCCACAAAAAACAATGTTAAATAGCTGGGGGCTGGCAGCTCTCCGGGTCAGAGGCACCCCCTCTCCCTCTTCACCCCCTCCCCAGAGCAGAGGATGGGGGAAAGGGAGGGAAGGGCCCTGCCAAAACCACCCCCACTCCCGGTATCCAGGCTGGGGGGGGGAGCTGAGACTCCTCCCCACCAAAACCGACCAAAAAAAAAAAATTAAAAAAAAAAAAAAAAACGACAACCAAAAAGAAAAACCATGAAGAGATGCCGAAGGGTCTGGAGCGGGGCAGGGGACGCTCAGTTCTTGGGCTCTTCGCCAGCCTCGCCGCCGTCTTCGCCGGCACACTCGGCTGTCCATAGCGTGAGGTTGTCCCTGAGCAGCTGCATGATGAGGGTGCTGTCCTTGTAGGAGTCTTCGCTGAGCGTGTGCAGGTCGCCCATGGCCTCGTCGAAGGTGGTCTTGGCCAGGGAGATGGCCTGCTCGGGGGCGTTGGCGATCTCGTAGTGGAACACGGAGAAGTTGAGGGCCAGCCCCAGGCGGATGGGGTTCGTGGGCTGCATCTCCTTTTTGCTGATGTCCATGGCCTCTTGGTAGGCCTCCTGGGCCTTCTCTATCGTCGACAGGCGGTCGTCCCCGCTGGCCACCTCGGCCAGGTATCGAAAGTAGTCGCCCTTCATCTTCAGGTAGAAGACCTTGCTCTCGGTGTCGCTGTCCTTCTTGATGAGATACTTGTCCAGCAAGCCCAGCACGTTGTTGCAGACGGCGTTCAGCTCCTGCTCCACCTTCTCCCGGTACTCGTTCACCACCTGCGCCTTGTCGTCGCCCTCCTCGGTTTTGTGCTCGATGCTGGAGATGACCCTCCAGGCCGAGCGCTGGCAGCCCACCACGTTCTTGTAGGCCACCGAGAGCAGGTTGCGCTCCTCGTTGGACAGCTCGTCGCCGTGCTCCACCACGGCCTTCATGAAGTCTGCCATGTCCTCGTAGCGCTCAGCCTGCTCGGCCAGCTTGGCCTTCTGCACCTGCTGGTTTCTTGCCATGGCTGGGACGCGGGCGTCGGGCGAGCAGCGGGGCCGGGAGCCGTGGGAGCCTCTGCCGAGCGCCGCCGCCGGGATTCGCTTTTGGCCGCGCGTCGGAGCCTCGAGCGAGAGCAGGAGGAGCCAGCCAGGTCCAAGGAGTGTCCTCCTCCTCCTCCTCCTCCTGTGCTTCCTCCCCGCCGAGCGCGGCCTTAAAAGGAAAATCGCGGTGAATCATCGCCCGCGGGCGGCGGGGCTGGGGAGGGGGCGCGGGGGGCGGCCAACGCCCTGCCCTCCCCGTGGGTGCGGCACCCGCGGGTGCCCCGGGGCTCTCCCCAGAGCCAACGCCCGCCCCGGCACCGGGAGACGCCCTCGGAGCTGCTGAGAGCGCTGGGGAGGCGGCGGAGCTGCGCCGTCCTTTGGGGGGGACGGGGACACGGCAGCGCTGGGCTCGTCCCCAGCCCGGAGAAATGGGCCACGGGGTGTGGCCGCTCGTGAAAACGGGTCCCACCCCCCCGAAAAAGTCATATCACAGTCGTTTTTAATATGGAGATTGCCTCGGCGGTAATTGCGAGGGCTTGACGGGCAGGTATTTATTCCCACAGGTGGGGAAACCGAGGCAGAGGCTCCGCACCTCTGCCAGGCGCCGCGGGAGGGACCGGCCCAAAAAGCGGGGCACAGTCAGAGCTGGCTTTGAGCCGAACGGTGGGACCCCCAAAAACTCCCCGTGGTGGGAGCAGCGAGGGGAGAGCCCATCCCCAGCAGTTCCAGCCCGGGGCTGCCTTCCCCATCCCACCGGGGCCGTTCCGCGTCTCTCAGGCTGGAAATGAAGAGGTTCAGCCTTCGCTCTCTGCAGGATTTCGGCTGTTCCGGGCTGGCCGTGGGCCGCGGTGCCCGATAGGGATCTGAGCTGCGCCTTGCGCTGAGTTTCACTCCGAGCCTGTTGCCACACGCCGGGCGCTGCCGCAGCCCCGGCCCCGCTCCCGGCCCCGTTCCGGCCTTATCTCCGTGCGGGAGCGTGCGGGAAGGGCAGGGTGGGGCGGGCGGCTCCGCGCCAAGCCCCAAACGGGGTTGTGATTCTTTCCGTGAGCTCTCCCTGCTTTGTTCCTGCCTGCCGACACCCGGCCGGGATCCCCCCGCGCCTCACTGAGCTCCCACACCAACCCTGCCGGGATGGAGGAGGCAGGAAAAACATGAGGATGCTTTTCCCAACCACTTCAAACCCTGCAAAACATCCCCAGCCTTCATACCCCCACCTCTGCACCCTGGAGTTCAGGAAAAAAGGATTCAGGCCATTCACCCCTTCCCAGCTGTGCCCCTGACACGTGCTGGGGTTTGGGGTGCCCAGGGCGCCATCGAGGGGCTCCCGTGGCAGCAACGTGGGGGTGTTCAGCCCCTCCATGGCCCCCACAGCCCCTCCAAGGTCCCCACAGCCCCTCCATGGTCCCCACAGCCCCTCCATGGCCCTCCATGCTGAGCTGATCCCGAGGGAGCCATGAACAGGAGCAGGAGACCACGGCCTGTCCTCCACCCTCTGCCCAGGCAGACTCACAGAGACCCTCCAAGAACTGGGCACAAAACCCACCCCCACAGCAGGACTGGGGCTAAAGGGTTCCCCAAACGTACCCAGCCTGCCAAAATCCACCTCCTTCCCCTGGAAAACCCCAGGCAGGAATCCCTGGGTGGGTTCATCTGAGCTCGCATTCCTTTGGGCAGCAAAGCCGTAATCTGGGTTTGTGTCTGCAGTCCCCAGGCCTGGTGAAGGACTCACAGCCTGCCCAGGACCATCCTGCCCCCCCCTGAATTTGGGGAGACCCGGTGGGATCCCCCCTGGCCAGCAGGGACACGAGTGGGGCAGGGATGGCAGCCAAAGGGGCTGAGCTGCTGCCCGGTTTTGGCTGAGAGGAGGCTCAGGGAGGCTCTGCTCCAGCGGTGCCATGGCCAGCAGGGGTGGGCGAAGGGCAGAGCCCAGATCCTGGGCAGGGGGCTGCACCATCACCCCACAGAGCACCCCTGGGTGCCCCAAAGGCCGAAGGGCAGCGCCAGAAGGGGCACCCCAAACCATTCTGTGGTTGTGTGAGCACCCCGGGGAGGGGGCACCCGGTGAGCCCAGCCCTGGGGCCGCTGCCCGGCCGGAGCACGTCCCGGGAGCCCGGGCAGGCGTGGGCAGCGGGCAGAGGATGCTCGTGGCCGTTCCCAGCGGCGCTGCAGCGATGCTCAGAGCCTGTCCGGCCCCAGACTGTGCCAGAGCCCGGTTTGGGGACACAGACCAGCCCCAGACTGAGCCACGGCCTGGTTTGGGGAGCTCCTGGCTCCCATGCCCAGGGCTGATGGCACAGCAGGGCCAGCCCTCGGTGGCTTCCCTCGGCTCTGCTCGGGCCTGCCCAGGCAGGAGCCGCTCCCCTCCACCCGCCGAGCAGAGCCAGACACCAGAGAACGCTAAATAGGAGAAACTTTCATTTTGTTACAAAAGTAGAAGGCATAAACAGACGGTGAGTTCTACAGGGCTGGGGCAGGCCTGGCTGCCCCACTCAGCTCTCAGCCCAGGGAGGCTGCTCAAGGTGCTGGAGCCCCTTCCCCTAAATCCAGAGCCGTGCTGGGATGAGGCTGGCAGGGGGAGCTGGCCCGGGGGCTGCAGGGATGGACTGACCAGGTGCGAATTCCCATGGGGAAAGTCCTGTGGCACACGGACGCGGCTTGGAGGGGCTGGGAGGGTTTGGTGCCCCCGGTTTGGCTGTAAATGCTCTGGAGAGATCCTGCTCCTTCCAAAAGCCCGTTGGGACGCCAACCACGGCATTTCCAGGCAGGGAGGCACCGGCACCGAGTGCCCAGCGGCGGCCCCGGGCCCGTCCGGGGGCACGGCGGGGGCTGGCTGTGCTCATCCACGGCTCTCCTTGCTGCGGGGGCTGCTGTGCTCATCCACGGCTCTCCTTGCTGCGGGGGCTCTATGGCTTTGGGCTCCGCCGCCGCCCCGGGGCAGGGAGGGACGGAGGGAGGGAGCGGAGGCACTCCGGTGGTCATGGCTGTGGGCTCGGCCCCGTGGGTGCCCCACGAGAGGCTCAGGCTGCTGCTGCTGCGGCGCTGCATCCGCCCGGAGCGAGGGAGAGGAGAGGGAGGAAGATAGAAAGAGAGTTAGTGCCAGAAACGGAGCCGAGGAGCAGCGGGAGCAGGGCGAGCACCAGGCTCGCTGGCAGAGCGGCGCCAGGCTGGGGCACAGGGAGGAGCCCATGGGGGGCTGCAGGGAGGGGCAGAGGGGCAGCTCACGGCCCACAGGTGACACATCCCACGCCAGGTGCCCTGAAGGAACTTACCTTGGCCACAGGAGGAGGAGCCGGGTGCTGCAGAGAGGAAAACAGGCAGAGGGGCCAGAGGGGTCACCCAGGCCACAGGACGGGTCAGGGATGGGGGTCCAGACCCGCCCCAGGGGCCACGGCTCCTCCAAACACCAAACCTCAGCTTGGCTGGGCTTCCCTCACACAGCCACGGCTCCAGCCAGCCCCGGGCTGCAGAGCCCTCTGCCACAAGTGCCCCACAGTGTCACACAGTGCCCCACAGTGTCACACAGTGCCACACGATGTCACACAGTGCCCCCCAGTGTCACACAGTGCCCCACAATGTCCCCATGCAGACCAGGTGGCTCCAGCCCAGCACAAAGCCAGGAAAAACCAAACCTCTCCTTTTCTGTAAAGCCTTCCTGTGCCCCCTGACCCCACAGCCCTGGCACCGTGCCCCCGTGGGTGTGATGCTGGAGGGGTGGATGGGGCACGGGGATGGCAGCATGGCAGGGGTGATGGGCTCTGAGGCCAGAGCTGTCATGCAGTGGAGATGGGTGGCTGCAGTGGTGAGAGGGAGAAGGAAGCACTTTCTTACCAGCCAACCCTCAGAAATCAGGGCAAACGTCCGAGGAGGGGCAAGTCCCGTCAGGCTGTGCAGGAAATGGCAAAGTCCTGGCAGGCATCCTCCTGGGGAAGACACCAGAGGTTATGCACCTCACACCTGCCACGGGGCCACAGGGCTGGCACAGATCCCAGCTGGGGACAGGACACTGAGGTGACAACAGCAGGAGGGGACGAGCCCCTGCCCAGCCTGGAAATGTGGGACAGCAAATTCCCTTCACTCCAGCAGGGTCACAGCAGCGCCAGCTGCTGCTCATCCCTCCCTGCAGGAGCTTCCAGGAGCTCCCAGGTGAGGCCTGAGCCCAGCAGAATCCAGCTGGCACCTGGGAGATGCCAAACACCGGGACACACCTGCCCCCTTCTGTCTCCAAGGAGGAAATAATCATCCAAGCAGTTAACTCTTTCAAAATAAAATTTTATTGAGTAACAAAGGAAACTGGTTTAAATAAAAACAGGAAGGAGTCTGGCCCCTGGTACCCCCTCCTCACTGCTCCTCTGCCATCCCCCTGGCACAGGCACTTGCAGAGTACAAAGCACGACGCTGGTGAGCTCAGGGGGGCTGGGCTGCCCCCAAAATGTGCTGCCCCTGCCCGAGGGTGAAACTGGTCTGTCTGATCCCAGGAAACCTGACAGGCAGCACGGCACTGTGAGCTCTGCCCTGGTGCCAGCGTGCACAGCGCTCCCTGCACAGCACACTAAATGTTCTACGTAGAAAAAAGTCCTACAAATTGTGCAAAAATATCCAGCAGCTTTGAATAACACGATTCAAGTATTGCTACAAGGTTTGTGACTCTGCCTTCAGCCCAGGGACACGGAGCTGCCTGGGTGCAGAGGGGTGCTCGTGGATGAGCAGCTGGAAATGGCTCCCAGACCATGGGACAGCCCTGGGGACACTCTGCTGCTCAGAAACCCAAACCAGGAGCACACCACGAGCTCATCAGAGACCAGCACCCTCACTGCTTCCTCGTGAAACCCCACCTGGGAAGGAATTCGGGTGGAGTTCAGGAATTCAGCACCCTCAGGAATTCCCACACTTTTCTGCTGCCCTTTGGTCTCCCACAGACAGGATACAATCCTGGGAATCCCCAGCTCCCAGACCTGACCCCTGCAGCCTTGTACATCTCCTGAGAGGCACAGAGCACACAGTGTTTCTTCTTCCCCAGCAGATGAGGGTCCCCTGACTCATGTCCTTGCTGCAAAACATGTCTGACCAACTGGCAGGGCCAAAGCACAGCCCCAGCCAGCACAGGAGCAGCAGGGATCCCAGGGCATCCTCACTTGCCTCCAGGGAGCCAGGAGAGCCCTTCCAGGTGGGCCCAGGGGGAACAGGGAGTGCTGATGGAGCTCACAGGGACACCAGGGAGGTGACACCTCCTCCAGCCCAGCCCCGAGTGGGAATCAGCTGCCAGGGCCACCTCCAGCCTTGGCCCATCTCATTCCCAGCAGGAATCACAGCAAGGGCCTGGAGCTCAGGGTCTGGGGGCTCCTGGGGACCCCCTGTTCCAGCACAAGTCCAGGGGCCCCACAAGCTGTTGGGCTCTGTCAGGCAACACCCCTGACAGGCCACCTCACAGTGAAACAAATGAACAAAACGTAATAAATAAATGTAAAAAAAGAAGGCAACGCATGGCTCGAGTCTTTGGCAGCTCTGGGTGCCAGGGCTGTCTGCCTGAGGCCGGGCACGTGGCAGGGGAAGGAACTGGCTGGAGCAAGGTGCAGGCACAGCAGGCACTGGGCACATCACAGACTGCTAGGGAATGCCTCCTACCATGCTGGTGTCAGTTTTGGCTCCAAGGGAAGGGATTTCACTCTTGGGACTGGACGGGGTCCCGAGATCTGGCTGGATAAATCCTCTTCTGTCTATCAAACTGCAAAACAGGAAGGGAAGAGCAGCTCAGGGAGCAAAGACTGAACCTGGGAGCTCACAGGCCACGGGGAAGGCTCCTCTCCCAGGAGCTGCTGAGCACAGCACAGACAGGATGCTGGAGCACGGGGTTCCTGCCCACCCCATGAGCCACAGACCCACCCCATGAGCCACAGACCCCACCCCAGCAGCCACAGACCCCAACCCAGAGCCACAGACCCCAGCCCAGCAGCCACAGACTCCATCCCAGCAGCCACAAGGAGCTCTGGGCCACCACAAACCAAAGGGGAACTGGCCAAACAGCTTCACAACATGAAAGCCCATGAAAGAGGAACAAACTGGAGTAAAATGCTGTAAAATCTCCCCTCAACCTCCCAGCCCAGTTCCCTGAATGCATATTGACCAGCTCTGAATGGCAGCACTGCCTTTTGGCACCTCTGAACCCACCACAAAGCCTGGGGACACTGCAGAGAGCAGGGTCTGATACAAATTATAAATCACAAATAGAAACCAGGCTTTACCCTGCTGCTGTTAGGACCACAGGGCTGCTCCAGGACTCCAGCCTGGATCCCCCAGGGATCCCCACATCCCAGGGCAGGCTGGGAGCTCCAGGCAGGCTCAGAGAGGGGAGCAGAGCAGGGCCTGACTCTGCCCAGCTGCCCCAGCCTGTGACAAGCTGCAGCTGCCCTGTGCCCTCCCATGGCAGGAGGCAACCCCAGTGCCTGGAGGCCACGGGCTCTTACCTGGGATAGAAGGGTCCACACAGCACTGCACAGCAGTTTGTGAGGATGCTTTTATGGCTGTAGGGATTGGCAAACTCCGAGCCCCTCTTGTTTGACCAGGAGCCTTTGATCTGAAAGGGATGGACAGAGATCAGGAGGGGAAGGATGGAGAGCAGGCAGTGACACAACAGCAGTGGATCCTCACAGGGGTGGAAGGTTTGTCCCAGAGGACAGGGAGGATACCTGCAGGCACCAGCAGCCACGTGCTGCCTCTGCTGAAGTGCAGCCCTGCAGCTGCAGAGCTCCCAAGCTGTGCCCTCCCCGTGCTGCACAGCAATGTCACTGTCACCAGTGCACAGCACTGTCACTGTCACCACTGCACAGCACTGTCACTGTCACCAGTGCACAGCACTGCCACTGTCACTGCTGTCACCACCTGCCACACCACCCCGTCCTCCTGCTGCCCTCGTGGTGCCCCAGGCTGGCACCCTTCAGAGCAGGCTCTGCTCCCTCAGGCTGCACAAACAGCCAGGGGATTCCCAGCCCAGGGGCTCCCTGTCCCCAGCCCTGCAGCTGCCCCAGCTCTGCTCCGAAACTGGCTGTGGCACAGGGGGTGGGCAGCGGCCACAGCTGCCTCAGGCTGCACTGAAGCAGCACCAGCACCTCCACCAGCACATTTCCTCCTCTTGTTTAACTTCCCCTCCCCAGCTGCAGCACGAGGCTGGAGCCACGGCGCTCCCAGAGCTGGGGTACAAACTGTGAGCTTCACCCACACAGCCCTGAGCAGTTCTGCCACACCTCTGAATGGAAGGTGGAGGGGAAAAGGGAAAAAGCAAAACCAAAAGGGATGCAAACACACTTTCTGCAGTGCTAGAAGCTTCCAGATTACAAGGATTACAGGTACTTCTGGCCAGAAGGGCGAATTTTGATTCTGAGGATCAGACAGATCCTGCTTTTCCATACAATCTGCTCCACTCGGGGCACTCATTTGGTCCTTGGAGCCTGTGCACACCCCAGATTTGAAGGTAAATCTCATCAGATGTCTGTACATTGTTTGCTAATTAGAGATGAGGAACTGCCAGACACAAAGGGACTGGCCCAGGGTCTCAGAGGAAACCCGTGGTTACACGGGATGCTGAATTCAGATCACCAAGCTCACACCCAAATACTCCCCTGGGCCAGCCTCCCTTTTTTAATCTCACAACTCCTAATTTTAAGCAAGGCCAAAAACAGACTGGAAAAAACACACACGTGATGGTTCTAATGCAGCCACCTGAAAGTGCAGCCGTGGGCACAGGCTGTGTGCTCTGCACTGGGTTATCACAGGCACTGGGGCAGCCAAGAATGCCCTGAAAGCTGCTCAGGGTGGGTCATGGGCAGCCTGGCAGCAGGACGGGCATCCAGGTACTTACATCTTCGTTCGTCGTCAGGTTGGAGGCGACCAAGTAAGTGTGAAAACCTGAGAGGCCCAAAATGGACCAGACTGAGAAAAAACAGATCACCAGCTCCAGCACAGTGAAACAGAAGTCAAGGAAGTCTCCAGGAACAAAATCATCCCACAAGGAGAGACAGAGGACTGTCTGGGGAGGTTTGGGCAAGCTTCCCATTCCCCGAGCTGGTCTGCAGGGATCCACCTGGGCACGGCCTGCTCCAGCTCTTCCCTTTCCACCTAAACCTGCAAACTGGGAAACAACCCACCCTTGGTCCCAGGTAGCCAGGGGACTAAATTACTGTGGGGAGGGGACACCAGGGTGAGCTGCAAAGAGCTCCTGGCCCCTCTGTGTCAGTGATTAGTGGAGCTGGACACCCCGAGCAGCTGCTGCCAGCAGAAGGATATCTCGCAGGGGTTGTCTTCAGAGTGGCCAGGAACCCATCCCTCTGAGAGCCTGCAAAACAAGAGAGAACAAGGAATGGCATCCCAGCAGGCAGCCCTGCCCCTGCAGCCAGAACTCCACCCCTGTGGGCTGTGTGGCTGTGTCTGCCTGCCTGGGGAACACCCGCAGTCAGGGATGCTGCAGGAATGTCAGTGCACACACACGGCTCCAGGAGATCTGGGGCTGGTGGCAAAGTCACCTTCCCTGCCAGGGTCAGGGTGGGTGCACCAGCAGCTCACCTGCTCAGGGAAGCAAATCCCCTCCCCAGCCCCCAAAGCCCCTGTGCAGCGAGGTGAAGCAGAGCCCTGGGACCCTTTAGTGCCTCAGGTGGTGTAACCCCGCAGACCCCTCCTTGCTGTGTC
This sequence comes from Setophaga petechia, assembly GCA_024362935.1. NCBI lineage: Eukaryota > Metazoa > Chordata > Aves > Passeriformes > Parulidae > Setophaga > Setophaga petechia. The sequence goes on along the minus strand of JANCRA010000094.1, from coordinate 1,607,523 downwards.
CCACAGGAGCAGGGAGCAGAGCTGAGCCGCAGCCGCAGCCCGCGGGCAGCACTTACGCAGGGTGAGGTGGGTGACGACGCAGGCGAAGATGAAGGCGGTGAGGAAGGACAGGGACAGGATGAAGGCGTAGAAGTAGCGGTAGTTGCGCTTGCCCACGCAGTTGCCCACCCAGGGGCAGTGGTGATCGAATCTCTCTGCAACAAAGGCTCGAGCTGAGGAGGGCTCCTGCCACACCGCACCCAGCACGGAGCAGACTCTGCTCAGCCCCCCAAAACCAGGAGCTGCAAACTCATCTGCACCCCGAGGGCAGAACCTCCCTGCAGCACTGCAGAGGCACAAAGCTCCCTTGGTGTCTGTACCAGCCTGGCCACACACACTGAGGAGCCTGCAGCAAACCTTGTGTTTGTTTACAGAACCCTCCTCCCAAAACCAGGGAAAACAGAGCCATGGAGTCTTGGATGTGCTGCCCCTTGCCCTGAGACACTGCACTAGTGCAGCTTTCAATTTAAATGCAAAGGAGACAGACCATGCAGTATCCTGTTTCGTAATCCTTCAGGAGAAGCAAAAAGCAATGTGTCCAGCAACACAACTGACAGGATCAGTGACAGGACCAGAGGGAATGGATGGAGCTGTATCAGAGAAAGCTTAGGCTGGATATTGGGAAAAGGTTCTCCCCCCAGAGGGTGCTGGCACTGCCCAGGCTCCCCAGGGAATGGGCACGGCCCCGAGGCTGCCAGAGCTCCAGGAACACTTGGACAATGCTCTTAGGGATGCCCAGGGTGGCACTGCTGGGGTGTCTGGCGGGGCCAGGAGGGTCAGTGGTGCCTGTGGGTCCCTCCCAGCTCAGGACACCCCAGCCCTGCTCACCCACGCAGTTGTCGCAGACGCTGCAGTGCGAGGTGCGCGGCGGCCGGAACATCTTGCAGGTGTAGCAGTACTTGAGCTTCACCACGTACTTGTTGATCACCACCTCCATGGTGCGGGCTGGGGGCCGGTACGTGGAGCTGCCCATGCTGTCTGCAGGGACAAGGAGGGACACTCACACCCCTGTGCCACCACCCCAGCCAGGGCAGGGGCTGGCACGCGCTCTCCTGGCTTTGACAGAACACAAGACAGGATTTATTGCAGGGTGGGCAGCCCAGAGCTCCAGTCAGCTCCAGCATTATTTACGGCCTGTCTTTGTTCAGTGGAGATGCTGCTGGGATGCCAAGAGGAAGCAGCGAGTGCCCAGTGCTGTGGAACATCAAGTAATTTCCAAACAGTGAGTGTGAAGCAGCAGCCCAGGAACACCAGCTCATCTCTGCGTGTCCAGCAGGTCACAACAGGCAGCCTGGCTGTGAAGGGACATGTGGCTCTGCCACAGGAGCATCCCTGCCACTGCCAGCACACAGCCTGTCACCCCACAGCCTGCAGGGACTCGCCTCCATCACTGTGGGGAAGGACAGCAGCAGGTCTCGAGTGCTCCAGTAGATTCCCTGGAATTTGACTTGTTTATGTTTGTAGCACAAGAGGATTCCTCCTCCTCCAGGTTTAAACTGAGGATTTTTAGGGGCACTGCAAGTTACATCTCTGTGTGCTGGCACTCCATTATTCCCTGGGGGCTGGACTATGTTCCTGTACACAGCAAGAGCTGGAAACCCCTGGTATCATGTTTGCAGTTTTGGGGGTTATTCCTTTTAGTCAGTACCAAAAAAGTACCTTTCCAACTGTGAGGAATTCTTTGAAAATAGTGATGCAACAGCAAGCATGTTAAGAGGATAATAAGTAGATTATATTAGCAGTAACAGCTGGCACATCAGGCAGCATCTGCAGCCAGATTACTGCTTTAGGGCCTTATAAATAGAAACATGGATCACCACTCTGGGGATATTTAAAAACCATCTTTAAAGTCAGATGTAGAATTACTGCCTTGCATCTGTCTTCAGCAGGACAGATTCAAGCTGTCTCACATCAGCTCTGCTAAAGCATTTGCTCCAACCTGTCACATCAACAAGGTCCTCAGCTCCTGCATGCAAACACCTCCTTGGCTGTCCCCAAACCAGCATGACAGAGCAGTTTTTAGAAGAGGACAAACATCAGCCTACTCTAAAGAACACCCTGCAGCACAGCAGGCTCAATGGCAGTATCAAAAAGCATTAATTGTCCTTCAACTCTGCCGCCTGGGAAAAAGCTGGAACTGAACAGGAGCAAAAAGCACCTGAGCTGCCCTGCAGATCCTCTCTGAGGCACTGCCAGAGGAGCTTATTGCACCTCTCATCACGACTGTAAACACTGTCAAGCCTCACAATCTGATACTCTGGATTTTTCTCCCCCCTGGACAAACCCAAAGGCGCCAAGACCCAAAGAAGGAGCCTCATCGAGCCTGGAGGGTGCACAGACACACACAGAGCCAAAGACAGGGATCAGAGCTCTCACCAATTCGCCTCTCCAGGTCTGCAGCCTCGCAGGGGGTGGCTCTGGGCAGGATTCCTGGGTCCCTGAAGCTCGTCTGGAGCAGGCAGCTGATGACAAAGAAGAAGAGGACGGCGGCGATGATGGGGATGGCCAGGGTCAGGTGACTGGCAAGGAAGGGGCAGCTGTTGAAAGATAAATAAAATGGAATTGTTATCAATCACTGCACAGACCCGCTGTCAGCTGGGACATCACACCACCACCTATCACGGGGCAGTGGGCTCAGCAGCCAGCCTGGGGCTGGTTCTGCAGAGATGGGGACTGGTGTGGTCACACCCCACACCAGGGCAGCTCTGTCACCCACAGCAGCAGCAGAGGACAGCAGAGGACACAGCCCTGCACACACAGAGCCACTGTCCCCTCCTGCAGAGCACCCAGGGCCAGCACATGATGGGCTGCCCCAGCCCTGAGAGCTGCAGGCAGTGCTCAGGCTCTGCAGCACTCTCAGAAGATTAAGCAACTTTTGTTTCACCTCCCCAGCTCAGCTGTCCAGAACAAAGCACCCACCAAGCAACAAAACCCCTTCAGCCCAAGCCTGAGCCCCTCAGTCATCCACAGAAAGGTCTGTGAAAGGAGAGATGTGAGCTTGTTGTCAGCCCTTTCCTGAGAGAACCTGCAGAGCCCCCTCTGCCCCACTAGCAAACAGAAATCACAGAAATCATAGAATTCCCAAATGGTTTGGATCTTAAAGATCATCCCATGCCACCCCTGCCATGGCAGGGCCACCTTCCACTGTCCCAGGCTGCTCCAAGCCCTGTCCAGCCTGGCCTTGGACATTTCCAAGGAAGGGGCAGCCACAGCTGCTCTGGGCACCTGTGCCAGGTTTTCCCACAGAAACCATGAAATGCAGACACAGACAAGACATATTTGCTGTACGCCCAGCAAACTGGAGCCTGTGCAACAGAGGCATCCTGCTAAAAGAACAACTTGGGAGAGCCCCAGGGCATCCTCAAGCACGAGAGAGTGACTCGGCAAGAAGGGAGGCAGAGCAGATGTCCCGCGTGCTCTGCCCGGCACACAAAGCCCTCACTGTGCTGAGCTGCCCGCCAGCCCCCGACCTGGCACGGAGCTGTCAGGGCACGGATGATGCTGAGAAAGGGGTTTTTCCATGGGATGCCGTGCCTGCCTCCCGCAGCTGCCTGTCCCTTTCAGCTCATCTGACTTCTCAGAACCTCTAATCCGATCAAGCACTTTCATCTCCCCCCCAGCAGGCTCGGGCAGCTCTGCTCCGAGCCTTGCAGGGATAACGCCGAGATCCAAAGGCAGGCGTGCCCCCCTGGTCAGGGAAAAGCGGCTCCCATGGCTCCCGGGACAGAGACAGGCAGGACACCAGAACCCTCCTAGGGGTGAGGAACCCAGGGCGCTCCTTCCCCAGCCCCCGGGGCAGCACAGGGCACACCGGGATGCTCCTGGCTCTCCCCTCCCTCGGGCTGCAGGAGCAGGGAGCTTCCCTGGACCAGCTTCCAAAGCAAAGGAAAGATGCAGCTCCCAATTCCCCAGACCCTGCTGCACAACGGGGGCCGAGCTCCAGGGCAGACCCTCCAGGTGGGACCCCCGAAGGGTTTCAGCATTTAGAAGAAACACTGCTCATAGATCCCAGCGGTGGACAAAGCCCACGAGCCTTGGGGGTTTCCTTGGTGCAATTTTGGGCCAATTCTCTTCTTGGGAGCAAAAGGGGAGAGCTGGGGGCTGTACAGAGAGGCCAGGGGGCATCCTAGGGGGACGTTAAACCCCTCCCTGGGGCCAGACTGAGCAAACAAGGCACAGAACGACTCCTGCCCACCACAAACACACCTGGGCACAGGTGATGGGGCAGTGAGCGCTGCACAGGGGGTCTGGGGGCTGTGCCGTGGGAAAGGGCAGCGGGCAGCAGGGACAGCGGGGATCCCACGGGGGAAGGGGCCCCCAGCCCACCTCCCTCCCGGCACGGGGCCAGCGTGGGGTGCAGCTAACCGCGGCTGCCCCAAAGGCAGGCCGTAACGGGGGGACAAGCAGCCGCAAGGGCGGCCCCGAGGCACGGAGCCCGCACTGCTCCGGGGGCGCCGAGCCCGCCGGGCCCAGACTCACTCGAAGGCGAAGAAGAGGCCGCTGGTGGCCAGGATGAGGCCGAGCGTGAGGGCGAAGACGCCGCTGTGCCGCGCCAGCATGAGGCGGCCGCCGCAGTAGAAGCGGTTGCGGCCCGGGAACACCTCCCACTTCCTGCGGGGCCGCCGCGCCGCTCCGGCCCGCGGGGCTGCGGCCGCCGGCCCGCCCGGGCCCGGGCCCGGCGTCGCCGCCGCCCCGGGCGAGATCTGCCGGTACTCGCAGTCCTTCATGGCCCCGCCGCGGCGCCCGGAGCCCCGGCCCGGCCCCGATCCCGGCCCGGCCCCGCCGGTCCCGCCCCGAGCCCCGGCCCGGCCCCGATCCCGGCTCGGCCCCGCCCCGCTGCGCAGCGCCCCCTGCCGGCCCCGCCGCCACACCGGGGGCGCAGCGGGCCCGGCCCGGCCCCGAACCCGGAACCCGTGACCCGGACTCCGACCCCGGCCCCGACCCCGACCCCGTAACCGGTGACCCCGACCCCGTAACCGGTGACCCCGGCCCCGACCCGTGCCCCGATCCCGGCCCGGCGGAACGGGCTGAGCCGCCTCTCCAGTAACTTTCTCACGTTTATTGGGGTCGTGCATGTGCCCCCGCAGCGCCCACCACCCCCGGGGTGCCCCTGCCCAGCCTGGCTCGGAGCCCGGAACCAGCACCATGGAAAAGGAACCGGAACAGTCTGAGCAGCTCCGGGCAGCTGGACCCTCCCTGCCCTGCCCACACCACATCCCAGAGAATCCCCAAATCCATCACAGCATCCCACCACAAATCTGTGCCTGCCACCATCTCTCCCAGGAGATGCAGGAGCCCAGGTGCATTCCCCATCCCAGGCAGGTGATGGGAATTTTGGCCGTCAGCAATGCCAGCTGAGTGGGGCAGGATGCTGCTGCATAACACCACGGAGAACATCCCGCCTGGGACATGGCAACGGAGCAGTAACACCTTTGTAACTGCAACGACAGCATCACCACAGCCACCTCGGGCTTTCAGAGCAGCTGAGTTTCAGTTCTGAGCAGTTCCTGCCCCACTGCTGGCCTGTGCCAGCACAGCCTGCTACGTCCATGGGAGGAAGTTGCAGTGCAGGACCAGCCCCAGCAGCCAGTAGCCCAGGAAGAACCCCAGGATGCTCTTGCTGAGGGGGGTAATCGATCGCCAGTTCAGCAGCAGCCTCACAACAGGGTTGTCCGAGGTCCCTTTCCCACAGGAACTGTGGGATTTACCCAGAGGAGGCTTCCCAGAAGCTGGATTATCAGTCCCTGTACTCCAGAGTAAAGGTTCGTGTTCCAAAAGCAGGTGAGCTGAGAACCAGTACAGGATGGGCGAGGAGGAGCCAAGGAACCGGGTCAGCACCTGGAGACGACAGGCAGAGGAGAAATCACCCAAACTGCTGTGCTGTCAGTGCCCCAGCCCCGCAAGGAATCCCCCCTGTCCTACCTGCACGTGCATGCAGAAGAACCCGAACGCCAGCAGGGCCGTGCTGTGGACCATGTACACGAAGGCAGCAGGGCCACAAAATCCATCTCTTGCCTTTCCACTCTCTTCACCCTTGCTCCTCACTAGACCAAGAGTCAGGCAGTGCCGGGGGTTTGCGCTGACGTAGGTCCAGGCAGCCCACGAGCACAGAAGGGTGACAGGCAGAGCAAGCAGGAAATTTGGGATCTGCCTGAGCTCAAAGTACCTTAGAAAGCCCACGTTCCAGTAAGCGTCCTGGATGTAGGAATAGACCAGGGGAAAGCGCTGGGAGCACCAGGGGGGTTTATCCACACCCACGCCTGCCACACGATAGCCCTCGTCCCGCGCCAGCTGCAGCAGCGCCTCGGGGACGCTCTGGGCCAGGCCCGTGCCGGGCTCGCAGAACCTCACGTAGGCGTAGTACTGAAACAAGGCAAAGGGCAGGGAAATCCCGGCACACGCCAGGGCTGCCGAAGCCACCAGGCCGAGGGCCTGCTTCCACAGCACGGGCAGCTCCCTCGGGGACGCCGCGGTGCCCTGCAGCCGCAGCACGAAGCGCTTGACGCGCGAGTAGAGCACGAAGCCGGCGTTGACCAGCCCGTTGGCACGGGCTCCGGCAGCCAGGGCGAAGAGCAGCCCGCCGAGCCACCCGCGCCCCTTCTCCAGCTGCCACATGGCGCCGAAGGCCAGCGCGGCGAAGGCGCTCTCCGAGTAGGCCGCGGCCATGAAGACGCCGGCCGGGCTGAGGGAGAAGAGCAGCGCGGCCAGGAAGGCCTGGCTGGGCCTCCGCAGCACGGCCCGGCCCAGCGCCAGCAGCGCGGCGGCCGCCAGCGCCGCCAGCAGCGCGTTGAGCAGCGCGGCCGCCAGCAGCAGCCGGCTCCGGGGCTGCAGCGGCACCGGGCACGGCAGCAGCGCCGCCAGCAGCCGCAGCCCCAGCGGGAAGAGCGGCAGGAAGGCGCAGTTGTGCTCCAGCAGGTAGCCGTGCTCGGCGATGAACAGGAAATGCTCGGCGTCCCAGCGGCCCAGCCCGCCCAGCAGCCGCTCCAGCAGCGCGTCCCACAGCCCCCAAGGGCCCGACCGCGGCGGGGAGAAGGCGTCGGCAGCGTGGTCCGGGATCAGCACGTTAAACACGGCCTGAAAAACAAGGGGGTTGTGGGGCTGCAGGCTGGCAGAGAGGCCTGCAGGCTGGCAGAGATGGTAGAGAGGCCTGCAGGCTGGCAGAGATGGCAGAGAGGCCTGCAGGCTGGCAGAGATGCTCCGGTACCCAGAGCACTGGGCAGGAGAGCTCCCGGCGCTCCAACAACCGAGGCCGAGGCCGGAGCCCAAGATGGCCACGAGGTTGAGAAAAGGTGCCCACACAGCCCTTTGGGGTGTTTACATCTGAGCAGAATAACGCTCTGGGATCCAGCATGAATGCCTGCAGAAGTGGGCAAGGAAAGCTGCTCATGGTTATAACTGGGCTCTGTGCTGGCTGTCACAACCAAGCTCTCCCATGCTCAGAGCAGGATGTCTCTGGAAATACGACTTGGGAGGAATGTACAGGAGGAGATTACTGCTCCTTTTCTGTGCATAAACACACTTTGAGCCAAACCAGCAGCAGCAGCACGAAAACACAGCAAGTCACAAGGAAATTAATGCAATTTTACTTAACAGCAACATGTACGTACAACCCCTGGCTGCAGACAATCTGTGGGCTCTCCAGAGAGGATGATTTCCCCACTGTGCAGAAGCAGCTCACAGATCTCTGGGGTACAGCAGGGAGGAGCCTGGGAGCAGCAAACCCCAGCAGAGCTCACTGGCTGGAGGATGGACTTGCCTGCAGCAGCAGCGCCAGGGCCCGGCAGCGCAGGGAGAACCACACGACCTCCCGGAGCTGGGGGTCTGCCCTGCTCCACAGCTCCATCCCACAGCCAGGAACCGCCTCGGAGGTCACCGGTGCCAGGGGAATCCTCCTTCCAGTTTGGGAAACCTGGGTGGGTGAACACAGAGGACAAAGAAAGGGAGTTCTGTGAATTTTGCGCCTTTATTTACCGTCAGGCACTTGAAAGGTGCGAGTCTCTGTGAACAAGAAAGTCGATTATGGAAGAGATCAGGGATCTGGGAGATGATGCAGAGACCTCTTTGATATTGTTCCTACTAAAAAAAAAACCCTGACTTGTTAAGCTTGGCCAAGACACTGAGAGAGAGAGGCAATGGCATGTTCTCTGAGCCCGGGCTGGGGTAAATCCCTGGAGCAGACAGGCTGCTCAGCTGCCTCAGCAGGAGCTCCAGCAGCTGGAGCCAAGCATCCTCACACACATCCAGTGCCAGTGAATGGGATCTAAGCCTCTTTTTCTTGGAATGGAGACAGAATTCCTGTGGACTCTGAGCGTAACCCCCATGTGAGCAGTTGCTGAGTGGGGCTGCCAGGAGCTCCCTCCTCTCTCCTGCTCCCTGTCTGCCCCTGGGAAGCCAGGAATGGCTTACTCAGCTGGCTCCACGGCAGCAGCTCTGCCAGAGCAGGGTGGAACTCAGGCACTCAGCTTCCCCCAGCACAAGCAGCACACAAACTCTGTGCCACCACCTGCAATTCTCCAGTATTTTGGCAAAGCTCCTGGCTCTGCAACATTCTGAATCCACTTCCTCCCTGCAAACCTCCCCTGAGGATTTCAGCCTCTCTGTGGAGCCTCCCCAGCTCAGTGCCTACAAGTCCTGGGTGCTGTGGTGGCCCAGCTCTGATCCCCTGGCCCTGAGCCACAGGAGGCAGGCAGGATCTGCTGTGCAGCTCTTTAAGATAAAACATTTCTTCCGTTGGTTCCCCGGCCACCAAGTGCTTTTCAGTTAGAGAAACACACAGCCCAGAGCTCTTGCTGGGTGCCATGACACCACATCCTGTCCTTCTGTCTGCTCCAGCACTCTGCAACACACAGAGATCCCCAAATCCATCTCTCCACAACCTAAAATCACTGACATTTCCCTAGTGCCATTGTGGAGAAATAACCCTGCCAGGCTGAAACTGCACTAGAGGGCAGAGAGAAATCAGCAAGGCAAAAACCAAGATCCAGACCAGCTCACTGACAGCTCCAATCCCCAGCCACAGGGTTATGCTTCCTATTTAACCACAAATAAAAGTTTTGGGGCTGCTCTTATCCCCCTTGTGCTCCCCAGCACTCACAAAGCAACCGGTGGGAGGCATGTACAGGAGGAGATTACTGCATCACGAAGCTGTGACGTTATTTTAAGCGAGGGGACACTTCAACCCAGCTGTAAACCCTTTTAAAGCACATTCACAGCTGCAAATCCTATTAAAGCACAGCAGCAAAAATTGTCCCAGCACTTTAAATATAGTTTTTTGCAAAAAGCAGAGAAAAAGCCTCGCCTGAATGTGCCAAGAGAGCTCAAAGCAAACAGCTTTAAAAAGCCTGTTCCTGTCACGACGCAGCACACCTTGTGACAGAGCAAAGCCTTCAAAAGAGCTGCAGCCCACAAGCCCCGTTTGGATCCAGAACGCAGCGTCGGGAATGGCTCTGCCCCAAAAATCCTGTGGGAAACAGCACCTGCACGAACACAAAAAACGAGAGGGAGAAGAGCGTTAAAAATACTCCAGCAGAAAAACGTGCAAAGTCTGAATTAAAGATGTTTTCCTCTCTGGGTTCTGCGCTTCCCTTGGCTCTCAGCTGTGAATCGCAGTTTGGAAGCGGCGCTGAGAGGGATGCGGGCAGGGACGGAGCAGGGGCCGGTGCGGGACGGGACGGGAGCGGCGGGGCCGTGCAGCCGCAGTGCGGGGCAGGGACCAGCCGGTGGCAGCAGCCGCTCGCCACAGCGGCATCGCCCGGGATGCTGCTCCAGCCTCCATCCCAGCACGGTCTGGGCACCCGGCACCTCCCCAGCCTGCTGTGAGACTCAACAGACACTCCAGACACGTTCCAAAACCCTTTCTAACCAGGACGCCAAGGGAACGCGGCAGGATTTTGGAAATGCCGTTTGCCTGGTGCAGTTTCTGCGGGCCTGGCGCTCTCGGCCATCCCTCCTGCCCGCTCGGCTGCGGCTCCAGCCCGACATACGGCCCGGACAGCTCCTGCCGTGCCCAGCCCATGCCGGGACTGCCCGGGCCGGTTCCGCCGCTGTTCTCGGGCAGCCGGACCCGCTGGGGTCAGGGCTCTGCTCTCCCCGCGCAGGCAGGGCCGGCCGGGGCTGCTCCGGGTCAGGGACAGCTCCCGTCAAACTGAGGAGCGGCCGGACACGGGAGGGGGCGCGGACCGACCGGCCTGGGGCACACGGGGCTGTCCCGGGCCGCCTCCAGCGCCGCCGAGGCCGCTCCTGCCGCCGCCGAGGCCGCACGGCGCTGCCCGGGACACGAACTCCGCCCGACCCCATGCCTGACCCGGCCCCTCCGGCCTCACCGTGCAGCTCCTGCCGGTCCTGGGGCCGGGCCGAGGGCGGCGGGGACACCCCGGCTCCGGTCCCGATCCCGGTGCTGGTCCCGGCTCAGATCGCGATCCCGGCTCAGATATCCCGGTGCCGGTTCAGATATCCCGGTCCCGGTCCCGGTCCCGGTGCCGCAGCGCCCCCTTGCGGAGGGTCACGGGGAGCAGGGCCCGCCCCCCCCGCCGCGGCGCGCGCGCGGCTCTCAGGCACCGCCCACTGCTCCTGCGCGCGCAGCTTCCGGCCACGCCCCTTCCGGCGGCAGCGCGCGCGTGCGGGGAAGGGCTGGGCGGCGCCATCTTTGTTGAGGGCGGGCGGGGGAGCCGGGCCGGAACCGGGACTGAGAAACGGAACAGGCTCAGGGCTGTGTCCCTGAGCGGCACAAGGACCTGCGGCGGCAGGGCGGGCCCGCGGGAGCCGCGCCCTGCGGGGGTGTCGGGAGGGCACGGGGGGACGGCCCTCGCTCCCAGCCCCGGCGGGCGGGGCGGCCAGAACGCCAATCCCTCACGCTCTGCACCCGAATCGTTCCATTCCTAGAGGAGTTCGTTAAACGCCTCTCTCTGACCCGACCTCTCTGCCGTTCCCCGTTTCTGCCAGCAAAGGGGAAAACTTGAGTTCAGCCAGAGCCTTCAGTAAAGCGCTCAGGGTCCGGGCCGGCCCGGATCCACCCGGGGCTGAAGGAGAAACCATTAAGGAGACTCCCTGGGCGCTTTCACTGGGCATCAGCCTTGGAAAAACCCACGTTTTCTTTGGTGGCAAAAAAATGGGGAACAGCAGTGTCTGGGGTCCAATAGTGTCTGAAGGAATTCCTGGGATGGAAGGATTTGGGTACAGATCCGGCCCAAAGCACCAAGGGTTTGGGCTGCAGGCAGCTGTGGTTCCCCCAGTGCCACACTGCTCTCATTTTACTCATTTCTCATCTCTGCCCTTCATTTTCACTGTTTGAGAAGTGCACAGGGGCTGTGGCAGTGCACACACAAGTGATGGAGAGCAGAATTCCTCCCCTCGGATCAGCTGGTGCAGAATTCTGGTAAAATGGGTCTTGAGGAGCACTCCTGCCTCTCCTCCCTCCCAGCCGTGATTAAATCCACACAAAGCTGCTGCTGTTACCTGCCTCCACGTCACTGACGGCTCCTTTCTGTCCAGGAAAAGCAGCAGAACTTCCACGTGCTTTCATCAGGTTCAACACAGCTCCTGGAACACACAAGGGACTGTCAGGGGAGCCGGTGTGCCCTGGAGTCCAGCGGAATCCTGGGTCCCCGAAACCAAGGAAGCCCAGCACCGTTCCTGCCTTCTGAGCAATCCATCTGAAGGACTCCTGCCAGGACGAGCTCCACCATTCCTGCTGACAGACAAGACTTTTCAGGAAAAAACTCTTTTGATTTTGGCACAGTCGCTCCCAGGAATCTGAAGTCTGAGGAATGAAGGCTCTGGGAACTGAGAGCTCCTGAGGAGAGGACTGGGAAGATAAAACAAGGGGAATTTCTGAACAAAAATGACGTTTGCCTTTTAAAAAAAGCTGTTTTTTTCTTTAATGAGCAGTTCTAGCTACCCTACTTGCAGCATGCACTGAGGACAGAGCCTGGGGCTAAATGAAATACCTGCTTCCACAGCCCTGAAACTGCAGATCCTCGTCCTGAGAGCCCGAGCTTGGCTGCTTGCTGCAGGAGAGCCTGGGAGCTCTGTCTGCTGGAAAGCCCCAGCTCGGGAGGAAGTCAAGAGTCTGTGCCACAATCACAAGAAAATGTGAAAAATGCGAAGGGAAGGAAAATTTTCCATTTTACAGAGCTGGGAGGGAACTGCCTCCCTTCCCAGCAAGGCCCTTCCCTCCCTGTCAGCCACAGCTTCACCTCACGCTGCAAATCCTGAGCCTGGGCAGCTCCTAAGGAAAAATTCCAGCAGGGAAAGCAAAGTCAGAGCAGGCAGCATCAGAGCTCCTGAGCAGGGCAGGCCTCGGGCATCACCAGCACTGAGCTGCCCTCCCTGTCCTGCCAATAAAAAAAACCCTTACAAACATCTTACCAAGATTTAATGTACATTTATTCTTAACACGTGGAACATATAGTATAAAGATTTCATACTGAATAAATGATATTCATTAAGCCAAAAAAGGAAAAAAGGGAGGAATTTACATCAAGTTTTTAGCTACATCGTCTGAAATACAAATATGCAGAATTCATCACTGAAAAATCTCAATTGTGTTTCTTCATCAGGAACTTCAACTGAACCTAGAACTTTTTCACACCTCGATTAGAAAGAAAACAAAAACAGGAAAAAAATAAACTATAAGTTGATTGGCTGCTGAGACAGCAATGACTTTATACACAGAGACCTGTACAGCATCCTCCAGGGAGGGATGTCTGGCAAGAGATTAAATAATTGTGTCTCGCTTTTGCAGGTCATCAACTCGTTAACTCGTCATACTATAAAGGGTGGGAGGGGACAAAACTGCAGGAGTCTCAGGGTATGTGCAATGTACAACGTCATATATATATACACACGTGGCAGCGCTGGGCTGCAGCTAAAGGTTAAAACCAGTTCTAAGAGGTGATCTCAGGGTTATTCATACAATCAAGGAGGAAGAGAGAAAGAGGTCAGGGTGTTGTAGGTTCACACATTATACTTTGGGGGAAAAGCCTTTTTTTCTCCTCAACATTAACTAAAAACATTTTTAAAAACTACAGCTTGCTGCTGATCCAGCGTTTTTTTCTTTTTTTTTTATCCATGTGAGACATTATTACAGTATGTTTACAGTTTAAGGTGTACAGTACATGGAGTTCTACACGCTACTGCACAGGCCTCCCTTGGACAAGGTCTGTTCACAACTGGTAACTTCTTGGTTCCTGCAAGATTGTGAATGTACAACGATAAACCACACAGAGTTCAGCAGTCACTTTTTGTCCTTCAGAGTTTACCATTAAAAACAGTTATGAAAGTGGTGCCTGTCAATGGGATAACACGGCAAGTCGTCTTTCCCCAAACTCACTGTAAACGACAGTAACTTTGGTTAAAATAAAAAAAGTCTTCTATGTAGACAGAACTTTGTCTCCTTTAATAAGGGATTGGGGACAAATCTGAGGGGCAGGGAAGGGGAGAGGGGCCGGGGAGATCCTTCCCCGAGGGAGAAGCAGGACAGCGCAGGGCAGACAGTGGATTCTGAGGTGGTTTTGCATAAATAAAGGGCAACAGTCAGTTTCTAAGTTCTCCACTCACGCACACGCACACGGGGGCTCGGATCCCACAGCTGTCATGACTGGCCAATTAAAAACAGTACATCACAAATAACTTGTGAAACCAAAGAGTTCATCAAAGGCGACACGGAGATGTCCAAGAGCCGCGACTCGTACAAGGTGAACTCCGAGTGGTTCTCGTCCACCTTGGCCAGGGCCAGCAGCGCGCGGGCGGCGCGGCGCATCATGTCCACGCTGGTGGCCTCGAAGGGAGGGCTCTGCATGTGCATCAGCCCCGCCTGGCTCTGCTGGAACTGCGTGGCGGCCAGGCTGTCCTCCAGGAAGCCCAGCAGGTTGCCAATGCTGCCCTTCTGCACCGCGATGGCTCTGGCGGCCAGGCTGTCCCCCTGGGCCAGGTTGGCCAGCAGCACCACGGCCATCTCCCGGCACACCGGGTTCTTTCTGTCACTGAGGAACCGCACCATGGTGCTGTACAGCTTCTCCAGGCGGCTGAAGGGCGGCGTGGCCAGGATCAGATCCACGTTGTTGTCCTGGATGCTGAGTTTGCTGAGTGTTTCCAAAACCAGTCTCTGAGGGGAGAGGACAGCGTTGGGTCCCAGTGTCGGAAAGGGATCCTGGGCCTCTGCTGAGGGACACACCGCCCAGTGGAGGAGTCCATCCAGGATAGGCAAACAGATGCTTTCCGGGTAAGGGGAGAGGTCCAGCTGCCCAGAAATGTTGGCCAACGTGACCAGCGTGTTTTCACGCAGCATCTCCAAACAGTCCCACCACCACTCCACCTTGTTGCAGCTCACCCCTTGGTCCTGCTCCTCCTCCTTCTCGTAGGTCAGGGGGGCCTGTTTGCGTTCTGGATGCTTGTGGTGTAGGAGGATCAGTTTCCCTAGAATCAGCAGCAGCCCAGGGTGTTTGGACATTTCAAAGTCATTGCCTGGCACGAACGATAAACTCCTGATGATGTTGGAGACGCAGATGCAGCGCTTGGCCAGAGAGTCCTGCCAGTCCAGGAGGGTGCAGAGCGGCGTCTCGTCCTTACTGTGGGGTTCATCCTCCAGGATTTTTATATTTCTGTGGCTCTGAGCTGGACTGATGACAAAGGGAAACTTGCTGCTCTCCTTGGCCGTTTCCGAAGCTTTGCCCTCTTCCTCCTCGCCTGCCAGGGAGCCCGGGCGTGCCGAGAGCATGTCGTCCATGGTGGCAGTTATCCTCTTCTCCGAGGAGCCGTCGGGCGCGGGAGCCTCCCCTTCCCTGGGGCTCGGGTTGCTCTCGGCTGCTGAACGTTTCCTCAAGGCAGAGGAGCAGGAAGCTCGTTTGTGAGGCAAGGGCAGCTCGGTCTTGCTCTCGAAGTGTGTCTGGATGTGCTCGGTGGTGTCCCCGCCGCCGATGCGCCAGTGCAGGAGCCCGCTGTCGAACTCCTGCACCCGGCCCAGCTTGTCCGAGTAATCCACCACGAAGGGGTCGTTCTTCTGCACCACCTTCACTGGAAGCTTGTCAAATTTACTCACTAGCTTCTCCTCGCTGCTCTCTAGAGGTACTTTGTCCTTGCTCGAAAACGCGGCCTCCTCCTCTTCCTCATCCTCCTCTTCCTCCTCACAGTTCAGGCTCCGTGGCTCGTCGTCCTCCTCCCCTTCTTCAGGGGAGGAAGCTGAAGATTTGCAGAACCTTTCTGGATCTAATAGTGTTCTTTGCCCTGGGTCTCCTACCTCGTATTCCTTCAGGATTCCAAAGATCTCGATCAGGCAGCGCCGGAAATATTCCACCAGGAGTTCCAGCAAGCCTGGCAGCTACAGGGGGAACAAAAACAGGAGGGGAGGAAGGAACAGCGATCAGAAACAACTCTCAGGGAAGGCCTTTGCACACACACAGATCAATCAGGCCAGGGAGTGACCACTCACAGCTGCCCACGCTCCAGGTACAGAGGCTGCAGGAGCTGCTCACTGACACCTGGCTGACAGAAACCCCTGCAGCACCAGCACTTCAAAGACCTGTCCCAGAGAGCATCTGCACCCACCTGGCTGAGGTTGAAGGTCATTATGCTGTTGTCATCATAGAGCAGGATGTTTATGGTATCTAAGGCCCACGTACTTTCAGCCAGCAGCCCCGACTTCAGAGACATCATCACTCTCCAGGCTTCAGGAGTTCCTGTAACATAAACACATGACACTTCCAGCTCCTGGAGTTTCAAAACAAAAAGGAGACACTTGATACTGATTTGGACCTGTGAAGAGCAGAGCCTGGTTAAGGTGATGTGCAGGCTGTGTCTACCACCAACCTGCCCACAGGCAATGCCAGAATAAGGGCTCAGGACACAATTAACATGCAAAAATGCCTTTTTCTTTCAAAGCCAGCAGAGCCCCTCTGTACCAAAGGGCCAAGACAGCACCAATCCCTCAAAGGCTCCAGCAGAGAGGCAGCAGCTTCCTCTTACCGATGTCTTTTGCCGTCAGCCGCCTCCTCTGCTTCAGCACGGGTTGCGTGGCCTCCACGGAGCCGGGCGGGAAGGTGATGTCCCGTCGGATCATGGGGGGCTGCACGGCTGCTGGTGTGATGTGCGAGGCAGGCACGGGCGGCCCCGCCTTCTGCATCTTCATCCCCGAGTGCAGGAACGGGGATTTACTGGGAGAAGTGCGGTTCTCCAGAGGTCTGGGCAGAGGTGCTGGGCTGGATACCTGAGGAATGTGATTCTGCATGCTGGGGGGGGTCTGGTAGTTGGACTGGGGGGGCCTGGTCATGGGGGGCACAGGGGCGGAGGGGCCGTAGGGAGGTTGCCTGTTCCCGTGGGAAGGCCATGGTCCCTCGTGGTTGACCCTCTGGTCTGAATGCAGGATTTCATCCGTTCGAGCGACGCCGTGGTAGGCGGGGCCCTGCGGCGCCGCGCCCGAGCTCTGCCGGTTGGGGTAGCTGCCGTAGCCCAGCTCGTTCCTGCCCTGCCACAGGGCCCCTTGCTGGGGACCCTCCGGGGCCGGCTGGATGGGGCCCCCCATCATCTGGGGGGGGATGTTCTGCTGGGCGCCGGAGCCGGGGGCGGCCGAGACGCGGTCCCTGCCGAACTGGAAGGGGAACTGGCTCTGGCCGCGGCGCTCGGCCGGGTACGTGCTGCCGTACTGGTTGTACAGGTCCTGCTGTGGCGAGGGCTGCGCCGGCGGCTGCTGGCTGGGCTGCTGCGGCTGCGCCGGGGGCAGCGGCTGCTGCGGCTGGCCCTGCCCCGAGCTGTAGGCGACGCTGTAGAGCTCGCCCTCGTGCCGCTTGGCGGGGAGCCCGTAGCTGCCGTCCATCGGCCGCTTGTAGTTCTGCGGGGACAGAAAGGCACAGGCGAGGCCGGGTGAGTGGGAATTGGGAGAACTGGGGACTGTTTCTCTGGAAGGGGCTGCACAGGGAGGTGGTGGAATCCCCATCCCTGGAGCGCTCCAAGAAACGCCCGAATGTGGCTCTCGGTGCTCTGCCCTGGGTGACGTGGTGGTGATGGGTCACATGTTGGACTCAGTGATCCCAGAGGTCTTTTCCAACCTCGCTGATTCCATGAAACAAAAAGCCAAACCTCTGGGCAGAGTCCCCAGAGCCAGAGGATCTGCCCCACAGCATGGCCCGGGAGAGGCTGTGTCTCCTTGCTGGCCGTACCCGATGTGAAAGTTGGATCAGTTGTTCCATTTCACAAGCCACGGCCAATTCCTTGTGGCTGCCTGGGGAGGTTCCCTGTGGATTCCACAAGGATGCCTCGGGGCAGGAGTCTGCCCACAGAAAGGACTTTCCTGCAGAAAAGGCTCAGCTCTGCTCTGCACTCACCACAAACCAGACCAGACACTGGCACTTGCTTCCTTCCACATCCAGGAATTTTATCAGACCCTATTTCTCTCATTTCCCAGGTTTCTGCTCAAGTATCAGACAAAATGCATTAAAAACTGTTGTACTTCCTGCTTCTTCCTTTCCTGTGGTTTTCAAAACACTTTGCTGAAAGGGGCAAGAAGGCTTCTCACCCCTAATTCTTTTAAGTGCAAATGGAGAAAACAGCCAACTGCTGCCCAAATTCAAATCCAGGCTCTCTCTTGCCTCCAAGGTCTGAGCTGTAGCTGCTGTGGAGGCTATTCAGACACTCCACGGTCATAACTGGCTTCAGATGGAGCTCTAGGGCTTCAAAGATGACAAGTTCCAGAGTAACTCGAACTCTTGGCTCCGAGCCCCGTGGCTCTGGTTGCAGAGCCAAACTGCAGAGCAGTTGGAATTATTCTTAGCACAGCTCAGTGAGTGCCCTCTCTATACCCTCCTAAACCATAGGACTTAAAATTATCAGGAAAACATTATGGGTCCTGGCATGGATACAAAGAGCAAGTCGTATGTGAGGATTATGGGAAGGGATCCACGTTCATTCAAACTGTCCTGAAACAAACCTGATGGGTTTGGGAACAGCAAGGAGGAGGAGGAGGCAGCAGGGCCATGGAGTCTGAACCCTCTGGCTGCAGGACGAGAAAGGGAAAGACCAAAAAATTCCCTGGTTTGTGCAGAACAATCCACCTGAAACAGCTCTCCTGAATGATCCAGGACTTACCCCAAAGAAAGTCATCACTTGGACCAAAAGTGTCACAGAAACAGGATGGGATTCACAAAGTTCCAGAGGGACAGAGAAGCCCAATAAAGCTCCCTGATCTTCTGCTACCTGACCAGAGCATGCAAACCACACCATCTCCATTCTGAGAACACTGTTTTGTTAAAACAGCACTGGGAATGTTAATTGAAACTTTTTACAATTGTTTTCAAATGGGAAAAAAGTCTCCTGTGTAAAATCAGACTGGACAGGGTTTGGAGCTCCCTGGGAAGGCACTGGATGGGCTTTAAGGTCCCTTCACCCAAGCCACTGTGTGATTCTGTGATGAGGTACCCAATTCTTCACATTCATAAAGCAAATGCATAGCCCAGAGTTTTCATTTTCCCCTCTTCACAAAGAGCCCAGGTAGAACTCTCAGCTGGGATCCCTGGATCACCCACCTGCTGCTGCTGCTGATACATGGTGGTTTGCTGGCTGGGGAAGGGGCTGCCCGAGGATGTGCCTTGAGTGGAGAATTGATTGCCATAGGAATCATGTCTGGAGAAGAGAGAGATGTGTCAGTGTCCCTGTCACAGGCTGGCAGCCCTGGCTGGGGACAGCAGCCCCTGGCACAGACCTTTGCTGCTGCTGCTGCTGCTGGGGGTAGCGGCTGGGCGAGTACATGCCCGAGTCGGGCGCGGCGGGCAGGATGCTGGGCTGGGGGGTGCCAGTGCCCAGGCTGCCCTCGGGCCCCAGCCCCGGCTCCGTCCTGTGGGGAGAGACAGAGAGAGCCCCAGGGGCACTCAGCACCCAGGGAATGAGACAGAGAGAGCCCCAGGGGCACTCAGGACCCAGGCAATGAGACAGAGAGAGCCCCACGGGCACTCAGGGCCCAGGGAAACAGAGAGAGAGAACCCCACAGGAACTCAGGACCCAGGGAAAGAGAGAGAGAGAACCCCATGGGCACTCAGGACCCAGGGAAAGAGAGAACCCCATGGGCATTCAGGACCCAGGCAAACAGACAGAGAGAGCCCCACGGGCACTCGGGACCCTGTATGGCACAGGCGCTCAGCACAGCCATGGCAGAGGTGCCCGAGGTGCCCCGGGGAGGGCAGGCAGGGCAGGGCAGGGTGGGCAGAGCAGGCAGGGCAGGGCAGGGTGGGCAGAGCAGGCAGGGTGGGCAGGGCAGGGCAGGGTGGGCAGCACCCACCTGACTCTGTCGTAGGGGGCTCCGTAGGAGTAGTGCTGCCGCTGGCCCATGGCCATGTTGCCCATGCCGGGGCCGGCGGCGCGGTTGTAAGGGTCACCCATGCCACTGTTGGGGCCCTGCCCTGAGGACATGAAGGGGTCGCTTCCTGGAGCTGGAAGAGAAGAAGAACCACTGAACACACCCTCAGGAAAAGACGCCTGAGGATCTGGGCAGGAAGGGCGAGCAGGGGGTGTCCTGCAGCACTCCCAGCACCCCGCCAGGCAGGGATGGGGGCTCCAGGAGAAGATGACCCCTCACCTTTCCTCATACTGCTGTAAGGATCTTTATTTGGCTCGTAAGACATGCGACCCATCATGTCAGAGGTATTCATGCTGGGCTGGTACCCTGGATTTGGAGTCATGGAGTTCCGTTTCTGGAACGTGGGATCACTGCCGTCTGCAAAGGCATCCTGAAGGCCCACGGAGTTACTCCTGCTCCAAAAAAGCCCCACAAATACCCCATTACAGAGGTCCACGGAGATCCCCAGGATACTCTTCCTCACATGCTCCCTCTCAGGTGTTGCCATCCCCTCCAACAGCCACAGAATAAAGAGGAACTGCCCCTCCTCAATGCTGTCCTCACACCCAGCCCCAAAATTAAAGAATATTCACACATGATGCTGCTGTCAGCCATGAGGGAAGGAGCCAAGCTGGGGAGTCCCACCAAAACAGACACCCAAGGCCCCAACATCTGCAGCAATGACCCAGAGGTGACCCACCCCAGCAGTGGAGCCATACCTGATGCCTGGCAAAGGGGGCATCTGACTGTGAGGCGTCGAGGCTGGAGTTGGTGGCTTCAAGTCTCCTCCTTCTGCCATGGAGCTGCTGGTGGACTGAGGTGTCTGAGGGCCCTGCATGGAGCCTGAACCCGCTGCAAGAGAAGGAACATGGGGTGAGCAGCTTTGCACCCAATGGATGCAACACTGAACCTCCCAGAGCCCTTTGAGGAAGAAACAGATGAAATATGGCCAAGAAAGCACGAGGAGCTCAACAGTTCAAGGACAGGCTGGGCCAGGGAGAGGTTGTGTCTCTGCCTCTTAACCTCGTTCCCTTTTCCACACCACGGCCCTGTGTGGTGCTTCCCACGTTATCCTGTCAGAGCTGATGCTCTGGAGGGCACCACGTGGCAGCAACGTGGGGCTTCTGCCAAGTGACAGCCCCTGATGCTCCTGTCACCTTCACATCCCCCCAGCCAGGACGGGGGGGCTGGAACCCTCAGGATCTCCCCAGCCACAGAAACCTCAGCTGAAGGAGGCTGCTCTGTGTGCTCTGCCCTCCCAGAGCAGTGAATTCACCAGCAAGCACCACTCCCAAGGATTCCTGGAACAGGGAATGCCGGAGCTGCCGGATCTTTCACTGGAGCACAAAACCCGTCCAGCAGGTTCCCTGCAAGTCCCAGCTTTCTGCTCCACTGAGCCTTGACCAAACCCCCTGTGCAATCCAGTAATCCAGCTGTGCTGCAGCTCCAGCAGCTCTCCCCTGGCTCAGGATCGCTGTGACAGCATCAGCTCAGGTTCAGCCGCTCCTCACAGCTGGCAAGAGCTGAACTCTTAATTAATGTTTCCATTAGTTCCGTCCCCAGCACCCGATATCCCTCAGCTTCAGCCCTGCTGGCTGATGAGTCATTTCAGCTATTCATTAAAATCCTCCGAGGTCACGTCCAGGCCATGTTTGTTTACACCCCACCTTCCTGGCACCCTGTCCTGCGCTCTGCGACTCCCTCGGGCCGGGAGGGCTGCAGGAGGAAGGGCAGCAGGGGCCCCTCCCTGGCAGCCCAGCCCCACTGCTTCCCCAGGAACTGCCTCTGCAAGAGGCCCTGAGACATTCCCCAAGATATTCCCTGAGACATTCCCTGAGATATTCCCCGAGACATTCCCTGAGATATTCCCCGAGACATTCCCTGAGACATTCCCTGAGACATTCCCTGAGATATTCCCTGAGACACTCCCTGAGACATTCCCTGAGACATTCCCCGAGATATTCCCCAGACATTCCCCAGACAGTCCCTGCCTGCTGCCATTTGGTGTTTGTCCCCAGCTCCCGCTGTCCCTCCCACTCACAAACTCGCCCGGAGCTGGAGCAGGGCCAGCTCCACGCTCTGGGAATTCCAGCCCAAGGTGCCTCCCCGGGGACTCTGCCAGAGGAACCTGCGGGGCCTCCAGGAAACTCCCGGTGCCCCTGAGGGAGCTCCCAGGTCCCTCTGGCCACCATCTCTGGGCCACTCCTGAGGGTGTGATGGACACTGCATGGACGAGCTCTGGCAGCAGGAGCTGCACCTCGGCAGCCTCAGGAAGGGTCAATGGAGAGCAGCACAGTGCAACCCTCACCATTCCCTCACCATTCCCGAGGTCTGCAGGAGTGAATTTGGCAGAACAGGCTGAAATGAAGAGCGAGCCAATGCCAACAGGTTGTGAGGCCTGCAAGGAGAGCAAACCACATCTGTGGGACAGCAGAGCCCTTCAACCAAATGATGAAATGGCTTCAGAACGTCCCTCTGTTGTCCACAGGTTCCCAAACAGGGAATTTATTCTCATGCAGGCGATTCCCTGGGGGCCAGGACTGTGTGGGGCCCTGGAAGAGCAGCACGCACACTGCCCTAGGGCTCCTCAGCCTGGAGCTGGGCTGACAGAGCAATTTCTGTCTGCCCCACACCCCCAGGCCCTGGGAGCAAGAAAAGGAAAGTGAAAGAGGAGCAGGGACAGCTGAGTGATTCAGCATAAAGCACCAGAGCCACCAGCCAGGCTGCAGTGCTGCCCCTGCACGTCCCAATGTGGGAGCTGGAGCAAGGCACCCTGAGAAGGTTTGAGCTGGAAATGTAGCAGGGTCCTCTCAGAGCAGGACCCAAATGTGCAGAGTTTGGGGAAAGAGCCCTGCAAAGTCCTTCTGCTGAAGCAGGAGCTCAGCCCAGAAGGCAGAGGAGGCCTCTCACCAACACCACGTGAGCTAAAACAAAACAGAACCTGATGCAGCACCTAATCCACTCTGACACACACCTACAGCTACAGCGAGTCTAAAGTGGCTCCCTAAAAGTCTCAGCTCTCTCCAGATAAACTCCAAATGCTCTCAACATCTTTGTTCCACTGTCTTGGGGGGCAAGAAAGAGGTTTTGGAAATAAAGTGGGATTGGATTTGTGGGTCTAGTTCAGGCAGAACTCACACCCACTTTGGACAGAGGTCCAGTCTAATGGCACAGAAGTTACTTTATCTTGCAGAACACACAAGGCTGAAGCTCCACTGGGGCAGGTTTCCTGACCAGTGACAAGACAGGATTTAGTTCTTTACAACCCCCCCTGTAGCTGGAAGGAGAAATGTGGAGCCCAGCAGAGCACTGGGACAAGGCCACAGTCCCTGAAGGGTCCAGCAGGGCTGGGACACAACTGCACTGCAGGCAAAGGAGCTTCATTATTCTGCTCCTCAGGAGCCAGACGAAGATGGTGCCAGGTTTCAGAACCAAAAAGGCATTTTTTGCAAACATTATAGGAACTTCAAAGGAGACCAAGTTTTTATTTCACCTACATGAGCAGGCTCCTGACCAGAAAAAGCATCTGAAGATTTTTAGTTATAAGACAAACTGGAAAACTCAAGCTTAAAGAAGAGTTGGCAAATTCAGCAGCAATTCAAGCAATGAACTCAATGCAAATGAGACAGAAAGGATCAGACTTTCCAAAGACTAAAGAGTACAACGTGCATGGCTGGCCTGCATGTCTTTTCTTTTTTTGTTTAACAAATCTGAATCGAGCATTATGCTTAAATATTCAGAAACAGGAGCACCCCCTAAAATCTGAAACAACAGCAAAGGTGCATTTTAAAGATTGCTAAAGCCTGTTGTAGGCCTCCAGTGCTCTGAGCACAGAGCCTCAGAATGCCCTCCCTGGCTCCTGCTGAGGGTGAGAGCAGGAATTCCTGAGGAGGGTGAGTGCACACCCACAGGCAGCCTCTCCTCCCTGAAGGAATCACTGGCACAGTCCAAAGCAGCTCAGCTTTGGCAGTGGGTTCCCCAACAGGAGCAGAACAAGGGCTGCTGCTGGAGCCACCCTGCAGGGAAACTCCAGAGCTCTCTCTCCACCAGAGAGATGCAGCAGCAAGCACAGAGGTGTGTGTGTGTATTTTTAGGTTTTCCTTTCTCTCAAGCTTAATCCAGAGCTTGGACACACAAAACTGAACCATCCCAAGAGGCTCAGATCACTCCCAGTCTCACCCACTCCCACCTGACCAAAGCATTTTCATCCTGCACAGCCAGAGAACAGGGTGGGGGTTTGGCACTTTGGACCAGCCCAGCACATGGCAGAGACCCTCCTGCTGACACAGCCACTGCCCAACCAGGGCCTGGCCTCACCTGGAGATGGGGGCTGGATCTTGGTCTGGGACTTCTTGGAGTCAGCAGCTGCGAAGATGTCGGGAGGGGGATCCTCGCCGCGCTCGATCTTGCACTCGAAGGCGTACAGGCACTGGATGTACTGCTTCTTCAGGGAGCTGGCAGCACTGCTCGACGTGCCCACGTTCAGGTTGGTGGCCAGCTCACGCCACTTCTTGTTCTTGTTGACCTGCACGACCAAACAGGAGGCTCTGAACTCCCAATCCCAGCTGTACCTCCTCCAAGAGGAGAAATCGACCCTTCCCAGCTCACACAAAGGATGAACTGAGGGCCAAGCAGGGCAACCCCAAACTACTGAAGTCCCTTCTTCACCTACAGAAAACTTTTCAGATTTCCAGGGACAGATTGCAAATCAAATTAGGCACGAGGTCAGCTGACAGCCAGATGCAAAGACAAAGACAGTGTCACCACTCTTTGCATTGGGCAAGCAGGGAAAAGGGGCTTGGATTGGATCTGGCCACAGACAAAGGGACAGCAGACATCTGGCTCCCTTTAAAGGGTGCTGGGTTTTATTTACAGAAATAAAACAGATAAAATGTTACGGCCAAATGGAAATTCATGGCTCACATCTGGCCCCAAAGCTGATCTCTGTGCCGGGGTCACTGACCTGAGTCAATCCCCCGATCTCCTTGACAGAGATGTAGAGCCTGTACAGGTCCAGGGGCTTCCTGCCCACGGCTGGCAGGTTGGTCATGCCCATGGCCTTCTCCTCGGTGAAGGCCAGGTAACGATCCACCCACAGCTTCCTCTCGGGCTCCCCTCCCAGCTCGTACAGCTTGGTGATCTTCTCGTTGGTCGTGGTAGAGGAACTGGACTTCTAGGAGAAGGAAAGAGAGATCAGGACTGAGCAGCACAACAGCAGCTCCTCCATGTCCCAGGGGGCACCTGGCCCTGTCTCCTGTGTCCCTCACCACCTGCTGGGGAGGCAGAGATGGCTTTGGCACTCCAAATCCTTACTTCTGAACTAGAGGTGTTCCTCAAACCTGAGATGTTCCAGGTGAACCCCAGACCCAGACCTGAGTGTGTTCATGGCACATGAGATTCCTTCACAGCACAGACCAGGACACAGCAGCCCTGATTTGTGGCCAAGAGCATTCAACTCCTCTTTTGCCATAAATAAGAGAGGCAGATGCCAGAACACAGGAGAAGTGAGAGATCTCCTGGATCTTCTGGCTGCTGGCATGAGGATCAAACCTGCTGAGCACTTTGCTTTCCTTCAGGTAGCAAAGCAGGAGACCAGGGGCTCAGAAACTGCTTTTTTGGTGGTTCTTTTGAAACTGGTAGCAGCAATGCAAAGAAAAACACTCCCTGAAGAACTTGTTTGCCTCCCTCCTCTGGCTTTGATACAGGATTAGTGAGAGGTCTGTTTGTGAAACAACTGCAACACTTTAGTTACCACGTCCCAGCTGAGAGCTGGCTCCCTCCAGGCCCACTCCACCAACAAAGTCAGGTTTGTTTACGCTGCTTTTGGCAGTTTCACTGTGGCAGGTAATAATTCCTAATACTGAATTTGTTTTCCAGGTGAAATCCATGTCTCCCACAGGAGTGGGAAGCACTCCCCTCCATTTCTCACACTGCTCAATCCAACACAACACATGGCTTTATTTCCCTGGATGCTGAGGAGGATGGGAGTCAATAAAAACAAAACCCAGAACACTTTACCTTTGACTTGGATTCTGCTTTGGGCGTCCCATCTGCCTTGTTGTTCATCTTAGTTGCAGGTGTTAATTTGACATCCCCGAGTCCCATCATTTCAGGGCTTGCTGCCATCCCTGGGAAGTGAAAGGAATCTTTAACACTGATTCTCCCTCCATGCAGTGACATCAGTGAAGCCCTAGAGCTCTGGCTTACCTGCAGAGTTGTTGGCCATGTTGCCCCCCATGGGGTAGGGGGGGCCCTGGGGGTTCATCATGCCAGCCATGCTGTTAATTCCCTGCCCATAAGGAGGCCCAGTGCCCATCATCCCCCCCTGGTTCATGTTGGGATAACCAGGAGGCCTGGAGGAGGAAGGAACACACAATTACTCCACACACTAGGCACTATTAGGATACTGCCTTCTGAGGAAGCAGCTTTGCTAAAAGAAACTTTAAAAGGACATGGAGAAGTGACTTGTCCCAAACCAATTTTCCAAGAGAAGAACAAAGATCAGGTGCTCTTGTAAAGCTCAATACCCAGAGCCCAGGTCACATTCTCATGAGAAAAGGGGATGCAAACCCTTTGAAAAGTGGGACTGGAGCTCTGAACATTTTCACCCTTCATCTTGTTTTCCTAGATCCACAAACTCAGCCTCATTTCAGTTGGGAAATTGCCTTTAACCTGCAGACTCTGCATCCCTGGGCAGTGTAGTGAGAATACAGGATTTAGAATCATGGAATGTCCTGGGCTGGAAGCATTGCTTTCCATATATCACAAACCTCCCACACAACTGTGGCTCCAACTTCTTCCTCAAAGGGACAAGCTTGGGTTGGGTGCCTTTATTGGGGTTTGGGAGCCTGAGCCTTGGCAGCCACAGGTAAAAGCAGGAGGCTGCAGGAGCAGCCCTCAGGTGAGGATCAAGAGCAGTGTCCAGTCAGATAACAAATAATTCACCAGTTCTGGGGAAACCCAATTTAAGAGCACGTTCATGGCTCCCCTGGCATTCTGGTAGGCCACACACACCTACTCTGAAATGGGCAATAAAGGAGAAAACAACCACAGAAAACAGTGCAAAGTTCAGAGCTGAATTCCAGCTCCTTTCCCACAGCTGCTCATCAAGGCCCTAAAAGGAAGAAGCTCCTCACAGTGGACAAGCAATGCCTTGGATCACACACACAGCGTGGTGGCTGCTGGCTTTAGGGGCTGCAGCACAGGGGCAGCATCTCCAAGTGGCCCAGGGAACAGAGAACACCAGAAAGCAAAATGCAAAAACAACTGAAGGCATCTCAGAGTTCAATAATTCCACCTGTGAACATTAAAAACTCCCTAAGTATGTCATAAATGATGTATAGAGTGCTGGAATGGTTTGAGTTGGACAGACCCTAAAGATCATCCTCTCTTTAACCCTCACCATGAGCAGGGACACCTTCCACTGTCCCAGGCTGCTCCAGGCTGTGTCCAACCTGGCCTTGGGCACTGCCAGGGATGGGGGAACCACAGCTGCCCTGGGCATTCCAACACACACACAGCTCCTCCAGGCTTTACTCTTGTCCTTTTTAACACTTCACCTGGGAACCAAACGTCCGTGAAGGACAAACCTCGATGGAGGGCAGAAACCTCCACAAAGGACAAACCTCCACAGAGGGCAGACACCTCCACAGAGGGCAGACACCTCCACGGAGGGCAGACACCTCCACGGAGGGCAGACACCTCCACAGAGGGCAGACACCTCCACAGAGGGCAGACACCTCCACGGAGGGCAGACACCTCCACAGAGGGCAGACACCTCCACGGAGGGCAGACACCTGCAGGAGCCCCTGTGAGCGTTGCCCCAGTCACCCCAGCCCGTGCAGCCAGCTGTGGCAGCCCTGTGCCAGCCGTGCCCGTACCTGTTCTGGATGGAGTTGGCAGCGGCGTGCATGGCGGCGGCGGCCGCCTCCTGCGCCTTGCGGTTCATGCCGGCGGGCGGGGGGCACATCCCGCTGCCCACCTGGGGGGGCATGTTGGCCATGTTGGGCCCGTAGGGCCGGCTGCCCATGGCCCCGTGGCCCATCCTGCCCGGGGGCAGCCCGCTGTATGGGGGCACCCCGCTCTGGCCGTGCATCTGGGCGCCCGCCCCCATGGGGTTCATGCTGCCCGCCATGCCCGGGCTGGGGTAGTTGGCGTTGGACATGGCGTTGTAGTTTGGCTGCCGGGGGTACCCTCCTGGCGAGAGAGCACAGGGGAACACAGCGTCACTCACCCCGTTCCATCCGTGAATCACCACAGAAATCCTCCATCGGCAAATATTTAAAGATCACTAACAGAGATGAGGGGGAGTGTTCACACCTCAACACAAAGTCAAAGTACTTGGATATAAGCCACGTAAAATGTGTTTTGACACAGCCAAGTAACAACATCGATTCAGAAGCTGCCTGAAACTCTCCCAAACCTCAACCCAGCACAGAGAGCTAAATGGCCCAGGACAGTATGGAAAATCCCACATTAACCCTTCCCAAAACAGGCATCATCTTCCTCTCCAAAGAGAGCCATCCCTTTGCCACAATTACATGGGAGGCACAGCCTGCTTATTCCTAAATAAGGAGGAAGAATCCTACTTTTAGAAGAACAGCTATTCCTGAAAGCAACATATCCCATCAATCTCAACAGGAGCAAAGCTCTTGTTGGTATCACCCACAGATTAAGAGGGGACAAATCAAAACATTTATCATGGAATCATGGAGTGCTTTGGAAGGGACCTTGAAGATCATCCCTTGGCTAGGGCCACCTTCCACCATCCCAGATTGCTCCAACCTGGCCATGAACACTTGCAGGGATGGGGCAGCCACAGCTTTCCTGGGGCCCCAACAAGACACGAGGACAGAGAGGCCTTTGCTGGCCCCGTTCCCACCTTGAGGTCCGTACTGGCCGCCCTGGGGTCCGTAGCTCCCCATGGAGTTCTGCTGGTAGGGCCCCATGCCGGCGTGCATCTGTGCTCCCGAGGACTGCCGGGGGGATAAGGCTGAGCCGGGCTGGGGGGAGCTGTACTGGGGCATCTGGGGGTTCCTCTGCATGTACCCTGCACACCAGGAGGGAAAAAGCGTTAGTGCAAAGCATCCCAAGCTGCCAGTGCACACACGTGTGCCAGGCAACAGCCCCCAGCCCCGACAGAATCCTTCCAGCAACAGCCTGGACACATTTTAGTGGCTGCATTAAGGAGCTGGTGTTATCTGAGCAGATAACAGATCCAATTTCCTGTTTTAGTCAGGAAAAAAACCCCTTAGTGTCACAGCAGAAGCCAGTACAGCTCTGCAAATCCTCGGGGCTTCTTGTTCTTGGTTTTTGTTCACTTGTTTGTTTTCCCAGGGTTACAACTCTATACCTACAGCCAAGAGTTAAAATTTTACATGGATTTTTTCCCCCAAAATCTTACTCTCTCAAAGGGCAAAGGCACTCAATATTGTTGTGAGCACCCCTTATTTTGAAGCTTAAAGCACGCTAAGAAGCCAGAGAAAACATCTTAGAGGCCAAAGCACGAGTTTGGATGGAACATTCAGAGGCCAAACAGCCACCAACAGCTGAATTTGCTGCAAGGTGCCTCAGCACTCCAGCCTGTAGTCCTGGGGCAGCTTTGCAGGCTCAGCCCCCCAGAAGCCGGGTGCCCAGGGCAGGGAGCAGGTGTCTGTGACCCACCTCGGTCCTGCGCGATGCTCGACTGGTTCATGGAGGGGTGCAGGATCGTGTCCGACTGGCCACTGGGAGGGCGGGGGGGCATCTGATTGCCTGGGCCACAGAAAGGACACACAGCATCAGCACAGAGCTCCACACAGCCAGCAGGCAGCACAGCCACATCCCAGAACCCCAAAGGAGCCCGGGACAAGGGGAGAACAGCAGCAAGCGGTCACTCAGGCCAGAGCACGGGCACTGCTGGCTCCCCAGCACCCACCCACCCCCAGAAACCTCTCACACACACCAAGGAGCTCAGAGGAGCTCAGAAAGCACACAGGGCAGCTCTGGGCAGCACGGCTGAGCCCCAGCAGAGCCAGGGTAAGAGGTTACCTGGGACTGCAGCAGGGGACAGGGGACCGGAGCGGGACTGAGCAACGCTGGCTGGAGACCCAACTGGGGAGGGGGACGGTCCTCTGATGCCTGGCAGGTGAGGAGAGGTATGTGGCGAGAAAGGAGACTGAGCTGGGTTACTCTGCTCTCCTTGGCTGCTGGAAATCCCTGATGTGCTTACTCCAGGGCTCAGGGCTCCTTCGGTCCCCATGGGCAGGTCATCTATGGAACCAGACAGGTCCTGCAGGGCACAGAAACACATCAGAAACCACAGAGCCACCCACGGGGCTGCTCTCACACTGCTCACAGGAGCAGTGTCCCTGGGCATGCTGCTCACAGGAGTCCCTGGACATGCTGCTCACTGCTGGCACCAAAGGCTGCTGCAGACTGAGGCAGCTGCCAGATGTGTCTTATCCTGCTGCCAGTGTGAACCCAGGAGCTCCTGAGCTGGTTTGCTGCTGGCCCAAACAACTGGCTAATTCTCCTTCTAATTCAGTTTAGAGGTGGGAAGTTAAAGAATGCATCAACAGCACAGGTAAAACTGCAAACACAGGAGACAGTCCATGTGATCGTGGCTTGGAAGGGAAACGTGGCTCAGCCTCTGAAAGACAGAAAACTCCTGCCTCACCATAATTAATTCATAAACCTCCTATGAGCTGGGAAACTACTCACTTGAGATGGATAAAAACAAACTAAACAGAGATTTAAAAGAAAACCATAAAATACTCTTCAGGGTTCCCACTTCCCTTTCTTCAAAGACAGCAAAAATTAGCAGTTACTGCATCAACCTGTAAAGTTCAGCTTTTCTCAAAGGCAAGGCTAGAAAACACCCTTCCTCCTGCATGTATTCACCTTGCAGAAGAGAAGCACAAAAAGCCTAAGAGAGCTGAAACCTCCAATTGCCACAGCATCAAGAACCAGCTGGCAAGTGTGGAATGGGGCTAATTCCAAGGAGCTGATGTGCAGATCAGATCCAGCATGCCCAATTGTGCTGGCTGGCTGCTAACAAGGTGCATCAGCTGCTCAGGCTTGGCCTGCACTCAATGAGTCAGGAGCAGCCCCAGCCAGAGGAAGTGGCAGCCTATTTGAACAGAAAGCTGGGAAGTTGTAACTATTCCAGGGATTAGATAAAATCTCTGCCAGAGGTTCAAAGGATCACGGCAGGTGAAGAAGTGGAGGCCAAAGCTTACCAGGACTTCACTTACCCTTGCTAAGTCTTCCAGAGCAATCAGCTCTGGATCAGAAGGGTTCTGGGCGAGCCCTGAGGGAATCCCAGGTCATTTTCCCAGCACAGAACTCAGCTGAGCAGCACAAGCAGAGCCAAGCTCATTTAAACCCCACGGAGAAAGGCCGAGGCAGCTGCTGCATCACCTGGACAGGCTGGCCCCAGCCACCCTGAGAGCACAGCTCCTGTGCTCCCAGCCCTGCAGTGCACAGGGACCTGG
The DNA here is from genome assembly GCA_024362935.1 of Setophaga petechia. NCBI lineage: Eukaryota > Metazoa > Chordata > Aves > Passeriformes > Parulidae > Setophaga > Setophaga petechia. The sequence goes on along the minus strand of JANCRA010000094.1, from coordinate 1,576,692 downwards.
AACTGACACTGCAGCTCCTCAGCCTGGGGGAGCAGGAGCCCCCACAGCCACCCTGCCTGTCTGACAGCACAGCCAGGACGTGGAACCCGGGGAGAAGAGGAATCATGGAGGAATAAAAGCCAGCACGGTGACACCCAAGCACCTCCTCACCCCCGTGGGACTGGGACACCCAGAGGGCAGAGCTGGGCCCCAGCACCACCTTCAGCTGCTCGAGCACAGCAATTTCCTCTGTTTTAATGGGATTTGAACAAAATGCTTCCAACAAACGCTGGCCAGTGTTACTTTGGAGCTGCAGAGCCCAGGCACTTGGTGGGATGATTTAGTGCAGAGCGTGTCCTCCCTCCCCTTCCATTACTGCTCCTGTTGGAGAGCTCATTTCCTGCACCACAGTCTCTGAGGTGTATTTGCTTACTGCTCAAGTATTATCTTCCTGAGGGGAAAAAAAAAAGCTTTGTTTTATTTCAATGAAAGCTAAAAAACTGCAGAAAAAGCCTAAAAATAGTGTCTAAGATCTCTTGCAATTTTCACTACTTTCCTATTGTAACATCAAAAGCATTGCTCCTTTATGCAGCTATTTGGGTGTTTTTCCCTGGACAACTTTGACAAATCCCACATTCCTACTGCTGAAACCATCTGAAGTGGGAGTAAAGAGACATTATTTCCAACATTTTGCATTAAAAAGCATCAACCAACACAAACAATCAAGAGCAAAACACTCCTCTCACTGAGATTTACTGCACCCAACTGCAGCCACTGATACAAGACACACAAAGAGATTCCCCAGAGCCCCTGAAGGGATCAGAATCTCCAGAAACCAGTTCAGTCCAGCCTACAACTGGATGGAAACACTGGCACGTCCCTTCAATACATGAAGGTGGTTTTAGTTTGAATCACCAAATATCTGCAAGACATAAAATGAAGGAACGTTAAAAACGGTTTGAAAATTAACTCCTAAGAAGCAGATAACAATCTGCAGAGCTCGTGCCTTTCACCTTGCCTGTGCATCACTGCTTTAGTACCCAAGGCATGTAAAACCATCCCATTTTAATGAAGCAGGTGGGTCCTGGGTGACTGTGCCCCACTGCTGACACAGCAGGAGGGACCCCCAGAGCTTCAGCTGTGCATCAGGCTCCCAGATTCTCAGTTTAAATGAGTTGGAAGTGAATTACACATCCCCCTTTCCCAGCTGGTGGGACATGAGCTGAAACAGGACCGTGAAAATCGAGTAACTCCTGAAGTGACTTTCACCTCCAAAGATAGGTAAGTTTTATGAATTCCAACAATAAAGTCATTTCCCAGCAAAGAAGGGTTCTGCCAGCACAGCAGCATTTTCTGAGTGTGTTATTCAGCAGGACTGAGCTGCTCAGAAGGGAAACTCCTGCAAGGGGAAGGAGAAAACATGGACTGGAATGTCTGAGCCCCAGCAGCTCATCAGGGGGGAGCTGGTTTCCTCCCATCAAATTCTCTCTCAGGATGTCAAGCACCAGGGGTTAATTAAACCTAGAACACACCTCCAGCTCTGCCACCCCCAAAGCAGGGGAAAAGGAAATCCCTGCATCTCCCTACAGCCTGTCAGCAGAGACCCTTTAAAAACAATGAAACCTCATGGGAATGACGGAGCCCTGCTGCCATCAGGGGGGTCTGGACCAGCCCAGGAGGCTCCATCTGCCTCCCACGAGCAGCAGGAGAAGGGCTCTCCCCTCTCCCACAGCACAGCCAGGGAGCCCAGACAGGAGGTGAGGCTCGGCAGCAGCAGCTCTGCCAACTCAAGGAAACGTCAGGGGCTGGAGAATTTCCTCACGTGTTTCCAATGTGTTTTTTATGCGTTTTATTGCTCATCTGCCATGCAGATCAAAAACGCTGGAGGGATTCCAACTATTTCACACAGAATCTCACACTCCAGGCTGGCTGCAGCCCCAAAGCCTGAGTTTCTTCACTTGAAATACTGCCCAGTGTTATTTTGGGATGTGACCTGATAGCGGAAGCCCACGGGGACCCGGGCAGGAGCGGTTCCAGCTGTGAGAGAGAGGATGCCCGAGCAGGGCCGGTGCCAGCACGGGGCTGTCAGTGCTGCTGACAGCAGGAACCAGCACAGCACCTCCTGCTCACAGCACAGCAAACCCCACGGCAGGGCCAGGGCAGCTCAGCCTGCACAGACATCCCTGCAAGCCCCAGCACGGCAGCACAAGGAGCCCAGGGTCTGTGCTGGAAACAGCCGGGACTCTTTTATCTGGCAGCAGGAACCAGCACCCCTCTATCTGATACAGCTCATTTGTTAAACAAACAGAGAGATGAAACAGCCAGAAATGCGTAAGATCAAGGTAACAAAGTTCCAGAGGAGCAGAGAGACCCGAGGCTCTGCTCCGGCCCATCCCACTGATCTGGGAGAGCAGGAAGACTGACCAGAAAGCAAAAGGAATTCCTGAGCAGGGACTGCAGCCTCCCCTGCCCATCCCAGCCCCGGCCCTTCCACGTGGGAAGTGTGGGGGAACAGGGAATGATCTCACACCATCACATCACCAGACAGCACTCGGGGAAATTACGGTCTGAGATGGGCATGTGCTGCAGTTCATAAATTCTGTAAGGCCAGTTGTTTCCATAAGATGCTCACAAGCAAGACCAGAGAACAATGGCTAAATTTATTCCCCAGTTCTTTCTGAAAGGGAAAAAAGCCTCTTCCTTCCGATTGAAATACTCACTTTCTATTACAAGCTCCTTTTCTGCGCAGTTGCTTTTCCACTTACTCAAGAACTACCAGCATTTAAAAATCACAAGCTTGTCCTTTCCTTCCCCTTTATTTCCACACCCAAAATACCTCAATCCTCTCTATCACAACAATCACACAGCTGACTGGCAGGATCTCCCTGCTATTTTGGGGACATGGATAGACTTGTTCCTCCTTTGGCAGCACAGACAAATCCTGCCTCTCGTGCTCCACAGAACACTTTCTCCTGGAGACTTCCCCGTGCTCCGCTCACAGCACCCCCAGAGATGTGACAGGAGGCTCTGCAGAGGCCCTGCAGCCCCACTGCCTTCCTCCTGTGCCTCCTCCAGGTTGGTCCTCCAGCAGAAACCAGAAGCTGGAGCTTGGGAACAAGTTCAGCTCCAGTGCAAACCCAGCTGATGCTTTTCATCCAGAGACATTTCTCATCCAGTGTCCCCAGAGCTGACAAATCAAGAGTCAGAACAGAGATTTTCCAAGTCCTGTCCTATCCCAAAGAGACACAGCTTGTGCCAGGGATGGCATCATTCCCCTCCCTCTGCTCTCTGCTCTTCCACCAGCAGTCACTGTGGAGAGGAACACAAGTCCATCTTTCCAGCACCAAAAGCACTTTCAGGATCATTCCTGGTGTGGGTATGGGCCGGACAAGACACAAAGGGGACGTCCTCCTTCAAAATGGGACAAGACCAGCAGTCAGAAGGAACAAAGGGATTTATTTGCAATGAAATCACTGGGATTGGCCCCTTGGATATGTCCCTGGAAGCTCCACCTCTGATCTGAGCAGGGGTGACATGAGAGCAACAAGAATCGAGTTCAGCAAGAGAAAAAACATTGAGTTTGGTACCAAACTGAGTGTGCCACAAGGACCTGGGAGTCCTCACGTGCCACTCACTCCTCCCCACAGTCCTTAGAGAGAGGAAGGAAGTGCCAGACTTTACTACTTCAAGGGGAAAACACCTGCCCACTAAAACAAACAGCAGCAAGGCTTCAGCAAGGCTCTGCTGCAGAGTCCATATTCCCTTCCCTTCCAAGGACTTCCAGCTCCTCTCAGGCAGCAGCGCTGGCAATTACAAACCTAAGATGGGGACTGGAACATGCCAGAGAGATTCGTGCCGTTTCCTTGCTCAAAAAAGAAGCTGAAAAGCTCATTCTTCCAGGCTGGCTTCAGCCAAACTGGGAGAAGCTGCTGGCTCGAGCTGCACTGCAGGGAAGGGAGGCTGGCAGGAGGAGGGGCTCGGTGCCACACGAGAAATTTTACTCTGATTGCAAAAATAAGCTGCTGCTGTAATGCAGCTCGGTAGATGTAGGTGAGGGTGGTGGGCTGGCAGGGAGCAGCTGGGGATGGAGCAGGCAGGAGGGCAGGGAAGGGCTGTGCCACATTCCTGCACCGGAGCCTTGCGGAGCCGCTACCGCAGCAGCCATTGATTTTTCAGAGGTCGATACTCCACTCCCACAGATCTCCTCGGCAGGAGCTTTAATCACATCTCCTGCTCCTTCCCTGTGCCACCCCTCCTTCTCTTCCCCCTCCAAATAAAATAAAGTAAAATATATTAAAAAAAAAAGGAGGGCGAGGGGGCTTTCCTCCCCCTCCGAGCATGGAGCAGACGAGCAAATCTCATCTTCTCCGTCTTTGGAGAGCAGAGATTCAGAGCTGTGGCTGCAGCACAAACTGGAGAAGGAGCACCATGATTCATGCACAGAACAAGATGTCGCTGGAGGGAGAGGCCGCCCTGTGGAAGGGCAGCATTCCCACCCGGGCTCCTCCACGGGACCCTGGGACATGCAACAGCAAAACCCCACACAGGAGCTCCCATTTAACCCTTTGGAGGCTGCTCAGCTGGCAAAAAGGGCTCCCAGCTTTACACAAAGGTTGGTACCACATCAAACATCCAAAGCAGTGCGAAAATGCCGAATCTTCCCGGCCAGGGTGGCGTCACCTCAGCTGTGCCAGAAGCTGTCCTGTCCATCAGCACAAAAGGGTGACACCTCCAGCTCCCACAGCAGCCCTGGCCCCAGAACAAGCTCTGGGGAAGAGGCAGGAGGATCTGGGCACAGGAGGAAGCAACATGGCAGCAGCAGCAGGGGATGCCCTCCCTGATTTTGGGCAGGTGTGGGGATGCAGGGATCTCCAACCATCAGGAGAGAAATGAGTGCAGGCCTCAGCTGACAGACCTGCTTATCCACAGAGCTTTTGGTTTCCTTCCATGGGTTTTTATGTCTCCTCACCCAAGTCTGAAGATGAGTCCCAGCTCCCAGAAAACCCAGGATCAGGAGGAGGCAGGAGGCTCCCCTTGCACTGCCAGGCACGAGGATATTCCCATTGCCCAGCTTCTCTGGAAGGAGCTTTCCAGGCTCATGTTCCACACACTGGGACTCCAAAGCATTTAGTCATCCCAGCATGTGGCTGTGCCACCTTGCCAACCTGCCCAGCCAGGGTGGGCAAAGGGAAGCAGCAACGGCGAGAGGCTGAAATTATTACAAAATTTAAAAGGGCCCTGTTCAGGCAATACTTTGAATTATAAGATAAATCAGCTTTTAGTATTCTCATCAGCCTCTGGAACAATTAACTGACAGAATCAATTTCTAAAAAAGCAGGAGGAAGATTTTAGGACAGAACAAGATTTATAAAGTCTCAGGCATCTGCAAGTGTGGTGAATGCAGTGGTTCTTCCCCTGGAAGTTGTCCCTGCCTGTGGCAGGAGGTTGGAACCAGATGATCTTTAGGGTCCTTCCCAACCCAACCCAGTCTGTGATCCTGCAGCTGCTTCCCAAACTCCCTGGAAGCTGTGGGAGGGTTTGGCCCCTTGGCACTGGGTTATCCCCAGAGCAGCCGTGTCCACCCAGAGCTGTCTGCAGTGTCCCCAGGCTGGGTGCTGCTCTGGGTGGGATGGGGAGGCTGAGGCACCTTTGGAGAGAATCAGGGAACTGCTCCTGGCTCAGAGCACTGGGCAGGCACAGGAAGAGGCACCATATCCATGGAAACCTGGCCCAGGCCAGGCTGCCCTCGGGGTCAGGTGCCAGAACAGCCCACGCCTGGAGATGTCACTTCTTCTTGTTTCAGGAAATTAAACCTTTTTTTTCCCCTTTCCCTTAATAGAAGCTTCATCTTTCCAGATTCAAAACTGCAATAAAAACCAATCATACAACCCCTCCAGTTACCAGGGCTGGCTGGGATCCTGGTGTGACCCATCCCAGCCCATGGGAGCAGCCCAAACAAGCCTTGGGCCCCTGCCATGCCCCACACGTGGGCACCACGTGGGAAGAGTCCTCCCCATGGTATTTATGATCCCTCCTGCCTCCAAGACAAGTCAATCCAGGGTGCCAGAAGCACATCAAGAGGGAAATTACTCTTGTGGAGTGAGAGCTCAGGTGTGGTGGTGTTTGAAGCACCACAAGGTTGAGCATCTTCCAGAGGAGGGTCCCACCAGCACAGCCCCTCCCTCCCAGCACGGTGGGCTCCCCTCTGGCAGGGCTGATCTGCATGGAAAGGGACGAGGGTGAGGGGTGGGCTCCCCTCTGGCAGGGCCCTTTGCATGGAAAGGGAAGAGGGTGAGCATCAAACATCCAACGTCAGACTCACAAGAGGCTTCTGCACCCTTTAAAGGGTGTGCAGTGAGCCCAGGCAGCAGCAGCAGAGAGGAAGTGAAAGCCTGACTTCCCTGGCCTGCAGCCCGAGCTGCTGGGAGAGCAGGGGCTGGGCTGGGCAGGGGATGGGCAGGGCAGGGGCTGGGCTGGGCAGGGGCTCACCCTGCCCAGGAGGGGCTCACCCTGCCCAGGAGGGGCTCACCCTGCCCAGGAGGGGCTCACCCTGCCCATGGAGGGGCTCACCCTGCCCATGGAGGGGCTCACCCTGCCCAAGGAGGGCTCAGGGCCCATGGCACACAGCAGTGTGAGCAGCAGAGCACAGAGCACAGCCAGGCCCCCCGGCCAGGGCTGCCCACCCTGCAGACCCTCCTGCCCAGCACTGAGCTCTCCCTCCATGGCTGCCCCGGGGGGTCTCTCTCTGCCCAGCCGGAGCAGGGCGGGCTGAGGGAAGGGCTGGGCTGTGGGGAATGCAGAGGCGCAGGCAGGAAGCTGAGCTGAGCTGCTCTAGACCAGAATAGAAACAGGAAACGAGCCCGGCACCGAGCACAGCACAGCACTGAGCAGAGCACAGCACAGCACACAGCACACACAGCACACACAGCACAGCACAGCACTGAGCACACAGCACACACAGCACACACAGCACACAGCACTGAGCAGAGCACAGCACACAGCACAGCACACACAGCACACAGCAAACAGCACAGCACACAGCAAACAGCACAGCACAGAGCACAGCACACACAGCACACACAGCACACAGCACACAGCAAACAGCACAGCACACAGCACAGCACACAGCACAGCACACAGCACAGCACACAGCACACACAGCACACACAGCACACAGCACAGCACACAGCACACACAGCACACACAGCACAGCACTGAGCACACAGCACAGCACACAGCACACACAGCACACAGCACAGCACACAGCACAGCACACAGCACACACAGCACACACAGCACAGCACACAGCACAGCACACACAGCACACACAGCACACACAGCACACACAGCACACACAGCACACACAGCACACAGCACTGAGCACACAGCACAGCACACACAGCACACAGCACACACAGCACACACACACACAGCACAGCACACAGCACACAGCACACACAGCACACACAGCACACACAGCACACACAGCACACACAGCACACACAGCACTGAGCACACAGCACACAGCACACAGCACACAGCACACAGCACACAGCACAGCACTGAGCAGAGCACACAGCACTGAGCAGAGCACACAGCACTGAGCAGAGCACACTGTGCAGCTCCTGCAGCCGCTCCCCTGGGATGTTCTGGGGAGGGGACCAGCCCCAGGGTGGGCAGAACCCCTGGCACAGGGGGATCAGCTCCCCTCACACCCCAGGAAGGGCTGGCAGGACAGAGCACTGCCCCACGGACACACAGCAGAGCTGCCCTGGGGCAGGGCTGAGTGTCAAAGGTGTCACTGAGCAGGTGAAGGTCGGGGTGGCTCTGGAGATGCTCTGCACAGTTCACAAAATATAAAAACTTGGGGGAAAAGGCACAGCCTCCTCAAGGAACCATGCAGGGATGCTGGGCACAGTCACACAACACGCAAACCTTGGGCAGAGGAGCACTGAACAAGGAAAAATACATTTCTACCTTCCACTATCACCACAGCCTGGGACAAAAGCCTGCAGATGGCACAAACTGAAGGCAGGGAGGGATCTGCACTGCCAGGGCTTCAGGTGCTCCTGGGGAAGCCTGGGGTGCTGGTGGCTTTATCTGCATACCCACTGTGCTGCCCTGCTTTGAAATGCACACACTGCTAATCCCTCTCCTAAGGCAAGCAATAAGAGGAGCTCAAAAGGCCAAACACAAACCAAACAGAAGCAGGAAGTCCCATATGGAAAGAGAAAAAAAAGGAGAGGGGAAAAAAAAGAGGGTTTGAAGTGACCAGCAGATTCAACTATAAAAGGTTTTTTCTCCCTGCCCCCTGAAAAAGTTGACAAAATTATTCATTTTAAACTGAAGTTTTAGGAAGCAGGCTGCCTGCCTGCCTCCACAGCAGCTCTGACAGTTTTTTGCTGCATTTCAGCCTGTTGCATGGATTATTTCCAGGTCAGGGGACGCAGCTGACAGAGCTCAACTTTATTCCACTTCCAGCACTCCCGGAGCAGCTGCAGTGCCCAGTTGGAAAGAGTGCAGAGCCCAAGCAGTGCCTCCTGACAGCCCCAGTGCTCCAGCTGAGGGAGAGATAACCAAACCAAAACCACCCCACAACTGCTGGGGACACTCACTGACAGCATTTTTCTGCCAAAGCTCTGCAGCCTCACTCCTCTCCCCACCCAACAAAACCTCATTTCCTTCAATCCACACTGCAAAGACCCAAAGCCAGAACCCACACCCAGAAATTAACCTTGGATCAGGAATATTTTCAGTTGGTTCAAATCCTTTCTGCCATTGATAGGAGACTTTTCAGATCAAAATTCACAGATGAATCAGAGTGAAACATTGCTAAACAAACAAAATGGTTTCCCAATAGAGCAAAACAGCAAAATACTGAGGTTCAAACTATTCCCACTCTACAATAAGATGAAAATAAACTGTCCAGGACAGGGAGAAGATTTGTCCCTCAGGCTCACCACTACACTGACCAAACTAAGAACATTCTGGGGTAGGAATTCCAAAATTTTTGCTCCAGCTGCCCAGCTTGCTGCCACAAAAATTCAAACACAACCTTGCTGTGTCAGGACCTCCAAAACCCTGCCAGACTCTGTCCTCCTGGTTTGTTAATGGCTTTTGGGGCCAGCCTGGGAGCTCAAACACCAGAGATGCCAACTTGTGGCTGGGATGAACAGCCTGGTGGAACCCCTGCCTCAAGCCCCACATCCTTCCCAAAGACATCAGGAACTCCTTCAAGGCAGCCCATGAGACAGACTGGGGCCAGGTAAAACCTGTCCCTTGTTCCAAAATGGGAGAGAAAACCCCTCCCAACAAACCCAAAACTCCAAAGAGCTGATCTGCAATCCAAACCCAAATGGATCCAATCTGCTTCCCCCAGAGCTGCTTCCATGGCTACACAAAGGAAGTTTTTACCTGGAAATGTGTGACTCCTTCAGCCTCAAAACCCAAGACTCAAAAGCTGAAGCCAGCACTGAATAAACTGGATACAACTCTCCAGGAAGAATTTTTTGCTAAGGAGAAGAAACTAGGGAATCTCCTGGGAGAAACAGATCTATCCCTAGGATCACTATTCCTCTATTACACCCAGACACAAAATACTGTACTTCACTTCTCCTGTGCAATTGCAATCTAAGTTTAGTTTGGCTGCAATCCTGATGGAGACTCCCTGGGGAAGGAGTGAATTTTACAGAGAGATTCCTCAGCTTGCCTGCCACAGAAGGGGAGCAGCCAGGACACTCCCAGGGATGCAGGGCTCTTTGCAAGGCACCAGGGAGAAGTTCAGTCCATGACACAGCAATCACCACTGGAAGGCATCCTGAAGGCCCCAGCCAGAAGGATCCACAGGACATTCCTCAGGCACATCCCAGAGCAGCCACAGGAGCTGAACAACCTGGCCATGCCCCTGCCAGGGGACCAGCACCTCCTGAGGGTGATGCTCCAGCCCAAGGAATATTCCCTTTATTGCTCAGAATTCCAACATGAACACTGGTGCACAGTGTCCATGTGTAAGGGCCTTGGGAAGGCACTGGGCACATAAATTCAACACTTCCCAAGAACCTCAAAAGCAGAACCTCAAAAGCAGAACCTCCTTTTCCTGCTGGGGCTGGTCCCTGTTTAATTAAAGATGATGCATGGCATGATTTGCCCCAGTTCCAGGATACCCAGTGAGCTTTTCCACAGCACCCACCAGGCCTGAGAAAGGGCTCAGGACTCTGTAATAAAATTAAAAGCCCACAAACAAACTCTGCTCCTCTAAGTCATCCATAATGGCAAAACAGGGATCTGGGAATCCTCCTGAGCAGGATAAAACTTTCTCAACTAGACAGACTGAGCAATATCAGGAAGATAAAAAGAAATTGATAGTGCCCTTCCATGGAGATCCTGTGTTCCTGAGCATCCCCAGGCCAAACTCTGTGCAGGAGATTGATCTCTGCAAACTGAAGGAAGGATTTGGCTGCCAGCATCCCAGAGATGCCTTCCAGCACCCCACAGCATCCCTGTCTGAAGCCCTTCTCAGCTGGTGCTGTTCTTGTCCTACAGGATCCCAAAGAGACAACAAGGAATTATGAAAGATGTACAAGTGAGTCTCCTTTTTAAATTTTTTTGCCTACTAAGGAAGAGAAAGGCCAAAAATACACCAGGGTTGGGTAAGCTAAAAACTGCTTGATTTCTTAAATGTAAATTATTTGGTGGTAAAGCCAGGAGAACCTGACATTCCCTTGTTTCTAGGTTCCTCCACTCTTGCAGCAGGGATGGATTTCTTTTCTTAGACTACTCAGGAGAAGGGACAACTTGAAAAGGGCCAAATATATTTAACCACAAGGTATAACACAAACTCCCACTTGGTGCTGAGAAGGAGCCACTTCTGCAAAGCCTGGCTCCTAATTCCTATAATCCAAGGCAGGGGGATCAGTGGGATCCAGGAGGGCTCCATCAGCAGTGCCTCTGAAAGGGCTTCCCACCGTTCTGAGCTACAGCAATTTCTTCAATTACTTCAGTGGCTTCACTTCTCCTGAGCTCCTTGCCAGAAGATGGGTCACATGGAAGAACTTGTGGAGAGGCAGAGTGGAAAGAAACATGCTATTTAAAAAGATTCTTTTTTTCCCCCCAGGCCTCAGAACAAATTAAATCTTTGTAATCAGGGTCCAAAAGGAAAAAAAAAAAAAAAAAAAAAAAGGAAGAAAAAGCAACAACCCACAACTACTCCCATTAGGTGGTCAGAACTAGAATCACTTTATATTTTGGGTGACAATTTGTACCCACAATCTGAAGGCATTATTTCAAGGGGCTGGTAACAAAGCTGTTCTCATTGCTGGGAGCAAAAATAACTCAGTTCTACACACAGCTCACTCCTCTGGCCAATCCAGCTGCAGCTCCCAGCACTGACTTAGCTAGGGGCTAAAGAAAAAATGAAACCTCACTCACTTCCTACTGGTTAGAACAAAAGTTACCAGCAAAATTGGAACTCAGCAGCTCCAAACTTTTCTTCCAAGCCAGAGGCACAGACCAACTTGTGCAAGCTAACCTAAACTTTCAACCCTTCTCTGTTTTCTTGGTGTTTTAACACAAAATTAAACTACTCTGGCTCAAAACCTGCTGGAACACTGGGCACTAACCTCATCCCCAACTGGTCACTGCACACTGAGATTTAGGATGCCAAAGAAAATACAATTCTCCATCTGCCAAGGAAGGAGCTACATGGGACTGATCTTTCTCACTCCAGATACCAATGAATTTGTCTTTTTCACCCACTTTTCCAGTCAGTCAGACTGGACCAGAGAAGTCCACTGATGCTCCAGTGCCAGTCACCAGTGCCACAGTGGGCCAAGGAACAGGAAAATAAGGTAAAAATGAGGATTTTCCTGGAGGTCAGGGCCTAGTCTGACAGCAGTCAGGTCCTTCAGACACTGCTCACAGAATGAACTGCTTTGGGCAGCACCTGCAGACCAGAGCACTCAGGGTTAAATTTCCCTCTCAAATCCATTACTTTTGTAAATTACATTCAACCTCCAGTGGGAAGCCAGAAGCTAATGACTCAGTAAAGAGCACAGGCAGCCTCCATGGCTCCCATTTCCACGTGGAACAGGACCAGTGCTCATTCTCCTGCTGTGCTGCTGATTGCCCTCGGCCAGGCCCCACTCACCGGCAGGCTGGAAGGTCTGGACTGAAGGTTCAAGTTCATCTCTTCTTGCCCTTTACTGGAAGCCATTGAGGGAGCAGAGGATGCCTGGGACCCAAACGAGTCTTGAGATAACTCCTGAAACATCAACCAACACACACAAAAAGAAGTCACAAATGGGAATACAGTGAGGCCTCTGTTGGAGTCACTCTGGGATGTTCTCACGTTGTGGCAGATTTATGGACCCTTGGGGACACTTGCCCAAAACAGGAGGTGAGAGCCAGGACTGAAAGCCAGCACACAGAGCCAGTGCTCAGAGCTGGGAGCACAGGTCCAGGGCAATAACAGAACAGCCATTCCCAGCTTTCCTCATCACAGACTCTGCCACAGGCTGTCCTGCATCTCCCCCTCGCCCCAGGTACCTCTTTACACAAACAGGGCCAAGTCAATGAACCCTTCCACGTCCCAAAGGCTGCTCTGGATCCACTGCAGTGTTTGCTGAAAGGTCCCAAGCTTTGTTTCTCCTCCCCAAAGCCAAGTTTTGCTTTTGCTGGTTACCACCTCTGTGAGCCACGGGAGAAGCCACCAGGTTTGCCCCTGTCGTGTCACCCAATTCTCTGTGTGCAACTAACCAGTTCTCTGTGTGTAACTAACCAGTTCTCTGTGTGCAACTAACCAGTTCTAACACAGAACAGGAGCTTTGCCCATGTTATGCCACCCAGTTCTCTGTGTGTAGCTAACCAATTCTAACAGAAGCTTTGCCCCATGTGGTACCACCCATTTCTCTGTGTGTAACTAACCAGCTCTCTGTGTGTAACTAACCAGCTCTCCGTGTGTAACTAACCAGCACTCCGTGTGTAGCTAACCAGTTCCAACGCACAGAACAGGAGTTTTTCCCCTCCCAGCGTGCCCTGGAGCAGGAGCAGGGCAGGCCCAGCCTACCTGAGGCGGGGGGAAGCGCTGCTGGCCGTAGGCCGAGGGCTGCTGCGGCGGCTGCGCCGGCGGGTAGGACGAGGAGGGCTGGGCCAGCCCCGCGGGGGCCGCGGGCTGCTGCGCCTGCTGCTGCTGGTACGGCGACTGGGCCTGCTGCTGGGAGTAGGGGGGCTGGCCCTGGGGGTGCTGCGGGGCCGCCTGCTGCGGGTACGGGCTGGGGGGCTGCTGATGGGGCGGCTGCGCCGGCGGCTGCGGGTACGGGGGCTGCGCCGGGGCCGGGGGCTGCGCCTGCTGCTGCTGCTGCTGCTGGTACGAGGGCTGCGAGTGAGCGGGCTGCTGCTGCTGCTGCTGCTGCTGCTGCTGCTGCGGGTAGGGAGCCTGCTGCTGCTGCTGCTGCTGCGGGTGAGGGCTCTGCTGGTTGTAGTAGGGGCTCTGGCTCTGCTGCCCGTACGCGCTGGGGCCCTGCTGCCCGTACGGAGGCATCTGCACGGGGAGAGAGGGAGGTGAGCGGTCACAAGGGTGTTTCACACACAAACACACACACACAGATTCTGCTCCAGAAGCAGGAATTCAGAGCAGTAAATGCACTGGAATTGCCACTACCTAGATACTTCCCAGAAAACAGCAGCAGTGGTGTCACGCACTCGTGTCACACACTCGCCTGTGACATTATTCTTGGCAGCAACCAAGTTCTAACACTCATCATAGCTAAGTTTTTAGGGATCCCTATCTGACCACTCTTCAACAAAAGTAACATTGAAAGGAAAGACAGCTTGCTCCAAACATTAAAAAAAAAAAAAATTGCCTTTTGAATCCTGCAAACAGTCCAGCAGGCGCCACTTGGATCATGTAATGAGCCAAAACTGACCTGGAGTCATTTCTTGTGCAAAGAACAGCTGTGTCTCTAACACAGCACAGCAGAAAGAGGATCTCCCTCCCCTGCTATTTATTTTTCCCCTGCTGGATTCACTGCTCTGCCACGGCCTCTCTCAGACAAGGATTCCCCAGGCTATGGATCCCACCTGGATGCAGGTGTGGCACAGAACCCAGCCTGGAGAAATGCCATTTTCCCCAGGCAGCCCAGGCTGGCCGTGTGTCCCTGGCTGCCCAGCTGTCTCGGGGAGCCGTACCTGCTGTGCATAGGAGATGCTGCCCATGGCACTCTGCGTCCTGCTCTGCATGGCCATGGGGTATCTCTGGGGGCCCTGGGGCCCGTAGGGCTGCCCGGGGTAGCCGTGGCCCTGCTGCGGCCCCGCCTGCGGCCCCGCCTGCTGCGTGTAGGGGTTGTTCCCTCCGTAGGGCTGAGGCCTCATCTTCCCCATCTGATCCATCGGGCTCGCCGGCTGCAAGGCAACACAGGACACGTCAGGCACACCCAGACACAGCAATCCTTCATTCCAACATCACAGCTCCCCAAAAACCCCACAGAAACCCGGCAATTCGGCGCCAGGGAGAAGCTCTGCCTCTTCCCAGGGGCTAAAGCCCAAAGTTACATTTGGAATTACAGCAGGATTCCTGCTGCCCTCCCAAACCCACCACTGCACCAAGAACAAGCCCAGTGAGGAGTCACTTAATGCTGACATCTCTCCCGTGGCAAGACAGGGAACAAGGGGGGAAGGATCGTCAAGAAAAACCAATTATCAGTGGAAGTGGCTTTTCCCCATTGTAGGTAGTAGTTTAATGTCCAGATATTCCACAACAAGTTAAATTTAGGCTGAAAATTTAAATATTCACAAGAAACACTGCTTCTTTCACGTATAACAAGGTCTCCCAAAACACTACAGGCTGTTAATTTACACTTATGCATTTCAATTAATGCACATTGATGTAGTAACACTGGGCAGTGCTGCTGACATCCACAGTCCTCAAGACTGCAGTTTCATTTTTTAATATATATATTTACATGTGCTTTGTGTCTGCTGCCTTTTGGAGAATAAAGAGTTTCTAAATCAAATTTATACAGATACATGTAAAAAACTTTGTCAGCCTCAAAAGTCAGGTCCCTGAGCTTTAGAGCAGAGACAATGAGTGAAGAAATGCAACTTTCCTTGGACTTCATTTGTGCTACCCCTGCCTGGAGCCAAGATTTAGGAATAGTCAACTGGATTTCCTGAAAACACTATAAACCTCCAAACAGGGCTTTTTCACCTTGGCAGTTATTCCCCCACTAAAGCAAGGGCTGTTCTGGCACGGTGACCTCTAAATGAATCCCAGCACAGTCCTTAACCCCCATTCCTTGGACTGAATGGGAATCCTCCCCTGAGCTCCTGGTGACCTAACTAATCCCAATTAGATGTTTTCCACAGATCACCATGACAATGACTCTATTACACCATCCCTCCCTGCCACCAGCCCCGGGCCGGTGTTTGTACAGATCCACCCTCCCTGGCTGAGCTCAGGTGCTTGAGGAGCGGCCCTGCAGGTCTGCACAAGCCAACATCGCACAGAGCTCAGGCTGGAAACGCCACAAACGCTGGAGCCCAGGGCAGGACTGCAGTGGTGCTTGCAGAATCCACGTTTGCAGCATGCTGCACTGGAGAGAAGCCTTCCCCAGCAGCCAGCACAGCTTGCAGCCCCAGCACACACTTGTGTGCCCAGCTGTCAGCACAGGGAGCCTGCCAGGAGGCTCAGCCCGAGCCAGCAGCCAGCACAGGGACAGCACGGGCAGCTCGTGGGGCTCTGCTGGGCACCAGGGCTGGCACTGACAGGGGATGGCAGGAAAAGCCCCACTGCTGGGAAAGGGAAAGGCTCCACAGGAACTGGGCTCTCAGAGCTACTGCTGTCAGTATGGCACAGAGGGATGGACAGCAAAGCCCAGGTGCTCTGTGCTGCCCCAGCTCAGGGCACCCTGGCCTCTGCCAAGCTGGAAGGGACCCAAAGGACCCAAGTCAGCCCTGCACAGACACCCCAGAGTGACATCCTGTGCCTGAGAGCGTGTCCCAGAGCTCTGGCAAGCCTTGGCCACCCTGTGGCAGCTGCCCCCAGCCCGTGCAGGGCCCTGCAGGGGCAGATTCTGGATGCCCTCCCACGCTCAGCTGTGCTGGCTGTTCCCATTCTCGTCCATACTGACACCAAACCAGTCCCGAACAAGTTTTATTCTTGTGTTTCAGGTCCAAGCTCTCACAGATGGGGAGGGACAAGGGCAGAGGCTGCAGCCCCAGGTCCCTGCCCTGGGAATGCCAGGCACCCACACAGGGTCTGTGCCAGCTGGGAAGGGAGCTTCCATTCATGGGGACAGAAAACAGAGATCTTTGAAGGCTCTGGTGGAGCCCTCAGAGCTGCAGGGCCTCAGTCCTGAATGGAGCACCCATGTGGAGCTCCCATACACCTTAAAAGATGCAAATTGTGTTTACATCTTCTCAGCAATTGTCCCTGGTGCTTCCCAAGTCTTGCCTTGTGGGTATCCCCTTGCATTACTGACATCTTCTCCCTGCCCACATTATCTCCTTTGGTATGTAAAAACGGGGCCACCAGGAGCTTTCCTAGCCCCTGGCTTTTGACTTCAGCCTGCTCTCACCACCCCCAAGCACTCACAGCCTTTCTTCCACCTGACAAAGTGCAACTTCGGGCTTACTGACTGAATATTTCAGCATCTTTTCCATTTGCTACGTGCTTCCTCCTGGTTGTAATTCACCTTTGCAGTCCTCTACCAAGGGCAGCTTCTCAAATACATTCTTTTTCGAGTTTTTTTTTAACTTTTTTCCCCCTAAATGCACTCACACCACATGCTGCCACCCCTGCACTGATTGTCTTGTCTGTGGTCACCCACAAGACCAACCATCTCTTCAGGGAGGAGAAAACAAGGTGAAGATTCACTTTTCCATGACTCCTACAGGAAGCATGACAACTACTAAAAAACTTCCAAGAAACATTTGCAACTGTTTATGCAGTTATTAAAAAAAAAAAAGAAAAAAAGAAGAGAGAGAGAGAGAAAAGAAAAAACCCAAAACACAAACCCCAAACATCTTTCCAGGATGTGACCAAGTTGTCACCTTGGCTGCTCAGCGTAGGAGGACACGACGTGCCTCAAGCTGCCACCCTGCCACCAGGCCCTAGCACAGAGAGGGGGCTAAAAACAAACACCAAGAGCACCTAGATTGCAGCCTAATGGACAAAATTCTATCACCAGGAGGAATGTAAATGCCAATTAATCCCTAATGAAGGAATATTTCATACACACGCTCCAGACTCATAGCAAGGCTAATTTGTGCTCCCCAGGGTTGCCCTGTACATCTCAGATGCTGCCATGTGTTGTTTCTTCCTTCAAAATATGCCATTAATTCAGAATATCCCACACATGGGGCTTTAACTGGACCTGGTACTGCTGCTCTGGCTCGAAGAGTCAGCCATCAGGAACTGCTGCCCCAAAACCCTTTTGGGGAGTTGAACTCTCTGTGCCTCAAAGAAGGACCAAGCTGGAATTGAGGGGTGATCCAGGGGCTGTGTGGGTGCTGGGAGCAGCAGAGGCTGCACAGCCCCTGTGCACAGCCTGTCACAGAGATGGGCAGGGTAAAGAGGGAAATACCAAACCCTGACTGCAAAAGGCTGGAAATTCGTCTCTGGGCTGATACATGGGAAATCCTTTCAATAGGAAACCACAGGAGTAGATTACTGTGATTACACTTCAAAAGCAAAGGCCCTGCCACAGAGAGACATAATTGAGAGAAAGTGTTGCTCCTTGATCACTGAAGTCCAGACCCCCTGCTTACACTTCCCTGCATTCATAGAAATTGCTTCTATTCTCCCTCAGTCCCACTATCTCTGCTGTCGTGCAACACCAGTGAGTACCAAAACTCAGAAAACATTGTCCTGCCATCAGGCAAACTCCCAAAAACAAAGTTGTGTGCTTTGGTGAGCAAAGAGAGTGACCAGAAGCCAGTGCTCCAGTGAAACTGCCGAGCTTTTGGGGTAACTTAAGATATTTCTAGACTAAGAGTTCGTAACAGCAAGCCCAGAGTGAGCTTGAAATTGCCGAGTTCAAAAGCTCTTCAAATCACTCTGTGGGATGTGAAGGGTGTCAGGCCCCTATAATGAGGCAGTGCACTGAAACCAGCTCTTCTCCCAAACAACATCAGCGTTTTCCCTAAGAAACAAAAAAAGCTTGAAGCAGACAAGAGGATCCCATGAACAATTCCTTTCAGATTTTGTCTGGTGGAAGAGAAATTTGGCCTCTTGAATGAATGGCTTGGTTAAATTGGACAGGACATGCTATTGGTCCTGTCAGGAAAGTGAGTAAAGGGAAGAGGCAAATCCCACTTCGGAAGCAAGAGCCAAACTCTCCACAGCTGTACAGAAAAATGGAATTCTGACCCTCCCCATTACCTTATTACATATTTGTATTTTATTGGGCCAGAGGAAGAAAAAGAAGGAGAGTGATTTACTGAACTCTCCAGTTTCAAATCAGCATCATTCAATTATTGGCAAACATGGGTGTTGGCCACAACTCGTTTCTTCAGCTGCCCCCTCTGACCCCCTCAAAAAAATAAGAAGGCTGAAAGAATAAGAGAAAAGCCCTCAGCTCTCACCTTGGCTTTGAAATCCTTCCCTGACCAGCTTTGTTGTCCGTTATTTGTGATAAAAAAATAATAAAAAGCATTCCTGGCTGTTTAACCGAGAGAAGCCCTAATTGATTCCCACAGTCATTAACCTGCATTTTACCTCGGAGAGTGGTAGTTAAGGAAGTCGGCACTGCTATTTATAACTCATCTCAAATTGAGGGCAGACTGCCTAAAATCTAACACATCCCAGCTGTACTCCTGTTTGAACTGGGGCCAAGGGAATTTTTTAAAGCAATCTTGGCACTGAATGAATGACACCAACAGTAGAGCGCGTGTGGCTGTGTTGTGGTGACGTAGCTGGAGGTGGAGGGGACGGGGGGGCCGCTCTCCGTAATCCCTCTCCCCAGCCCAGCTCAGCCCCGAGCCGGGGCCGCCCACCCAGAACCAAACACAGGAAACGTCTTTTCCTGCGCACCGCCTTCAAGCGAGGAGCACATGGCTCATCTGCATAAGAGCAAAGCCACGCCGCTGCTGCCAGGAAGGGTGAGCCGGAATCCCCGGCCACCGAGCGCGGCCTGCGGGGCCCTGGAGCCGCGCCGGGAATGCCAGGAAGGGCCGGGAGCAGATGGGGAGGACCCCGGCAGCACCAGCCATTGTCTGGCTGCTCAGGCTGGTACAAAGAGGAGCCCGCAGCACCCACGGGGAGGTGCCAGCTGCTCCCAGCTTGCCCGGAGAGTGGCACCGGAGCGAGGTGGAAGCGGCCGGGCTGAGCCGATGCTGAGCAGCACCGGCGATGGGAAACACATCCCCAGGCCCAGGACACACTGCTCACCTCCCCAGGGCGCCTCGCTGCACTGAGCAAGAGGGTCTTGGAGAACAGCGATGAGGGATTCGACCTCCCACCTTTAAACCCTCGTCCTAAACCCGCCAAGCCCTGCCCTTTCCCACTTCCAAGGGCACTGTGAGAGTTCCACTGCTGCAGCACCGAGGCCTGAGCAACACAAACCCCATTCCCCGTGTGACGGTGCCAGCTCACAACGCACAGGGCTCATGAACAGGGAGGCATTGCCCAGAGCTGGCACCAAGCCCTGGGCATCCACCAAACCCAGGCAGGCTGTGGTGATTCCACAGCTGAGAGCAGCAGCTCCTCTCCTGCGTCACCACAACCACAGCTGATCCACAACATCACCAAAACAGAACTAATGAGACAGGGACCCAACAGCACCCAAGGGGCAGCACAGGAGGCTCGAGCTAACCCCAGCTTGAGCTGCTCACTCGGGTTTGCACCTCAGACAGTCTCACACCCATCTGTGCCTTCCAAAATCCCCCCCAAAGGTGACTCCAACTCCTCCACCACCGGAGGAATGATCACAAACCAACAGCCGTCCTCATTCGGGAGCAAACACAGCTCACCTTGCAGTGGGGAACTCTTTCATCTGCTCTATTTAAGGTGCAACTGGCTGTGCTGAGGTCAACACCCCGGCCTGAACTCGCTGCCTTTTATAGCCGGGTCATGCTCCAATGCCCCTCTTCCCATGGAGGTCTGCTTCTAAAGGGGGACAGAGGAGGCTCAGGGGAAGCTGCAGTTAAAATAAAGATCCTCCAGCAGGACGTGAAGATGCCCCCAAAAGAAAACACCTGGAAAACCCATGGTAATAAACACTCCATGAGGTGTAGCCACCATCTCACTGGGACAGCTTCAACAAGGAGCCTGTTTCTCTGAGAATATCATCACAGAAATGCACAGTTCCTTCTTTGCCTTTCCCCTCCCTTCTTAAACCTGAGAAATGCACCAACTTCCCTCACACACACAGGGCAGACACAGAGCCCGTGCTGGCCCTGCTCAGCTCCCACAGGGACTCTCCCTGCCTTCCCCCAGGGCAGCCCCATCCCTTTGGAGCCCCACTCACTTCAGGAAACAGTTGGGATGCTCAGACTCACACCCATAAGCCTGGAGTGCCAAAACCTGACTTCTGCAATACAGGGTTACAAATGCTCATCCCTTGGAAACGTGCAGGACAAATCCATTTTCACATAAGCTATGGAAAAATAAAACTCCTCCCTCGCCCCCACAAATCCCAGAATCTAACTTGGATTTGGACACACAACCAGGAGGTGATGTATCATCATCTCACTGTCAATGGCCAATGCAGATGAAAGTTTGGCTGTCAAAACAAATGACCTCTGCTCCACAGTTTCAGTTCTGCAACCAGAAAGAGCCTGGTTTTTCTTCTGACTTTTCCCAGTAGGTCAGAGTTTGACCCCAGACACTTTCTATTCCTCTAAACCTCTGCTAGCACCCCGACCTCACAAGAAGCTCACGACACCAACACAGGAGGAGAACAGGACTCTTCTGCATTACTTCAGCCACCCACTTCTATCTGGAGCTCCTGCAAACCTCAAATCTGCCCTGCTCAGTGTTTAACCCCTCCTTGATCATTTATTTCACCACTTTCTTTGGGGAGATCTGCTGTAAATCCAGATCCCGAGTTGCACCAGAAGGAAGATGAGTGAGTTTCTCCCAGCAGCCATCCCGTGACCTGCCTCTCCCTGCTAAACACAATCCAGTAATTACCCATTAACGTTTCTCAGCAAGAGCCCAGTCCACACATCTCAGAGGACTTTCCAAAGCACAGCTCTTACTAAGATTCTTCTAATTGATTAAAACTGACCAGAGTTTTGATTACAGGACGTATCATTATGGAACGTCTCATTCCTGAAGGAAGTCAATCAGCAGAAGGGGATGTGGTGGGAAGTGAAATGAGAGTCACCCTCAAAGCCTCACTGGGAACAACCCGACAGCAGCACAGTGTTCATGCCCAAGTACCAGCAGAGTTGTGTTATTTATTGTTTTATCAAAACCTGGAGGGTGGGAAGGTGCCAAGTCTGCCACAAGCACCACGATGGCTCCTCATGGACACCTCTCCTGCCTGCACAAGGGATCCCCCACCAGCTGAAAATTAACAACCAGAGGATTCGTTCCCTGTCCCTCCACCTCAACTACTTACACCGTGGCAGGTCATTCTGACAAACACCATTTACTGATTTAAAGGCAGTCAAAATTAACAAAAGATTATGATTACTGCACAACAGCTGATGACCAGTGAAAATTTCAGGCATTTCCCAGGCAGCTGGGGTCAGGTGATGCAGTTTGTTATTCAGACTGTGTGATCCCTGTACAATTTATAGTTTCACCTTACATTTAAAATACAATTTCCTTCTATCCAGAGAACTAAGTAACAAGCTATCTATCCCTCACTGTCAGGCTTCAATTCACTTTACAAGCACATTATTCAAGCAACTCGCCCCAGGATTCCCCAATGCCACTGCTGACTCCACCCAAAAATCCAAGCAACACCAAGATGTAAAGAAAACTGCGCCCGAGCTCCATGGGAGATGATCCCAAGGAACATGTGATCCTTGTAATGAGGTGCTGCTCCTTTTAAGATGGAAAGAAACTTCCTTCCTGAATATTAAATCAGGCTTCAAGTTTAGCCAACCTCCTCCTCCTGCTCTGATGAACTGGAGGCAAGTCAACACAAAGCTCTCGAGAGTCTCCTCGCAGGGCTGGAAGGAGCTCCTGTGGTACCACAGCAGCAGGACCCGGCCAGGAGCCAGCCACAGAAAAGGCAGGAGGAGGAAGGGCCAGGCTGGAAGAGCAGAATTACACTCGGTGTCACCCCTGCTTCAGTGATCTCACTCCAAGGAGCACGAGAGCAGCTGTTCCCCATCACCAGCGAGGGAGTCCCAAAATATTCGCTCCGAGCAGCGCTGAAAACCTGAACGGGCTCCAGATGCCCCGTAAACACATTCAGACACTGCAACCTGTGGCAGACTTCAGTCATGCAGCTAATTCCCTGTAACCCCTGCTTCCCTGAAAACAAGCCCTGCTGATCTCATGGGCAGATGTCTTTTGCTACCGCACACGAGGGACGTTTCCCAAAACTGGAGGTCTGAAGGAAGAGCCAATGCAAGGGCTCACTGCAGTTTGCTTTCTAGAATAAAGGCAGTTTTATCAATTCGTTAAAAGCCTTTTCTGCACAGAAATCTGAGGGTGCTGGTGCATGCTTTGGAGTTGATAAGACACCTCCAGCACAGCCTCCTGGGTCCCTTTCTAAGAACACTTTCCTGATAAATCTTCATCTGTAAAATGCAGCAGCACAGGTTTCTACCCACTTGTGTGTCTGAAAGCTCCATCTGTATTTGAATATCTCATCACTTTGCAAATTCATCTCATTTTACACCAGAATAAACAGTGGCTGAACAGACTGAACTGGACAGGCAGACTCCCATGACCCTTCCCACGCCGGGATGGGCATTCTGGGATCAGCTCAGGGCTCTGAACAACCCCAGGTCCCCACAGCCCAGCTCTCCTACCACCCACAGCACCTCGAGGGAGGAGGACACAGCCACCCTGATCCTTGGGGAGCTGCAGCTCCTGGAGGTGCCTCATCCCAGAGCTCCATCTGCGTGTCAGGGCCTGCAGCTGCTCCAAGGCTCGGCTCAGCCTCTGCCCTGCTCCTGCAGCGTGGCTGAACCCATTCAAAAGTGCATTATGGAAGACCAAAACCATTCAAGAAGTCTGAGGCAGGGGATGAACCTGTGAAGACAGGCAAGCCCAGACGGTGCCAACACAGCCCCTGTGCTCCAGCACACTCCTGTCACTCACAGCTCCACAGTGAGCCCACCCCAGCCCTGGCATGGGGGACAGGGCCAGGCTGCTCCCACAGCCCCAGCCCAGCCAGATAAGCAGCACTGATCACCCCAAGAGCCCCTCAAACACCCCTGGGGTACAGGAGCTGTCACCACACACTGTGCCACCAGCCCCCTGTCCCCTGGTTAGGAGTAACCCAGTAAATCCCAAACCCCCTCCCATCACTCCTGACCCTGCTGTGTTCTGTATCCAGCCCGAAACAAGGTAGCAAAGCTTTGTTTTGTTAATGGGAAACAGAAAAGTTACGTTATTTCCCTTGTCATTACAGCAGCTGACAAATCCGGGGGCTATTTTTGTGGATTTTATTGAGCCTTCTCTTATTTTAGCCTTAAAACTCAACCTTCAAGCCTCCACTTCAGTTCCACGGAACCAAAAATATTTAAAATTGCAGTAATGACAAGTTACCATCTGCATTTACTGAGGATGGGCTCTGTAACTTTTCAGCAAAGCCACAACCAATCTCCAGTATTTACACCCAAACGAGCTATTTGCATCCAGCTAAGCGGGGCTGCTGGGGAAGAGGAGGCTGGGGGAGATGGAAAGTCTACGTGGGCAAGAAACTTGGAGCTGCAGCCAAGGCAGCTCCAGACAGCAGGGAAGACACTCCTGGAGCCCTCACCCAGCCAAGGCTGCTGTGATTCAGGTTCACTACAGACACATCCTGAGTGACACAAGGTCCTTGTTACTTAAAAATACTAATTTTTTTTTAATTTTTTTAAAGCTCACCGGGCCTTGCTTACAGTAATTTTTGAAGCCCGGTTCTGTTGCGCCACGCTCGCTTCTGTCCTTGGGTTTTTATTTCATTTCCATCCAGAAAAATCCAGATTTCCTTGCAGGCAGAACGAACAACGTGGGGAGCTGCTCAGCGAGTTAAGAGGAGCGTGTGCTGGCAGCTGGGGAGAGGATACAGGAATTCCCAACCGTGCCAATGCCATGGGGGCAGGAGGAACAGCCAACGCTGCAAAGTCTCCACTGGTTCCAGGAACAGGTATAACAAGAAACTGCACAGCAACTCGTATGAGGAAAGGAAAGGGAGACGAGCCGTGAGTGTACCTTGACAGCAGTGACACCTCTGAACAGTTTATTGCCATTTACAGAGTGATCAGACACAAAGCTCTCCTCAATTCCTGCCCTGGTTCCGTGGGAGCAGCACCAGCACGCTCAGAGTCCTCACTGGAGCCAGGAAATCCCTGCTCTGGGGCTCAGACACACTGCTCCAGGGTCCCCACACTGCCCCAGGGTGCCCAGCACTGCTCCAGGGTCCCCACACTGCTCCAGGGTCCCCAGCACTGCCCCAGGGTCCCCCAGCACTGCCCCAGGGTCCCCAGCACTGCCCCAGGGTCGCCCAGCACTGCTCCAGGGTCCCCAGCACTGTCCCAGGGACCCCAGCACTGCCCCAGGGACCCCAGCACTGCCCCAGGGACCCCCAGCACTGCCCCAGGGTCCCCCAGCAGCCCAGCTGGGTTATTCACCTGAGCAGGGGCTGCAGATTTGGCCCCTCGCTCCAAGGAGAGGGCAGGGAAGGGTTAAGGGCCAGAACCCAGCTGAAAACCAAGGAGCACCCGATTGCTCTGGGATGTTTCATACAACACTAATCACTTCATCTGATTTTAATTCCTGACACCAAATCAGCATATAGCTTTTCAAAGGAAATCTTGTCCCAGATTGCAAGGTAATCAATCACAATTAACGTGGAAAGCAGCTTTTGCAACGCCACCGTGGCCCGTGAACCAAGCAGGAAGGACAGGGAAGGGGCTCAGAAACATCCTCAGAACAGGCAGACAGGATAATTTGGGGCAGGATTGGTCTGTCAGTGCCTCCTGCACAGCCAGTCAGGCTTTTTGCCCTTGCAGGGCACGACCTGGGTCAGGGTGGGTTTGATGCCAACACTCTCACTTCCCCAAAGTTCCTTCCCCAGCAGTGTGCCCTGTTCCAGGGAGCCACACTCTGCCCACGGGCTGCTGGAAATCACATTTCCATCACGGCGATTCTCCCTTAAACCAGAGAAAATTCTCAAGAGGATGGTGCCAGACTGTGCTCGGTGGTGACAGCAACAGGACAAAGAGCCATGGCCATAAAATAAAACACAAGTTCCACCTCAACGTGAGGAAGAACTTCTCTCCATGGGGTGGAAAGGGTGGCAGAGCCCTGGAGCAGCTGCCCAGGGAGGGCTGGAGTCTCCCTCGTGGGGACATCCCAAAGCCACCAGGACATGTCCCTGTGCCACCTGGTGACCCTGCCTGGGCAGGGCTTGGGCTGGGACAGCTCCAGAGGTCCCCCCAAGCTGTGATCCTGTGGAAACTGTTCCAGGTGTAACCCCATGCCCAGACAGAGACTCTGATCCAGAAATTCAGAATCCATGGATTCTGAGCTGTGGCTGAGAGCACCCCTCTGCCACCTGCAGGGTGCAGAGCTTCCAGAGCATGGAAAACTCCTCCTTCAAGCCTAACTGGTCTGCCACAATAACCTGAAAGACCCTGACACGCTTTGATACTTAAATGTCTCCTCTCAAAACACTGTCCAACTATATTTAAAAAACATATATTTTAAAAAACCCATATATTAAAAAAAAAAAAATTAATGTTCGACTTGGCTGTATACAGCAGCTGCCCCAGGACCTTTCCAGGGGATCCAAAGCACTGCAATCACCACAAGTGCCCCACAGAACAGAAAGTAAATGAGTGTGGGGTTTTTTATAATAAAAAATACCCCCCCACCCATGCAGTCCGAGGGACAGGGCTCCCAGAACAGAGAAACACGTGCAGCCACAGCACATAAAGGCAGTTTGGGGAACACGTGATCACACTCAGTAAACTGGCCTTGAATGGGAAGTCTTTTCCTTGATCAGCCATGCAAACCACAAAGTCAAAGATAACTTAAAGAGAAAAGAAAATCAAGTTTTAACTAATTCCAGCACTTCCACTGTTTCACTGGATCTCCTGCACAGAGGGAAGAACTCTTGTGGAAAGCCTTTCACAAGGAGCAGGGCTGAGGGGAGATCACCTCCAGCCTGGCACTGGTTTAATTATTTACACAGAGTTAATGAGTACCAGACTCTCCTCCTAAACTCGCACAGGGTGCATAGTCCTACAGTCATTTGGACTTTAAATCCACCCTTGGATATGAAGTACAAAACTGCAAACAGGCCTCGGGGAGGGATCCCAGAGAGCAGTGAGCCCAGGACCTGGCAGAGTTCAGGAGGCACAGCAGGACAGTCCAACCCCTCCAGGAGAGCTCCCACAGTAGGCTGGAAGCAAAGGGAGGCATTCTGCAACACAACCTGAGAGCTTCTCTCAAGGAAAGAGGCACAAAGCCACGGGTCTAAGAGCAGGTTACTGTGTGTGCACTTTTGCCTCTGCTCTGCATACCTGGAGAGACAGGACAAGAGACACTCAATTAATGTGATTTGAGCTGGAGTATTTTCCCTAATGCCCAGTGAGCAGCACAGCACTGAGCCACGGGGGCAGCTCCGTGTCTGTGCTCAGGGCTGGCTGGTCCTGCTCTGGAGGAGGAGAATCCATTCACCAATTCACCTCAGGCCTCCAGAACATCACCACCAGACAGACAGAGCAGGCAAGGAACCCACACAACCCCACAAGGAACCTGCCAGGCAGCAGAGCCCACACTGCGTGCTCTCCTCACCCCAATTATCCAACTCAGGGCTGGAGCCCAAGGCAGCACAGCCCTCTCCAGAGCAGCCCCCTGTGCCCCCTGTGCCAGCCCTGGCCATGCTGAGCCCGGAGCTGGGGCTGGGGCTGGGCCCAGCGTTTCAAACGCTCCTGCTGCTGCTCACAGGCAGGATGCCAGCACCTGCTGACATCAGAAGGGAAATGGTAATTTTCAGGGTTTCTCTTAGTCAAACCTGAATGAAATTTCACAAGTGGAGGGCAGGAAAGTACTTCTTTAACCCATTCATCCTCGCCGGGTGGGAAAGTCCAGAGCCCTCCCAGCCTCAAGAATTTCTCTTTGAGAAGTTTCACAGAATCTCTAAGGGTGGAAAGCTGTAAGTGGCAGAAAGTCAGGGCCACCTCTGGCCTCAGCCTCCTCCCAGCCACGTCCTAGATGTGCCCATCACACTCCACCAAAACAAAGCCACTTCTGACCCCCTCTGGCTCCCCACATGGCCAAGCACCCACAAAACCAGGACAAGGAGCAGCCTCTGCTCCACCAGCTGCATCAGGGGTCCCACAAACCACTGCCCACATCTAACCCAGAGCTTCTTGGACCAATTTAGGCTTAATGTTAATTATCCAGGAGAGAGAGAAAGTTACTCAAGTTTAAAAAAAATAGAGAAAAAGAAAGTTAATAGCAATTGAATTTGTCCTTGAAAGAGTTTCAATTACCAGAGCTGGCTTAAGGAAATAATGACATGCTGGTTATCACATGAAATGCCAATAACTGTAAAGGAGCAGCAGGTTTTTTGGAGTTATTTACACAAACTGATTTTTCACGGGAATTTCATAGGAATTAAGACATAAACACTATCTCCCCTCTCTCATAAAGATATTTCTTTACCCTATTAACACAATTAACCAGTCCCCCTATTTGAGCCTATGCACTTTTGTCCCTTTTGTCTCCCAGAAAAAAAACATAAAGAACATTATTAGAAATTAGACTCCAGCTACATTTTACTCTTAACACCTAAAGAAAAAAGAAATACTTGCTGAGGAATTCTGAGACAGCTTTTATTAAGTTTACCTGTCATCATGCAGCATCCTTTATGTTTTACTACAGAGAACTCATGCCCACGTTGTGTAAATACTCAGTGAGCTGTCACTTAACACTCAGAAACACTCCAGAAAGACACGGTGGCAGACCTGGAAATGCTGTCCCTGATGTGGTGCAAGAGCCCTGAGGAATGCTCCAGCTGCAGGGCTGAGCCCTCCCTGCCCAGGTGCTAACACACAATTAACCCGTGTGATTAACCCGTGCCAGACTGGGACAGGGAATGGTCACACACGTCCAGGAGCCCAGGCCTGGCTGCAGCTCCTGGGCAGCCCTGGGCTCTGCTCTCAGCCCAGAGCTCCATCAGAGGGGTCCCAATGTGCCCAGCTAACACGGGGGGACCCTGGGGTCACACTCACGCACAGGAGGAGACACAGGAGTCACATCCCCTGCCCACCCTGCCCACAGCTCCCACAGCAGCAGCTCAGGGCTGGGGAAAGCCACTGAGGGAGTTCAGAGCCCACGTTCCAGCCCTGCCTCAAGGGAGAGGCAAAAGGCTGCTGAAACCCTGCAGGACTTCAGGACCAAGGAACCCTAAAGAAACCCAGCTCCTGCAGGACTTCAGAACCCTAAAGAAACCCAGCTCCTGCAGGACTTCAGAACCAAAGAACCCTAAAGAAACCCAGCTCCTGCAGGACTTCAGGACCAAAGAACCCCAAACAAACCCAGCTCCTGCAGAACGTCAGACCCAAAGAACCAAAAGCAGCATCTCCAGAAGCAGAGAGGATGTTGGATTTGGGATTGGAGTTTTCCTGGACACGACTGATGGATGGGTGGGCACAGCGTGGTCCTCCTGACCCTGAAGGACACGAGCTCTGTCTGCAGGTGGTCCCAGGGAGCCCAAGGGCAGCAGAGCTCCTCTGGTGCCACCAGGAGCTGGGCAGGAGGGAGCAGACACAGCCCCAGCAGCTCCGTTCCAATGTGCCAAAAACTGCTTTTTAATTCCCATCCCACTTGTCATTCACTTCCAGCTGGAGATTTATGGCTCTGGCTAGCAGACATCCAGCCCAGTTTTCCCACTGCCTGTGCAAAAATTAAAGACTGGACTTTTTGCAGCCAGCACACAACAGAAAAAACTTTTGTAGGACTTCTTAAAAACACTTTTTCCCCAGCAGGAAGGTGTCCTTCCTTTCTCTCCCACCAGAACAAAAGGGGAAATGTTGTTTTCCACCCTTGCTGATGGTTTAAGGACCATTCCAGAGGGGAAAAAGCAAATGGCTAAATATTGACAAGCTTATCTTTTCCATCTCCCCAACCAGGTTTGCTGCCTTCAGTTTCTGTTTTGCTGCTGCTGCTCTTTGAGAGTTTCCAGCATTCCTGGCAGGAATTGGGCAATGGCATCGCTGATGAGCTCCTCCCCAGAGCAATCCATCACACAGGAGCTGCAATTCAAAAAAGAGATCAGGCTCACCAGCCAGAGAATTTTAAATACACAGAAGTAGGAAGTGGAAAGGGCATTTTCTCCTCTAATATTTTAATTACCCAGAGCACAGATGCAGAGGGTAAAAGCTGGATTTCCAATTGGTGGCGTTCCTTTGAAAAGAGTAAGGGAGAAAAGTGGTGGAAAAGTCGTGTATGAGGTAACAGATAAAACCAACAGCTGCACTATTAAGCCTAATTTTAGACATTATTTTCTCTCTGAAGGAAAGCTGCTGGGATTTTTAGCACAGCCCTCATGGAACGTGTGATACGCCTGTAACACAGGAACCACTGACCAGAGTTCTCAGATGAGACAACAGAAAAATCCCAAAGCATTATGAATACACCAAGCTCATGAGAACAGTCAGGCACAGCTTTGTAACAGAACATTTGACTGTCCTGCCTCCCCCCAGCCCAGTTTCTAATATTATTTAAGACCAGGGAAGACATTCTGCCTGCTTGTTGAGGGAAAACAGGAAGTTTTCCTGATTCCAGAGACAGGAAACAGAAGTTCCAGCAGGTAAAAGGAATAAAACTGGGCAGTTCCAGGAGACCACTAACTATTCTAGCCCCCCAAAAAAAGGCCTGAAAGTCAAACATGAAACCCTCCAGAAAACAAATTTCTGTCTTGCAACCAACAGCATCCCTACAAGAGAAACACTATAGGGGAAACCCACCCCTAGCCCAGGTAATAAATAAGGATTCACAGGGCAGCTCAATTAAACTTCATAAAATGCAGTAGGCCAGCCTTGCTAACCCCAGTTCACCACAACACTCAAGTGGTTTGTCCTGGGTTTCCCAGTAAACTGGTGGTGATAAGGGCAGGGAAAAATAAAAACTCCAGCTGAGAGTGAGGATTGAGTTTTACTGTCCTGAATGCCACACACATCCTGCCTGGAAACACTGGACACCTCCAAGCTGGGCATCAGGGAGATGGTACTGCAGAAAATGAGAGATTTTAAGAGAATCTGACAGCTCCTGGTTGACTTCAGGCTGTTTAAAAAAGATAAAGCAGCAAAACCTCCAGTGTCCACACCAGGATTAACAAGATTTTATTAAAAAAATTTAAAAATCAAAGCAGCACAATTTTCCTGCTTTTTCTGAAACAGCCAAGCCCTGAAATCGCTCATTCAGAGAAAGGAGATGCAGCATTCTCCTTTTTGTTGGAAAGCTCCAGTGCACAACACACAACTCCAGGGCTCCTGACATTACAATGCAAAGCAAGGGAAAACCACGAGCCAAGAGGAGCCAGGTCCCAATTTCCCATTCCAAGACATCGCAGCTCACTGGCAGCACAGAGCCTTTTGGTGCCAATTTAGTTTAAAAACCATATTTCCAACAACGTTTTCATGCCTCACTCGCTACTAAAGTCGGAATCAAAGTCAACAAAAAATAGCTATTGTATGGCAACAGGCCCAAAAGCTTTTTTTTAAATTAACGTAAGATTTTTAAACTGCTTTCACTGCACTTATAACAGAGGCCTTGAGACGCCGGGGCACCTATGGGGAGGTTATCCAAGATGTCAATGTTTAATGTGATCCAAAGAGGTCTCCCATTACAGGAGACACCTCGCTGTAGCCAAAGCCTGAGAAATGCCCATCTATTAAAGGCAGGGAACTCCATTCTCTCAGGCAGTTTCCTTTAAACCCCAACACCCTGGGAAAACTGGCACGTTACTAAGAGCTGCTCCGAGGGGAAGAAGTGCAAACAAATCCATGGGAGAGCTGGAAAAATTCAAACCCAGGACCCATGGCCTGGCTTCCTACAAGTCATTCCCACAGCAAACCCCGGATTTCTCATCCCACACAGCACAGATCAGCCATCCTCATCCCCCCATCCTGCTCTGTGCTCCCCAGCTGGAAAGATCACCTGGAAAAAACACCAAGACCCCAAAAACACAGAGCAGCCTTGTGTTCCCTGGCTGTGGGTGAAGGATCCGTCAAGGTTACACACAGGAGCCACCCCTGTGTAACCCCGGTGTGACCACACACTCCTCTCACTGCAGGCGACATTCCACCCAGACAACTTCCACAGAAAACTACCGGGCCTTTCCTGATGAGCAAAGTGACAAAATCCTCTCGATAGCATCACTGAGAATTCCTCAAGAGTCCCTGAGGAGGGATTAAAGGCACCACCCTGCTCCTCACCCCAAACTGCTCCGTGCCCCAGCACTCCAGGTGTGCTCTTCCCATCTCCTCCTCCCCGCCTGCCCCGGGATGCTCCTGGGAGGTTTCTGGCAGGTGAGCTGCCCTCTGCTCTGCTCTGTGCTCCCAGAGTTGGGTGGGGAGCACCCGCTCTGCTCATTGCTGGGCAAGACAAAGACACAAAGCTAAATTCTCCTAATCCAGGGAATTTCGGAGTACACAGCACAGGAGGCTGTAATTCAGGGCTGGAGTATTATTATTATTATTATTAATCAACCTTCTGTAGGCAGCACAGATGACACGTGGAAACTTTTTTCTTTAGATACCTCTACTCTTTTCTTCTTCCAGCAGAAAAAGAGGAATTGTCAGTTTAAGTCAAACAATCCTGGGCACAAAAAGGACTGGGGGGAAAGTCATTTGGTTTTTGAGGTGAGGGAGTTGCTGGTTTACCTTCTACATCCACCATTCGTCCTTGCTCAAGCCCAACTAATTCTAAAAACAACTATTCATTAATAATTCCAGTTTATGGGACTACTTACTCAGGTATTCCTAATTCACTGTGTCAGCAGCTCATGGCATTAAGTGAAATTCATTTGCCAATACAAAAAAAAAGCTTCTTTTACAAATTTGTACCAGAACACTGACAGAAGTGAACTGCAGGAAAACACCTGAGAAGTTCAACCTGAGTCCGTATTTTAGTACATGTTTTATCTAAATGGAGATTTTCCAGGATTTACAAAGTAAGCACTTTGTGCATCCATGGAACACAGGGCCACGTTCCCGAGCAGCTGAAACCTTCCCTGAGGATGCTCCACCACTCAGTGCCAGCCACCACCGGGCAGCAGAGCAGATCAGCAGAGCAGATCTGCTCTCTGGGACAGCAGAACCTGAAAGAAAACCCACTCCAGTCACTCAAGGCGCTGCAGCAGAGGGTGCCTTTGGTAATCACAACAAACAACTGAGCAGGTTTCAGATCAGTGCAGGAGAAGTCCTGAGCAAGAAGGGAAGCTCTGGAGGCTGCAGGTCACCCTACGTGGTACCAAATATCTCCAACCTCGGCCTAAAGTTGGAGCAAAGCACAGAGAATGAAAAGGGAAGTTCAGTCCTGCACGAGGCCACCACAGGCCTTGGAGATGCGAGTCTGAGCACAGAAAGGAACCTGCTGCTAACAGAGGCTGTCAGATAAAGATACCAGCACCTCTTTTAGATACCCCGTATCTAAAATGTCTGATGCTGCGCTGCCTTCTCCTCTGCACGTTTCCTGGCCATTCCTATTCCAGCAAAGAGGGAATTCTACACATCCAGCAATAAAGATAATCCTCAGGCTTGCTTTGGCTAGTTCCACTCCTCAGAAGAGCTGTGACACTGCTGAGCCTGACCACAACCAGCACCTGAAGTCTCTAGGAAGTGCCTGTATTTATGGGGGGGAAGGAGACAGATCAGTTCTCATTCAAAATAAGTCCAAATGTGCCCTAAGACACAGAGCTAGAGACTCCTGCCCTGTATCACAGTTCTGTTGAATGTAAATTGATAATTCTTGGTAACCGACCAATTTCAGCATTTTGGCCACAAGTTTGATTCTGATTGTTTGGTTGTTCGAGGATTTTTTTTCCTTCTTTAGGCTGTAACACACCCCAGAACACCCCACATGCTCCCATCTAATAAAGAACCCAAAGAGCCCCAGTTCTGAAAAGGGCCAAAACCAGGCAGGAACAAACGCATCCTCAGATCCATCAAAGAAATCATTTATACCAAGGGGAAAGTCACATAACCAAAATAAACAGCAAGCCCATTGTGCAGAGCAGCCCCGCCACCGTTCCGACAACACAGACTCTATTCCAGGCTGAATCCAACATCACAAGGAAAATAAACCCAAGGTACAAACAACGTGCCCGGCCTCCCGCTCCGTCCGGGGCACGGGGCAGAGGGATGCGGGGCTCAAGGTCACGCCGGGGGATGCGGAGAGGGGCGCGGGGCTGCCCCGTCCCGGGGCCGGCGGAGGAGGCGAGCGTGGAAGTTTATGAGCTCATCAGGATGGTTGTACCATTACATCAGAGGCAATTATAAATGGCCAAGAGCAGGGGATGGGGAGCCAATCAGATCACAGATGGGATGTCAACCTAAGACCAACTGTCTCCTGGCTTTGACAGAAGGATTTTACCTCCATAATTCAAATCCCAAACCCAAGCGATCCGCACTCGCTGCTCCCATCGCCCAGCTCCCCGCCAGCGCTCCCGCCCCGGCCCGCGGCCCCTCCGCCCGCCCCGCGGCCCCCGCGGCCCCGCCGGCCCCTCGCGGCCCTGCCCGCCCCGCCGGACCCCGCCGCGGGCCGCGGGACCCCCCCGGGCCGGCGCCGGGGGTCGCGGGGCCGCGGGAAGGCGGCGGCGCTGCCGGGGCCACGCGCTGTCCCGGGCGCGCCCTTCGCCGCCCCGGCCCCCCGCGCCCGGCCCCGCCGGGCCCTCGCCGCCCGCCCCGACCCGCGGGCCCCCGGCAGAGCCCCCCGGGGCGGCGGGGAGCCCGGCGGCGGCGGCCCGGGAGCCCCGCACAAAGGCCGGGGAGGAGGAGGAAGGGAAGGCGGCGAGGCAGCCATTTTAGAGCGAGCGAGCAGCACAGACAATGGCAGCGCCCGGCAGCGCCGGCCCGGCGGGGGGAACCCGCGGGAGAGCCGCCGCCGCCACCCCGAGCCCCCCGAGCCCCGCGCCCCCCGCCCGGCCCCGTGCCCGGCCCCCCCCCCCGGCCCGTCCCGCGCGGCCCGGCCGGTACCTGCTGGCTCCTGCCGAGGCTCTGTCCCCCGCCGCCGCTGCTCCCGGGGCTCATGGGCGCGTGGTGGCTCCTCGGCGGGGCCCCGCCGGCCGCTGCCCAGCCCTGGCCGCTGCCCCCGCCGTACTGCGAGACCATGTCGGCGGCGCCCTTGGCGGCGGCCGCCCCGTCCTGCGGCCCGGTGCTATAGTCGCCCCCGGGGTACCCCTGGTAGGCGCGGGCGGAGCTGGGGGAGGTGAGGAGCTGGTTGAGGGTGGGGGTGGCCGTGGGCTGCGGGGTGGTGCCCCCTCCTCCCGCGCCGCCGGCGGCCGAGGGACCCATGACCCCGAAGCGCTGCTGCTGCTGCTGGAAGGCGGCGGCGGCGGCGGCGGCCGCGGGGGACTTGGCGGCCGGCGGCGCGGAGCCCCGGGGGGAGCTCAGGGCGTAGGCCTGGGGGGGAGGCGGGTAGGAGCCGGCGCTGCGCCCGGCCGCGTAGTAGGAGTTGTACTGGTGGTTGGGGAAGCCGTGCTCGGCCCCGGCGCCGTGCGAGTTCTGCGGAGGGGGCGGCCCCGCGGGGGCTCCCGCCGGCCCCGGGTAGTTCTGCTCCAGGCCCCCGCTCTGCAGCGCTGCCATGCCAGGGCTTTGTTGTCCGCCATGTTGGTGGAAGGCAGCGGCGGCGCCCCGGCCGTAGGGCTGCCCGAAGCCGTAGGCTGGCGGGGGCAAGGCGGCCGGGTGGGAAGGGGGCGGCTGCTGCTGCGGCGGCGGCTGCGGCGCCCCCACCCCGTCGCTGCCGCCGCCGCCGCCGCCACCGGGCGGCTCCGGGAGGTTATTGTTCAGGGTGGCGGCGGCGGCGGGCCTGGGGCCCGGGTTCCCGTTCGAGCTCTTCAGGTCGGACTCGGCCCCTGCGCCCCCTCCGTTGCTCTCGGCCCCGTCCTGCAGCTCCTTCCCCGACGGGCCCTCGCTCTCCGCCTGCTTCTCGCCGCGCTCCGCCGCCGCCGCCTCACCCCCCGCCTCCTCCGGGGGACAATCCCGCTGCTGCGCCTCCGCTTTCTTCAGCTCGGATGGAGCCGGGGCGCCCAGGCTGCTGGCGGCGGCGGGGGCGACCTGAGCAGCCATGATCCCCCCCCTCCCCGCCCGGCCACCCCCCCGGACCGGTCCCCCCGAGCTGCTCCCTGCCTGGCCGGCCGGCGTGAGGCCTCGCTGCTCTGCTCTCCCCG
The DNA here is from genome assembly GCA_024362935.1 of Setophaga petechia. Taxonomy (NCBI): domain Eukaryota; kingdom Metazoa; phylum Chordata; class Aves; order Passeriformes; family Parulidae; genus Setophaga; species Setophaga petechia. Next base: position 1,541,203 of record JANCRA010000094.1, on the reverse strand, counting down.
CTCAGGCGGCGGCGGGCGGCTCTTCAGGGCAGCGGGGGCTCATTCCCCCCCGGCCTGCTCGGCGAGGCGGGGAGGGCTCCGCTGGGCTGGGCTTCCCGGGGCCTGGCCCCGCTGTACCTCCTCGGTTGCAGCCGGCGGAGAAAGGGGAGGAGGAGGGAGTGGGGGGGAAGGAGGAGGAAAGGGGGGGTGGGGGGGGGACCCGGGACGGGGCTCCCGGTGCGGGAGAGGCGGGAGGGAGGGAGGGGGGACACGGCGGGCGGGCGGGCGCCGTCCCCGGAGCGGGGCCGAGCGGCGGCGGGGCCGGGCTGGGCGAGCTCCGACTCTGCTCGGCCGAGCGGGCTCAGTCCGACACGAGGCTCAGCGCTGCCATTTTACCCAGCGCCGCGGCCGCCTGCCAAACCCGGAGCGGAGCGCAGCCCGGCCCGGAGCGGAGCCTCCCCCCCGTCACAAAGGAGGAGCGGGCCGGCCCCGGCCGCCGCCGGCGCGGAGCTGCCGCCCGCAAAACCCGCGGCGGATCGGCGGAGCCGGGGGCCGGGGGGCAGCGCTCCCCCGCCGGGCCGGAGCCGCCCGCGGCGATCCCCGGGGGCAGCGGGCGATGTCCCGCGGCCCGAGCGCTCCGGGGGCGTGCTGGCCGCCGGGCGGCCGCCGGCCCCGGGGTTTCTGCCCGTGGGTTACCGAAGCGCCTCTTCTTTGTCCCTAGAAATTCCATTTAGAATTAAGCCCTCTGCGAACTGTTAGCGGTTGTCATTTCCTCTCCGCTTGGCCGTGTCCCTCTGGAAAAGGCGTTGGCGGCGCGCCAGGGCTGTGACTGCACGCGCGGACAATCCAAGAAAGTCCGGCTCCCCGCTCCTGCCAAGGCGAGGGCGGTGGGCACGGAACCAGGAATTCCCAGATCCAAAACCACCTGAGCGCATCTAGACACAACACGTTGGGCAGCGGGACAGGATGCGCTGGCAGCCAGAGCCCAGCCGGGCTGGAGCTCCCAGGCTGTCAAGAGGTGAACTGGGAACTGGGCCATGCTCTTCTGCAACCCTTTCAGACCCGGATTCCCACCTCCTCCTCCATCCCGAGCCCTTGGCAGAGCGGGGAGTGGGAGGAGAGCAATGTACCTGGAACTCTGTCCTGGACATAGCCTGGCCTGTGCCAGCGGGGGCTGAACCTGCCTGAATAACTTCAGGTGGTGCAGGGCGCAGGAGGGACACAAAGATGAGTTATTTGGGATATAAACACCGAGTTCTTAGAAATCAGGACATGGATGTCCAATAAAAATGGCAGGCGTGGTATGGGTTAGGCCTGGGTCCCATGTACCGGTGTTCTTCTGGAATATGGATTAGAAAAGTGAAGTTGAAGTAAATGCAACTTTAAGATGAGAGAAAACATCAGAAAACAGTAGGTGGGGAGCCAAAAGAGACTCTGAGGTCTGAGGCTGCCATTTTAGAACATCTCCACAGAGCAGATAATGTGGCAGGAGTGACCCCTGTGCAGGGACAACAAACAGGGCTTGGCCCCAGCCCAGCGCCCAGCAGGACACAGCACAGGGAATCCCTCGGGGAGGGAGCAAGCGCCAGCCCAGCGCAGGAGGAGAAGCCTTGGGCAGCAGGACTGGGTCCCTGCCAGCGCCGTGTGCCCGCCGGGGATCAGGTGAATGTGTCAGTGTGTGCTGACAGCAGCTCAGCCCTCACACCCGTTACAAAACTTATAATATGAAATATTTATCATCTAGAGTGCAGGTGGAGGAACAAAGGGGTTATTCCAAAGCTGGAAAGTGGGAGGGGAGGTGGGATATAGTGATAAATAGCAAAATTCTAAGTGTTTTCTAAGAGCAAGGAACTGCCCCTCAGGCTCCAAACAAAGCACCTTTGCCATTTCTCAGCCTGCACAGTTGACTGTGCAATATGGAGCAGATTCCATCCAGCAAATTGACCGGTCACCCTTTCTCCTCAGCTGTGAATAAACTATTATGAAAAAAATAGGTAATAAATTATAATATTGGTATTGTGATAGTACTCAAGGCCTTCATAAGGGTTGGAGCCCCAGTACAACGCTGAAATCTCACATGGGAGGCCCTGTGGCTTTAGTGAGATGTGTGTGGACCACAGAGAAGGGAAAACACCAGGATATTCTTCTTCAGAAGAGTTTGGAAAATATGGAATGTGCTAGAACGAAAACTGATCTACATCCTTTTATCAGAGGAGTGAGTTAATGAAATCCTGGGTTCTGGAAAGACAAAGGAGAAAAGGGGGAAAACTCCTCCAGTATCAAGCTGGACTCTCAGAAGTGAAGCCCAGTGTTCTGTTAATGTCCATGGTGCCCACAGCACCAGAACACCATTCTTGGGTGTTTCATTGGCACTAAACTTGGAAAAGCACAAACTGGAGAGAATTCTGCCATTTTATCCCAGAACCATCTCAAGCCCCCACCTCCCCAGCCCCAAAGATAGGTCTGCCTCAGGGAGCAAAGCCCCACCATCCCACTGAGCATCACCAAAAGTTTAACCACTTCCCTCCAGGAGCCTGGGAAGCAGCTCGGGTGCATCCAGGCAGAGATCCCGAGCTCACACCTCTCTACCTGAGTCCGTCTTTTGGAACCCCCTCCAAGGAGCACTATGTCAGACTGTGAAACCCGGTGTTGATAGTAATGTGAAAAGCAGCCTGGATTCCCCAGCCACCCACACAATGAGGAGACACTCACTTTACCAAATGTTTGTGAAAGCTGCAGCAGATTTTGGAATACGCCTCATCAATGAGGCCCTGGCACTTTACTCAATACTGAGGCATTCAGTGAATTCCCAGCCATGAGGACTGGGAAGCAGATGACAGCACAGTTCTTCACAACATTGCCACCTAAGAGCTGAAAGTCCTCCGGCTGTCCCGGGATGTGTCCCCATGCACGGGACCGGCAGCGCCTTTTCCTGCGGCACATCCTCACTCTGGCAGGCGGGGCCGTCCCCGCTCGGCCGGGCTGCCTTGCTCGGGTCCCCGGGAGCCGAGCCCGCCTCGCTCAGCCCGGCCCGGCTCCCGGCTCGCAGATAGGCTGGGAAGCGGCGCTCACATGGCCCTGCAGGCCACCGCCACCGCGCTGCCTCCTCCTGACTGGAAGTCTCCTTCATGAAGGTGGCCGTGCCATTTAACCCAGCACTGAGGCAGTTTAGGAAACCTGGTCTAGATTAGAGTACTAGAAACAGGAGTAGTGTCTCCCCCCGCCACGAAAAAAAAAAAACCCGGGCTCTGCCAACTGTGTGATGGCAAATATGGACTGAATCGTTGACATGGAAACCGGACTAAAGTCAGCGCTGCCTCGGCTCAGCTCGCACACACAAGTTATCATTATCCAGCCTTTCCCTGGCTACAAACACGGACTGGATCCGCCTGCCGGAGCCGGCTGCGGCTCCCCAGATAAAGTCTGAAGGAGCGAGCAGGGCAGAGCTGGGCAGGAATGGATGGAGCTGTGTGGGGAAGGGGAAGGATGCTCTTCCCCCGCACCGGGCGTGCGGGGATGTGCACGCCGGACCCGAGAACAAGAGACCCATCTATTATAATCCATGGGGTGCCCTGCAAAAGATGGAACGGAGCTGGGAGGGTTATTGGCTGTACCTCAGCTTCTCTTATAGGCTTTTTTGCTAAAGAAAATCACATTTCCTTTCAATGTGTTTATATTTTCCCAGCCTATTCCTTGCAGCATTTGTTGTATCTGGGTTAAGCACTCTCCTTGTGGCTCCATCACCACTAAGACTGATATTATTTGAATTATTTGTTTGTTGGGCATCGTGCAAGACAACGCTCACTTAGAGCTCACTTATCCACTTGAACATAATGCTAAAATATTGTATAATCTCTCTTTCTGGGGAGACACAATGGCTGTACGCTGTGAGTGCCAGGCAGAGGTAACTCTGTCCCTTTGCTGAATGCAGCAGCTCAAAGGCAGGCGTGGATTTTCCAGGGGTTTTGCAGCTTCCCACGCCAGGTTCCCCCGGGCAGGGAGCGAGCCCCGGCGAGAGCCCGCTGGTGACATCTGACAGCGATCTGCGAAACTTTGGATGCATTTTAAGGCAGGAAAGTGGACTCGGCCTGACTCGAGGAAATGCATTATTTTAGCAGCACCGGCGAGGAGGAGGAAAAAGCGAAGCGGAGTTTGCGGAGGGGAAGGGATGCGGGAGCGCAGCCCCCGAGCATCCTGCGCGACCCCCGCGGGCCGGGGGCAGCCGGGGCTGGGGCCACGCGTGTCCCCCGCCCCCGGCCCGCCCCGAGCCACCCAGCGGGGGAAAAGCGGGACAGAGCAAGTTCTGGGGGCACATGTGTGCGGGTTGGGGGTGAGCGAGGACAGCAGCGCTCACCCCGCAGTGAAAGTAAGGGTGGGGGTGGGAATTAGTGATTCCAGGGAAAACTGGGGGATATCGGGAAGGGCAGGAAAACAACAATGAAGTGCAGGGAAAGACGAACCCCGTTTATTCTGTGTACCCGGGGGTGCACCCCGGCTGCCCTCGGACAGCAGCGCTCCGGTGCGCTCGGGGAAGGAAGAGTAAATCTACTGAAAAAAAAAAAAAAAAAAAAAAAGGGCAAAAAAGAAAATCAAAACGCGGACCGGAGTTTGCAAAAACCCCTGCACTGCATCCGGAGCCAACCTTCTGTTTTCCCTGAATCCCACCAGATTTGGGAGCTCTCGGGTGGGTTGGCAGAGAGACCACTTTCTGTTGCGAACCCCACTGTGAAGAGTTAAAAAAAAGGGGGGGAAAAGGCTTTTAAATCTGAAAAAAGAGAAAGATCTGAACTCTGGGCCTGGATTTTCCCACCGAAGGAAAACTTATTGTGTTCCAAATCCTTGGGACCTGGCGATGCCGTGCGGGAGGGTCTGCAGCAGGTTCTCCTGTCTGGAAACAGCCGTCCCTTGGCCTTTCCCCACCTCGGTGCCTCTTTTCAGTGGGGTGTAAAAAACACATCCCCTCCCGTGAAAACCTACCCTCCTAAAGTGTATTTTTAGAGAAGTTTGAGTTCAGGCGTCACGACTGGGGAGGGGGTGCTGCGGGAGAGGCAGGCGCTGAGAAAGAAGGGTTTTTTCCCCCTTTTCATCAAGCTCTCGCACTGCCATTTTCCCGAGGCAGGGAGGGAGCGAGGGAGGGAGAGCGGAGCGACAGACAGCGCTGGCGAGGAAGTTTCTCACGGCAACTGCGGGCTGGATCGGGAACGGAGCCTTTTGTTCCCGGCAAGTTCAGCAGGAGAGAGAGTTGGAGCCTGCTGGAGAGAAAAACCAGCCGAGAAATAAAATGGAGGGAAGTAGGAAGAGAGGAGAGAGAGCTGGTGCTGGGCTGAGATTAACTGCAGAGCACCGCGCTCGGGTGTGCGCGGCATTTATTTAGAAAGTTGGTGTGGTAGCCTGAGGCAGAAATCCCTCGTTAAGTGCATGGGAATGAGTGAGAGACCCAAGGACACGCAGCGCTGGGCAGGAAGTGGAATTTTCCAAGGGGTTCACATCCTTCGGTGCTCTTTTTGCCAAGATTCGCTCTCCTCGCTCGATGAAGGCTGCCTCCTAGAGACACCAGGGAAAAGGCCTTAAAAATGTGGCGTGCTCTAGGCCTGTTTAAACGGAATAATTAAAGGTTGGGCATACCCTCCCTGAGAGATTGCAGCGCGGTCTGAAGCCCAGATGCGATCTGGGGTACTGCCCTGCCTCCCCTCCGTGTCCCTTTCTGCCCAGGGAGTGTTGAAACACGGTGCATTGTGACCATGATCTCGGAATGGGGTGAAAAGTCACCTAAAACCCAGCCCCCCCTCGATTTAACGCTTAGACACACATCCAGTACATCCCATATTCACATCCACAATTGGTTTTGTCCCCCTGCACGCTAATCCTTCACCCCAAACCACGCGTGCTCTTTGCGTGTATGCAGACCCAGAATTTGAAATAAACTTGTCTGAATTAACCCCCTAATTGCTGACAAGCATCCATCCCTTTAGCAGGCACCCAGGAAGGGGGAGCAGAACTAATCCCCCTTTATTTGTACACTCGGTCCAGGTGGAATTAAAAAGCAAGAGCCTGATCACGAGGCGAGCGAATTTTTCAGCACAAGTTTGGGGTTTAGTGAGGTGTCCCGAAAATACGGTTTGATTACAAACGTTCATCACCTTGTGCCTTCCCGGCAGGGCAGGGGAGAAGCTCCGGTGCCCTGTGAGAGCGCGGCGTGGCTGTGACAGCAGCTCAGCGAGACACCACGTGGGAAAGCCGAGCTCGGGATTTAAACGTGCTTTTCCACTCCGGCCATGAGGGAGGGAGAGCCTGAGTTGGGGGAAAATAAATAAATAATTAATGAAAAAAAGGCTTCGCGTGGAGCTCAGAAGCGACCTCTGTGGCGGCCGGGGACTGAAGTTCAAGAGCCCCGGCCTGGGAGCGCGGAACAGATGCGGCTCGGGGAAATCCAACAGCGGCAGGAACGGAAAAGGGGGCTCGGGGCTGCCCCCCCGGGAAGCGCAGCGGGGCCGGGTGGGAGCGGTCCCACCCCCGCCTCGGAGCTGGCTCCGGGTGGGAGCGCCCCGAGCCCCGCGGGGGACGCGGTGCCCGGTCCCGGTGCCCCCGGCCCCGCCGCTCTCCGCGGGCACCGCTGCCCTGTCCCGGGACCGGCCCCGAGCAGCCCCGGGAGCGGCCCCGGCCCCACCGAGCTGCCCTGCCCGGTCCCTGCCCCTGCCCGCTCCCTGCCCTGCCCGCTCCCTGCCCCTGCCCGCTCCGTGCCCGCTCCCCGTCCTGCCCAGTCCCCGTCGTGCCCGGTCCCTGTCCGGTCCCTGCCCTGCCCGTGCCCGCCGTGTCCCACGGAGCCGCCCCGCACCGGGACCTCTGCGGGCCTGGGAAAGTTTAACAGGGAAACGTCAGGAAGCATCAGGCAGGAATTTCAGTGCATCCCGTGTTTTATGGTGGCGTTAACTTTTACATATTGGGAGTAATTAGCAGCGAGGCTGTTAAAAGCAGATTTAAATAACCACCTCCCTCCCCCCTTTCTCTCCTTTCCCAAAATGGTCCAAATCCGGTTTACCTCTGACTCGACCCCCACCCGGACAGAGGTGAGAGCGCAAACCCCACGGTTTGTCCATGTAGGCAGGAAAACACATTAAAACCCGTATATTAATTAACAAGTCAATGAAAATAAATATAATTTTGCCATGGTTGTTTTGGGTTCTGCCCCTCCCCGCCCCCCAACTTTGTTTTAGTAAAGTGGGGAAACATATACAGAAACCTTCCTTGCAGTAGATGCTTTTTTTTTTCAAACGGAGCCCAGATGCTGGTCAGGATTAAGGTTACACCAAACACATTCTACATTGCCATTTTCCAAACAGAATAAAGCAGATGGAAAAGATGGAAGAGGATAAAGCAGGAATGGAGCAGCAGTGAAAACTGCAAGCCCTGCACTAACGCTGAGAGGAGTGAGCTGGGATGCCAGGAGAGGCAGAAAGAAAGAAAGCAGGCGTAGCGCCGCTGCATATCACATTCCTCACAGTTAAAATGAGTATCTTTAATTAAACAGCTGTCAGAATTTGGGCTTTAAACCTTATATTTAAAAGGGGAGAAGGAAATTGAGCTGCAGTTGATCACTGCGTCTCCTCAGGCTCAGTCCTGGGAGATGTGGAAGCCACTGGCCAGGGGCCATCAGAGTACTTGGGTCTCTGCGTGATTTTGAACATCAGCAGCACCGGTGATTTTAAGGATCTACTCCCTTAAAGTTAGCCGTGCACTCAGCACTTTGCAGGATCCGCCCAGCACACTCAGAGCAGCTCTGAGCTCCAGGACATGAGTATCTGCACATCTGAGAAACAAAGAAAATCCTCTTTTCAATAGGCTAAACATTTCTGCTATATTTCTAAGAGACACCAGTTCATCCATACTGGGAAATTGGATCAGACTGGAATAAAATCTCAAGGGGAAGTTAGCAGAATCTGTGCTTATTTGCAAAATATCACCATTTGGCAAATTCAGATCTTAGGTGAAATTCTACAATAGTGGTTTACTCAGCACTGTGACTCAGTTACATGATGTGCTTTGAAAATCTCTTGCAGAAACTGACTTTAAGGGATTTTGTTGGTATTATATCGGCACACACGCGACACAGAGAAGGAACACACAAACTATTAAATATTCATGCTATGGGGAGAACACTTAGTAACGTCCCTTCATTCCAGCTGTACAAAGGCAGGCACAAATAACTGCTGAAAAAATGAATAACCCAAAACAATCACAACATTCCACATCAACACAGCGTTGTGGCATTGAGCAGCTTGCAAACATTGGCCAAGAAAGGGTCAAACAGTAACTGTCCTTATCTACCTTTCAGCAGCCTCACATAAACGAGTAATTCCAACCTGAATTCTGTAATCAGCCCCCCCGGGAGTGTTGGGACTCCCACACACTCAGGGTCCCTGTGTGGGGATGGATTTTCTGCTCCAGGCCTCCACCCCTCGAGCTCACATGGCCTGAAGTCACCTTCTGCACGCCACAAGGAGGGACCCCGGTGACATTTACTCACAAACAGAAATTCAAACACATTCTGACCAGCTTTGCTGGAACTTTCAGAGTTCAGCTCTGGGACTGTGAAATGAGGTCATTTTTATCTATCAGTTATCTCTGCCTTGAGAGAGGCCCGTGATCACACCTCAGCAACAGCACTGCTGGTAGAGCCTGGGATATCACACACATTTTTCACTAAAACAAAGGCATTGGCCTGAGCTTCCTCTGTAAAACTGAGCTCCAGACATACCGAAGAATTGTAAAAAAAGACATAATTTTCAAATATTTATGAAAGTATTGAGTATATCTGGCAAAAAACCAAAAACCCAGTCCAAATCCAAACATGTAACTGTTGTTGCTTGCATCCCAATCTTTAGAATTAGATCCTGAGTGAAACGTGATCAGAAGGAGTCAGAGTCATTACAGCTGTCAGAAAGGTGCAATTAACGGTATTATGAAACAAAGTATTTAAAAGTGTTCCTTTTCCCAGCTTCAGGAAACACAGTTACTGACCTCGGGCTTTCCGAGCCTGGTTCTGCAGTCACTGGGGGCACTGCAGCCCTCCCTGCCCAGCCCGACCCTGCAATCACTGCCCAGAGATTGCCTCACCTACCTTGTCCATTCTCAGGGAGTGTTTTGTGCAGGACTGCCTGATCCATGTGTGCAGAGTGCCCAGCACGCCTCGTGGTCTGTTTAAACACAGGGCTGAGAGCAGTGAGGAATGCTGAGGCAGCAGCAGGAGCAGAACTTCTGCAGGGCAGTGATGAGCCACGGGCACTTATCAGCATCCCACAGGATAACGGAGCCCTGGATCCAGTTATCATTGCTCAAGAAACTGCTCATGATCATTATGCTTTAAAGAACTTTGCAAATATTCCAAAATTCTTTTTTTTAAAAACCCATTTCATAGCCACAGCACAGCAACTTTCTTTAAAAATAAAAAAATACCAAACCAAAACAGCCACCAATAAACAAAACCCAACCCAAACACGAAGCACTGCAGCTGAGTTGTGATGCAAATGAGTGAATTCATTTCCACCACTTCTAGAGGTACAAAAATAATGTAAATTTGACATCCTATTATGGGGAGAAAGGAAAAAACCCAGCCCAAAATCAAGCCAAAGATGGTGAAAGTAATGTCCAAACAACGAGAGGCTAATTAACCTGACCTCAGTGAGATGCAAAACTTAAATTATTCTTCCTCAGGAGGGGGAAAAGATGTAGGGGAAAGCAAAGAGATAAAATACAACAAAGGTTGCAATAATGCCAAAGCTGATGTCTTTCTTTGATAGGGCAGCACATTTTTCTGGGTAAAGGAAGACAGAGTAGTTCTCACCCATCCTCAAATCAATGAAGTGTTTGGTCTGGTGCATCATGTAAAAATACCAGTTAAATTGGAAATATGAAGGTCAGTGCAAGAGAAGTTTTGTGGGTAAAAAATGACTGAAAATCCAGAGCTGGATTGTGCTGAAATGGGAAGTTTTGGGCTAGAGCTGCTGTTGATGGGCTTTAAGTGACACGAGCACAAGGAACTGAAAAGGAGTGTTAATGCAGGTAGTGACTGACAACATCCAAAGGCACCAGTCAGGAGACTGGAACATCCTAAATGAAGACCTGGATGAGGTTCTGGAACAGCCCAGGAATCCTGAGGAATGGGCTGCTGGAATGCAGTAATAAGATTAATGCAAATCACAAGGTTGCTCACAGGGGGACTGACAGCCCAAACTCCTCCAAGCTGGGAATTCGGCACAGCTAGGCAAGGATGGAGACTCAGTGTTATTTAGTCACAGAAACGAAGATGACAAATGGGATCTAAGGACCAGGTAAGGCACATCCAGATGTTATGGCAACAGCTCTCTTACAGAATTTTGGGTACAGTTTCTATTCAAGAATGACACACGATAACTGGAACAATCACAGAAAAAGCTCCCTGGGCTGGTTACACGAGCAAGGAATCTGTCAGGAGAGAAGAGTGAAGCTTCCTTTCAGCAAACTCCAACAAAGACAGGGGTGATAGGGTGAGTCTGTATACACAGACTATGCCTTGAAGACAGTATTTCAACTCCAGGGTTATGTGGGCAACAAATACATATCTAAAGGCCTGAGTACAATTAAAATGATTGCTAGAATAGGATATCTTATTATTAGAAAAACTAGAATTTAAAGAATCCTTCTTTGCTCTGGGGAACACAGACCCAGTGGAGAACTTCGACAGTTTTGTCATTATTTTCCCCACTTTTAATCAGTGAAATGAGAAGAAAATCTTTGCAATATCGTGAAGATTCATTAATGGTGGTTAAAAAGTATTCAGACACTGTAGTGATAAGTGTAACAAAAATCCATTACAATTAGTAATTCTGTATTTACTGCAGCACTTGAATTATATGCAATAAATAAAATATGGAAGCAAACATCAAATAACAAGGATAAAAGAAAGCTCTGAATGAGACAAGAGTTTGAGAAGGCAGGTTGTATGATTTGATTTATAATTAGAGTTTGCATCATGGTGCAAGGAACTGGATTAGGGTGGGCACAAGTGTAAGAAGCACAGGCAGGAGAACTGAACACCCTGCTCAGCCCCTGGTAAATTCAGCCGGGTCACAGGAGCGTGAAGAGCCACGGAGCACAGGGTGAATTCCTGTGGGCCTGGAGCACACCCAGCTCAGCACATTCCCTGTGGCAGGAGGGCTCAGGATCCTTGTGAGCTGGGCCTGCACACACGGTCACTGTCACCTCAGAGAGGGCTCCTCTGCTCTGCAGGGAACTCTTCAAGGAGAGACATTTCCACGGGAGCAGCTCCCCAAATGCCAGAGCACTGCACCTCCCAGAACTCCAGCAAGGCTCACAGCACAGGCTGGGTTTCCTGAAGTCTTTCTGCTTCCATCATAAGGAACCACCAGGAGCATGCAGCACCCATTTCTTTCATCTCACGCCTCTTCCCCTCTCCACACAAAATGCACCTGCTTCAGCAAAACAGCAGCAAACAGGGCTGTCCTTCTGGGATCCCCTGTTCCAGCTGCCTGCCCACTGGAGATGCCTTCCATGCCACTCCTCTGAGCTTCCTTGGATCTGCCACCTCTTCCCCTTCCTAGAAACACCAACACACACAAGCGTGGAGCCAAAAAGCATCTTCAGTGGGGTGGTTTCCTCCTTTTTTCCTTACCTTTTTGTTTTTCTCAGTGTTCTCACCAGAGGATACCTCACAAGCACAAAAGATCATATATATATACATTAAAATAAGATCCCATGACAATATTCTTGACATAAACACCAGAGACTTCAGTTAGAAATAATCAGAAATCTGCTCTTCCACAGGTGGCAATGGGCTTCTGCAAGGTAAGGCATGTTTAAATGGATTTACCACTTTCTTCTTCATGAACCTTGCAGCCTTTCAGAAAAGAAGTTGCACAGGGAAAAAAAACAATGGATGTCGGGAGAAAAGGAGTAGTCATTTGTCAGGTTGACCCACAGAATCCCAAAATTCCTGAGAATTCCCTGTCAACACATTGTGAAAAATAACACACAGCCGAGTAGCAGAACACCTCTCTGTGGGATAACTGCCCAGAATATCTTGAGAGGTAAATTAATACAAGAAAGAACCAAGCACTGTGCACCCGATTAACAGTGAAAATACCTGAAATCAGCATAACAAAGTGGGGTGAGTGCACTTGTGCTCAGGATGGTTGAACAGCTGTAATTAGATCAAACAAACTAGATTGATGTACCATCCCTTTGTAGCTGTGGCCTCAGAAGGCAGGTCAGGAGCTAAGTTCAGTAAAACAGTTTTAGTGCTGCAGCTTTTATCTAACAAGGCACAGCCACACACTCACTCCAAAGTAAATACTGCTCAGGAGAACTGCTGAATTCCAAAGAAACAGACTTTCTAGAGAAGGTGCTGTTCCTCAACAACAAGCTTAACTTCTGTCAGTAATGAAACTCTCCTCATGAATTCAATAAGAGACTCTTAGGATAAACAGTGCTCTGGATTTTGGTTACAAATTCATTCAAGGCATTTGAAGGTCTTTATTGAGTTGCTTCCCATTCACTTAAAGTGTCTGCACAAAATGGGTGAATTCTAATTTGTTTTGTTCTTACAGAACCTTTTAATCAAATTTTAAGAAAATCATATAAAACAACATTGAATGAAATACGGTCAGTACATTTCAGAGATGAGCAAAACATAAGGTAGCAGATGGTAGGAAGAGGATATATGTGAAGAAATGTAAATAGCAGGGAACCTCACCAAATCAAAGACGTGAGGCAGAACTGCAAGGCCCCTGGGAGAGCTGAGGAGAAGAAGCAAGCACTGAGCTCAGAGGTATCAGCCTTTCCTTGCTCAGAAACGACACAGCACCAACAGGGAGCTCCAAGCTGGTAGAGGACCCCTGGTAACTGAGGGGAGATTGCTGTGAAGGGTCCCTAGAGTGAGTATGGGAGGAAGGGAGGAAACAAGGACAGGTGCCAACAAATGTATTTCTCAAACACTCTTGAAATAGGAAAGATACCAACTCTTCAGAACTGTAAGCAATGAAGACGTTATAAAGGAGCTAACAGTAGAAAATAACCTTATATTGAGGGCAAATGAGATGAATTGTTTCAGTTAGGCAGGAGACCAAGCAAAGAGAGGCTACTACTGTTAAAGAGAAGCTACTGAATATTAGAGGATGTTTAAGGGTGAAGGGAGGCACCCTTGAGGAGCAGGGCCCAGCTGACAACTGCAAATTCAGCTGAAGGAATAGCTGGAAAATGGTGACCATTCTAAACATTTGTATTTCAAACAGTTGGCAAGCACATTCCCACAGCAGAACTCCAAACCTCATGGAGCCTAAATCACAACTATTCCCATTTTGTATCTTCTTCTGCCCCAAGCTCCATTTGTCTGGGTGATTTATGAGGTGAGCTCTGGCTGCACAAGGCTTCTCTCCTTCTGAATGGAGGAACAATTCAGATAAGGAACAAATCTCTTCTGAGTGAATAGAGGAAACTGGACTTAACTGCATTGACTAAGGTATTTATTGTACATCTAGGCCAGAGGAAGCTTAGCACTTTTAATACATATAAAACTGCAGAGAGCTGCTGGGAAGAGCAGAAACCAAACAAAACAGATTCACGAGTTCCTTAATTATTTAAATTAAGCCACTAAAGTAACAGGAAAGAAAGAGCAACAGATATCTATCAATTCCAGTGGCTGATTCCAGCCACCCACAGGAACTGAGGAGCAGTTGGCTCTGTGTCCCCTCAGGCACCCTCAGGCTGAGGAGCAGCTAAATTGTAATCACATCACCTCCAACGGGCAGTGCTTTCGTGGCTGTTGATTTCATAAATTGTCTTGAGGTTCCTTGTCATGGAAGACATTGGATATAATTACAGACAAAAAGAAAAACTCACGGGCCTGGTCCTGGGCAAGGTGCTTTGGCAACACAGCAGCTCAGGGGATCATCAGCTCTTTGTAGACAGGAGACAATGCTAAGAGACAAACTGCAAGAAATAAATATCTGTGGTACCACTCCAACCTACCAGTTCAGAAAAGACCACGCACAAAATTCCTGAGAGGCAACGAAACCACAGAATTAAAAATTTTAAGTGCAAACCCCAACATTAAGTCATCCATTTGCAATTGTTGGTGGTGAATCCATCTACTCCAGATGGGAAGAGGTCACTCTCTTCTTTTTCCAGGGCAACTCTATGAATAATTTGAGTGATTAAAGCTCAAATCAGGTGTGAAAATGAAAGACTGGGAATGCATATGGAAAAGAAACCACACTCACAAAGAGAGACTCACTCAGCTTTCATTCTGGAATCAGGAAAGGCCCTTTCCATTTCTGTCCTGCCACAAAATACAGGTGAGCTCGTACATTTTTTTCCTGAAGAGTTGTCACTTTTAAAGGCACATTGAAATCTTATTTTTACTTTTTAGGTCTCCCTTCCTCTATTGGAGATGACCTAAATTTTGAGCTGAAGCACTCACAGCATCCTCGCTTGGAATAGAAAACAACAGCAAAAAAACATCAGGCTGTGAAAAGAGGCAAAATAATAGGAGGGAAAATTACAGTGAAGTCCTCCCTGAATAAGAGGAGGTCACAAAGGCTGCAGAAATAGAAGCTGAAGTGGTGCTATCCTGAGCCAGGGCACACAAAGTGGTTGCAGTCCCAGGCAGAGGACAGGTGGGCAGGATGTGAACGGCAGCAAACGGCCGCAGCTCTGGGAACACCCAGCAGCTCCCAGCACCCCCTCAAACCCTGCTCCGGGGAGAAATGGCCCACACACCAACCCCCAGGAGCCTGCTGTCACAAAAACCCCTACAAACACCTGAGTGCTTTCTAGGAGTGTCCAAATGGAACTAGACAGCTACAGAAAGGGGTAGAGGCAATATTTTCTGTGTTACATAGAAAAATGCATGGGAACACAGAGAGAGCCCAATAACCAGCAGTGGAGACTGCTGAACGTTCATGCAGCCCGTGGTTAACAGAATAAACCCAACATGTACTTGCAGACACATTGATTTTGCTTTATTTTATCATCTTAAATAGCCAGCAGAAACTGAGATTATAATCTCTGCCTTTTAAAAATTCCATTCAACAGATGTTCATAAACAGACTTGAGCCAAATTTCAGGTCCCCAAAAGGATATTCAGCCTGAGAACTTTTACAAATGGATGATAAAGTCCCACTTTTCCCCTTGTAATCATTGCTTTTCTGAGACACTAAATCCTCTCTTAGCCTCATTACAAGTTCCCACCAGCAAAAAATGTATTTTTCATTTCCATTTCCTATAGTATTGTTTTCCAAAAATGGCATTTCCCAGCACAAGACAACTCTCCTTCACTCCTTTTTTATGTCACCTCCTCAATACCAAAGGATTGTCTCAGTGACAAGGCTCTGTTCTTCTAAAAAGATGAAAAAATCCAAGTGGTACTAATAAATATTTACTTAATGTAAAGAAAAGGGAATTCAACAGTTAAGGATGAAAATTACACAGGAAAAAAAAGGTGTTTGGAAAGGCAAGGCTCTAAGAAGTTCAGTGCTGCTTATGAGAACGACTGCTCAATGCTCCTTCTGGGACACAGTGAGATGACTTCTTTAAAAGTATGGTCTAGAAATACCCCCAAATCACTGAAATTATAAGTCACCCGAGTATTTCAGCTGCAGCACAAAATTAAGAAATATCAGGACACATAATGAAAATGGTGGAATGAAACCAGCATTGCACTGACTTGTCTATGTTAAAAGGGGAAGGGGGGCCTGAAGTGAAAGGTTTTATTTTTACTTAATTACTCTCAGTGCTCCCTGGGGACTCCTTCCAAAGCGTATTTTGTATTTGGACCTAAATGCAAGCAGGATTCAGCCTTGATCTTATTCCTTATGACAATACGTTTCTTAAATTAGAAGTCCCACAACTGGAATGTTGACACCACTGCTGGCTCCTCCAGCACCTCAGAGCCCCTCCTGTGCTATCAATCCATTAACCCGGGAAGCAGTGAGAACAGGGGACCACAGACTGCTCAAAATTTAAAAATCCATCCACAAAACAATACTTGGTGAGCTTACAGCATCTTTCATCCGTGTATGTGGAAATGGGAAGTCTCAAAATACTTAAAAAAAAAAATCAACAAACCCACCTAACTTGAAGGTATTCTGAAATGATAACATATTAATTGAGTGAGCATCCACCTGTGATGCGATTTAAGAGTCTCCTACTGCAGCATTTCACACATATTCAATCCACCTTCTGGTTACAGCGTGCAAGTTTATGTATGCTATGTAGAAGGAACAGCAGAGCTGGTTAAAGATTTTCTCTTGCTTCACATACTCTGCAAGCTTCTCATTAACTCATACATGACTTTAATCAGGGCTGAAGCACACACTTCCTTCAGCATGCAGCAGGACTGAGCTGGGGAAAAAAAATCCTCCATAAAATATTATTGTAACCATGAATTAATAAAGAGAAGGGCAACGTTTTCCTAAAGTGGCTGCCGATTCTCATCTCTAAAGGGTTAAACCGACCTTCGCTGATCCAGAAGAGGTAATAAAATAGAACTTTAAGGACAAAAATGGAGCACTTCAAGAGATTATTATGAAGAGCCACATTCAAGAAGACAAAACCTTATTCTTAAAGCACAGATGCTTCTGAAACAAGAGATCGCACGTTTTTAACAGCGCACTGCCAAGCGCTTATAATGAATAAGCAAAACGACGGGAATCAGGGTGGTTTTTTTCCTTTTTCCTTGGAGCTCAGAGGGAAGGGGCATTCATGGATGTGGTAGCAGAGCCAGCTCCGCACTTCTGCAGGGCTGTGGAGCTGGAGCTGGTCGGTGTGTGGGGGGAGAAAACAGAGTAAAACCTGAGAAAAACCCATCAGAGCTCCTGTCCTCCCCTTCCAGCGTTAATGGGAGGGATACGAGTCCATGGGAGCTGCAGTGGGGGATGGTGCTGGCGGAGGGGGTGGGGAGAACCGAGCGAGGCCTTACAACCATCAGCAGCTCTTGTTCTTGTTCCTTTCAGCCTTAGCAGGAGGATGTGAAGCTCATGGAGCCGGCAGCGGGATGGGGGGGGAGCAGCGCAGGATCATAGTTTAGCTTTTGTCCTCTCTCCGCAGGGTTAATAGGAGGACACGAGTGTCACCGGGATAAGGGCAGGGCCGGGGGGGCACGGCGGGGATCGCAGCTCCCCGCAGGGCTACCAGCAGCGTGTGCTGGGATTTGTGGGGTCCTGTGCGAAGTCACAACACCCGCGGGCGAGGTGTGTGTGGGGGGAACACGGGGCAAACTTCCCTCAACGTGGCGGCTCCGCTTATCCAGCACGGCGAGCCCGGGGTGCCCCGCGGGGTGGGGCGAGCCCCGGCCTTATCTGTGGGGCGCAGGGAGCGCGGCTCCGCGGCCGCGGGCAGGGAGGCAGCGAGGGAGGGAGAGCCCAGGTGCGCTGACAGAGGGAAGGGGGGCACAGGCGGCCCCGCGGCCGCTCTGAGGGCGCTCCCTGCCCGCAGCAGGAGCGCGGGGCTGAGGCGCGACCCCGGCCCCAAAAGAGGGGAAAGTTTCCCCAAACTTTGGCGCGGGGGTCCCGTCCCCCCTCAGCGAACCCCTCACGGCGCCCCCCCCTCAGCGGCTGTTCCCGCCCCCGCCGCAGGGGGAGGGGGGCGCTGTTCCCGGCTCCGCGCCGCGTTTTCCCGCTCACCCCCCGCTCCCCGCGCCTCCTCACTCCTCCGCGCCTCCGGATCCCTCCGCCGCAGCCGGCGCTGGGGCTTTTTCACCTCCCCCACCCCCACCGCTTCATCCCGATTATCCCGCCCGAAGCTGCGGGGAGGATGCGGGAAGGGAAACGCTTCTCCCACCCTCTTCCTGCAACGGGGTTCCGGCTACAGGGACCGCGGGACGGAGCCTTTTGCTGAGTGAGGGAGAAGAGGCGGTTGGGACTACTTGGCGTTCCTGCCACGGCCTCGGCGGAAGGAGCGCGCTTGAGCGAGAGGCTGTGCAGTACTGCGGCTCTCCTCAGCGCTTCCTGGAAACTCCCGCTTAGGAGCGAGGGGGGGCGGGAGCGAAAGAGTCCCAGGCCGGGAATGGGAGGGGGGGCAGGGCACAGCCCCCTCCCCGTGCCCGGACGCCCCCCGAGCCCGCTGACACCCCTCAGGACGACGATTAACCCCTCTTCCTGTGCAGATGGAGTAGGGAGAAGTCAGGGATAAACTCCTTCGTAACAACCGTGTGGGGTGGTGGGGGCTGAACCCCTTTCCCCCTCACAATCTGCAGGGTGAAAGGCCAGACCCCTTTTCCCCTCACAGCCTGGGGTCTGGAAGAGCAGACTCCCCTTTTCCCCTCAAAACTTGGGGTCTGGAAGAGCAGACTCCCCCTTTCCCCTCAAAACTTGGGGCCTGGAAGAGCAGACTCGCCCCTTTCCCCTCACAACCTGGGGTCTGGAAGAGCAGACTCCCCTTTTCCCCTCACACTGGGGTCTGGAAGAGCAGACTCCCCCCTTTTCCCCTCACAACCTGGGGTCTGGAAGAGCAGACTCCCCCTTCCCCCTCAAAACTTGGGGTCTGGAAGAGCAGACTCCCCCTTTCCCCTCAAAACTTGGAGTCTGGAAGAGCAGACTCGCCCCTTTCCCCTCACATCCCGGGGTGTGGAGGAAAGACCCCAATTTTTTTCCGCACAAGCTGGGAGCGCCTCTCTACCTCCAAAACTGAGGGCTGGGGAGCGGGGGAACGCAACGGGGTGGGGTGGGGGAAAAGAGCCCGGCATAGCCGGGGGACAGGAGGAAGAGACCCCCCAAAAAGAGCCCCTTTCCCCCCGAGTTCCTTGGGATGGGGGCGATCCCTGGATCCGGGGGCCTGGGAGCGGGCTGAGGTGGCGCGGGGGAGGGGAGGCCGGGCTGGTAAATGCAAAACGCTGGTACAGAAACGTTTTAGCACAATCGGGGCTGGAAAGCTCCGACTGCAACGGGCTGAGAACAAAAAAAAAAAAAAAAAGAAAAAAAAAAAAAAAAGAAAAACGTGAAAAGGCTCCTTTGCTGCCCTCTGCCTGCCGAGGCTGCGGGGGAGCCGGGCCGCCTCCGAGGCTGGCGAAGAGCTGACATTGCCTGAGTGAGAAAAACGGAGGAATCCGGGCCAATTCACACACCTGCGGTGCTTCCACAGAATCAGTTAGGTTGGAAAAGACCTCTGAGATCACGAGTCCAACTCTTCCTGGCTCTGGATACACTGAGTTATCCTTTTTCCCACGTGTGGACGTGCTCCTGTTCATCTCACTTCCGGACAACTTCAGTAGAGGTAAAACTCCTTCCCGTTAGACTAGGCTGAAGAATATCTCCAAGCCCAAGAGGGTTTTGGGGTCTGCACTTTAATACTTGAATTATTTAATGACACAACAGTACAAATGCCTAACACATGTAAGCCGCAGAAAACAAAAAAAAAAAAAAAAAGAAAAAAGTGGAAAAAACCAGGAGGGTAGAGTGAGTATGCTGATAAATGCCTGTGATACACAAACACGGGCAGTAAATACCGTGTGGTTCATTAGATACGGGCTGGGGTGATCCTGCCCTGCAGTTAAAGGCCTCTCACTTCCTCTGCCTTCTCCAGATTGGTGCCTTGTACCAGCTCCTGTTCAGCACTGCTGGTTTCCAGTTTAAATGTGGAGCTGTTGATCCTTTCTGGTGTTACAGTGCAACTCTTTGATGCCCAAAGCCCCTTCCTCTACTGAATCCACAAGTTTCAGGGATGCTGAGACTACACAGGAAAGGCAGGCAACATGTAATGAAATTATGTGAAAGAGAAAGGTCCATTAGAACAAGGAGATACCCTAAATCCTGTTAGCAGCCAAGTATTTCCATAGAAATTTCCTGATTTTAGATGCCCAGCACCTTTCCTATCCATTTCCTTAACACCATTCCTAAATCCCTACATGGCTTCACTTACAAACCTAAACTCCAAATGTAAATTGGTGGGGGAGGATCTCTTTGAACTCCTGTCTCCTTGGGTTTTAGCTCTAGATTCCGTAGTTCAGGGTCTACTGGAAAGGGCAGCCTCCAGCTCTTGGACCAGGAATCATCTCTTGGCTTTAGACTCCTCCAGCACCGCTCAGTTAAAGATGAGCTGTGTTAAAATCTTTTAGTTATGTGCTCTTTGTTGAACTTTTATTCCTTTGCTCTTTGTACCCCAGTCAGTGCAGAACAGCTTGTAAATACTTGGATTTATTCTGTCAGCCTCACACTGCTTCCCTTAAACATCAAAATATTAGAGCACAAAAGCTCCCCGATTACTCATCAGCAGATCGGTGACTTTACACACATTCAGCTTTCTCTGGAGTAAATTAAAACAACTCCTTCAAAAATTTTGAGCTGAGGTGGATTGTTTCCAGATTCCCAGGAACTGTGAGGGACAATGTGCCCAACACCAGGATCCTCAGAGCGGCTGCAAAAGGTAAAGATACATCTTGGCTCCTGCAATTAAGTCCAAATTAATTATTCTGGATTCATTTTGTTCAGTTAATGATGTTAATTGCCTGCCTGGCATACTGTTTAGAATTTGGAGCCATTTAATGACTGCTACATAAAGATTTTGCAGTTGGGAGTGATTTTTTGATAACAGATCCAATACAAATCCCTGTCCGGCCTCCCAGTTGTGTTGGCTCCCCAGTGCCGGGTGGAAGGGCAGTGCTGCTTGGTTTGCAATTTGCTTTAAGTGATTACTAGATCCAGGGCAGTATTTATACCTGCATTTTTAACGTTCTGGCTGACAACATTTTGTATTTTTAAAGTTATTCAAGTAACTCAATCCTAAGGAGACATTCTACTGAATCCAGAATAGCAGAATCCAGTAAAGAAGGTGTTAGTTTAATAAAGCTGGGCACATTTTAACCAGGGGAAGCTGGGTTTATGGGCCCAGGGTACTTGGGACTCGCTGCATTTGGGGCGGTGTCACTGAAATATCACTGAAAGGCAGTTCAGGAGACGCTGCTTGTTGGCTTCCCAGCCTTCTGCCAGGTCTCTGACAGAGGATGAGGGAAGTTTACAGGAGTTTCCTAAATGGGAAAGGAAAGTCATTTAAACAGTATAGTTGTGAATCAGAGGTTGAGGAAACGTTGTCATGTGAAGGGAATCCCTCTGTTAAGGAGAGAATCCCTCCTGTGCCTCTGTGCTCGAGTGGAAGCCCCAGCAAAGCTGCTGCCCAGTCACAGCTCCCACACAGTGAGGTGGAGATTGCAGGGAGATTATCCAGCCAAAGCAAACACGCTGGAGGAGTCAGGCAGGTGCTTTTGGAGGAGGAGGGTGTTTCAAACACACTCCTCAGCCCTCCACATGACCTGTCTGGCATCCAGCAAGGCTGAGTTAGTCCTAAGGCCAAAGGAGTAAAATGCAGGTAGAAGATAGAGGTGTCTCCTCTCCGTGGCTGCCACAGAGAGAGAGCACAAGACAGCAATGAAATTTCCAAGGCATCATGCTCATTTTTCATCAAACACCCATTAGTAAAATTGTTTTCTTTGCTTTTGACAAATCAGTTCAAGCCCACACACATCCTGCAGGATACATTACACTGGGGGGCTTGAGCCTCTTTCATTTCCCAAACAGCTCTGTCATCCTGTTAGTGATCGTCTACCAAAGCGCTCCATTGCACATCCCTCATGACACAATAATTCCTAATATTTGTACCCTTTGTAATGAATGGAAGATGCATTGATGGAGAAGCCAGATACAGCATAAATATCAACAGAAGTGGCTGAACTTGATTCACATTTTCTGGTGCTGTGCCCTCTTACAAATCTTTTTGCTGTTCTCCTGGCCTCAACAGATTCAGAATGGTGTTTCAAAGACCACTGATGACACCATTCAGTAGCTGGCAAGACAAAGAATTCATGGATGGAGTTAATAAGGGAGATAAAAGCAGTCTGTGCCCTAAACCCAACATTTTCACAGTGCACGTGGGCTGGTTGTGTGAGCCAGATGCAGAGAGCTCCAGGGATGCTACGCCGCAATCCTACAACCCTAATTCTTGCGCATTTAAGGCTGTATCTGATTAGGCATTTCTGTATTTTCTGAGTATGTAATTATCTAGCACAGTACGTGCGAGTCATGGAGTAAACCCAGTTGGGAGTGGAGCACTGGGAAGGGGAGAAAAGGTCTGTACGTGGGTGTGTGGGTTTGTCCATGTCGGTGATTGGAGCAGCCTGGGAATACAGTGTGGAAAAAAGCCTTTCCTGGAAAGAAACTGAGGTGAGATCTCCTCACTGTGCTGCGAGCAGTTATCACTTCCCTGTAGACCACGAATGAGGTGATAACTAGATCCCAGATCCTTGTAGGATCCTCATTAGGAAGAAATTCCTTACTCAGAAGGTGGTGAGGCCCTGGCACAGGGTGGCCAGAGCAGCTGTGACTGCCCCTGGATCCCTGGCAGTGCCCAAGGCCAGGCTGGACGGGGCTTGGAGCAGCCTGGGACAGTGGGAGGTGTCCCTGCCATGGCAGGGGTGGGATGGGATGAGCTTTAAGGTCCCTTCCCACCCAAAGCACTCTGTGGTTCTGGTGCTCTGTGATCCAGAGTGCACCCTTGGGTATAGTCCCAAGGAGGTGACAGCTGAAGAAACAGAACTTTCAGGCTTCTCAGAGTTGAAGAATTAAGGAAATCCAAGTGTCCTTGCTGTAAATGCAAGGTAAATTATTCATATTCTCTCTCTCCCCCCTCTTTCCTCCCTCTAGTTCAGTTTTTCTTTTCATGCTTTAATCGTTTTGACACCAAGCTGTACAAAAGTAATTTAAAATTAACATGACTGACACTTGGTAGATAGCAGGACCCAGTGCAGGGCTCCACCTTCTACTGGGAACTGCGGAGAGGGCCTCTGGATTGGCTGCAGGACCTGAGGCAGCTGATGGGGACTAAGGAAAAACACGGCAAACAATTAATTTGCTAATTTAGTTTTCTGTTTAATTTGAGACCAGAAAATTGTCAGGCACTCATCAGCCCACAAGCAAGGCTGAGTGGACTCAGAGCAGTGCTGCACTATTGGCAGCAAGGAGGGGATGTGTTTGATTAGCCAGCAAAGCAATTTCTCCTGTGGTACCAATGGCATTTCTCAGTGTGCTTGAGCTCTGAGGTTCTGTGGTGTGGCTTTTGTGTCACCTCCTCCCAGTTCGGTGCCTTTTGCTCATCTGACACTGGGAAGGAGGTGACATGGACATGTGTGCTGCAGGACAGCTGGGAAGAGTTGTCACCTCAAACACAGAACAGGCCATAGCCCGTCAGTCACCCGGTACTGCCACACGGTGCCTCGGTCACCGGGATGCTGACAGGGATAACTGCACACCGTGAGCGTAATGGACCTGGATCGGGACTAATGTCCTTTGATGGGGAAAGAAATGCTCTAATTTGATTTCCTCCCTTCAGCTGCCGAGTGTGTAATTTCAGATCTGTGCAGAGCAGGCCCTTTATGCTTGGGTTTGGGTCTATTTTTGATTGATTAAATTGAATTGTATCTATTTATTTCACGCATCCAATTCAGGATTTCACTAGTGGCTCGTCAGAGCGAGAACGTGCACATTTATCAGGAGTGAGAACTCACCACAGCCCTCAATTTCCTCTGATGCGTTTGCCGGGATTTGGTGCTGTGGGGGCGAGCGGGTGTGCGAGGAGCTGGGAACGTGTGAAATCGAGGAGTTGGTTGCCAGCAGAGGGAGCGTGGGGCAGGGCCGGGTTCAGCAGGGAGTCAGGAGGCTGGAAACGGGACCGGCTCCCCAGGAAGCATCACACAGCTCTCTGATAAAATATCCCGAGACTGTTGGAAGATAGCACGGTTTGTTTCCTTAAGCCAAATGAACCGAGAGATGGAATCTCGTTTGCAAATCTGGGACCTTCTTGGCCTCCCTAATTCACAGATTCCCTCTTCCCGGCTAAGTGATGCTCCCGGGAAGCCCAAGTCACTAGATGGTACTGTTGCTGTTCAATATTGACGCCTCCGCGGGCCAGCTCCTTGGGAAACTCGCGTTTCTGTCGGGAGGGAAGGACGGCTGTGTAATTTGTGAGGGAGACGTGAGCGAGGAGCCGAGAAGTAGGTCAGAGCTGCTTCCTGGGATTGGGCTGTGGGAGGGGAGTGGAGGGGTGGCAGAGATTTTGTCAGGGCTGGTTTGCTTTGAGGTTTGCTGTCCAGAGGGGCACAGGGTCAGGCCCTCACGTAGAACTCTGTAGAAGCTGGGTTTTGGTCAGCCTCACTCGTGGTTAAGCCCAAGCAGAAGGATGAGCCCTCTGTGGCCACAGCCTGGGGAAGTTTTGTCACTCTCTGACCTCAGGGCACACCGAGTCACCTCCTGGCAGGAGGCAACACAGCAAATGATAGAATCATAGAGAGGGTGATTTGACTTGGAAGGAACTAAAACTCATCTCGTTCCACCCCCTGCCATGGGCAGAGACACTTCCACTGTCCCACGTTGCTCCAAGCCCTGTCCACCCTGGCCTTGGACACTTCCACGGGTCTCCAGCTCTCCCCTAAAAGCTGACCCACAGTGAGGCACTGGTCACACAAATTCCTGGAGCACTCAGAAATCCCCCCAAGCTTTCCAATGACATCACTGCCCGGGTCCCATCCCCGGTAGGAGGTCACCAAGCTCTCCCTGGCCAGGGTAACAAACAGGTTATTGTGTTCTCTGTGCAAACAAGCCCTGGCCCTCCCGGCTCCAGCCCCAGCGGAGAGCGGAGGAGCTGCTGCCTGCCCGGCCTGCGCTCGGGTTTCTGTTAGAGGAGAAAGTCAGGCCAATTAAATCAGGCAGCATTGAATCTCTAATTGACATAAATGAGACAGACAGACAGCTGGGAAGACTGGGAGGAGGGGAGGGGAGGGGAGCAGGTGCCCTGGATGAGAAAGAGATGGAAATACACCCTAATAGTACCACAGCTTTCCTTATTCTGTGTGTTTACATTAGCCAGCAACATCATGGAAAGTGTCTGAGCCCCTGCTGGAGAGAAATTAGTGAAATAAATACAAGTTGCAACCATTATGGGGTTGATTAGAATGTTCCTAAAAATCTCCAAACAAACCCAAAGGAAAAAAATCACCCTCAAAAAGACGTTTGAATTTGTGTAGTTAAATTAAGAAGTCTGGTTTTTCCCATGCAGTTTGAACATGAGGCCTTGCAGCTGAACAATTACAAAATCATTTAAAATCATATTTGTTTAATTTTCCACATCTGAGCAGTGCTTACCCAGGTATTTCCCCCTCTCCTTTGACCAGGGAGTGCACTTTTGTCTTTAACAGATCTTTCAAACACTAATTTATACAGAAATAAGTTATTTAAATTCATACATTTCAGAAGGATGAGGCACAAAGAGGAGGAACTCACCCAGGTCCCGCCCGGCACTGCAGAAGGAACCAGAATTACCAGCCCTGGCTCTGCCTCGCCCAGGGTGTGCCCTGATGGAAACAAACTGTCGGACATTTTCTCCAAACACACCTCTGCTGCTGCACAGGTGAGAAAGGAAGGTGGGAAAGCATTCCTGAGTGGATGCAGGTAACAAGGAGGGAGAAGTACAGTTTTGTGGTGCTGGTGAATCCTCCAGTAGCACAACAGAACAGAGATTTGGGATAATCTATTACTAACCAACCCATATCTTAGTTTTAAAATAATCAAGATTTGCACATTGTGGTGTAAGAACCAGAAACGTTTTTCATTTACATTTCCAGAAACTTTTGAGATCTCTTTCCGAATATTTCAACACATTCTCCTTCCCCATTTTCCCAGCTGGGATAATTTTTTGCCAGCACAGGCAATTCTTCTCGGTATCCATGGGAATTGCCTCCATAATTAGACGTGCACCCAGTGCACAGATCAGAGCGCTCCAACCCAGCAGCTGGAACTAGGAGGCAGGTCTGATTAAATCTGCTCTGCCACGAGGAGAAAAGCCAGCTTTAATGAAACATCACAGGACTCCCTACCCTGTCTTTAAACAGGGCAGGAAAAGGGACTCCGGGATTACTTTGAGAGTGGCTGCTTGTGGTGTGCTCACAATTCACAGAGCAGAAAGCGAGCACTGAGTGATCCAGGGCCTTGAAACTGGGGATCTGTCTCATTAAAAAGGGGCTGATTGCCAGCAGCTTATTGAAGGGGCTCACAGTCTGCCTTCAGAACGGCAGTGAAGGTTGGAGGGGTCAGCAGGTGCAGATGGAGGTTTTCTCCTTGATAGTTTCTCCTCAAGCCAGTGAGATCAGGGTCAGCTTGTAGAGGAACAGCTTCTCTGGGTTCCCTGCCCTGCCCATCAGTGATTGTTTGTGGGGATCCACCAAAAGACACAGAGCCAGCCAACAGCTCTTTTTTGTTATTGAATCCCACAAGGGTTTGGGTTGGAAGAACCTTAAAGCCCACTCAGTCCCACCCCCTGCCATGGGCAGGGACACCTGCCACCATCCCAGGCTGATCCAAACCCTGTCCAGCCTGGCCATGGACACCTCCAGGGATGGGGCAGCCACATCTGCTGTGGACAATTTTCATGGAAAGTAAATGATTTCTATTCCTGCACACCCAGTTCCGCAGGTATAATGTGCTCTTCAGGAAAGGGAGCTGGTGAAAGAGGCAGATGGTCGGATGGAAATTATTAATCCCATACAAGTTCTTGATCTTTAGTTGCTGCCTCCACTTGGTGTCACAAACCCCACGACTCCTGGGGGCTTCCCCTTTTAAGAAACAGAGCTGGGAGTTGGGGTGGAGCAGACGTTAAAATTCCAAGTGGTTTGGTGGGTGGTAAAAAAGCGACTTTTAACAAATACACCAGGGCTGGGGGATCAAACAGGGCTCTGGTCTAGACAGAACCGCACTCCCCGCCTGCCTCAGAAGTTCATAGCACACCAGCTGACAGAATTTAGCATCTCGTTTCCCTAACATGATTAAAATGCAGCTCCGTGTCCTGGGGTACTGACAGCCCCTCAGATCTCTCTGCATTCCAAGCCACGTTTCCATTTCCACTGCTGGAGTGGCTCCCTTTGGAAACGCAGCCCTGCGGACGAGCGGCGCTCACGGATCCCAGCAGTGCAGCTTGCTTTAGCTGGGGTTTGAACTCAGCCCTTCCTGTAATTCTGTGATTTGAATATCATTTTTACAACCCTCGCAAGTAGCAGATGAATGAGAGATTCCTGGCTTTGAGTCAAAAGCTGCAGTAATTAAATGTTTATAAAACACTTTAAGCATGCGAAGTGCTGTTGTAGACAAGGAACCAACAGATCTGGCAGATTGGAACCGGATTTTAAGGCACACCAGCAAACAGAGCCCATTTCCCCCACTACATCTCCCTTTTAGAGCTGCTAGCAGAGGGTTATGGAGGCCATCACCAGGTTCCTTTTATTATAACCAGAATAAGTGAAATCAGAATCACTTTCTTTCATATGAATATGTGTAATTCAGAAGTTTTCCCCTCTGTAAGAACTCGCCAAGCAAAGGGTCAGCTTGCTGTTCAGCTCGGGAAGGAACTACCCCGTGGGAAACAGAATTGCTGCTACTTTTGATCTCTCACAGAAAACTGGAGAGCTTCCACCTGTTACAGGTTTCTAACACCATCTGCTGTTTAAAAGGAAGATGGCACTGGAGCTCAGCAGCACTGAGAGCTTGTTTGATAAACCAGGCGCGACACCAGCAAATCTGGAATGTTTCTGTAATTGCCACAAGTCCTTTTTTTTTTTCTTATTTCAAGCCCTGAACATATTTTGACTTGATCTTCATTATGAAGTGAATTATTTCTTTGCTAGAGGAAGCAGAATCCCAGTGAGCAGCAGCCGAATGTCAGGTCCACAACACTTCAATTTCATTCCCAGCCATGAGGCTGTCGTTTCAGCACCAACACAAATTTCAAGCAGTGTCACTCTCTCCAAAGCTTGGCCCAAAGAACCGACTTAAAAATGTTTTCATAGCAGAGAACCATGGTCGCCCTGGGGTATGAGGAGCTCAAAGCAAATAATTCTTTCCATTAAAAATAAAAATATTGACCTTTTGCTGGCTCACACTGCTGCCTGTGGGACAGAATAAACACTCTAGCCAAGGATTATTCTGCTGCTTCCTAATTGAAAGAGATACAAACTTTTGTCCCAGGAAAAGCAACAGAACCCAGGAGTTCATTACATGTTTAAATTGAAGGGCTCACAACTACTGCTCTTAGTTTTGATTGCAGATATTTATAATAACATTTTTTTCTAAAACAAAAAGACTTTTCTCCAAAGGGGTCCTTGGCCATTCACCCTGAGACAAGCAAGGGTTTAGACAAAAACCACCCAAAACCTCAAATTCTTCTCCAGTGTGATCCCATCAGCCCAGTTACAGCATCACCCCCACCCCTCGCATTTCTCACCCCTCCACACATCATTTAAAGTCAGTGGCTCCTTTTGTGAGCAGCCGGCTCCTCACCCCGGCACTTTCCCTGCACTTCGACAAAAGAGACCTTTTACATGTCAATTTATTTTCAGACAAGCATATCTGAAAGGGAGTTTCCCTCCGGAGTCGAATTAGTATTAATGGCAGGTGTTCAGTGGCACACAAAGGGAGGGAGGCTGAGCCGAGGCACTAAGACAGCTTGATGTTTTAATAACCAGAGGCAAGGAATGGAGTGGCAGCGGACCTGCGGCTTCCCCGGCGTGAGTGAAGGTTTTATTCAGAGCCCCCATGTACTGCCGAAAGAAGACCTTGAAATATTTGAAATGTTTTCTTTGCCTTGAAAGAGGGATTAAATTGTTGAATATTCCATGAAAGCGCAGCATCCACCCCACATCCCGTGGAACTCACTCGCAGTCACCGAGTACTTCCGAAGCCTCCCGCGGCCTTGGGAAGCGGCCGTGGCCACCACGAGGAGGTGGTGGCACCCAGGAGGCCTCCAGCTGCACAGTTCACCATCCACCAGTGCCTAGAGATGCTGAAAAAAGAATTACATGGACTAACTCAAAGGTGGGAACTTGGAGAGGGATTTGCATTAAAATTTAAAAAGTTAAAACCACAGATCAGTTGCTCAGGGAAGTTTCACTATGAAAAAGAAAGAGAAGATGATTGCTGGGAAAGCCACTGGCCTTCAGTTTAAAACTGAATCTTGATGGGAACATTTCCCAGGCCAAAAGACATTTATTGATGCCCTGGTGAATTTGACAGAGGTCAGCAAGGGAGAGGCACAGCTACACAGTGGGAAAGAAGGGAAACATCCTCTCAGCTGGGTCTGCCCCTGCAACAGAAAAATGGCTGATTTATGCCCCAGAATAGGAAAATTTAACCTGTATTATACAGAAACAGTATTATAGAGCTGTTCAACATTATTTTCAGGCTCCTTGACTGTGGATCAATATGTTTTTTCTGCAGAGGTTATTTCCAGGTAGACTCAGCAGTTTGAGGCTGGATTCCGAGATTTCTGCTCCCTTGAGCTTTCATTCAGACCTATTCAGGACAAAAGCTTAAAGATCAAATCCACTATTAAATACCTGAACTAACAGAAATAGCTTTCCTTGTAAAGATGTCCTTATGTATGGAAGTTAAATCAATTTTTGCCTCTTTTAAAACCAAGACAATTTGTGATATCCTCTGTATCCTCTTTCTCCCGAGTTACAGCTGAACGACCCCAAAGTCCTGCAAGAGCAAATCATTTGGTCTCTCACCCCCCTCAGTAGGCATTAGATACCCAACTTTCACCTCAAATAATGCAATTTCAGTTAATATGACAACAGCACTTTGGCAAAGGTCAGGACAAAGCTGGAAAAGGAAGGAGAGAGCCCAACCCATCACAAACACCTACAGCTCTCATATACGGAAAATTCACAAGTCCAATTTTATTGAGCACTGCAATTAAAAAAGTAACAGCACTTGGTTGATTTGAAACTAAAAATCAAGGCTTATTTAACTTATGGATAACTCAGAACAACGTGGTTAAAAGCCCCCTGGAGAGGAAGGTGTAGCCCTTCTTGTTCTCTCTGTTCTCCAAGGGGATGGGGGTTTCAGAAGCTCCAGATGCACCAAGCACTAAGCTCTCCTGATTGGAGACCCGAGGGTAGCAGAGGGGTTTGATGCTCCTGGTTTTGGGGTCTGACAGCCCAGGTATGGTCTCATGGCCAGGCAGAACCCCCTGCCCACACTGATCTGCACCTGGTTGTCCCCATACCCCTGAGCTGTCCCCAGCTGGCCTCACACCAACACATCACAGGGACGATTTAGCAAGGGCTGTAATGTTTTTCCTAACTGATATTTGGAAACATTTGCAATTTCATACAAATAACCAGTTATCCCCCAAACCAGGACAAGTATTTGGTTTAAGACCCCCTAAACCCCAGGGTTTAAGAGCACTGATCCCCACCCACCCATGGTGGGTTGCATCCAACTCATCCACCACTCCAGACCTTCCCTCAAAACACAATGTAGGAAATATTCTGAAAATCTGTGGAGGTTCCTGCAACACCCAAAGGGACTGAGCCCAGCTGCAGAAAAAGGTGATTATTGTATTGGTTGCAGGTTGCACCTACCATTTGCACAGCACTGGCACCAGAGTCACTGTGGAGTTGTAGGGAACATTATGCCACAAGTATTTTTAAGGAAGGCATTTTGGGTGGTGGAGTTTCCCCCTCCCCAAATCTCAGCAAAACATTAAATCCCTCTCTGCTGGGGTTGGTGGCAATACCAGTAAGAAGATCCACTGTGGACTGGAGCTGGCTTCCTCCTCTCAGAAACACTGGACACTCAGGCTGCACTTGGAATACAGAGAAAGAAATTGTGACTATTTCAGCTTCTCACTGGCTGCTCACAGGACCTGCTTGCATGAGGGTACAGGAGAAGAGCATTCTGCATCTCACATCATTATTTGTATGGAACTCTCCATTTTAGAGCCAACTGGGACTGAACAAAAACCAAGTTTCCTCTCTTGTGACATGATCAGCTAAAAGTAGCAGAAATTCACATGAGAATCTTTGCTGGCTCCAGTCACATCCTTGAGCTCTGTGTGCAGCCCTTGTAGCAATCCTGCTGCTCCCAGAAACTGCCACCAAGGAACCATGGAGCTCTGGCAGTTCCTTGCAGGTCAGACTGGGGTGGGTATTTATTTCTAGCACAGTTTGTCTCCAAGTGTTGGTTTCTACAAGCACAGAAGTGTCCTGAGAGTAAGAAATTCCCCATTCCTGTTGGTTCTTGCCTCATTCCAGGACTGTTCTGGTCACCTCCCACCGAGAGAAGGCAGCATGAGAGGCTGCCCTAAGCAGCACTGCTGGTTTTCAGGGCCTGATCACAAGCTGTGCAGCTTTTCCAGAAGGCAGACAAGGAGCACTGTGCCTGCATAGCACGGAGGAACAACCTGGGAAGGGCGGGAAATGCCCGGGAACCGCCGGGGGTCGCTGGTTCTGCAGCTCACAGTCAGTCACAGGACGGCCCCTGAATGACATGTTTATTGTACGAGCAGAGAGAAACCCTGAGTCACGGCTGGAGAACAAAGTTAAATTAAAAAATAAAGGGTGGTTTGGTGCAGAGGTTCCTACTGAGGGGAAGGAAAAGCCCACATGGTAAAAGCAGCAGCCAGAGCCAGCCCAAAGGTTTGCCAGGGACGAGGTTCTGTCGTCACCCCCCTGCACAGGTGACAAACCTGGCAATGATGGGAGAGCATGGAGATAGGAGAGCAGAGGGAAGGAATGAGCCAATCTAGGAGGTGTCCTGGCCCGCTGAGCATCTGCAGGAGGGCTTGGAAAAAACGTGGGGTGTTCTGTTCAGAGATCTGAGCTGCTGGCTGGGCTGGGCGAGCACGGGAGAGAGGGAGAAACAGAGGCTGCAAAATCCACCTTACATGGAACAAACACACAGGACTTGGGGAGGGAGGTCCTTCATGGACACGAGTGCTGCTGGCTGGGAGGCTGCAGGGCTGGCTTTGGGAAATGCATTCAGAGGTTTGAGGGAGGAAAAGCCCCAAAGCCTAAACCCCAAGTGGGACAGAGTCTTCCAGCTGCTGTGGAGCTGGAGAGGATCAGTTCCAAGAAATGCTGTAGCAACAACAAATACCTGGTCCTACACAGGGGAGGGTGAATCAGAGCTGCTTTTTAGTGCCACTTGACATCAGTTATACATTCTAGTTCTCATATACACAGATGGATTTCTTTATAAATTGACAATTTACACGTCAAAAAAGTTTTACAGTGAAGTTCTTCAGCAAAGATCAGTCCACACGAGGAGGAGCCAGTCTTTCAGGAGCAGGAAGGCACTTGGCCTCGAGAGCAAGTCCCCAGGGGAGCCCCTGTGCAGACCCTGCCCGTCCCCTGTCCCCCTCTTCTGCAGCTGTGCAAACCCAGGCTGTTCCTGCACCGTGGGGCCTCACAGGGTGGTGGAGGGGAGCTTCTTCACCCGCCTCTGTGCCAGGATGGAGGATTCGATGGGCTTCAGCTGAGGGCTTGGCTTGGAGCTGTTCAGGGCCGAGTACGTGGCAGCCATGGCACCCTGGGGAGGGGCACAGAGGAGTCACTCAGGTGCAGGACAGCTACTTCAGACTCTAACAGACTCATGGTTTACAAGATGGGACCAGAGCAGCCACATCCACAAACAAGGCCAGAAGCATCTTTCTTGTTTCATTAAAGAATCTCCCCTTTCTTTCCTCCCAAAAACCCCTGCTTGTCTGTACTGCCTGCCTGGCTCACACCTCTCCAAACTGCCCTCTGCTTTCCCACTCCAGATTTTGTACCTTTACAAGCTGAATGTCCTGGTGATTGAGCTGGCTCTGGGGTAAACTGTCCTTCTGGGTTATCCAAGGATGCTGCAGGACCTGCTTGGCTGTGAGACGCTGGTGAGGATCTACATGGAGCATCTTTGATACCAGATCCTACAGGCATCATTTGGAAAGTCAGACTTTAGTAGAAGATTTCATAATTTAAATGCAAAAACTCCACATGTGTATGCCCCCAGATCAGGATTTAAATGCAGAGGCCAAGTTTAAAGTCCCCAGACATCAATGTCTTTTTGTAAGAAATATGTTTTTGGCAGGCCTGGGGGGTAGAACACAGAGCAAACCCCACATGGGTCAAGCACAAGGTTGGTTTTCCATGCAAATATCACAGCCAGAGCTGAAACAAAGCTGCTGTGAGGGACTTGTGTAGGGTAGAAGCTGCAATGCTGGTTTTCTTTTCTCTCTTGTGTGCTCCCTCCCCAGCCTGCTCTATATTTGCCTCACAGCAACCCTAACGCAAACAAGTATCAAACCCTACCTTGGCCATGTCAGAAATAGTGTCCCAATTGCCCCCACTGATGGAGAACTTCCCCCCTCCTATCCGTGTCAGGATCTCTTCTGGAGTGTCACTGGGACCATTTGCAAAGGGAGTGCAGCTGGGGAGAGAGGAGAGAGCCCTGGATTTACTGACCCAGGCAGGAGGAGAGGCACAGCTGTCCCCACAGAGCACACTGGGGACAGGGGTCACAGCCCCAGCCACTGCCTTACCCTGCCAGCATCGTGTACAGCAGGACCCCCAGGCTCCAGATGTCACAGCCCTCGTCGTAGCCTTGGCGTTTCAGCACCTGAACACAACAAGCAAATGGAAAAAAGTGTTTGCTTCCTGTCCCTGAGCTCATTTCAGAAGAGGGGCTTGACCTGGGTGCAGTCCATATGCAAAGTTTCCAGAGCTGGACAGAACAGTAAAGTCTGGGACTAAAATATCAGGATTCAAAATAGATTCATTACTGCAAGTGGTATTTCTGTAATTGCCTCTTCCAGGGCGGGATGGAGATGGGAACAGGGCAGAACCACTGTGCCAAGTGGAGCACAGGGACAAGGGGACTGCTGGAGGGTCTCAGGTCAGTAAGGTGCTCACCTCGGGTGCCACGAAGTTTGCTGTGTAACAGGGGGTCATGAGGAGCCCGTTCTCAGCCCTGAGCTGCTTGGCAAAGCCAAAGTCACAGATTCGGATGCTCTCGGGGTTCCCTGATTTATCCACGTAGAGGATATTGCTGGGCTTCAGGTCCCTGTGAACCACCTGTGGAGCCAAGAAAGGGCTGTGCTCATACCCCACGTAGATAAAGGTCTGAAAGCTGCCTGAGGTCACTCATGCCCTGCTCTGCCCCCACATCTGCTTTGCCAAGAGGGCACACCAGCAAGAAATAATTGTTGTGATGGGCAGAGTTACTCCCTGGAGGAGAGGGAGCACAGTGTAATGCCAGGGAGCTTCCAGGAAAAGTCGTGACCACACTCACCCCTTGGGAATGCAGATACTCCACTGTTTTACAGATCATGTGCAGGACTGAACTGGCTTCTCTCTCTGAGAAAAATTTCTGTCTGAGGATTTTATCCAGCAGCTCCCCTCCCCTCATGAGCTCGGTCACCAGGTACACGTACTTCCCATCATCGTACACCTGCCAAGGAAAACATGGGAGGGGCAATCAAAATGTGCTAAAAATGTGCTTCCACAGCTTCCCTTTTGTACTCCCATCGCCAAGGAGCAGACAGGGATCAGCAGAGGTGGCTCTGGGGATGCTTCTCCACCCCAGAATCATGGAATATCCCAACCTGGAAAGGACCCACAGGGATCACTGATCCAGCTCCTGGCCCTGCCCGGACACCCCAACAATCCCACCCTGGGCATCCCTGGCAGTGCTGTCCAAGAGCTCCTGGAGCTCTGGCAGTCTCGAGGCCGTGCCCATTCCCTGGGAGCCTGGGCAGTGCCAGCACCCTCTGGGGAAGAGAAACAGCAACACGTAGAGCTGGGTCACTGGGCTGCCCCTGCTGGGGCTGAACTCTGCCCCCACCAGCCTGCACTTCCTTAACCAAGGCACAGGGAAGTCTCTCAAGCCACACTCACATCTTTCAGGGTGATGATGTTTGGGTGCTGCCCATACCGCAGCAGGATCTCAATCTCCTCAGAAGGGTCTCGCTTGCTCTTGTCAATCACCTGCAAGAGTAGGGACACACTGCGGCCACCACGGATGGGGAAGGGGCCAGGACAAAGCACACCAGCTGAGTTTGGAGCCCTGCAGAGCTCCTGTGCCATATTCACTCTGTCCTGTCATCTCTTTAACTCCAGAAATACTTAAGTTACTTCATCAGTTCTGTCTGCCCAACCCACAAAATTTTATGTCTTTTGTTAAGACCTGATGTAGCCACAGCTTTGCACAGGAAGATGAGATGCTCTCCTCCCTCTGAGGGAGAAGGACACTGCTTCCCTGCTATTCCTAGGGAAGTGCAGGTACCTGCAGAGCAGCACAGAAATTGTGTTTTACATCCTAGATGAGCCTAAAGCTCATCCTGTTCCACCCTCTGCCAGGGACACCTTCCACTATCCCAGGTTGCTCCAAGCCCCATCCAACCTGGCCTTGGACACTTCCAGGGATGGGGCAGCCACAGGTGCTCTGGGCAAAGATGTAACAGGGGAGCTCAGGTGGGAGGGCAGCCCCGGACCTTGACTGCGTACTCCATGTTGGTGGCCTTGTGGATGCAGCGCTTGCAGACGGAGTAGGAGCCGACGCCGATGGCCTCCTTCACCACGTACCCGTCGCTGAACTGGACGTTCTTGCCGTGCAGCTGCTGCCAGGGCACAAAGGGCAGGTTCAGGGAAGGGTTTGTGCAACATGATGAGTTAACTGCAGCACAGAGAGAGCTGTCAGGCTGTCTGCTACATCCCACAGCTTCTCCTCCCGGTGGGGAGCAGGAGGAGAGGAGAACAAGGCAGATATAGGTCAGTGGGCCAATGCTGCCTGCACCAAGCATGGTGCCTTTGCCTTTGGTTGCCCAACCCACAGCATTACAGACCCCCTGCCAGCACAGATCCACCTGGGGACAGGAAAGCCACAGCCCCACACTGCCCTGACAGCCTGTGCACAACGTGACAGTCAGTGCTGATGAAAGAACAGAAGGCAAGAACTCCAAAGAGAACTGCCTCAGGCTCCAGGTGGTGCAGAGGTCCTGCACCTCCAAAGAGCTGTTCCTCTGTCCCCATTCCTTACCTGCACAACTGAATGCAGGGCAGGCTGGGGAGGGTGGACTTTGCCATCCTCCATTAACCCGGTTGCCACGAAACTGAAGCCTCGGAAGAGCTGATGGGCCCCTGCACTCGGGGGCACACCCGGGGAATCTGCAGCAGGAGTTGAGAGACAGCTCGAAAAGGGCCTGAGGAGCAGAAGCCTCCCCCTTGCTCCCAGGAGCTACTGTATTTTATTTCAGACAAGATCCACACCAGCAGCACTGAGTTTACCCCTAACATCCCATCATGGAATTGTCCAGCTTGGAAAAGCCCTCTAAGATCAGCGAGTCCAACAATTCCTCCAGCTGCCAATGTCCCCAAGTGCCACATTCACATGACTTTTAAACCCTGCAGGGATGGTGACTCTACCACTGTCCTGGGCAGCCTGTGCCAGGGACTGACAACTCTTTTGGGAGAAGAAATTTCCCTGATATCCAACCTAAACCTTCCCTGTGCAGAAACCTTATCCTGCTGGTGCAGATACTCTCTGGTGAAATCACAGAGTGACATCTCACAGGAAAGCTGGGCTTTGCCTCAAGTCATACAAACCTTTTGGTGTCCGTGACGTGAACTCTGTGTCAAAATAAAAGGTGTCATCTGGCTGGCCCACTGCAGGCTTGAAAGGGGGTTTGATTTCCCTGCGGTACAGCTTCTGCAAAACACACAAAACCCAAAAAAACAGCTGCAAAACCAGCTTGGAAGTGCTCCCACAGGCACCTTCTCCCAAAGGGTGCAAAGGCTGGTGAGGAATGAGGACCAGGAAGAGATTTTGTGAAACTCTGTGTCTTAGCATTTCACTACAGCTCAGGAGGTATGAGACAGTTACATGGCAGAGTTTTGGTTTTGGAAAGGGTTATTGGAAGGGATGGGGACAGGGGCTGGTAGCTCTCCCATAGCTGGCTAAGCATCAGGACTGTGCTATTCCTGCTGCTAGAATTGTGTTACTGGTGCTGAGTGGTGCTGAAATTTGCTCTTTCTGACACTCACGTTCCAGTCGATGGTGGAGTAGAAAGGGTGGCGCTTGATCTCCTCTGCCCCATCCGGCCCAGACCCTGCAAGAGCCACCACAGGTCATGCTGTACTGAACCCCCAACAAGGCCAAGGGGACAGCCAGGGAGGCAGCACAGCCAGGTCTCACAGAGAACCTCAGAAACCAAAAAAACCCTGGTCTTACCTAATCTGTTGGCTGGATTCCTTTTGAAAAGGGCTCGCAGGAGACTCTGAGCCTCAGCGCTCAGGAACTGTGGCATGCCCAGTTTCGCTCTGGGGAGGAAGTTATGCAATCAGCTGCAGGTTTGAAGAAAACCCACAAGGCATCTGCAGCACCTCCACCCCCAAAATGCACAATCATCTCTCTGGCATTTACACTGCACCCTTTGAACGGATGGCTGATATGGCACCATTGCCAAATAACGCCACAGAATTTCAAGAGCCCCCACTTGCAACACCCCTACTGTGCAGACAGGAGGGAGAAACTCTTACTTGAGGATGAGGGTCATCGTCTCCTTACGGTCCTTCCCCTGGAAGGGCAGTGCCCCTGTGAGCATTTCAAACTGGGAGGGAAAGAGAAGAAAGTGGGGCCATATCTGAGCAAGGCTCAGGGTTGCACAGGTCCCACTGCCCCTTCCTGCTTGTGAGGGTCCCAAGCCTGGCTCTGACAGGGCTCACAGACACGGTGAGCTCTCAGCAGCAGCTTGGCTCTTGGGGCTTGCCTGGGAACGTGTCCAGGCCAGCGCCCGCTCCTGCCGGAGCCCTGGGATCCTGCAGCTGCCAGACGGTGGCACCAGATCTGCACTGACAGCGAGGGCCCGGCGCTGGGGTGGACACGGACACCCTCACACACCCCACACACCCCACAGAGAGCCCCATGCATCCCACGCACCCCCCAGCCCCTCACAGCCCAGCACCCCCTGGCACAGCCGCCTCGAGGGACCAGCGCTCCTGGCTGGAGGCCTGGACAGCCCCTCAGGGCTCTCTGGGGCGTGGGGAGCCCCCCGGCCAGCAGGACACACAGAGCCGTGTCTGGTGTCCCAGGGCGGGGCAGCTGGCACTGCCAGTCCCGGGCAGGGCACCCACCATGAGGACCCCGTAGGACCACCAGTCTGCGCTGTGCGAGTGGCCCTGGCGATTGACCACCTCCGGGGCCATGTACTCCACGGTCCCACAGAACGAGTAGGCTTTCTTCTCGTGGTCTATGGCCTCCTTACTCAAACCAAAATCTGCACAAGAGAAAGCTGTCAGCACACTGCCCCAAACATTTCAAGCAGCTCCGTATTTCAGGAACCAGCCAAGGCTCGGTGGAGCCCCTTACCTGTGAGTTTGATATGCCCCTCTTCATCCAAGAGGATGCTACAGCAGGAATGGAAAAACAAGTTGTTACTGTCTATGTAAGGGCTGGTGAGAACAAGCACAGCAAAGGGATGCTCTGAGATCATGCTTTGGCTCCCAGAATCCAAAGTTACCTGTCCCTTCTCCCCATGCTTTAAGCTCCACCACCAAGACAGGAGTGGGACCAGGAGCAGCTCCCTCCTCTCTCCACCCTTGGCTTCACAGCAAATCAAAGGCCCCTGTGCAGCCCCAGAAGTTACCTCCCTCTGACCCCCACAAAGCCCAGGCAAGGATAACCAGGCTGCAGTGGGCTCTGCAGAGCCCACTTGGTCCCTTCTCCCTCTGAAGGCTCCCAGCTGCCTAAAGCTGGAGCCTGGGCACTGCCATGGATCTCTGCTCAGCCTGTGGCACACACAGCTGGCTGGAGCCACTGATCCGAGGAGCAGCAGCCTTGCATTGGCACCACCACCTCCCACGTGTCCAGCCCCAGGGCACCCTCCAGCCCCTCTGGAAGGTGGGAGCTGTTCCCTGACTCCAGGCTGGGCTGGATCCAGGGCTGGGGTCCTGCCTCAGCTGGCACACGTACTTCTCTGGCTTGAGGTCCCTGTAGATGATCCCCAGGCTGTGCAAGTGGTCGAGTCCCAGTGCCAGCTCTGCCAGGTAGAACTTCACATCCTCCTCAGTGAACATGACCTGCAGGCAGGGGGAGAAAGCAGAGAGGTGCTGGGTTACAGCGGCAGCAGCTCCCCTGCACCCAGGCAAGACCTTCCACATCCATGTTGCTCCCTCCTGCCCTTTCTAAGTTTTCCAGACTTCATCCACTGTTTATGGCTTGGATCAGAATGGGTCTTAATGGATCCAGTGCCACCCTGCCATGGCAGGGGCACCTCTCACTGTCCCAGGCTGCTCCCAGCCCTGTCCAACCTGGCCCTGGGCACTGCCAGGGATGGGGAGGCCACAGCTGCTCTGGGCACCCTGTGCCAGGGCCTCACCACCCTCACAGGGAACAATTTCTTCCTTAACTCTAATCCCAAATGACCTTCTTTTCATTCTTGTTCTTTAGGAGATGCTCATCTGAAGCTGTTGCAGGGGTGGATCTGCCCCCTGTGCTGCTGCTGTTCTGCTGGAGCACAGGGCTCCCACCACACCCTCTCCTGGTGCCAGCTCTGGACTAGCAGCAGGCTGGAGGCTGTTTTCACCCTCTCAAGGACTGCAAGGGTCAGTTACTTCTCCAGGCCATAAGCAGAGATGAGCTGAGCCACAGCAGCCCACCGAGATGCCAGAGCATACCCACCTCTTTGGAAAGCCGAGTGAAAAGGTCACCTCCTCTGAGGAAATCCAAGATGAGGTACAGCTTCCCCTCTGTCTGGAATGCTGAAACACAAGCCAGAGCAGGAATCAGAGCCCTGCACTGAGGGAAGGCTCCATGGTGTTACATTAATCACTTAAATCCCAGTGGCTCCAGCTGGGCACATGCCCTGCATGGCTCCTGGGTCAAATGCAGGTAGGGCTGATGGGGTAAAGGAGATGGCCTGTCCCTGCTGCTGAAATGGGAGCTCCCCACAGCCCTCTGGCACTGCAGAAAATCCTCATTTTATGGGGGTCTGGTTCCCTTTCCACCAGTGATACCCTCCTGAAAGGGCTATTTTCCCAGGAGAGGTGCTGGTCACCTTACAGCAACAAAGCTGTCCTTGCCTTCCCCAGAGTCAGAGCATTAACAGTGCAATGCTCCAGCTCAGCTAGTCAGCTCTGCTTTCTCAGTTTCTCATGGCTCAATGTTTTAATCCCAGGGATTTGATGCTTAAACCTCCACTCCCAGTCCATGCTCAGCTACCCAGTAACCCTAAGCCTAGCCCTAGGCAGTAAAAGCAGCCTTGGGCTAAGGCTGGTTCCAAGGTAAGAGCTGTGGTGGAAGCCAAGTTGTGGCAGTTTTGTGTTCCCCTCGGCATGCCTTCTGCAGCAGTGTGCCTGGAGCTCTGGGCTTTGTGGTTTGCAGAGCCCTAACCCTAGGGGGAACCCTAACCCTAGGCAGTAAAAGCAGCCGTAGCTGGAGCAGGCAGTGGGACCACAGATCCTTCCAGAAAAGGATTTCTGTTCAGGGGATTGTGTTGAAAGGCAGGCAGAGTCTGCTGGAGCTGCAGCCCCTCTGCCAGCACCCACTGGAGCTCCACTCACCGTAGTGGAGTTTCACCACAAAGGGATGGTTGACATCAGCCAGGATGTCCCTTTCTATCTTTGTCCTCAGTCGGTCCCGCACTGTGGGAAGAGAGGAACAGCTCAGGGTCCAGCCCCAGCCCAGCCTCAAGCACCAAGCTGCTTGAGCCAGGTGTTTCCCCAGCTCCATCATGATGCTCTTAAACAGATGAAAGAAAAGGAGCATGTGTTGCTAGGATAGAGATGCTTCTCTTTCACCCAGCCCACCCCAGGCCAGCAGTGACATTTCCCCAGTGCTCTGTAAGTCACAGAGGCTCACAGCACTGCAGGAGGAGTCTCCTTCCTACCTTTCAGCGTCGCCTTCTTGAGCACTTTCATGGCATAGAGGTGGTTGGTGTCTGGGGGAGTTATTTTTCTCACCAAGAAAACCTGAGGCAGAAAAACACCACATTTACCAAGCACTAAACACTGGCAGCAGGAGCTGGATGCTTTCCAAAGTGGCAAACCCCAGAGTGTCCCTAAGAAGCTCAAGCTTTCCCATGGGGTTTCCAGGGAAGTGCCGTGTCTGGTCTCCTCTCACCCCCCAGTTTCATGTTGCACTTAAGCCTCCTGGTTAGTCAGTCACATCAACTCCTTGTTATTCAGGTCCTGCATCCTCTGGATTTTTATCTCCTACCCTTCCCTGATGTCTCATTCTACCTGGTTTTAGGCAGCATCAAAAGGACACCCCCTGCTTGGCTTGGCAGTGCTACTGGTTGGATTAGATGATCCCAGAAGTCTTTTCCAGCTTTTCTCTGATTCTAGAAACCTCTGCTGCATTTGCCCAGGCAGCAGCACACAGTCCTG